>JAVRXN010000006.1:31468091-32098091 GCA_033556935.1 Timema podura | reverse complement strand
TCCCATTGGTTTGCTTTAAAAAAATTGTTTTCTAATGAAAGAACTATAATGAAGTTTTTATAGCAGACACATATTCACTCTGTTGAAAAGTTTTTTCCTAATTGAAATAGATGGGTAGTATAAGCGTACGAAATGATGACCATGAACTGAATTTTATTTAGATATAAGACTCATCTCTGTAGCTTAAATACTTTGCTCAGTTTGACGTGTTTAGTTACGAGCTATTTTAGCGCGCCTGGTTTTAGATAGACTGAATGAGGCTTGTCAGAAAGACTGGTCCGTCAATAATATTTAAACTAATGATATTAATCACTATAGAAAGTAGTAAATAAAATTAATTCAAGCCAAACCTTCTTGAAATTTACAAGAACCTCTAATAATATTGTTCATAATAATAATAATAATAATAATAATAATAATAATAATAATAATAATAATAATAATAATAATAATAATAATAATAATAATAATAATAATAATAATAACACAAAAAAATAAGTACACAATATAACAATACTTATTAAAACAAAAACCGATCACATGTTTTTATTTAAAAAATATATAATAATACTATAATATCCCTTGCATAAGCTGCCTACATATACAAGCAAAACTAATACATAACACTTTATATACTACTGTTGATATAGTAATAATAATATATATAATTTGCCTACTCTATAGCATAAGTGTTGAGTTATTACTGTTCAAATATAAGCATAGAAGCTTTTATTTCTTCTCTGCACTATTATTTATTTTATCAGCCATTAAACGAGTATATATTACTAAATGAATTTTGTCGAATAACTACCAAAATTAATTAAATCACTTTAGAGATCACAAATACACGACAACCATTACAAGTCTGTTAGACGCAACTGAAAAAATACAACTCACGCATGCGCAACAACACAATACGCCAGAGACAGGACAACAACTACATATGTCTCATCATAGTCAAGAACTAAATAATGTCAACACTCCCACTTATTTAGACCTGTCTCTCAAACCAACCTTGCTTCGCAAGTAATTGAACTGATGCTTTGGCAGAGGCTTTGTAAGAACATCTGCAAGTTGTTCTTTGGATTCAATATACCTTATATCAATGTCACCACGTTCATAGACATCCCGTACAAAGTGGAAACGAACAGCAATATGCTTAGTTTTTCGGTGGTACTCAGGATTATTTGTCAATTTAATTGCCGATTGGTTATCTACGTACATTGGGACCTTATCACATTCCAAACCCAATTCACAAATAATTCTACGTAACCATATAGCGTCCTTTGTTCCATTAGACAATGCAATGTACTCCGCTTCTGTTGTTGAAAGTGCGACTACTCTTTGTCGCTCAGAGGACCAAGAGATAGCACCCCCATTAAACAAAAATACAAATCCAATAGTTGATTTTAGTGTATCAACATTACCAGAATAATCTGCATCCGTAAAACCTATCAATGTAGCGTTAGTCCCACTGTTTCCGTAAACAATCCCATAATCCATTGTCCCTCTTAAATAACGGAAGATCTTCTTAACCGCCTGCCAGTGACCATGCCAATAGTTAGCTAAAAACTGACTAGCTTGATTAACTGCATATTCAATATCAGGACGACTGACTTTTGCAGCGAAAAGAAGAGAACCAATTGCTTCACGATATGGTATATATTGCAGTTTCTTCTTTTCTTCTTCATCTCTTGAACTCTGCAACTGGCTTAAGTGTAATCCTGGTTCAGCTGGAACAGTTGACGGCTTTGCATCTTCCATGCAGAATCTTCGTAGAATTTTCTGGATGTATGCACTCTGACTAATTTTTATAGTGCGTTTTTCCCAATTTCGTTCAATTTCAAGACCGATGAAATGCTTAGCGTCACCAATTGTGATTTGAAAACACTGCTCCAAGTTTTGCAGAACTTCATCAATTGCTTCTTGAGAAGCTGACATCAACAGTCCATCATCAACATAGAGAGCTAAGTATACAGTTGCTCCTTTGACCTTACCAGCAAACACGCAATGGTCACACTCAGTTTGTTGGAAAACAATTTTTTCTAAAAATTTCACGAAATGTATGTTCCAGCAACGTGGCGATTGCTTGAGTCCATACAGGCTCCTTTGAAGTCTACATACTGCTTCAGGATGTGTTTTGTCTTCAAATCCTCGGGATTGCTGCATTAAGATCTCTTCTTTCAATTCACCATAGAGGAGAGCAGTTTTCACATCAAATTGGGCAATTTCAAGATCTCTCTCCCGCTACGATGGCTAAAAGCAATCGAATTGATTCATAACGAGCTACAGGCGCAAAAGTCTCAAAATAATCGACACCTTCTAACTGAGCAAACCCCTTTGCAACAAGTCTGGCCTTGTATCTAAGACCCCCACTTGAATTTGATTTCTCATTGAACACCCACTTACAACCAATCACACGCTTCCTTTCTACAAGTTCCAACGTTTCGTTTTGTTGAAGCGCACTCATTTCATCATTCATAGCGAGTAACCATTTTTTCGCTTCAGCACTCATGACAGCCCCTTATAAGTAGTAGGCACAGTATCCACAAATAGCGCAGAATCATTGTAGCGACTTGGTCTGCGCAGCAGGTCTCGATCACGAAGTTATCTTCCTAGACCTAGTTGAATCTCTTCCAGTTGAGGTTCTACTCGGTCATCTGCTTGCTGCTGGACTACTGGTCTTAGCTCCACTTCTGCTTCTAAGTCTGAATGACCTTGATGATCAAAGTCAAGTTCCACCTGAGCTACTGGTAGTGGATTTACATCATTTTCTGGATATGGTTGATTTTCATGACCAAAATCAAGTTTCTCGTCATTTTTATGAAAACTTTGCTCTGCCATTTCAGTATTATCATTGAAGACTACCTCACAGCTGACATGTATTTTTCGAGTTTTAGGATCCCATAGTCGATAATTCCTTGACTCTCCCTGATAGCCAACAAAAGTCATTTTCTTGCTCTTTGGATAAAACTTCTTGCGTGTCTCCTTGGGTATATGCATGTATGCATCACAACCAAATACTCGCACATGTTTGACTTCTGGATTTTCATTAAACCACCTCTCGTAGGAAGTCATTCCAACAGATTGTTTTGAAATGGTTAGATTCAAAACATACACAGCTGTTTGAACAGCTTCAGCCCATAATTCTTCTGGAAGGTTTCTGGCAAGTAACATAGATCTGGCACTTTCACAAAGAGTACGCATTTCACGCTCAGCCCGACCATTCTGCTCATGAACATACGGTGTTGACAGATCATGAACAATTCCTTTGCTTTTAAGAAAAGCATTGAATTCATTTGACAGGTACTCTCTGCCATTGTCTGTATGTAGAATTTTTATATTGTTGCCGGTCTGCTTTGTCACAAAAGCTTCATAATCTTTGAACTTTGCAAACACTTCATGTTTGTGACGCATGAAAAATACAGAGCGGTATCCCGAGTATTCATCCTTACACAATAAGAAATTCTTTGAACCACCTGATGACTGTACATTAACTGGACCGCAGACATCTGAATGAATCTTTTCACCGGGATTATCAGCTTTCGGTCTCTTACTCGATGGGTGTGGTTTGCGTGCATGCTTTCCCATAGCACACGCTTCACAGAAAAAATTTGGATTTGTCTTTGATTACTAAACCATTAGCTGCATCAAATTTTTCCGTTGCATTAATTGAACCGACATTAATGTGACCTAACCTCTCGTGCCACAGCTTCAGGGAGTTAACTTCTGCAACATTACACTTTGAAGGAACTTGTACCTCAAAAAGCATTCTGAACAGCGATCCATGACGCACCCCTTTCGCTGATAAGGCACCATTTCTTTCTCGGACCTCACAGTGATTATGGTAACTGTGCAATGAGAAGTTTTTGTCATTGATCGCTCCCACTGAAAATAAATTTCGTTTCAAATCTGGAACTAAAAGCACATTGGTCAATTTCCGGTTGACCTGCTTTCCATGCACTTCTGCAAGAATATATATTGTGCCGATACCTGCTACAGGTAACACCATGTCACTTGCAATTTTAACTAACTTTATCTTACCAACCGGTCTGAGTTCACTGAAAAAATTGCGGCGGAAAGTCATGTGCAGGCTTGCACCCGATTCTGCCAACCACACAGATTTGTCCTCATCTGTCGTTTCTGAGAAGAAAGCTGAAATGTTACACACATATGCAGATGCAGAATCATCACTCATTTTTCTTCCTTTTTCTTCATCTGCTATTCGCTTTTCACATTCACGATACCAGTGACCAATCTCGTTGCAGTACTTACAAGGATGTTTTCTTTTCAACTCTTCAATACTCTTGGAATTTTTCTTCTGCTTGTCCTTGGAATCATTAACCCTCTGGTAATTGGATGACATTTTTTCTTGTTTATCTAGTTTAAGTTGCAGGGCTTTTACCTGCAGCGCAAGTGATGAAGACTCCTCTTCCACCGATGTCAATCTTTTGTCCTCACGAATTATCCTCGCGATTAAATTCTCCTTTTTTCGCTCATATTTTGCGGTGCACTCCCATGCCATGGTAAATGCCGAGAATCTTGATGGCAAACTGCACAGCAATTTAGACATCACAGCTGAATCAGGTGGCTTTTCACCTGCATCATCAAGCTTCTTAAAGATGGTTTCAAATTTATCTAACTGTATCGCGATAGGCACGCCATTCTTGATCCGAAAATCGTAAAATTGTTGCCAACAATCTTGTTTCGCATCTTCACTTGTATCTCCATACAAAGAATGTAGTTTATCCCAGATCTCTTTCGGTGTCCTACAATTTATTAAATTCACATGAAATGTACGATCCACTGAGCTCAATAAGATCTATGCTGTTTTTGACTTGCACTTTTTCCATACTTTTTACGCGTCGAGTTTTGCTGCTTTGTCGGGCTCTGTATCTGTCCCTTCCACAAATTCTACCAAATCTTGAGCATCAAGTAAGAACGACACACTAAATTTCCACAATGCGAAATTTGTGCCGTCGAATTTTGTGAGATCGTATGTGTCCTTCTCCGTCATTGCTGCACGCAGAGAAAATAAAATATACTGGACGCAATATACACCTACCAACGACACGAACAAAACGTACAAACGACACGAACAAACCGTAACGATAGCACGAACAAAAAAAAAATGTGTAGCGACGACACGAACAAAATTTCTCTTAACTCGCACTTCACAATATAATGGCGTCGCAGTGGAAGCGTGCTGGGCCCATAACCTGTTGAGTTATTACTGTTCAAATATAAGCATACAAGCTTTTATTTCTTCTCTGTACTGTTATTTATTTTATCAGCCATTAAACGAGTATATATTACTAAATGAATTTTGTCGAATAACTACAAAAATTAATTAAATCACTTTAGAGATCACAAATACACGACAACCATTACAAGTCTGTTAGACGCAACTAAAAAAATACAACTCACGCATGCGCAACAACACAATACGCCAGAGACAGGACAACAACTACATATGTCTCATCATAGTCAAGAACTAAATAATGTCAACAATAAGGAACTCACACAAATTTACATGTATTTGTTATTTCTTGGATTGTATCCATTTCTTAGCTTTCTTAGTTTCGCTAAGCTTACATTACTTATTTCTATTTACATGTCTAATTCTAATGAATGTTCTAACTCTTGTATAAACATGTATAGCTTGTGCACACACTTGAGGAAATTTATTATAAATTTATTAGATAGTCTTTTTTTTTAAGTTCTTTCATGATACCTCTCTGTCTGCTGTATGAATTTTCCTCGCCATGAAGTGATTTGAAAATTGTCTCGAACTAAACATCACGCAATGGATTACTACTGTATTAACACGTGGTGATTTGGCAGGTGCCGCGCCGTCTCTGGCCGGTGACGTCACGCCAGTGCTCCCCCCTCCAACTAGCGGAACCAAGGAGGCAGCGTTAGCATCAAAGAACTGGGACAGCCCTTACTATATAGCCCTGCATCGTTCATCGATTTGATATAATATGAGATACATCAATGTGTGAGTAGTTAAATGAAATAAATATATTAGTAAAAGATTTGGAGAGCATATCAAAATTCGAAACTGGTTGGTTTTTTCTTTGAATAAATTGACCCTCCCTTCAATGAGCTCAATCTTTCAGGATAATTTGTGGGAGGGGTTTTGTTGCAGGCAAGGTAAATGTGTTGGTCCGAAATAATACATAGGGTTACGGATTTTGGTTTAATATAAGCATTAAGAGACAATACAAAATGTGATCTTAAATTAAATATTGAAGAAAAATAATGGATTGAACGCTCGTGGAAGAACTGGCTTACTCTTAAAAACTCACACTAATAAAATGACTTGACACGGTTCGTGACCCCCTACAGAATTCAATCCCTGGAGTCGAGACCATGGGCTCGATGGTTGCCTTCCAAGCACAAGTGCTACTGAGGACTCGAATATGTAGTCTGCTATGGTCCGGCTTCTCTAGGTAGGTCTCTGCTTACGAATTTGATGAAAATGTGACATCTCCGATGTCAACAAATAAAATACTTTTATTGCCCGCTTTGATCCCTTTCCTTTTCAACTAGAGCAAAACATTGTTATGAATATTCAGCATTCTCCTTTAATACTTCTAATACATCACATCATATTCGCTAAGCACTCGCATCCTTTAAACCTTTAAATCGATAACTTCGCTTTTTAATAGCCTTTCAAACACATTTTTTAACTTACAAAGTGTGACTCTCAATCTTTTGAAAACATAATTACGTCATCTAAGTAGGCGAGTGCCTGCGTGCGGCATCCATTAATCATTATAATGAAGCTGGTGTATTTTGAAGGCTAAACGGTAGTCTCAAATATTTACAGACCCCGGTTAGTATAGTAAACGATGTTTAGGCTATCTTGATTGCTATAGCATGTTCACCACTAGATCCAAAACAGATTCTTACATTATCCTAGTGTATCGACGGTCTCTACTATATTTGGTGCTGTGATTTTTTTAGGTATCTATAGTCAACACAAAGCCTGAACTTTGGTCCTCCGCTAGAAGTCTTCTTTTTTACTATAACGATTGGTGATATCTACGGTTCGTCTCTTGGCTCCCTCGGAACTATAAACACTAAAGATATATAGGTCTATTTTTTTTGTCACGACCTAATGTATTATTCTTCATACATTTGTGTTACATAACTACCGATACTGGAACAAATGTGTTTTATTCTATTATAGGTAGCTAAAGATAATTTCAACCTTTATGATGTCGCTCTATACCCTTGCTGCAAATTCCAGTTGAAACTGTTTTGATTTTCAACTATGTTTAACCAGCAATAATATTGAATCATAATCAACAAGTTTGGAACATGTTCACTTGGATTTAGCTGTATTCAACTGGAATATACTTTGTATATTATCAACATGTTTGAATTGTAGTTAATCAACAATGATAAGCTTTAACCAGCAATAATCAGTAAAAACCGGAATCAACCAGCTATATAGTTTAACATTTTTAATCATCTTCAACAGTTACAACCTGGAAAACGTGTTCAACGAGTATTAATGTAAATCAAGAAGACATACTCCTAACAATTTTTAGTCAGATTCATCCAGTTTCAACCTCGCAACTCTGTTCAACCAGTTTTAACTTGAAAAAATAAGCCATATTATCCACCAGTTTTAACAAAGATCCAACAAACAACTCAAACAATAATGATTGGTTATAACATACTTAGGCTACATGTTTATCCTTGCCTGCCTAAACAACTATCTTTAAAAGCATTTAAGTAGAATTATTTGTGATGGTTCTTCATATTTATAACAATTAACAAAACAGAGATTATTTACAAAACAAGACCCACTTGAATTACAATGGTTAACAAGATTACCACCAGAGCGCAACAGTGTATAGCCTGGGTATCTAGGCACGAATTACTATATTCTAACACACTCCCTTAATGTGCGTCCGCAAAAAATATTTCTAATGTCATAGTGGGATCGTTAAAAACAATATATATATATGTATATATGTATATATATATATGTATATATATATGTATATATGTATATATATGTATATATGTATATATATGTATATATGTATGTATATATATATATATATATGTGTGTGTGTGTGAGCCAACAAACTGAGCACACAAATAAAGAAAATTAGTTCACCACTTCAAGAAAACTTAGTTACTAGCTTGGCACATAGGCGTTGAAAAACCTCACAGGGTAATGGCTTCGTAAGGAGGTAGGCAAGCTGGTCATTTGATGCGGTGTATCGCAGCTCGATGTCCCCATGTTCAAATCGCTCCCGAACATAGTGGTAGTGAATGTCTATGTGCTTGGTACGCTTGTGGTATTTCGGAGTCTTCACAAGTTTTATGGCACTTTGACTGTCAACAAAGATCACCGTTGGTGCAGCGGCTTCTTCAAAGATGTCCATGAACATAGTTCTAAGCCACATAATTTCTTTAGATGCTACTGAGACTGCCATATATGCATCTTCAGTAATTGAGAGGGCTACTGTTTGCTGCCTAGTACTGCTCCAAGTAATAGGACCATCCGAGATCTTGAATATGTAGCCCGTTGTAGATCGTCTTGTATCAAGGTCTCCAGCATAATCAGAGCCTGAATATCCCATAATCGTAATTGGGTCTTCGGACTTTCGATACATGACTTTATAGTTGGTTGTAGCTTTGAGATATTTAATAATTTTCTTGGCACTTTTCCTGTGGTTTTTGTCAAAGTTGTTGCAATATTTACTGACCTGCCCCACATGGCGACTGACTGTGCAAATAAGTATTAATGCGCCAACTGCTTCCCTGTATGGTACATGCTTCATTGATTAGTCTTCTGCTGCGGCTGGTAGACGAATGCTGGAATCTGCAGGCACGCTACAAGGATAAGCGTCCTGGAGATGGAATCTTTTGTCACTCTGGTGTGTGGTTCAAGTTTCAACACACACTAAACAGCAGGGCTAACGTGGCTAGCTGAGTCACATCTAACGGCCAATGGCAGTATCATTCCCCTTTAACTAAATTGCCCTGCCATCTAGTGACTATTTTTAAAACTTTTTCCATCATATATACCATATCATCCAAATACAGAGTGCAGTCAATATAGTCAGTGATAATTAATGAAAAAAGAGAACACAAACAACACAAAAGTCTTGAAAAAATAAAAATCTCAAATACCTTAAAAATCTTACGTGACAGAGAATTTCCGAAGGCAAATTCGGATTCTACAACCAAAAATACGTATTAATTGAGGTATCACACACCAGATGCAAAATGGCTGTTAACCAGCATAATTATTTATGTATGTCAAGTAGACCTACGCAAAAAAAAAAAACTAGGCAGCTTTAACTGTAAAATTAATTCTTTTATGAATGAGATTATTTTAATTAGTTTACACTTTAATATAATAATAATATTTAGCACCGCGTCTTACTACCCGTTCGGGTTATACGCTTAAGTACTAATTACGTTAATGGATTAGGAATTGGGAAGGTTGAATTTAGAGGTAGTGAACCCGCATTTGCGTGGAGGGAGAGTGGAAAAAAATCTAGGAAAAACCACCCCCAGTTCACCCGACCGAGATTCGAACCTCGATCTCCCCGTCCTCGGTGGCCGAGCTCAACACGACTAGCGCGTTAGCCAACTACGCCACCGAGGCGGGTACTTTAATATAAAATTCTGCTTGTATAACACAACAAACAGTAATGTTATACACATACAGACTATACAGTAGGCCTACAGGAATGAGAGGCCTAAGTGATAAGACACCTACAAACCATGTTTATAATCTAGATACACAAATTCAATGTCAATAGTACAGGTGTTGATTTGTTGGACTAGACAATAATTGAGTACAAACGTGTCAGAATAAAATATTTAATTCACATACAACTATATTACTTCCACACATTATTAATTCAATACAACAGTGAAAATAATTTAACTAACTCCAACTAAATATATTTTACTTGTCCTAATTTAATCTTTGTTTGAGAAAGGTTTAAAGGTGAGGTTAGTTTATTATCAAATAACATGTGAACGAATTATAACAGGGTGAAGTTGGGAAAATGTGGGACAATTGGAAAAAAATCAGATAATTGTTATATATCTAAATAAATGTACCACATATAAAAAATAGATTACTATAAAAATTATTGTAGATGGTAGATCTATCCTAGTACCACATTCAACCTAGTTGTGCTAAATAGCCTATGTGGAAAAATCATATATGGCCAGAACTAGGCCAGATATACCCAGATCTGAGCCAGATGTGGGGCGAATCTGGCATTCCCAGATCTGGCCAATTCCAGTTCTTCGCCATATTTGGCATTTTTTCCATATGGGAACTTACAATGTATCAAATTAATAATAAAAAAATTCTCAGATATCTTATTTTTTCACTTAAACACTTTTTCGTTTTCTCTTAAAAATTATTGTGCTGTTGTTTATGGAAAAACAAATTATTTATGTTTTGTCTTTAAAATAAGGTATAGCCAACCAACATTTCTAAGTAACATAATATGTTAAATTTATATCAGAGAAACCAGTGATACTTGGCTTTAAATTGGAACGGAATGTAATAGATAATGTAGGGAAAATGTGATACACAAAAGAGAGTAGGCCTAAATATAATACACCAAAACCAGCTCTCAAATCAATTACAAAAATTTGATAATGTGCCTCAGCTAGGTCCTTCATATTAGTTTTATTTTGTGCCTCAGCGAGGTCCCTTGTATCAATATGAGTTTGTGTCTCAGCTTGTAACTATACTGTTTTAGGCCCCGCTTATTTATCTGAAAATCATGGATAAAGTTTATTTTTTATATTTTAAACTAAAAAACAGTAAATAAATCATCCTTTTATGCTTTATCCATGAATACTAGGCAAAATAGAAGCGTAATATTTTCAATACTGGATTCTAAATTCGAGTTATATTTTTATTATTAATTTCATTTTAACCAATTATTATACATTTTAACGTGTTTTAAACCTGTAAATTGTTTTAAGAAAAGTAAAGTTAACGGCTACGACGACTACAAAATACATAAAGAAAATTTCAGTTTCGTTCAATGTCTAAAAAACCTTGCCAACGTGGCCCGGTTTTACTTCCGACAGCAGAGGGAGAAGGCAGCCGTATAAACGGGCTGGATAAGAAACTGCGTAAGACAAGTTCACGTCCTTTGGTCACACAAGCAAGATCTATGTCGCTCTAATGTTCAAGTTACAATATTAAGAGTGTGTAGTCAATTTAATAAAGTGCATACAAGTATTAAAATCAATTATATATTTGTTATTTATTAAGATAATAAGTGAAACCCTCAATAAGTGTGCGAATATTTTCAAGTTACTATCACTAAAGCGAGTGCTAGAAACTATGCACCTACAAACTACCACACACTTGCAAATCATCACTGCGTAGAACGTTAATATCATAATAAGTATCACCAACAGTGGGGCATGCACGGGTTTGTCATCCTCATCAATAAATCGTAACGTTTCAATTGGCACCCAACGTGGAGCGTGTAAAGCCGTAACCTTACAATTGGCGCCTAAACACGACGCGAACCTTCGAATCCCCCTGATCAAAAAGGGACTCCACCGACTGAGATGACGACGGCACACTAAACGGCACGCCGAAGAAGAGCATCACATCGAGGTGGAACAAACAGACATTCCACACGACGGCACACCGAGGCGACCTCATTAATCAAGTCTAGCGGCAGCATACTGGATTCCACTTATCGATATAGAAAAGAGATAAGCCTTAGATCATTTTAAACACTTTTTTTTAGTCATTTGATTTATAGGATTATACAATTTTGCTTCATTAATTATTATGTTATTAAAACCAATACAATAGATATACCGGTATCACACATATGTTGTTAATTGTTTATATGTAAATTTTGGAAGGGAGGATGGCGGATTTGAACCTAAGTGGGGACAATGACACGAATAGCTGCTTTGGGGGGAGAGAGTATGAAAATAGACCAAACATTCAGTTAGGCCTAGAAGAAGAAGAAGTAGGAAATAGGGATCAGGAGAATGTGGGGTTAGCTAGAAAGGAAGAGGGACAGCATAAGGAAGATAGAGCTAAGCAAATAAAAGTAATTATTGTCGAAAGTGTTATAATAGATGAGGAAGGGCAAGAGATAATAAGGGAACAAACTTTGGTGGAACCCACAAGAAGCTTAGATTAGTATATGAGTTTGTTGTTTTTATGAAATTGAAAAAATTGAAAAAAACTAGTCAAGAAACTAATAATAAAATAGATGCAAAACTCAAGAAAATTAGTGATGATCTAGGTGCTAAAAGTGAACAAAGCAAGGAAGCATCCGAGTGGAGATTTAGTTACTTAGAGTAGAAATTTAACCAACTAGAAATGGTTCATCAAAATATGGCAGTTTACGTTTAAATGAAGTTGTCAAAAAAAATTGAATAAGAAAGGGCAAAACGAGGCTTAGAGGAAAAACAGGACAACTTAAGAAAGAGACAATATAAATTAATGGAACACATTACAACTAACAAAAACAAAATAGAAAGAATTGAAGAAGAATTAACTAGGGGTTAAAGGGAGTAGAAACTAAGGTAGGGAATCTGGACCTTCAGGTAGAACACAATAAGACTTATGGGTAGTGTAAAATAACTCAGAAAAAGAAATATATAATGTAAAATTAACACTTGCTTCACAGAAAGATGCAAATAAAAGTTTGATTACAAATGAAATTGATGGGGTAGTTATTGAGGCAGTAGAGAAAATATACAAAAAATTGTATGATCTGGCCACTGAAAATCAAGTTCTTAGAGCCTAAGATAGCAGAGGAAGCAAGGTTGAAATAATATGATCATTTAATGAGGATATTGGAGACATTAGATAGCAGAGGAAGCAAGGTTGAAATAATATGATCCTTTAATGAAGATATTGGAGACATGAGATAGCAGAGGAAGCAAGGTTGAAATAATATGATAATTTAATGAGGATATTGGAGACATGAGATAGCAGAGGAAGCAAGGTTGAAATAATATACAGATATAATTAATTATAGCTGTTCTCTCCGTGTTTAATACATTTACCTCCCCTCACAGCATTCTTAGTGCACCCGTCTTCATTACATGTTTTTCTAAAATATGTTCCCCCGTGTTTAATACATTTACCTCTCCTCAGAGCATTTTTCGTGCACCCTTCTTCTTTACATGTTTTCCTATAATAGGTCCCTCCATGTTTAATACATTTACCTCCTCTCAGAGTGATTTTAAAGCACCCTTCTTGTTTACATAGTTTCTTAGCCATGGTCCCACCATGATAAATACATTTACCTTCCCCCATAGCATACTTATAACACCCTTCTTCTTTACATGGCTTTTTATAATATATCCCTCCATGTTTAATACACTTACCTCCCCTGAAGGCAATCTTAAAGCACCCTTCTTCTTTACATGTGTACTTATGAAAGGCGCTACCGTGCTTAATACATATACCTCCCACATGAGCTTGATTAGAGCAGCCTTCTTCTTTACATGGCTTTTTATAACCGTTCCCTCCGTGTTTAATACATTTACCCCCTCCTTTACTGTGTTTAGAACACCCTTCTTCTTTACATGTCCTCTTCCGATAGGTTATTTCATTTCTCAAACGTTTACCTCCACACTCAAGATGTTTCGAAAATGTGTCTTTTTCATGTGAGGTTCCATTTATTTTATTTTGAACTGAATGTAATATTATAAGTTCCTTGCTTTTAGTTTGGGAAGTCCCACATTGTCCTAGTAGACTTGCCAATTTTAAATTCCTTTGATGTTTCTGTAAAAAAAAAAATTACAGTATAAATAATTATGAATGTTTATTATTTCTCCATTTACAACAGTATTGTTACTATAACAATAGAAAACGAGTTGAATAAAATGTTTATAAACATAATTAAAAATAACATGTTTCATAAGCATTCTTGTTCATTGGGCTAACTATATTATTTATTTTGTTATTTAACTATAATATGCTTAGTTTCCCAGTATATTGTTTTACTTATAAACAAAATTAAATGTGAATAAAATCTTAAAATTATAGCTTGATCATCCAAATCTTCACATTACTTCATCAAAAAATTTCTGCTGTTTTAACAAGAGATATTAGAGTACATAAGATAGTATAGGGAGCAAGGTTGAAATAATATGATCATTTAATAAGGATATTGGAATACATGAGATTGTAAATAATGCAAAGGTGAGATAATACGGACAAGTAATAAGGAAGTTGGGTTTAATGAGATAGTAGGGGAAGCAAGGGTTAAGATGGTATAGATAAGTAATGAAGATGGAAAAGAAAAGTATCCAAAGGAGGATGATAAAATTGAGGTACCTATGTTAGAAAAAGACTGCAAGGGAAACCAAGAAAGAGATGGGAAGAGCTGATAACAGCAAGAGTGTGAGTGAGAGGAGAAAAATGTTGGATTGATATTTAAAATAGAGACAATTTACTAAACTGACCCATCCACAGTTTGGAAACAGTTGATGATGATGATGATGATGATGATGATGATGATGTTAAGGGTATTAGAGAGTGTTAGGCCAATGCTCCATTGGATTCATCCATCACAGTGATTTAATCCTATAAACATAGATTTATTCTTTTATGTCCAAAAGAAGTAAATATTAAAAGTTTAATAAGCTGGGTTCAAGCGAGGGTTAAAAGACATCAACATTTATTGCTTATCGAATTATTAGGCATTAATTAGATATTACAATTAATTTTATTTAAAGACATTTAGACATGTATATTTAAAGCATTTTTTTTATACAAAACTGACATGTTTGACTGATTAAATAGATGATTTTCCCACTTATAGGCCCACGTGTGTATGTGTGTTCATATATACTAGTATATGTGGAGATAAGTAAGGTAAAATCGAGTGGAAATGTACTCACATTTGTATGGACTATTTAGATAAGTAAAACCTTGTATACTGTGTCTGGATTCCAGGCCTGACCTTGTTCTAACGTCAAACAGAACCAGATATGCCAGACACCTTAGTTCATACGCTCCTTGTTTGTGGTATTAATGATATTGTCCATAGTAATAACATAAAATATACATAATACAAGCATATAAGTTAGTTTTATTTAAAACTACCCTACAAACCAAAAACAACACGAAATTTAAAAAATATATATATCTATCCACATGATAAGATATTTATTGAATGAACCTCAGACCAAAGAGTGGAAATCATTTGTGTTTACAATTTAATGTTAATTGAAAGATGTACCTACCTTGCTACTCTCAAATGACCCCTAGCAATGATCTAGTCGTCATCAGAAAAGCAATCAAAACTCTCAGCTTAAAACTTTTCTTTAATTTTAAGAAATACTTTCAAAACTAATCACCTCTATATTTTTTCCGATTAATAGAAAGTCATCTGATAGACGATCCAACTTAACAAAGCAAAATTTTAAATGATAGTGTTTGGATTTAACAGTAACGCCCACGTCTTCTTGTGTGTTTGTGTCAACCTGGGGAGTAGAAAAAAAAATTTAACTAAAGAGAAATGTGAAAATGGTAAAGATCTTTCCCTCTCTTCCTTAAACCACTAAAGTGAGCTTGTTGCAATGTAATGTGAAATGCAGCAATTTTTTCATTAAATATTATTAGCAGTTTTTATTTTTTATTAAAAGAATTCTTCACTAAAATTAAGTTATAGGAGAATTCATGACATTAAAAAAAAACAAGATTTTGTTAGGTTACAACTGAACGTATCACTAATTTTGGTATATTTTAAAATGATGTTAAAATATTACAAGAGTTTTTTTAAGATATTTTGAGTTGAGAATAATCATTTTAAAAGAGGTTAGTGCTCAAGCAATTAATATGTAGTAAAAAAGAAGTAGAGTGGAGTCAAAATGGCAATAAAATAATACAGGAAGGCTTAATATATTTAAGGTGTGACAAAAAGCCAGTTAACAACCTGTTACACCCTCTCTTTCTACCTCGTAGTTTATGGCCACCGTAAACAACAATACGAGTAAGAAAGGGCATAATCTAAACATAAAAAATAAACTAAATAAATAAGAAACACAAAGCAGAGAGTTTTGAGAAAATAGTCATTTAATATAAATTTCTAAACAACATTTAATTAACATAGTGGCCTCGACCATCCTAGTAGCAAAAGTATGTTGCGAGAATAGATAATAGGAAAACATTCTTCCATAAACAATATTATATATCCATACTTGTTTAACAAAAGAGATTCTAAGCTTTACCTCCAAAATATTCTTAGTTTTAAACAACATAGATTGGGTTCATATCAAAAATAAGATATACTAATATACGTAATTCCCACAAATAAACATATAAAGAGTCCGTGACGTTAAGTCAATTAATTTAATTGAAAAGTTCAATATAACGAAACACTTTTGAGGATATTTACAATATAAGACATTTTCTTATTACCGTGTCCAAGGTTGCCAATCCATCCGCGATAGCGATGAGTTCCACATTTTCACGTAGTGGTAATGAAGATCCGTGCGGATGTTGACGGAAGCAGTAGTCGTAGATTGCAATAGAATACGGAGCACGAGCGTTCTTGATAGATTTAATATAAGGTGTCTCTCTATTCATAGCGTAGTCTAGTCTATCACATTTATATAACAAAACATATCTCGTCAACACAGAATTCTTTGCGAGAGTAATAATCGTAATCAACGGAACTCTTCACGAGCAACTTAATGAATTCTTAACCGGACATCACGACAATAATATTCGTCTGAACCGGACTCCACGAAAATAATAGTCTAGAATGAACATGACTCCACGAAAATAATAGAAGAATGAACTTTTCTCCACGGAAATAATAATAGAATGAACATTTCTCCACGGAAATAATCGAAGAATGAACCGAGCTCATCACGAGCATAATAGCAGATTGAACTTGACTCCATGAAAATAATTGTAGAATGAACCCATATCCTACAGCGGATATCAGTTATATACTGGTCTAGTTGCGTAGCACAAAAAGGGGGGTGGTAATTTGCCAGTTGGTCAGTTACGCCACATCTTGGGAAGTTCAGCGTGCAGGCCTCTGATAGGTTAAACCGCTCGATCCAACGGTTTTCCGTTTTGAAATTTGAATCCTCTTCAAACGATTGGCTTGCTACGTCAGGGGTCTGTAGCGAGCTCCGGCGAGGTCTGTGACGTCATCTTCCCCTTACAGCTGGCGACCATGACTTGCGTTCGTCAGTTTCTACTTGACGGTATGATGTACACATCGAGTGCGGATGCACCTGGTACAGTTGCCCCACTCGCCGATTTAGGACGTTTATTTAACCAGCGAGCTATCTTCGGTGTCCAGGACATCAGATCCAGGGGGTACGTTTATTTATTGAGTTATTAGTAGAAGTTGATTTGTATATTGTTGAAGGAGTATTGTACATAAAGAGATGATTTAATTTAAGGACTGTTTTAGGACTGGAATAACAATAGAGAAGTTTACTATTGTTTTTGGCTATTTTCCGTAGTTTCTCGGGGTGGGTAGTATGATTATCGCAGGTGAATTGGTTGAGAAGGACAACGTTGTAACCTTACATCTTTGTAATGTTACAAACCAACCAATGTGTTGTGAGTAGTGACAAAAAATAAAATGACTATTAATATTGTGTTTATGTTTTAAGCTTAATCAAACTAAAAGTTAGCATCAATTAAATATTCTGATTAAAATCAAATTGAAAAATGAAATCTTAACTTAAAATTGTATTAAAATTTATGGTTTATATAATTGAAGCAATAATGTTTAAAATTAAAGAAATTTGTAGGATCTAATTTAAGTTGACAAATGCAGAATGATAAATTCAAGTTTCAAGTAAATTACCTAAGTAGATGTGAAAACAAAATAAAATTAGGAAAACAAAGATTCGAATACCATGTAGTATCAGAATTTCAGTTTTAATACCAACAGTAATTGAGTATTATGTAAATGATTTGAAACTATCTGAGTATAGAGATGATAATGTTAAAGTGAGGTAGCCATGTTACACATAACATGTTGTATTTTGCAATCAACTAACTAAGACAAGTTTTGAGTAGATACAGTAGCCCCATAGCTTCTTTGGTGCTGACTAACAGTTCACAGCTGACTTCTGACAGTCAACATTTAGGTATATACCTAAATTTTGACTGTCAGAAGTGACAGCTGCTAAACACATATTTTTTGCAGATCATATGGTTCGGCGTAGGGATACATAATTTGGTCTGGTAGCTTTTCAAAGCCGTCAGCTGTCAGTCAGCACCAAAGACACCATGGGGCTACTGTACATAACAAAACTTAAAAGTGAATTTAAATTTAAGATTGTGAACATTTTGAGAAGATTTAAACTTAGTTATTTTGAACTTAGTAAAGTATAGTGTTTTGAGAAGTTTGATACAAATAACTAACTCAAAATAAGTTTGAATTCCAAAAATAAATTTAAAAATTCTATCAAATGTAACTATTTGGTAAACAGATGTATATTTAAAATTATTATTAGAAGTTATATCTAAAATAACTATTAGTTTTAAGAGTGTTTGAAACTTTAAATTGATTAGTGTCTGAGATTACCTTTTGTTTCTCTCTGTTGTTTACGGGCTTATAATAATTTTCGTTCATTAAATAATAGTTTTAATAACAGCAAATGAATTTTTGAAAAAAAGAAATTTTGTGTAAAAAAAATATTTAAAAAATAGACGATTTCAGCATTGCAATGTATAATAAAAATGAGTGAGTTGTTAATGTGCTACAAAGGGTAAAAAGACAATATCAGCAACCCTATAAATGATAAACAAGTGAAAAAAGAAAAAATATGTAAAAGTTTATTTTTCATAATAATACAAGAATATTATATGATGTACCACTACTATGCTTCAGATCATATGTAAATAAATGTAACATTCAATTCAATGATAACATGAGACACTATTTAAAACATTGTTATTCCACAAGAACACTTATTGATTTGTAACTTTTGAGTTTAAAACTCTTTTTAACTTTATAAGGCTATCTTAAGATATTATCAGTAAACTAAGTATAACTTCCATAAATGTTAAAATTCATGTCTAGTATAAGTATTAATTTAAAATATAGTTGAAGATTGTATTGCTTGCTGTTGAAGATCATTGTATTTCTATTCATTCAGCAACCAGGGGAGGTACTGTAATGACATTGATTTTTCCGTCTTTGTTAGTATTTAAAATCATATTTTAACGTAAATATTTACATTTTCCTTCTTTTTCGGTTATTTTTAATTAAACTCATCTTTTCTAAATGAAAGTCATATTTATATTTTTCTTTCTTTTAGCTGCACGTGTTTGAAGCATGGTTTATTTACGGGTTGTATTACACAGTATTTAAGAGCAGGTGCATGGTTAAGCCATGTCTTTTTTTAATTTTCACACTCAGAGAGAATAATCCCATTGGTAGATGGAAAGAAATCAAATAGTGACCTGGGTTCGAGAGTACAAAACTACGGTGAATACAGACCCAAGCCTTGAAAGATGGCATAATTTTGAGCTTGTCTTCCCTGCTGAATCGTCATGTGAAACAGACGTGTTTTGAACTATCGTTATAAAATGTTTATTATCAGCATGTTCTAGTGTTAAATAGTCTAACAAACAATACACATTTATGTAAATAAATTGCAACAAGTGAACAAGTATTTTTCTTAAAGTAATATCCTATAAATGCAGTTCAGTATGACATAGCTGAAAGACGACAGACGAGAGCTTTCCAGACGACGCCCTTACGTAAGATAAAAAAAACTAGGACGACGAACAGCTCATAACAAAAGGAGTCCAACCCGTGGTTCGTTACAAGGGTTTAGTCAATTAATTGAATTTATAAAAAATAAGGGAATTTAAATGTTTGGTGAAAAATATATTTTGCAACCAATCATGAAAACAAAAATATTTCGAATGTTAACCAAATCTGTTGCCCAGATATGGCATTCCAACATAAGATGGTTGTATAGTGTTTGTTTAGTAATTCATTTACCACATACCACAAATGATACCAACTACATGTCTCTACCATGTTTTAGAGATATATGCAATATCAAATAACACAGACTTTCAAACAGTTGTGTGTGAAAGGTTTTGATAGGAGATAGTGTGTGTGTGGATCAAAAGGAAGGGGAAGGCCATGTAATATGTGGCTAAATGTTGTAGACAAATGTGTGAAAAAAGAGAAACATTAATAGTTTTAAGAATACAAGAGCATATATGATCCGGTGTATGGATGTTGTTGAAACGAAGGGAGTATACAAGGATAGGGAGGTGTGGAGAAAATTAGTGAGAATGGAGTCTTTTTGAGCTATATGCACAGTTTCTTGCCTGACCTGTAAGGAAACGGCGTAATTAGATATATATGTAAGAAATGTTATGTTTTTGATTTTGTTTGGATATTAAAGATAACATTGAACCAAACTTGTATTTATATATAACAGCTTGTTCAGGTTATATGTTGCAAACCTTATTATTTATATATAATAGCTTGTTCAGGTTATATGTTGCAAACCTTATTATTCTAGGTTTGAGAAAGAGATAAAATCCACTTTGATAGGTAGTTCATGTTCTCATAATACACTTGTTACGTGTCATCTGCGAGTGACCGATCAAGCTAACTCGTACCGAATGAGCCACCGTGGGCGATTCAATAACCAAACCCTGGATAGCGCCACTGGAGCTTAGGAGAGACTTATGTTAAATATTTATTTTTTTAATAATTAGATTAAGATCCCCAAGTTCTTCAAACTGTTATTTATTATATCTTGTATTTTCATCTCATGTTAAGTGTTTAGTTTAGAGCGTAAGAATTTACACTTACCTGTTCTTTTTTTATGTTTTCTTTATTAACTTTCAAGGATAGTGAATGGTGATCCTTGGATAAATGGATATTTTTAACTGATATCCGATGATGAGGTATTCTACTCGTATTATTTGTTTAAAAACATTAAACCTCTAGTCTTGGGAATATAGAATGGAGGCTGAGGGAGCATATTTTGCCAGAGCGCCCTTGGCTAGCTGCCCTTGCTTCCCACCCATCCAATAACACCTCTGGACAACGGACTTATTAAGAATCAACTCTTCATGACACAAGCCAAGGGAAGAGGTAAAAGAGGAGGGAAGAATTATTATTATTATTATTATTAGCACCGCGTCTTACTACCCGTTTGGGTTATACGCAAGGAGGGAAGAAGATAGCAAAACCTATGGATACAGGCTACGCTACAATGGCCAACTCCCTTTTCCCCCCTTCCCTTATCAATTCATTTTGTCCTCTCCCTCAATATGCCCGAACTCCATCCTCAATTTCCAGCCACCCCTCCAAACCCAGACAACTACCCTCCAACACGATTCCCCCCCAGATAAACTGGAACTTCGCAGACATCCTCAGACATGACCCCTCAGACGAAGAGCCTACTCCACACAAACACCCACATACCCAATAGACTACACCTCTCCCACCCCTCCTCCATCCAGCCTCCCGCCCATAACTGAACTGGCCACATTCACAATAGACCAAGAAGACGAAGAAAAACATCACCACGAAGATCTATGTCCATCACTACACCCCTTCACAACAACCTATCAGAAAAACTCTCGACAACAAACAGACACACCCTGTAGAAATATAACACACTTATCACTGCAAAGTGACAATACAAAGCTAACAGAGCTATTCATATGCCCAATGCCTTGTTTTATTTTAATATTTAATATTAATTTTAATATTTAATATTTAATTTTAATATTTAATATTAATTTTAATATTTAATATTGTAGCTAACAGATTTTTATATCTATATTTTAAATTATGAGCTAAAAATCTAATAAAACTAATACATGACAAAATAATTTTAATTTTTGTTAAAAATAGAGAAAGGTAGAAAATTCAGTTGGGAATTTTTTTGATTTTTTTAATATTACAAGAAATTCATTACTTGCTTTTATATAGGTACATAGGCCCTGTTTTCTACTCTTACTGGCTTGACAATTTAACATTTAAGAAAAGGAAAACTGTATCCTATCAAAGTGTTACATTGTATCCTGAAACTATTACATTATATCGAGACCATGGAAGACAATGTAACATACACTAGGGTACAATGTAGCGTGTGAATTATTATGCCTATAAATGAATCTTTAACTATTATAGATTGAAAAGTCTATTTCTGGGTAGTCATTTTAAATAAGTTAAATAACTTTAAAACAATTTCGTTATTTTAATGAATCTCTGCAGTTGAACGTATTGTATTATTGTATTTTAGATTGTTATTTAATCTATAGAGAGCTTACTATTGTCAATGTGCGAGGCCAACTTCTATTAATAAATGGATATTATTAATAGTTATGTATGATTGTGAACGCATACATTTTCATAATGAATTGTATACTTCTGTAAGACACTACTTCATTGTGTGGAACTGTCAAGCCAGTTATACCTAAGTAATCCTACCCATTACCTGTTGGGAAAATTTAATGTTTAATATAGATTGATATAAAAAATGTTTATATATGAGAGGAAATAATGGAGAAGCCAAGTCTAAAGGCTGCTTTACACTGAATAAATAACAAAAACATTCTTAGTAGCAAAATGTTAGTAATAAGTATGTTAATATGACTGTTTTGGTAAATATCAATAGTAAAATGTTAATATTTTTGAATTCTTAAACAGATTTAAGTATCCTTTCCATGTAAATGCTGGTACACTTCCTCTAAATTTAACCTCTATATCCCTTACCCATTAGCATAATTAATAATTAGTGTACAGCCCAAATGGGTAGTAAGACACAGTGCTAAAAAAATATGGTTGACAAAAATGTTGCTAGCATGCTATGAACAAATTTAAAAGAAAAAATTAAAAGTTAATAGCAAAGTTATTGAAACATGCATTTCAACAAGTTGATAGATGTAAGGATTTTCAGTTAGGCTATAACATGTTATTTTATTTTGCACTGCATCTTAATACCTGTTTGGGTTATATGCTTAAGTACTAATTACACTAATGGATTAGGAATTAGGAAGGTTGAATTTAGAGGAAGTGAACCAACATTTGTGTGGAGGGAGAGTGGAAAACCACTTATGGAAAACCACCCGACCAAGATTCGAACTTCAATCTTCTTGTCCTCACCAGTCTGACTCCCAGATGAAACTAGCACATCAGCCAACTACGCCACCGAGGTGGGTAACATGTTAATGGTAGCTTCTCAAGTCCAAGCCATGGCTTTATAGGAGTGGGCTGCAGCCTGTGTAATGATTATTGGTGCAGGACAATATATAAAGAAGAAAAAAATTTGGGTTCATTAATACCTTTAAACAAGGGAAAGGCAACGTGGACATAATTTCTGCTACTAAAACATTATCGACATGTCAATGAAAAAAATTAACAAATGATGAAACTGAATGTCCTATAGCAAAATACAATACCATCCCAAACAATACCAGTAGAGACCTGAACAGACTACCATTCAATCTTTGAGAAAACGAGCAGAGACCAAAAAACAATAACATAAGTACTATACCAGAGAGAACCAGCTAAAACAAGAGAAAAATACCAGACTATCCCAGAGAGAGCTAGCAAAAACAAGACCAAAATACCATAGTGTCCCAGAGAGTAGCAACAAAGACCAGACCAAAACATTATACTTTCCCAAAGGAAACAAGCCAAGACATACACCAAACTATCCCAGACAAAACCAGCGATGATAAGAACAAAATACCAGACTATTCCAGGCAAAACCAGCGATGATCAGAACAAAATACCATATTTTACCAGAGATAACATCTCAAAGAGAACCAACATGGACCATAATAAAATACCATAGCACCCCAGAGAGAGGCATCATAGACCTGAGTAAAATACCATAGCACCCCAGAGAGAGGCATCATAGACCTGAGTAAAATACCATAGCATTCCAGAGGGAGCCATCATAGACCTGAGTAAAATACCATAGTACCCCAGAGAGAGGCATCATAGACCTGAGTAAAATACAATAGCATGCCAGAGGGAGCCATCATAGACCTGAGTAAAATACCATATCATCCCAGAGGTAGCCATCATAGACCAGAGTAAAATACCATAGCATGCCAGAGGGAGCCATCATAGACCTGAGTAAAATACCATATCATCCCAGAGGTAGCCATCATAGACCAGAGTAAAATACCATAGCATGCCAGAGGGAGCCATCATAGACCTGAGTAAAATACCATATCATCCCAGAGGTAGCCATCATAGACCAGAGTAAAATACCATAGCATGCCAGAGGGAGCCATCATAGACCTGAGTAAAATACCATATCATCCCAGAGGTAGCCATCATAGACCAGAGTAAAATACCATAGCATGCCAGAGGGAGCCATCATAGACCTGAGTAAAATACCATAGCATACCAGAGGGAGCCATCATAGACCTGAGTAAAATACCATAGCATACCAGAGGGAGCCATCATAGACCAGAGTAAAATACCATAGCATGCCAGAGGGAGCCATCATAGACCTGAGTAAAATACCATAGCATACCAGAGGGAGCCATCATAGACCTGAGTAAAATACAATAGCATGCCAGAGGGAGCCATCATAGACCAGAGTAAAATACCATAGCATGCCAGAGGGAGCCATCATAGACCAGAGTAAAATACCATAGCATACCAGAGGGAGCCATCAGAGACCAGAGTAAAATACCATAGTATCCCAGAGGGAGCCATCATAGACCAGAGTAAAATACCATAGCATACCAGAGAAAACTAGGATAGACTAGAATAAAATAAAATAGTATCCCAGAGACAACCAACACAGACCAAAGTAGAATACCACAGCATCCTAGAAAGAACCAAACAATTCCAGAGTAGACAAGAGCCCCAGAAAGAACCAGGCTAAAATTTGTTTGTTTCATAACCGAAGGAAAACTAGAGTACAGCTCAAAGCTTGGTTTGCTGGCGATTTATCTGGTTTGCTCTTGATATTTTCATCAGGATAGCTAACATTATGCTCATAAAATATGAATCTATGTTAAATTGTATGTGAAAAATGTTTAATCACTGATGACTTTATATATCTGATTTACTTCAAAAGGTTTTTAGTAAAATAATACATACCAGATGAATCAATATATGAAAGATTTGTTTGATTATACTTTGTGGTGAGTACTTATACCTAAATTATTTATTTGTAAATACCAAGTTTACTTGAAAATTATTTATTAATACTACTAAGAGAAAATGCTAATAGAACAAGATAATTGAGTGTTTTTTAAAATAAAGAGTTAAAAACAAATAAATGCATTCTAGAGATAAAAAGTAATAATTTCACTTTACAATCAAGTTTTGTTTTATATATAAAAAGCAAATATAAATTATTTTGCATGGCATTAACAGCTAGCAAGGCAGTGGCGCTGGAACGAGGATATACTGGGGTAAATTTCACCCCTCCAAAAAATTGAGGGGGGTAAAAAGTATAATTTTTACCCTCCCAAAATAATATTATAAAACTTTTGGATCATATAAAGCTCTTGTTGAGGCAAGATACAAAGTTCACACTACCCACCTCGGTGGCGTAGTTAGCTAACGCGCTAGCCGTGTTGAGCTCAACTACCGAGGACGGGGAAATCGAGGTTCGAATCTCGGTCGGGTGAACTGGGGGTGGTTTTTCCTAAATGGTTTTCCACTCTCCCTCCACGCAAATGCGGGTTCACTTCCTCTAAATTTAATCTTCCAATTCCTAATCCATTAGTGTAATTAGTACTTAAGCATATAACCCGAACGGGTAGTAATAATAATAATTTAAAAAAAAGTTCACACTAAGTTAACATAATGAAAATAAAATGTGCACACGCTGAAGAGATTTTGAAAACTTTTATAGTGATACCAGCTACCTCAGCTACTGCAAAAAGAAATTTTTCAATGTTTGACCGCATAAAATACTATCTTCACTCCACGATGAGGCAACGTAAAATAAATCACCTGTGTCTGCTTAATGCAAACCCTGAGAGATTCAACAAACTTGAAATTGCAAAACTAGTTAGTGGTTTATAGCTAGTAGCGAATATAGGGCAAAGGTGTATGGAAACCTACATTAATTTTCAGTGTTTCATCATTTTTAACTAGGCCGCCTCAGATATAATTTTTCTTAATTTGTTGTGGCATGCCTAAAATAAATTAGAAAAATGCACAGTAGGACCATTGAATATTACATTTTCATGGTCTTTTTTAAATCTCAAAAATTTTATTCGATATAAAAGCACATGATTATATTTACCCCCCAACCAATAAAAACGTTCCTGCGCCACTGCAACAAGGCACAATTAAAATAATACATTATATATATTTATATATGTTTAGTGAAAAGTTTACTTACGGGAATGTCCTCTTTAATGGGAGGGAATGTTATAGGTCCTGGACCATATTCTGGTTGCTGATAATGATGAAATTCTTCTTTAAAACATTCCTCTGATTTTATTGGAAGATCAATTTCAGACTAATTGGAAACCAAATAAGTTTTAAAGTACAGTATGGGTGGTGTTACTTCACACATTTCAGAATATAGATATTTATATTACACATTTTCTAAACTATAGATATTCATAGTGACCCTGTTTCAAACAATATAGATTTGTAGTGAGCGTGTTGAGGTTAATATATAGGTTTTGATTTTATAGTGAACCCATTTAAAAACAAAGGGAATTATATTAATTACATTTTAGAACAAAGAGTTATACTTAACTAAGTTAAGAACACAATGTTATATAGGCCTATAGCATGTTTAAGAAATATCAGTAGAAGTGGCATGCAAGAGGCTAGATATATATCACAACAATATGTATTGAGGATTTTTTTTAACTTAAAGCATTGTCTCATTCTTACTCATGAAAATTGAGAGCCGAGTTCCAAAACTTACGATTTGGTTTCATTTGGCCATTTAATATAATAGAAAAATATGATAATTTTGTCTGAGTTTTTAACTGATTAAGAGCACACAAGAATAACTTTCAGAATATAATAAAACAATAAGTAACCATATCTGATTTGGAATACAGGCCAATATATAAGATTTACACAAAAAAAGATATGGGTATATCCCTCTATCACGCCATGTTAGGCTACAAACTACTCTTGTAAAGTGAATTATTGCCCTTTTTTCATTTGTCGATGCATGTCCTATATGTGAACGACTGATGTAAATGAAGTGTTTATAACTAAAATAGTACTGTACACATCTGATTTTGATATACTATAGTTGTAGATTAAGTATATAAAAATCCTTTGCATCATTTCCCAAATTCAGTGTATGTTAGGTAGCTGTCAGAGACTCGGAGTATAGTCACAATTTAAAATAATCACTGTATCAGTGAAATATCGGAAAGCGAATCATAGCAAAACAGGGTACTGCTGTAAACTGATTTTAATCAGGTAGCCTTTGTGCAGACATAATATTTAGGAGGAGAAGGACATAGTCTTAGTAACAAACTCAAACATCAAGGTTGGAGACAGTAAGCTAAGAATATTCACTCGTGCGGGAAGGTTATATGCAATATTTCTGTTTTCAAAGTCACTTGGCTGAAAGAAAGGACTCTATTAAAGTGCTCTTTTCCAGAACAATCAGTCAATTAAAACTAGTTTCAAATTTATGTATTGCTGTTATAGTTCATATTAGGGTATTTTTCTACCATTATATAATTCTACATATACAGATAAACAGCCTGTGCATGTATCTAGGTCCTATCTTTGGTATATTGTTGTAAAAATTTATACTAATAATTAACTGGCTTTATTAGTCAATATGGTCTAAACTGTCACCTCCACACTAGTGTTGACTTTCTATGATGGAGAGATTGGGGTTTAAATCAGAGTCTAGTGAATTTAGACTAGTTTCTACAAAATTGTTTCCCTCACTCCACCCGTGCAATTGTGAGTACACCTCACATAAGTCCAACGTTCCTCATTATTAGTAAATAAGTGTTACTAATTCATATTTAGGAACAACTCAAACCGATATTGAGAAGTGGGGGAAAAGAATATAAATAAATACTTTTCACAAAGGTATACCTTAATTTCTAATGTCGCTTCATGATGAAGATTATATTCCATATCCTCCTCTGGTTCAATCTTCACAGAGAATGCCATTTTCTAAGTTGAAGTTGTTATTTACAACTCATAAAGAGTTTATCATGATTAACCTGAAAATTGATAGTACAAACCAAAATGGCTAAACACAACAAATACGATTTAAATACAAAGCTAACATTAATAAATATTTTTTAGTTTCCTGTTTTAATATTTAGTAAAAGTAAAAAAAAATGTATTTATTTAAAAACACACAAACACACAGGGTCATTCAAAACTCTCTGTACAAATTTTACAAATCTATTTCGTTGGTGAATTTGTGTCCGCAGATGTCACCCTTAGGTGATATATGGCGCTGTTGGTACATTAATGAAAGGCTGAACGTGTGAACAATATTTTTATTTATAACAGATTACAGAGTACAGACGTCTTTACATGGAATGTTCCAGTTTCACACAGTTGTCGGTATAAACTCGCAAATGTTTGGTGGTTCGGCACACGTCTGTTAGGATACCATTCACGGTACAATCTTACATCAGCTCTTCTATTTCCATTGGCAGCAACATAAGCTAGATATGTGTGTCAGCCATCTATGAATCCATGAAATGCTCCAAGCTACATGTACAGGGTCTGAGTTGTGAATGACGTCAAAAATTAGACATTTGTCACGCCGTCCAACAACACCCTCTCCCATTTGAAAACGTGCCACCACAGGTTTATAAAATATTTATTTTACACACATTAAGCATTACTGGATTGAAAGTAGTTTATTAACTGAAATATTAATATGAACTGAAAAACTAATACATATCAGGCAAGAACAAATACTATCAACAGAACTACCAACATATGCATAAAAAAGTACCAATATCATAATAAATAAGAAATAATGTTAAATTGCTATACCAACACTTCGCCTCAATTTAATATGCTTTAAATGTGCATAGAGAGAAGGCAAATGTATTAAACATGGATGAATCCTAATTGTGGGTGCAAGAAACAAGGTGTGAAGGGAGGTAAATGTTATGAACATGGAGGAATACATAACCTATTTTATGATGCATTCAATCCTAGCCACTTACACAGTTGTTTAAACTTTGGAACATTTAAGCTTTTGGTTAAAATGTCAGCAATTTGAAATTCACTTTGGACATATTTAATCATTACAACTTTATTACACACTAACTCCCTTACAAAATTATACTTCACATCTATATGTTTCAATCTTTTGTGATCCCATTTCACAAGACACTTGATGACAGGCTGGTTGTCCTCATATATGGTGGGCACTTAAGACTCTATTTCACGATACGATAAACTCAAAATTGAAGTCTATGAAGAAAAAAATATCATCTTGGGGGGTGGAGCCTAAATTCTGTAAACTGCTAGGGAAGGAGTAAAAGCTGTTTAGGTGGGGATCCTTGAGTGTCAATCATTCCCCAAATCTCATCCTTGTCCAAGTGAGGTGAGGAAGGTACACAGACAGGTATTTATGAGTCATTATCTGCCCCAAGTAAAGGAAGAAAAGACAGAAATAGCTTGATCTAAAGGGCAGATAAACTTCTTGAGTTCCAACTCCCAATGTTCAGACCACACTGGATGCTAATAGTTTTAATGTTGCATTTTATTATTTTTTGTAGGTACCTAACAAATTTAACAAAATTTTACTTTAATTATATATTTTTTACTTTAAGATTTTAACTATCGAACACATTTTACAAGAATTGATTATATATGAACATACTTTTAGTTATTAATACCCGCTTCACTGGCCGCATAGTTTAAGGCGTCACTCTCGCAATATATTAGACTGCCAAGGTGGTGAGGTCGGGCCTTGATTCCGGTCACGTGTACTGAGAGTGGTTTATCCTAAATTATTTTCCACTCTCCCGCCCACACATTAGGGTAATTTAGGTCTACATAGGTGCATAACCTGTACTGGTAGTAGATGCAGTTTTAAGAAAAACTACTGAAAAAATAGTAAATTTGATCAATATTTTTATTACTACATTAACTAGTGTAGCCCTTTACCTGAAGAGTTGGCTCAGTTACAACGAGGTCGACTGGTGGGATCAACCTGACACGGGACATGTTTATAGTACAATCCAACAGGGATATAGGCCTACAATGAACATATATAGCGATATGTTTATGTATTTGTTTTATAAATAGTAATTTTTTATTGTTAGTTTTTAATACAATTTTTCGAATTGATACATGAATTTTATATATATTTATTACAAATACACTTCAGTTACAGTTTCAATTGGTTTGAAAAATATTACCGATGTTTTTGGTTCTATAACATCGATGTTTTCAGACGTTCTTTTTTCATCTATGTTACTTTATTAGTAGGGATATCGATTTTTTCCTTCCCTATTCATCTAAATTATAGTCCTATTTGAATGCACTATAATGGCTTTCAATTATTTTTTTGGAGAGTGATGTGACCTCATTCATGAAAATAAGCATTTTCGAACACGTATCAAGCTCATTTAGTCTGGGTTTTTGGTGCTGGGGAGGCTGGGGCTCGAATATCAGTTAGGTTATTGAGGGGTTTTCTAAATGATTTCCCACTCCTCTTCCACGCAAATGCGGGAAAATTTCCAGAAGAATTACAACTTACTCTTCCCTAATCATGAATTGTAATAAAACTCAGTGGTTTTTGACTGTATTATAAATAAAAACAGTATTGTGATCAAATGATTATGAACATTTTTGGCTTTGAGATTATGTTGAATCTATGTTTTATGTGATTCCAAACCCAAAAAAGTGTATTTAACAATTCGGTCTGTCTGTCCACCCTAAGGGATAGAGCTGAAATGGTTCGATTGATTTTATTCAATTTTTTTATTTTGTCTTTAGCCCCCAAATTACGGATGGTTTGTAGATTAATAATTTTAGAAAACCTGAAATATTTCAAAAATAGGGTTCAACAATTGTGTTTAAAAAGCATATTGGAATTGTTTGAAACGATAAATAACACTGCAATCTTTTAAAAATGGCACACGTGATTTGGTTTAAAATGAGAATCAGAGTTAGTTTTTTACGTAATAAGTAATTCAATTTGATTGATTTTCTTTAAAAAGTAAGAATTTAAAGATAGGGCTTAGTTTGCTTAGTAATTAATTTTCAAAATTTTATTGTTTTTCAAAATGATCTTACTGATTTTTTTAATTGGTATATTTTTATACTATAGATAATAATGTATCATATTTTGAAAATTTAAAAATGACACCTGGACACGGGAATCGAATCCGGGATTTTGATTTTTATAAAATAAATTAATTTAAAGCTCGTTTACTTATGACAAATTTTGAAAATTTTACATTTTTCTAAAATGGCCTTAAATATTTATTTCAAAATAGCTATATTGGAATTGAATAAACACACAATGTGTGTATATTGGAATTGTTTTACATAATAAATAAGAAGATCCATATATATTTTTTATTATAAACACTTTTAGGGTCGTTCATTCAGCACATTTACAGTAGCATATACATTTGTATGTTATTAGGTTTAAATTGTCAATATAACTACTGTATTTAATGTTGTTTTTTTTTAGGGATTATAAAATATTGAATTTTAATATAAATACTTGGCCATATATATTAAAATATATTATGTACCTTTTACTAGAGTGTGTCCAATATTAATACTGTATGAATAAAAATTGTACTAAGGTTTGAGGAACAAAATAATAAGAAAATACTTTATAAATAAGATTTTTTTGGAAGAAATTAAACAAAACGCTTGGCTTTTCACTAGATATTAAAATAAAACATTTGTTTCTAATAATTTTCAAAGGAATTCGGTGTTTAGCTTTTATTTATTTATTTTTTATTCATAAAAAAAATTCTTTCAATTCATTTATTTTGTGTTTGTGAACTTATCTAAACTTAATCTAACCAACATAAACATCATAAGCCAAACCTAAATACACTTTGAATGACTTCATCTAAATAGATTAAAACTCTGGTATTTTTAAATTTCGGATAATCTGATCAGGGGGACATTTATTGGGATTCCTTTCCCCCTGTCTTGAGTTAGCCACAAAAAAAAGTGCCCCATCAAGCTTGCCAAACAATTACTCTTTCACTGTTCGACGACTATTCAGAGATTCAATCAATGTTGAGGAACTAAACAATTATATTTTAGAATGATTTTTTTTTACAGTCAGTGTGGCTTTTCCATCTACAAACGTCTTGGTTAGTTTGGTCACAATTTTACAGTTACCAAGACATTTTAAAACTTCAATTTTTTTTTCCATAGGCGTGTCCACAAATGGGCCCAGGTAGGCCCCCCTTTTGTTACTTCAAATATTGTGTTCAATGAGGCAGGCACACACACACACACACACACACACACACACACACAAATGTAAGAAATAATTACTTAGTGTGAGAAGGATGCATATAATTCTTATTAAAATTTAAAAATATCTCTAAATAACTTCTAGAGGCATCTGATTTGATCACTCCTAATAAAATATAAAAATATGGAATTTAAAAAAAATCCGGGAGTGGGCTACTCTAAATAGATTCCATAAATAAAAGCTAAATGGAAATATATTCTTATGAAAATACTCAGGGTCAGTGGCGGTGGAACCGAGGTGTTAGGTGTGCACTGCCCCTGGGACGATTTAGCCCCCTGGAAAGAATTTACTTTCTCCTAGATACATTTTAAACAATCCGACAGTATTGAATATTAAGCTAAAAGATTGCCTTAAATAAAACTCCAAATGATCTCTAGCTGCATTAAATTTTCAAAAATTAATTGGAGAAGACCACTCCAAATAGTTTCTATAACCATGTAACTGTAAGAAAAAAAGCTGTCAAGGAGCAATGACCATCGAAGTAAAATGCCCAACCTTAACATCGACGTTAGGAGAATGAGTTTCATGAAATACGGCGAGCTCACATAATTTATCCCAGTCATCACGTTTAAACACCCATTGGGGTACCCGTGCTGTACTTGGGGGATCTTGGGGTGATGAAAGCAGAATGGAAAAGTGATCGCTGCCACATAGGTCCTAGTGAACTTCCCAAAGGAAGTAATCAGCAATCCTGGGGCTACATAGAGATAGGTCGATGGCAGAGGATACACCATTAAAGATGAAGAAGTGTGTTTGGGTTCCGGAGTTCATCAACACCAGGTTTCCCGAGACAAAAATATCCTCTACCATCCTACCACGGGTGTCTGTAAAATTAGACCCCCCCACCAGGTTATGCGCGTTAAAATCCCCCAAGATGATATAAGGGGCGGGAAATTGTATAATGAGGGCCTCTAAGCTCCTCTTGGAAACACGTTCACCTGGTGGGAGGTCGATGCAGCATATTGTCACTTCCATAGCAAGGGAGATTCGGACAGCGATCACTTAGAGATCAAACACGATATTAATATGATTATGGTATATATTGCTTCGTGCGAGTATAGCCACACCTCCGCTAACCCGATCAAAGAACGGCTTGTCGGTACAATATACATTGTACCCACGAAGCATCGGGTTGTCAGTTGGGCGGAAGTGGGTCTCCTGCAAACACAATATGGGAGGATGCAGGGAAGAAATCAGTAGTTTAATTTCCTCTACACTAGCAAAGAAACCTCTACAATTCCATTGTAGTAGCGACATATTTTATTAATATATAATGTAGTTATCCTCACAATCCATGAGACTATCTCTTAGAAATAAAAATTTATTGAGGACCTTTTTAGGGTGTTTTTTCCGAAATGGTTTTCCACTCTCCTTGCATGAAAATATGGGTATACTTTCTAAAAATACTATCTTCCTCATCCCTAAAACCATTAGAATTATTTGTACATAGGTGTATAGCCTGAATGGGTGGTAAGACACAGTGCTAAGAAAATATGTCTCTGATAAAGTAGATATAATTATTCAGCCTGACCCTTAAATTTTATTAACATAAAAATTCCCCATGGTCAATGTATTGTAAAGTATTTTAGAGTGTACTACAAAAAATAATTACTCCCCGATTTTAAAAATAGGTTTTACAATATCATACTTAAATTATAAACGTATTTTATAATTCTTTTAAATAGATTCTAAGATCCGAAGCAGTCTTTAGTAAAAGATGTCTACATTAAACAACGTGTATTTTAAAGTTTTGTAGTACTGAGGATGGTTTTGCTAAATGTCTTTCCACTATCGCTCTACACAAACGCGGATACATTTCATCATCCTTAACACATTAGAATTGTTAATTTGCCAAAGCCCGAATGAACTAGTAGTTTTACAAGGTGATAAAAATAATAAAGTGACCTTTCTTTCAGTTCCCCCCTGATGGATTGTCTGCAATCAGTTGTGTATGCTTGTCGAACCCACCCACAGAAAGCGCATTGTGATTTTTTTTTTCACATGCAAGGAATTTTGACAATGAAATAAATGTCATGAGACATCATTTCAAAAAATTAACTCCGTCATCAAAACCATAATATGAAAGTTTATAAATAAGAACTAAATAGAATAAAATTAATGTACATACTATCGTATGTAAGGAAGAGTGATATGGTGATCAATAAGGAAGGACAGGTATACAACTAGTGTGACAGTGAGAGGGGAGTAATTGAAAATTGTAAAAAGTTTCAAGTATCCGGGGAGTATTGTAGAGGAAAGTGGAAGGAATAAGAGAGAAATAAGTGATAGAGGAAGGCAAGCAGAGGCATTTTTCAGAAGTGTGAAAAGCCTGATTTGAAGGGATATGCCAGACAAATGCAAGGGAATGATCTACAATGTTTACTACTTACCAATATTGATGTACACTGCAGTAATATGGGTAATAAAGGAACAGGATGAAAACAGAATGCAGGCGAGTAAAATGAGATTCCTAAGAAGCGGTATCAGTGTGACAAACTTTGACAGGACGGGAAGTGATTAAGAGGAATAGTAAAGGAAGAGCCAGGACAGGACAGAGAAGACACTACTAAGGATGTATAGCCATGTGAGAAGAATGAAGAGCGAAAGGATGCTCAGAAGGATGTTAGATATGGAGGTAGGGGGTAAGAGACCGAGAGAAAGACAAAGAGACAGATGGCTGAAGGGAATATGGAGGAGTGTGGAGGATAGAGGAGAGGACTGTATCATGGTGGAGGGAGAGGTGGTGGAGAGGCTTATGTTCCTAACAGACCCAGACAGTGGCTGAAGGGAGTAAGGAGGAGTGTGGAGGAGAGAGGAGAGGACTGTATCATGGTGGAGGGAGAGGTGGTGGAGAGGCTTATGTTCCAAACAAACCCAGACAGCGGCTGAAGGGAGTAAGGAGGAGTGTGGAGGATAGAGGAGAGGACTGTATCATGGTGGAGGGAGAGGTGGTGGAGAGGCTTATGTTCCAAACAAACCCAGACAGCGGCTGAAGGGAGTAAGGAGGAGTGTGGAGGATAGAGGAGAGGACTGTATCATGGTGGAGGGAGAGGTGGTGGAGAGGCTTATGTTCCTAACAGACCCAGACAGTGGCTGAAGGGAGTAAGGAGGAGTGTGGAGGAGAGAGGAGAGGACTGTATCATGGTGGAGAGAGAGGTGGTGGAGAGGCTTATGTTCCAAACAAACCCAAACAGCAGCTGAAGGGAGTAAGGAGAAGTGTGGAGGATAGAGAGGACTGTATTATGGTGGAGAGAGAGGTGGTGGAGAGGAGTAAGGAGGAGTGTGGAGGATAGAGAGGACTGTATCATGGTGGAGAGAGAGGTGGTGGAGAGGCTTATGTTCCAAACAAACCCAGACAGCGGCAGAAGGGAGTAAGGAGGAGTGTGGAGGATAGAGAGGACTGTATTATGATGGAGAGAGAGGTGGTGGAGAGGCTTATGTTCCAAACAAACCTAGACAGCGGCTGAAGGGAGTAAGGAGGAGTGTGGAGGATAGAGGAGAGGACTGTATCATGATGGAGAGAGAGGTGGTGGAGAGGCTTATGTTCCAAACAAACCCAGACAGCGGCTGAAAGCTGTTCATGATGATGATGATGACTACTGTATGTATAAAATACCATATGATATTATCTACTATTGCATTATTAGAGAATTTAAAATGCTTTAACTTTTATTATATTATATTTTCACAGATTGTTAGCCTTGAACAAATAAACTACCTAATTGCTTTAGTCAAATAAGGTAGTGCAACAAATATTTATTTCTGATAGGCTAAATTCAAGCCGCATTAACAACATGAACGCAAGAGATGAAAAATGTTCGTCTCATTCCAACAATTCTGACATAAGCCATACAACTGTGTTTCCATGTGCTATTGTGGACAGACAGTACTGACTGATTGAAAACAAGCTTTAAATGAAGTGCCGTATTTTTAAAATGTAAATTATATTATAAAATTTAAGATATTTTTAATAATAAACAAGGAAGTAGTACACAAAGAGGGTGATATTCCTTAATTATTTTCTAATGTCGCCTTAAGAAAAATTAAATATTTTGTACCGTCTATATAATAAACAAAAACAGATTTCCCATTATAACAATAATAATATATTAAAATAATATTATTTAAATTTTTTTTAAAAAACTCACCTTAATCACAGAAGAACGTTAATATTTAAAACCTAAGTATTCAAAATAATGTCACAACATGGTACCAAAAGAATTTTTATAAGAAAAAAAAAAATTATAAATTACTCCAAAAGAATCAAAATTTATTTTCATAGATCATATTTTTCATAAAATTCTGCAGGAATGGTATTTCAAAATAATAGGACTATTTATGTTTGCCATAAATTTATGCCAACAAAAAAAAATATGGATATTTAAGAAACACAATTATTTTTAGACTTTAAAATAATATAACAATAAAATTCAAACATGAAATATTGTTTATAAAGGCCTTAAAAACTCTAACTTGATATTTCTAGTCCTATAACTGTCCATCAAAAATTATATTATAACTAGCCCTAGAAGCACACCAACAGATTGCTGGCAACCTGGCCCACCATGATAAATATGTTTGTACATGTTCTAAATGAGCTTAATGCTTTGCCTACATTCATTGCTCCAGTAAAGGTCAAAGTATAAGATGTATTCAGTCGATTGTTTTCGTACCTATTTTTTATATTTATTTTGTGCATTTAGGTTACATAATACCCTAGCGTGTTCTTTGTTTTATGACAGTAACATTGTTTAACATTATGTCAAATTATTTTCTTAGAACAATATATTTATTTATATGCGAAGAAGTAAAAAATGTTAAAATAAACCCTGAATATGACAAATCTGTGAGTGGTAATGAAGAGGAAAAATAAGTTATAATTAATGAAGATGTGCGAGCGGTAGACCTGGTTGGTGTGCTTTCTGTCCACGCAGGAAAGAAAAGGACAGACAACACGTGGCGTTTGCTTACTTGGCCGATGTGCTGAACGTCGCTTGGTAATAAGAAGTGAATGTAAAAATGATGTAAAATGACAAATATTATATAATGTAAAAATATAATTTTATAAAGATTTGTTTTGTTTGTTTTAAATATTCATGACTAAGGTACAAATATACAATATTCATTTGTTTTTGTCATTTATAAATTTTATTTAATAATTTCCTAACATTGTAAATTATATTAATATTAACTTAATATATAAATAATATTTTAAATTTGTAGTAATACAAATTAAAGAAATATAATTTGAATTTAAATAATAAATTTTAATATAGATAAAAAAATAAGATATAATAGTATTAATAATATTGTCTTTATTTGGGAAATGTTAAGGCCAACGTTTTCTTGCACTTAACCTATATTAAAAATAATTAAATGTGTACCTATATATTGTAATGGGTCAACCCCAACAGTGTGCTTTGTGCCACAATAACGAGATGGTGTAGTTCTAGAGCTAGACATATCACTAGGCCTAGCACAGATGTAATTTCTCGAAAAAAATTCCTTTCATTAATAGCGCTGTTCTAAAATATGTTGCACAACTAGAACACAAACTAAATCTACAGTATAGTATTTACAAAATAACAAAAACCGTCTTCAATGATTGCACATTTCAAATAAATTAGGAAAAAAGTAAAAAAACTCGAAAAATACAAAAGTATATATATATATATATATATATAGAGAGAGAGAGAGAGAGAGAGAGTTAATAAAAATAATGAGTTAATATATTTTGTACCATACATTCATTAAAACAATACTCTCCCAGCCTAGATAAATCTAACCTTTCATATGTTAATAAATTAAATTTTCAATTATTATTATTATAGCCTAGATAAAGTGGGTATAAACTGCTACCATAAATGTTTTTTTAATAATATAAAATTACAAATGGCACACACATCATTATTTAGTAATTTTAAAGCAATATCAGAGGTATAGTACACAGGATCATGTATTATTTTAACATCAATTTCAATATTTAGATTATTAAGGTGGTTTGAGCCAGTCGTTAGTGGGTTGTGTTTGAATATATAAATATATCCAAATATTTATAACTCTTAATGTCATCCATTCAAATCTCCGTATTTGTGTGTGTTATAAAGTGAATATAATATTGAAATATTGTACCATGACTAAGAAAAAGCTCTTTTTATGAGACGGATGAAGTGCATCATTAGCAATTATTCCAGACCCTGATAGAACGTGCACAAAAATAATTTAATGTATTTACAATATTTTAAAATATGAATTATGTTATAATTGTAAATAAGATTTTGTTGTGTATATACATGGTGAAATAAATTATATTACTCATATGACTTAATATAAAATAAAGAACCCTGCCCTCTTTGCATAAAATTCCACAAATTTTGCCTTGAATAACCAAAAATTTGTGTACCATAGCTGTTCCTCATAATATAAAATGATTTCAAATAGACTTGAGTAAAAATATTAGGCTTTAATAAACTTGTTTCTATTGTACCTGTTATTTCGAGGTAGTGTTTAAACTAACTGTTTTTATCCAACATTAGAAAAATTAATAAAACTAACAATAGAATATGGTTCTAAAAAGAATCATAGATAGCGCACGAGAGCAGATATGGTTCTAAAATAAATCATAGATACCTACCATTGATCTCTATACTATAACTGGATGGACATCTGTGGCTGAAATTTTCGAGCTCTCGTCTGCATACCATTGGGTAAGAGAGAAAGAAACTTTCGGGTATCTCTTTCTCTCTTTCACCCATACAAGGCAATCTGGCATTTTGACATCGTTCATTAATTTGATTGAATATATGAGATACATCAATGTGAGAGTGGTTAAATTAAATAAATATGTTAGTTAAAGCTTTGAAGAGCATATAAAAGTTCAAAACTGGTTAGTTTTTTATTTAAATAAGTTTATGTAGCCTTTTATGTACGATGATTTTTGAAGGAAGCTTACTTTTAAGGCTTTATCTCGTACCAGAATCCTACCATATATTTGTGTTTAGTTAGGATAAAAGACCTTCCAGAAGGAAATTTCTACTTCTGTTCTAAATTGCCGTTCATCAAACCAAAATATTATATATATGATAGTATTCTGGTACGAAATAAAGCCTTACACATTGGGATTATTACTAAAATCAGGGTTTAGTAGATACTGTACTTTCTACAAGCCAATAACCTAAACTATCATTTGAACGTAAGACTTCTACACAAAGTGTGTCATTCAAACAAATGTAATACAGTTTTTAGCTAACTTGTTTCATTATAGTTATCGAAATGTCAACAAATATGGTTTCTGAAAGATATGAGCCAACTTAAATAAACAGGTATTATTACAATAATACTTTCCACAAGCCTATAACCTAAGTGATAGTTTGACGCATGGCAACTATTCAAAGTTTGTCTTTGAAACAAAGTAAACAATTTTTAAGATACCTTGTTCATTATATTTATCGAACTTTCAATAAAATATGGTTTCTGAAACCAATATACAAGCTAATAACCAACTTTAAATATAAGTGTTGTCGTGGCAGACTGTAAACAACATTGATGATAACTACATAAAAATTGAAATATCTAAGGTTTTATTCGTATTTGTACAGAATTACCTGTAAAACTGGATTGTATATCCTTTAATGTAAATGTTTCTTCAGGAAAGTATGGTATAATACTTCACTATTTTCAAACAATAACACTTTTATTCATCAGAGACATGTTTTCGCATAAGAACATTTAAAGAAACCGTTAAATCTTTCCTCCCCTCAGTGTAGCTGATGATACACTTGAGCGTCACGCTTTTGTCCTTGGAATGTGCATGTGTATGTCCATCCAGTTATACTATAGAGATCAATGATACCTACACAGAAAAAGAATTATTATTAGTATTATTATTATTATTATTATTATTATTATTATTATTATTATTATTATTATTATTATTAAATTATTATTATTAGCACCTCGTCTTACTACCCGTTCGGGTTATACGCACTTACGCTAATGTGTGATGGTAGGGTGATTGTGAGATGAAATGGAGGACCTACAGTTTAACGTGGAATCCGAACCACGGTAGAGACCCAGAAAAAGAATAAAGCAACAAAAGGAATTGTAACCAAATATTATTTTAATGAAAATAAGTAATTAATTGATTAATTCTTTTAAAAATCATTATTAATATAAATAATAATACAAATTAGTAGAATTTTTTTTAATCTTCCATATGAAAATGTGGTTCTTGCGCAAACTCAAGGAAAATACAATATCTAGAAATAAAACCTCTATTAAAAATCGCAAAGTTTAAGGTGCCACAGTTTTTATATTCGAAATTGCGGCACAAGCACACTAAGTGGAGATTGCAGTACTCGGTACCTACAACAACCCTAAATAGTCGTGGAACCTGGATCTTCTGGAAGTTTTGAGATAATTGACTTTAAACATACATCATACATGCATCTAGACCTCTAAAACCACCAAGTTTAAGGTGCAAAGTTCCTATATTTGAAATTGCTGCACAAGCACACTTGGTTGGGATTGTAGTACTAGGTACCTACAACAATCCTACATAGTCGTGGGACCTGGATCCTCTGGAAATTTTTAGATAATTGACTTTGAACCATTATCACTCATTAAACTTAATCTCTAAAATCGAAAAGTTTTCAGGAGCCAAAGTTTCACACAAACCTAATTCTGAAAATATAATTTTATTATTAGACAAAAGCCAAACAACATTTCTTAAAATATGCCCTGCGCGTGCACATGCAAGAGAAAGAATGGTAGCTCTACACACCATTTAAAAAAAATTGCACCAACGTATAATTCTCTTTGAATACCTCTCTTTCCCCTTGCTCCGCAAAACCCAAAAATAGAAGATATTAACGTTTTGGACTTTACCATCACTCTCCCATTTGAAACAACAATGTGTTTAGAAAGGAAGGAAAAAAGGCTTATAAGAGGGGTTCAGAAGAAGCCAAACTAGAATGACGTTTAATCCTCTTTTTCAAATATACATTCATCTGCTTGATATTTGATTCTATATATTTAAAATTACTAAACATAGAAATAAAAATGCCAAGTGGGCTCGTGCCGCAATTCCAAATATAGAAACTGTGGCACCTTAAACGTGGCGATTTTAAATGGCTAGATGCATGTATGATGTATGTTCAAAGTCAATTATCTTAAAATTTCCAGAAGATTTAGGTTCCACGACTATGTAGGGTTGTTGTAGGTAACTAGTTGTAACGTTATTTGCCACCCTACAATATATTTCCCTATATTTTTCCAATCATTGTAAATAGTTTCCAATTTATTTTCGTTTGAAACACGCTGTGTCGCCGGCGTGACAAATAATATTATTTACATCCATTCAAAAAAATAAAAGGATGGAAGGAAGAACGTCTAACACTGTTTTAAATAATTTAAATAAGTAATTTCGACCTAAGTAAGAAAACTTACCTTTTATTAAACATATTAATTTCCTTCTAAGAAGTTTGTTGATTTTTCTTTATTTATTTTCAATGTCGGTCATGATTTATTTCAACGCATGCGCAGATATGGCAAATAAGTGAGTGGCGGGTCTCGTGATTGTAAAAAAATGAAAAGGAAGACATGATGTAAATACCTCCAAACTAGCGCACGTTTCAATTTTGACAGATTAAAATAAACATTTAATTCTTTTAAAAAACATTGTTCATATTCATAGTCATATACTTCAATCTTTATATTAAATTTGCATTTTATTTTATATTCATTTCTAGTCCATAGCCAACATTCTATCTTTTGTTTTAATATGTTAGTTTTCTCTTTGGATTTGGAAGAATATAGAACGTTTTTAAATTTGATTCTTGGAACAATTTTTGAAGAAGATTGAGGGGCTTCTATTTCGGCGTTCTAAAAGGATGGAACAAAATTTGTGTGGCTCCCAGATAAATTTATTTTTAAAGTGGAAGCCCGTTTCGAAAGTGTGATATTAATATATCAATAGAAAGCTGAATACAGAGCTGGTTAGCAAAAATTTCTGGCTTCTGAATTTGCTTCAATACTTCCACACCAAGATACATCTGAACATCACGGAGAAACTTAGCTGTATTATTTGGATCAATTTTCAACACCTCGGTCTGCAAAATATATGCACGCATATCTTTATAAGCTGAGACCATTTTAATTGTGAAGATCTGTACCTTGCTGCTTTGAAAGTACTTATTTATTTCGGTAAACTTTGGCAACACCCATGACAAAAATATGAAAAATAATTTCATGTACGGATCATTAAGGCTTTTGTGGATTTCTTCCACAGCTACCAGTGGTTCTTCGAGCCACTTGTGGTCAAAATAGAGGCGCAGTGCATCCCATTACTCTACTATTCGCGTCACAACAGTGAGCAAAGATAACCACCTTGTTTGTGAGGGGTGTAAAATTTTGTGAAATTTTAATTTAAAAAAATTCTTGAAAATGTCGTAACTGAGCCTGTCTTTTAGCACTTGAACCGAAGAAGTTAGAAATGTTACGAGCTAGATCTTCGCAACGTCTAGGTAGACGTTTACATGCTTCGCTTGCACATAAATTAAGTGAGTGACACACACACTTAAACACTGTTTCTCCGGGAAACTTATCATTAAAACGAGTAGCAACTGAATTTCTCGACCCTATCATCGCGTTACATTATTATGGTAAATTGAAACTTTCGAGCAGTGAAGAAAATTTAAATGTTGGAGAACCAAACTCCTCCGTATCGCCCTCATTGCCACTGCCACTGCCACTGCAAAATAAATATTGGAAAACAAACCAAATTGAATGGGTGAGAGATGCTTTTCCAAGCCTGAAAATAAAAAACAGCAATCAAAAAGCTTCCTGCGGAGAGTTTTCAAAATTATTTTGGCAAAAAAGACAAAAGGAAGAAATTAAAACTAACCATGTTTGGGAAACTATTGAGGAAAACCCCGAGAAAAACATTCAAAAGTTCGCTATGCTCCAATGCTGGGGAATAAAATCCAATTATCTTCTGGAAACTAATAATGAATACGAACTGGACACAAAAAACTGGAGTGTGTACAAAAAGTATTAATTTAGACCAAACAGACAAATACATATATAAATTGATTGTCATGTAACAAGATCTCTAGTATTGGTTTCTCAAGAAATTAACAGCTTTTATTTACGAAAATTCAAAAGTTAAATTGCTTTTCTCACATACATAAAATATTCTAAGAAGAAAACCACCAAATTCTATGTATAACCAGGGCTACAAATATTGACAATTTCATCTATACTCAGGTTCCATACTTGCTCAACAGATGGCTCGCACAATCTAGTTTCTGTGTAGTATATATAAATTCATTAATAATGTTTAAAACATTGTATTATATATAGTTGTATGCATATGTACTAGATTATAATAATAAGGGTAATATTCTTAACTATTGTATTTGACTAAATACAGTGAATATATTTGGTATATATTTAATTATTCAAGTCACAACTTTTTTTTCGGTGACAATTAAAATTTTCTTTTATATAAATTTAAAATTAGACATAAAATCTTTATAATACATAGAATAATAATTTTTGTATAAAGGTACTTTTGAACAGGGATACCGTTGTGCCACGTGCCGGCGTCGTCCTATAATATTTGATATATGATAAATTCCTGATTTCAATGGACACAATACACAGTCACTGTGTATTAGATTAGTGATCCTAAACAGCGAATGGTATTTACAATATCAGGAGGACAGCTGTTTAAACATGGTGAACGAAGTTGATCAATCATTTCTTCCTCAGGCTTGTGATGAGTGTATATTGTACGAACTGTTGGTTTATTCTGAATGGAAACAAGATCCTGAATTGGTCGTAAGTAATATAAGTTATATATATTTTTAAATAATAAGTTTTAGATGTAATTATAACCTTTACAGTGATAGTAAAACATTTTTTTATTAGCATTAATCCCAGGCTGTATCCGAATAGTCTTCTTCACGCGCTGTCGGCCCTTGACGTTCACTTGATAGTTGCATTGGCAGACACGTGATCAAGTGTAGATTCGTCCAAATAGTAAAGTCTGGGGATGCACCCCTCACACCCTTGAGTATAAGGGCGATGGAAAGTTACCCTTGACACGTCCTTGATGCGGTGTTTGACAGGCAAGTTTGTTTTTTCGGCTGCTAAAAATATAGCTCGCAGAGTAATGTGATCTGTGATAGTGGGCTGATAGATGGCTTTTAAAATAGTTTCAAAGCTTATTAGTAGGAAGCAGCACTGCGGACTCAAGGGTGTGAAAAGGATAATTTGCCGTCAAATGCGTGATAAGTATACATTCATTAATTATGCATCAAGTCAAGTGCACTTGACTATTCGGATACAGCCCAGTCTACAATCAGTCGCACCCACTTTTCGGACTCGCAATCGTAATGAACTTGAAAGCCATATCGTAGGCCTAATTGGTTTCCTCAAACAAAATGGACTGATAAATATACCACTCTGTTTATATACCAGTAACTATAGATTACATTGTTTTCAATTTAGATTCATTCGTCATAAAAAGTTGGATATTCTTTAACATATTCGATTAAATAAATATTTAAAAAAAAGCCATATTTTAACACAACAAGGCAAGGAGATTTGATTTTTCCTCATTTCTTTATTTTTCAAAAACCACGTCCTTCAAATGGTTTCCATTAGATTGCACACATTGTTGCAGCCGATTATTGAAACTCATCACTCGCTGCAACATATCCTCCAATATGTTTTGAATTTCTTTGAATATACATCGTTTTAGATCGTTGAGTGTGGCTGGCCGTGAATTGTACACTACACCCTTCAAGTGACCCTAAAGAAAATGTCTGGAGGAGACAGGTCAGGTGAACAGGATGGCCAGTTCACATCTCCAACTTGAGAACTCACACAGCGTTGGAACGAGTTGCGGACAGTAGCCATACTGACGCGAGCTGTGTGGGCTGTGGTGCCATCTTGTTGGAACCAAAGTAACTCTCGTTGAGGGAGTGTGTTGATTCTTGGCGCCAAGGAGTCTTGAATCTTGTTTATGTATCGACCGGCATTGACTGTTACTGTTTGACCATCATCCCCTTCAAAAAATAAGATCCAATTATTCAAAAAGACGACACAGCACACCATACCCTAACTTAAGCACTATGCAAAGGCCACTGATGAATCTTCTGAGGGTTTTCTGCGGCTAGGTAATGGCAGTTTTGTTTATTGACTGCTCACTCAAGGTGAAAATGAGCATCCAAAGAAAATATATTGTTCAGCATATCAGGGTTCTATTTCAGTAAATTAATCAAAACCCTACAACTGTTGATTCTTTGTTCTTTATGTTTATTTGTGAGTAAATGAACCACTTGAATTTTTTAGGAATGGAATTTTAAATCCTTGATCATCCGTTTAACAGATCGGTCTGACAGGTTGAGAGCAATAGCATGATTTACAATCGATTGTCTTGGACTACGGGTGATTGAATCTAAAACTCGAGCAGCATTTTCTTCTGTTCAAACAGATCTTGGCCTACCTTGTGGTTTTTCATCCTTAACAGATCCTTCTTCTCGCTATTTGAAACCCAGAGAATGATTGAGTTGAGTGATGGTGCATCCCTTCAGTTAAACTGTCGCCGAAAGTCACGCTATGTAACAGTGATGGAGTTGGTTTTAATGAATAACTCAATCACGGCAATACAATCCTGCACACTCCAACGCTCCATGGCAAACTAAACTCCAAGATCGGTCTCACTCTCCCCCAAAAGTGTGGCATCACTACCTATCGGAAGCGAGTTTAGCTACTGTTATAAAACTGTCGGCTGTTTCTGCCAAACCCTGTACGTTATATTAAAAAAATATTTCAATTTTAATTTTCTTGCATAATTTTTTAAAAATTAGCCTATAAGTTACCTTATTTTTCAGTAACTTATAACCATAATACAATTTTTACAATAAACTATTTAATAACTTTAGGCCTTACTTATGAACTAGGCCCTAATTTTAAATTATAAAACATTTTCATACATAGAATACATACAAAAATAATAACGAAATAAATGACAAAAATAGAGTTGTAAGCTAATTAAACTAAAATTATAAATATATTAGTTCTAGTTAAGTTAGATTCTTTGCTAAGCTAACATGCCAACTACCTAGCACACACAATCATTTTCATTTAAATCCATAATTTGCATTTTGTTGTCACATTCAGAGCACACATAAGAAATAACGTGTCCCAGACATAATCTATGTATACTTGTTGCTACCTTTGCACTTGAATTGAATTGAACTTTTGTTTTTCAGCCCAAAAATAACACCTTCCTTGGGTTCTTAAACGCAAATTATCATTCAGAAGATCCTTAACTATTTTCAAAAAGTCCTTCCTCACCACGTTGAATGTAGTATTATATTTTTTAATTATGTAGGTATTTATCCTTGCAATTTTCATAAATGAATATAATACTGCCAAAATCCATCTTTGGGTTATTCTGGTTACAGAATAAGCACACTTTATTTCATCCACCTTATCAACACTCTATTTTGTTTCATCATAAAATTTGATAATTTTGGATTTATGAATTTCGGAACCCTCTAGATCTTTAATTTTGTCTCCTTCGCTGTCATTGGGAACACTGAATTTGTCTTTGTCGAGCCATTGTAGCATATCTTTGTCGCTAGGTCTAGATATTTTCCTCTAACTAAAAGTGTAGCCTACAAAAGCACTAACAAAACCAAATACACACATGAAAAAAACATGCACACTCACTCACAGAAACATAGTCTATACTTGTGTGTGTGTGTGTGTGTGTGTGTGTGTGCGCGTGCATGCACAAACACATGCTCCACTTTTTTACAAGCTATTTTGTTTAGTTTAGTGTAGCTCTTACAGATGATTTATGCTATTTTGGGAAAAAGATTTTTTTCTCAATTATTTGAGGTGTTTAACGCACACTTTCTGAACCAATTGATTATATCCCCACACGAGAATTTTATATCTAGGAAAAATCTATATTTCAACTTTCAAGGTCACGTTAAACAATCTGCTTATAGCAGAAAGTTCAAAAATGTGGCTGAATTATTTTTTGTTTTTTTCAGTTCTCCTTGTTTTTATTTTTTCAAAAATGTAATTATCGCAAATATCAGTATTTTGTTGAATTTAAAAAAAAAGGTGAAAGTGAGACGGATTATGGCAAAGTAGGTATTTTTATTGAGTTATTTATTAATTTTGACACTAATTAATATATTTTCTCAGTTCTTGACAGATTTTGACTCAAATTTTCACTTCGTTGTCAACAATTTTTGAAAATATACCACCTCAAATTGTAAGAGCTTTGAATAAGTTCTATACATTTAATATGAATGTGTTTTGTACAGTGTATTTTTTACATATGGATGACTAAAGTAATTTTTATAGTAAAATGAGGATTTACATTTTATTTTTAATAGGCCTACTAAACAATGATTGGATACAAATTTTACTATAATTGTTATGATGGATTTGAAGAAAATTGATTTTTTGCCTTTTTACCCTCTAGTAAACTAACCTTAATTTTAATGTTCTAGATGTCAAATTCTAAAAAAACCTATGGGGAACTTTCTTGAAACTATAGTAAAGTGTTAGCCCAATCGATAAAATATTTTCAGCTCTCAGGTCAAGATACATCTCGAGCACACAGGCAGACAGCATAGCAAAAACCACCTTTTCTGTTTCACTGAGTCATGAAATGTTGAGATATATCAAAATCATTCCACAAATTACTTTTCTCTTCGAGGGGTCGAAAGAAAATAAAAAGATAAGATTTTTTTTTGTTGCCAAAAGCGAAGCCTACAGATCACATTACTTGATGTATGTATACTTGAGAGTGGATCTAGTAATTTCCTTAGCAGTCAGATAAAATCCTTATTATGAAAATTGTTCTGTAACCCCAGGGGTGCAGATTATGTTCAGAGATCCAATATTTCTCCAGAACATAAGATTTTCATAAAAAAAAATTTCGGAGACAATAGTGCTCAAAATAAAACATTGAATATTTAATAGAGGCTGAAGGGAATAAGAATTATTGCCTACTACATGGTTTGGAAAATTCAAATTCAAACATATTTTTAATCATAGTTATTTTTATAGTACCTACCTTATAAAAAATTCATTTGTCTCCCAGAAATGGCAACCTTCACATTTCCTTGTATGCCTTACATAGCATATTGTTATTAATTGTTCTTTGATACCAGTATGCTTACCGGTACCAATATTTGATTTTACATCTTGAGAGTAAGAGGCAATGGAGTGTAATTCCGGGAGGCCTTGGTTTAATTGTTGATTTTCATAGACTTTTTGTATTTTTGTAGACTCGCCACTACTACAAGGTCTATCAACCACACTAGGGGAAATACTATCGCTATTTACGATTGAGTTTTTCCTGATCACATAATTTATGTTTTACATAACTTGCAATACTCCCTTGATCCTTACTTCTAGGTGTTTCATGGGGATGTTTATTAGATATGTGATATCCGAGCTTATAACATCTGCCATGGCATTCACAATAAGCACATTTGACGTCTTGTTTGCTCTTAAAAGTCAACATAATAAATATTTGTTTCACTAAACCATTTAATTTTTTATAAACATTTATCTATTGTACAATGTACAAACCTTGATAGGTCCACTAAAAACAACATTTTCATGGCTATACAATTATTACAATACGCATGTCATGAGTTTAAATAAACTGTGCGCACATCACCATGTAATTAGGCCACGATATAACGGGTGACTGATTTAAAACTAAAACAAAACATCGCCCACCCTTACCTACCCTGCCCCGTCTGCCCGCCATATCTACCAAACACCTGCGGTAGGGTAGGTGACTGATGAATCATCACTTGATCACGCCATTAGCCAGGTTGAATTATTAGATTTTTCCTTTGGCCATTATTTCAATCTCTGACTTTTTATCAAGAACTCTGACACATTATCTTAGCCCCTAGACACCGCAACCCTTTGTGCTTACACCGACACTGTCTCACATGGCACATACTGTTAGTGTCAGTGTTGACAACTCTTTGTGCTTACACTGACACTGTCTCACATGACACATACTGTTAGTGTCAGTGTTGACAACTCTTTGTGCTTACACCGACACTGTCTCACATGGCACATACTGTTAGTGTCAGTGTTGACAACTCTTTGTGCTTACACTGACACTGTCTCACATGACACATACTGGCAGTGTCGGTGTTGACAACTCTTTGTGCTTACACCGACACTGTCTCACATGACACATACTGTTAGTGTCAGTGTTGACAACTCTTTGTGCTTACACTGACACTGTCTCACATGGCACATACTGATAGTGTCGGTGTTGACAACTCTTTGTGCTTACACCGACACTGTCTCACATGGCACATACTGTTAGTGTCAGTGTTGACAACTCTTTGTGCTTACACTGACACTGTCTCACATGACACATACTGGTAGTGTCGGTGTTGACAACTCTTTGTGCTTACACCGACACTGTCTCACATGACACATACTGTTAGTGTCAGTGTTGACAACTCTTTGTGCTTACACCGACACTGTCTCACATGGCACATACTGGTAGTGTCGGTGTTGACAACTCTTTGTGCTTACACCGACACTGTCTCACATGGCACATACTGTTAGTGTCAGTGTTGACAACTCTTTGTGCTTACACCGACACTGTCTCACATGGCACATACTGATAGTGTCGGTGTTGGTGTCATCAGCCTTTGTTTTTCATACAACTGAAACTACCATATCGGAACCAGAATTTACTAAAAACGTCAACAAAATTGTTAACCCTTTCCCTGCCCCAAATTTCCCCAGGACTGCTTTAATTTCCCCCGAACCTCGTTCAGACATATTCTGCACCCCTGTTTAGCCCGACTTAATGTTTTGTTTGTTTTTTTGTAGAAATACTCAAAGTCGACAGATGCAAACATATTGAATGTTGCGGCCAGCTCCTACTCCATCAAACATGTGCTCCAATACCTGGGCCGGAGGGAGTCCATCTCAGATGAAATCTTGAGGTTGGAGTTGATTTAGAGCTCTATTTTTAGTCTAGTCTTGGGAGTCAACCATTTTCCCATTATAAAAACTAACAAGCCGTCAAATGGGAGGACTAACTGGACTGTATTTATAGTATAGTCTCGGGAGTCAACCAAGCTCCCATTATAAAAACTAGTAAGCAGTCAAATGGGGGACTAACTGGACTGTATCTATAGTCTAGTCTCTGGAGTCACCAAAGCCAGAATATATTGCATTTTTTTCCCCCTAAAAATGTCTCCGAAAACTGTATTTGTATTATATGCATAGCCTAACATTTTACTCTGAAAAAAAAAAGGAAGATTCCTACAGAGGTATATTTTGTAGCATGCTAAGACTGGACTATTAACTTAAATTTTCAAGAATGTTAACATATAACTTTTGTTTAAGATCCAAGCAGCAAAAATAAAAATTAAAAATACAAACCTAAATTTTAAGTTCATTTTTTAAGCAGCAAAAAATGTAAAATGCTATATAAAAATGGAATATTATTTTAATAAAGTTTTTGTTCTAAAATTTTCTGAGGACTTATAAAATGTGTTTTTATATAAGACACGCTCCTTTTGGAAAAATAAAAAATGGCTTGCGGCACATTTCAGAGTTTTCTTTTTCCTTCGGACATCGATATAATTTTTCAAAAGCATCTAGACCCCACTATAAATTACATGCTGACCCCTGGCCTACACCATTTAAGATACCTTGTCACATTTAATTGCATCAATTTTCAAAATCTCTACCAGATGGTGATTTATCTTGCTAAATTGGGGCTGAGTGCTCTACAGCATCATTCTTGCAATAGACTGGAACTACTTATGATGAGGAGATCAGGGTTTAAATCCTGGTCCAGTGTACTGAGGGTTTGTTTTCCTCTCTACCTCATGCAAATTTGGGGTACACTTCCTCTAAATCTAACTTACCTCATCCCTAACACATTAGCTTAATTAATATGATTCTATGAAAAACGCAGACATGTTAAAAAGCCCACTTGAAAATTGTGCACAGAAAGGACCCCACTGACATATATGTACACAAGGAAAATAGTGCACATGGGAAAAATTGCATACAAAAAAATGCTTACACGGGAAAATGCTCACATAGAAAAATATCCCCCAAACCCTTTGTAATAATGTTTGGTCCATAAACCTCACACAGTTGACAAAGATCTAACCCAACCTAACTTAACCTAAATTTTTAATTTGTTTGAGCTTTTTTCATGTGAACATATTTTCTTGTTCGCTTTTTTCCATGTGTGATTTTTTTTCCTGTGCGCGTATGTGTCAGTGGGGTTCTTCCTGTCAACAATTTTCATGTGGGCTTTTATTGTGTCGACTTTTTTCCGGTCACCAGTTAATACATATGTGTACAGTACAGCTGGACCAGTTAATGATATGCGGTGCTAAAAAAAAAAAAAAGGTGATACAATTGTATATTTTTATTGTATTTTCATTTTTCATTGGGGCCCTTTTGGTTAAGCGAGCTTGTCGTGGTTGTCACGTGGCGTCACTGGGACTAGACTATAGCTTGATTTTTTTTACAAATGACTGTCTGGAAGGTCTTTTTTCCTCCATTAAAGTCCTATTATATAGAAGCGTTCTGGTAAGGAAACATTGTTTCAAAAGTTGAATCGTAAGACCTTCAAACTGTCGCAATAGGTTGTTGCTACGACATCTTCCCTGGCAGTTTGCGGTCGGGGAGAGCGGCAAAGTGGTCGCTATCCTCCAAGACGTTCAGTTGGAGATAAGGACGTCTCGAGACGAGTACTGCACCGTGGTGGGAAAGGCGGTTGGTGAGTCTGGTTCTAACTTCTGGAGGGAAAGTCTGAGGAGTACACATTAAGGTGGGATAGAAGAGAGCACAAGTTAAAGCCAGTATTTTTTTTAGTTTTTTTTTAGCAAACAATTAAGTTATTTTAACCAAAATATATAAAATTGAATATATTATGTCATAAGCAGGACCTTGATTTTGATGACCTTAAAATAATCAAAAAAATTACTTCAAATTTTTGAGAAATGACCTAAAATTTGAACAAAAACTATTAATAAATGCACACGACTTAATCAAATATGAATGCACTTTACAAATGGAAATTTATATTTATATATATATATATATATATATAAAAGTCTTTAGCAACTAAGCTCTTGCATTTTGTTAAATATAATATTGATTTACAAATATCTGCTTCTGAAATAATGGCTACCCCCTCCCATTACAACCCCTTCCAGCTTAATTTCAGTGTCTAACCAGGAATGAGTACTGTTTTACAACCAAATACAATACAAAGCTTTTTGCCTATATTATCTTCTCATTCTGATAACTGTACGTTGAAAAAAAAAATTATAAAATATTTATAGTATGATATTTAAATATTTACTTATTCAACATGAATACTTTAAAATGATTCAAACAAAATACCTAAAAACTACTAAAAGATTACCTAAACCAAGAAAATATGAGCCAAATTTCAAAAATGACAAATAAATGGCCAAAAAAAAAACCACTTATAAAATATACATTTTAACAATAAGCGGATCATGAACAGTGATTACATACTTATTACCTTTGTATGTGATGTACAAAAAATAATAAAAATACAACATATCAAAATCCGGGTCTGGTCACGAGTATGGTGGCATTTGATGAAACATTTTTCAAAGGAAGATAAACTAGTTCTCAGCAAATTCCAGGGACACCCTTGACAGATATTCAAGAACTGATGAATTTGCGAAAAAAACTAAACTCTTATGTTTCTACCGGAGCAATTTTTTATTTATTCTGTCTAAAAAAAAAATACTGTCCTTAACTTGTAATCCCAAACATCCAGACTTAACATCCAGGGATTACACTCTATCAAATTAAACCATGACTTTAATAGGAAGCCCGCAGAGGACTGAGATTTAAAAATTAGTAGCCTGCGTTCATGAGAAATATGTCCACCTCAAAGCTGAAATGTTACATTTTTGACTAGATTTATTAAAATTTGTGTCAGAAAAAATAAAGTTAACCGAATTTTTGTTTGTCTCTTTGAAGCAAAGAAAAGCATTAATTGCCTAGGCTGACCCTGCTGTGTCTGAATACTTCTGATTTTTTTTTTTTACATCCATTACTGTTCCCAGTCTGTGACCTGGGTCAATTTTTTATTCAAGCCATATATTTTCCACTGCCGGCTTGCTAGGCCTGTCGTAGCTTTATATGCATATAATCTATCTTAAGACTGGGATTAGCACAACACCCAGTCCCTGGTAGTTAATTTATTGCTTTGAAAGGTTAAATACACATTTCACCAATGATTATTGTTTTGGCCATGCGGGGAATCGAACCTGGGACTCCTAGTTCTGTAGACAGACACACTACCAGCTGAGTGAGCTAAGGTGTTGGATTGATGTATTTCCGATAGTTCATTATATAGTTTGTCTATAAAGTTATCAAAAAATTCCAATAATATTTCCCTATAAATTACCAGGGTTATATTTCTCTCTAAGCCACAACTAATTAAACAGGCTAAGAATCTTAACACAGTAATTGTAATATTGTTACATGTGTCAACATGAATTTCCAGTTTTCAAATAACGGGCTTTGTATGAAAATAAATTGTGAACATTTGTGCGTGGTTTTCTATGTTTGTAAATTACATAAATTTTAACCGAGTTCTTTTCATATTATTTAAATTGAAAAATGACACCTGGACACAATAATCAAACCCAGAACCTTTGGCTTAGTACACCATTGCTGTACCCACTGAGCTATCCAGGAGTCGTCCTCTGCCCAGGGCTGCTCTTCATTTAAATTTAAAGAATATGATATTTAGATGCAGCTTTAACCTTAACTAACAAATATGATAGCTTAGACATTTAAACCATCCTGCGTTCTTTATGCTGATTTCAGAAATATTGTCCACCCCTTCCTATCCCATACTCACCCACCCCCCCTCCCCCCCTTCCAAGCCATGGATTTTTTTTTTTACTAAGCTAGGAAGCTAGGAATAAATTTCGAGAAATTTATAAGACAAAGCCTTAACATGTTGGCAACACTTCAAATAATTCATCAATTTATTGATCTAGAGAGCACCATTTAACAATTTTAGACAGTGAAGAGTCAGTTTATTTTTGAGGTTATCCTGCCTAACTTGTGCTAAAAAAAATGATTAAAATTAGTTTTTTGATAATGTTTCAATTTATAGGCTTTTGTAAATAAAAGAACCTGATAAAAGTAGCATTTTAAGATAATTTGAATGCCCAAATTTTGTGAAAATTTAAAAATTACAAATTTTCTCCTGTGATTTTTAAAAACAAAAACAAAATTAGGAAAACAAATGGAAGTTGTTTTTAAAGTGTGAATTAAAAATGCCTCTTTCTTAGAAAACCTCAAGTCATTTATTTTCAAAAGACACGGTAGTATCATCCACAATTAATGACTCATACCGACCGGTTGGCATGCAAATTAAACGTCAATCTCATATGGTTTGGTTTGTTGGTAACATGGGAGTTCAGGGTTTGAATGCCAGCTGGGTGCTTTGAATGTAGTCTTCCTTAAATGGTGTTCTCATCATCCCTTGATAGAAATGTGGGGGAATCTCATCCAAAATTCGACCTTCTTTATCCTTTTATCATAAGCGTAACTAACCTAGGCATATAACTAAAATGGGTACACACCAAGGCACAAAGTAAAAAAGTAGGGGCGTGCGAGTACTCGGTAGTTGCTCAAACCCGACTAGTTTTACAAAACTCAAAAAAAAAATGGTGTGGTTGGAATGTTTATTCTTTTTCTCAAAAATTCACAGTGTGATTAATTTTATTCAATTTTAAGATATAATATAATAGAATCTCTCAATATTTCCTTTTGTCCGATTAAAAAAAAAACTGTTCAATTATATTAAATCTATTTAAAATTTCATATTTGTGGATGATAAATTTTTTTCACTAATTTTTTTATACAGAAATTCAGCTTGGATATATTTCTTGTAGGAATAATACTATACTACTCAAAGTCGGTTCAAACTCGACTTGAAGTGAAAAATGCCCACTCGCACATCCTTAAATGACAACCAATAAAAAAGCTCATACTCGGACAAGAACCTGAATGTACAGTTTTCTCTAGTAGTCTCCCATATGAGTCTCTTGTAGGAATGCATGATTGTTTCTCTGCAGTTCCCAGAGACCCGTACCCCCAGTGGCGCCGTCTGGCTTGGAGTCCCGACTGCAGCATGTTGGCGGTCTCTCACAGCAACGGCTCTGTATCCTTCTATGACTTGCTTGGCAGTAACCTCTTCAACATCTACCCAGTGAGTCAACATAGTCACAGGAGCATTGGTTTATAGTGTTCCCTTGATTTATCCTGAAAGGTTGCGAGCGACCTAGCCTTGAACATTTTCACTTTCGGGTAGCTTATATTACTTTAGGAACAATGTTGTAGTCGGTAAAGGTAAGACTACTACTTTGCTTGTTTCCACGATAGAGTAGCTTATAAGATAGGGCCATAGTGAAGTCAGTGAATGTAATACTTGTACCTTGCTTGAAATAAGGCCATAATGTAATCAGTCAAGGTACAATTACCTTTATCGGGCCAACTATTGTAGTATAAATCATAAGATAGAGCCATAATGATTGTCAAGGTAAGGGTAAACATATGGTACACATATTAAGTTGTTACGACACAACCTATAAAATAAGGTGAAACATGCTATGGACTACAATTTTGCGACTAAACATTTTATAAATTATATTTAGTGTCATAAGTTATACAAACCTTAAATCGGCACAGTATAGTTTAGTTTCATCACTAAACAAGGCGTTAATGCGGGCTCATATCTTCTTAAATTTCCCTCTTCATGTTTTAACTCTTATGTTAAGTCAATCCTCATCAACGGCCGCATGGTCCAAGGCATCATTCTTGCAATAGATTGATGCCGTGAGAATGAGGTTCAAATTCCTCTTGGCTGTATTAAGTGGTGGACTTTCCAAAACAGTTTCTCACTCTCCCTCCATGCAGATAGGGGTACAATACCTCTATTATATTTTTCTCTTCCCAGACATATTTGCGTTATTAATACAGATTAGTCCAACTGATCTGGTACTGAGATGCGGTGAAGGAAATTTTGTCATTGAATAATTTATTTAAGGTGTTAAACATACACCTTCAGGACTGAATGATTATATCGGCACACGACTAACAAACTAACTTAAATCTAAAACAGGCAAAATCCGTTCTCTGTCCTTGAATCAATTACTGTGGAAAGGGAAATAATAATTTCACCAATGATACATTTTTCGGTCATGCAAGGATTCGAACCTTAGCTCTGTAGACAGACACGCCACCGACTGAGCTGAGGTGTTGGACATGACACTAAAAATGTATATGATGGTGTCATCCTACTGTCCCACTGTCAATCACCTCGTCATATGGTTACAGCCCAAGTTCCAGCAGGACGTGCCATGCGCAGACACCAAGCAGGCCCAGGCGTGCATCATATTCATCAACTCCAGAATCAAGAGTCCCAAATGGTAACTTTAGTTTTATATTTCCATCTTATGATTTCATTAATCTATTTACAACACAGTTTGATTGCATTGTGCCACTATTACACAATTTACAAATAACCCTTATCAGAAAACACTATTGAACTAGCATTGTAACTTAATAACTCAAGAGCTTTCACAACAAAACATGTTCCATAAGAAACAAAGAAAGCTACAAATACTTCACAATAATAGAAGCGACAGGATTTGAAACAAAATTTTACCATAATAAAGTTGCACTGTAGAATAACCTCTTTCTTTCCCATTGTCATATAGACTTCCCTCTCTTTTTCCTTGTATAGGCCATGTTTGAAGTGCCATAACTTTGTGACAAAGCATCTCATTATCATATATTGTTAACAGAAAGATAGTACCTCCAAACACTATGAAATCACAGAACTAACTCCATTTCAATCAAATATGGACCTACTAACTTTATTTTTCTCTTATGATCTTCAATTTTATTCTTCAATTATCTCAGATTGTTCGATTGTGACCCTCACATCGCTGTATTTCTTATGGCAGTTCTGAAGCTCCTAAACCACTTGAATAATCCTCACCTACCTGTTTCGGTGGCCACTTGGGTCTAACGTGTGACTCTTGTTATGGACTAGACTCTCCAAGACAGGGAGATCGGAGTTCGATCCCGGTTGTGTGCACTGAGGGTGGTTTTTCCTAAATGAATTTCCACTCTCCTTCCACACAAATTTGGCTGTAACTACCATCATAAAAAAGCTTCCTGATTCCTAAAGCATTAGTGTAATTAGTATATAAGCATATAAATTGATTGGGTAGTAACACGGGATGCTAAAATAAAAAAGCCTCAACTATCTTTAGTTGGTCAGTTGTGACCCTCACATCGCTGTATTTTTTATGATAATGTTATTTATAAAATTTCCAAACTACTAAAAATATCCTCACTTATCTTAGAATATTATATGTTTTGAGTCTGTTATAATATGCATTGAAACAGGACCTTTAGTTTTGCACAACTCGGTTTTGTTGTCTAAAGCGTTACTATCTCAATAAACTCGACCGCATATGATGGGGAGATCATTTTTCCAAGTTTCTTTTGGGTGTTTCTGAGTGTGGTTTTCCCTGATTGATTTTCCACTCTTATTCCACTCAAATGTGGGTACTATTCCTCTCCATTCAACCTCCCTCATCACTAAGACATTAATGGGGTAGTTAACCTGAACGGTTAGTGAGACGCAGTATTTAAAACAATCTTAGCGCGCCAATGCTCTATCACCGACCTATTAAGGATTCGCCCCTTGCTCCTAGGAACATTCTTCACCCATAGCTAGAGATAAAAATTTTCCAGGAAATTTTGAATCGGAAATTTTTTTGCAGTGGTGGCTTGTGGTGGAGGGGTTAAATTGTAGATGGGGCACTTTGAGCCTATTATACTTCAAAATATAGTGTGTTAAGAGACGAGTGGCTTATAAGAATGGGTTAGAGACTTGAGGGGTAATTAGGAAGCACGTAGGATAGGAGGGAAGACAAATGAAGGACCAACTTTAACATTATTTTAATTACCATAACTTATTTATGATAAAAAATTTAAGTATGATTTATAAAAAAAAGAGTCTACAAAGGCTCACATTAATTTGTTTCTTTACTACTTTCTTTTAGCACCGCGTCTTACCACCCGTTCGGGTTATACGTCTATGTACTAATTACGCTAATGTGTTAGGGATGAGGAAGGTTGAATTTAGAGGAATTACAGCCGTGAGAGTGTAAAACTATTTAGGAAAAACCGTTCTTAGTGCACCCGACCGGGATCGAACACCGAGTCCCCTGTTATCAAGATTCTAGTCTATTGCGAGAGTAGCGTGTTAGACCGTGCGGCCACCGAAGCTCGTTTGATGATGTTTCTGGTGTTAATGCCCGTAATCTTAAGTATAAAAGTTGACTTTTGGAATATCTATATTTTGATAACATTAGTTCCATTTGGTCTGTTGAAATTATTTTACAGAAATAATAATCGAAAATGTTTCAGTTTTGGAAAATTTTCTGTCTCACATCTCATAGATTAAGGTAGTCTTGAATGGACATGTGAGCTCATTGGCTACTATAGACCTATCATAAATATCACACACCCATTGGCGACTAAAGATTGACTTTTTGTTACCGTTCTTGTAACAAGTTACACGTAACAGGACAAAAAATATGTGATGTTACACTTACCCTCTGGCTCCATTGGACTGTTGTTTCACCACTACCTGTCTCAACTACTCCTACACTCACACGAGACACAGGTCTACTGACAGACTACAGCTGAAGGTCACGCCCGGAAAAAGGGGCGGCCGCTAAATGAACCACTTTCGTTTGTCAATTGTTTATCCCTACACCCCTCTCACCATCACCTTCTACAGTTTGGTAGAATGATCTCGTTCTTTCTGGATGCTATCTCTTTCTTCCCAAACTCCTCTCTCTCTCTCTCCCTGTTTGTGAACATGTGACCTGATGTTTGATTCTATATAAGCCTACGTCTAACTTAGATAGTTACTCGTTGTACCGCTGTCTTGCAGAAAGTAAACTACGCTTTCCTGTTAGAATTCAGATATTATTATTCAAAATTCTCTTTCGGCGTAATGTACTTTCTGGTTTCAAAATTACTTTTTCAGAATCATAAATCTCTTGCTTTCAAAATTTCTTTTGGTGAGATGAAACTTCAATTGTTAAAATTATTTGTTTGGTAATATTTAACTTTATTGCGAGGATGGAGTAAAATTCTTGTTTTGCTGGCTAGTGTAAAGCCATGTTCAACCTTTGCTTTTTTCTCTCGTGGTAGTTTTAACTTGAGCTATAATTAGTCTAGTTTTTTTTAATCCGCTTAACAGTTAGTTCTTGGCGCAGCCATATGGGCTGCTGCCATCTTACATTTGGAAAGTCAGTGCCATTTATCGAGTGAACATAATCCAATTCATTCAAGATAGTCGCGACTAGAATTGTATAATTTATATGATACATTTTTAGGTAATTGGAATTTCTGCCGTTGGAGGGCAAACCCTTTGATATTTATAGATAGGTAACCTAACTTTCGTTTCATTATTATGTCTTTATTATTGCCCCGAGATAGCTTGACACTTTAAACCTAGGGCCGAGTTTGGTAAATATTGTTTGTGAGGATATTAGTTTATAGTTTGGTGTTAAATGTTGCAATCTTCATACCTTTTGATTAAAGGATCAGTTGCATTGTGATCATTTGTTCATGATTCAGGAAGGCCACTGGTAGGCGAGATGTTGAACATTGTTAGATTTTGTTTATAGTCTGGTTTCTGCTTCACAGAACTTATATGTTAAACCATGACATATTCCTAGTCAAGTTAGAAAAGCTCAGACTTATGTATTGCGGTCAGTTTGTGACAATTGTCCTCATAAGTACAATTTAAGTATTTAAGTCCACTCATCGCTTGGATATGGTCAGATAGTTATATTTTTTGGGGTAATATAAGTATTTTCTGTGAGTCACTTAAAAAGGCGGCTATTTCCTGTAGGGTTAAATGTAGTTTGTTTTAATCAAGCAAAGCTTTCTCTTACACCCTTATGGCACTTGTGCTTTGGCTTGTTTTTCATTGTTTGTTAATCCGCCCTTATTGCAGGCCAAGTTAATTAAGGTATTCAGGTTGACCATATCCTAAGTTGGGGTGACGCTCGTTCAAGCCAGTAGCTAACTTAGCTTCACGGAGTTATCCTGAATAATATAACACTATCCTGCTACCTCTACATTAAATTATTGTTTTTGTACTTTTATATTGTTTCTGAATAAAATATATTCTCTTGTTATCTCCATGCCGTCTATTTCTAATATGATTAAATTGTACACACATAGTTAAGTGTTTTTTCATGGGTACACACAGTCAAAAGTCCCAAGTTCTATTCCAATATTTAGGTTCCATTTTACAACTTCTTTTTTTTTTTGCCATTGCGTATTATGATCCATTTGAGTTATAAGCTTAAATTTGATTTAACTGAGAGATATATTTCATATAGTTGTAATTTAGATGGCTGCAATCCTGCACCAAAGATAATCTCCCTCAACTGTGAATTGGAGTAATTATTCATTTCTCTTTGTTGTGTTGGCAGGTCCTGCGAGCTGCTGCTGGTGAACTACCACGCTGAGCTACGGGGGTTCCTGGTGTCCCCCACAGATGGATACCAGGAGAACCACACCTTCTCTTTCTCCCACCACCACCGGCAAGGGATTGTGGCAGTGGCATACCACCCCTCCCACCACCTGCTATTCTTGGCTGGACCCTCGGCCCTCTTTTCTGCAAGTGCTCTAAAGGTCAGAGCTTGGTTTCATCTTTCTGACTTATCACTTGGAGGAACTGACTCATAACTCGGGGTACACTGACTCATAACTTCCTGACTCATAACTTCCTGACTCATATCTTGGGGTACACTGACTCATAACTCATTGTACACTAACTTGACTTATGTTGTACACTGACTCATCACTCATTGTACACTAACTCATCCCTCAGTGTACACTAACTTGACTTATGTTGTACACTGACTCATAACTCATTGTACACTGACTCATCACTCATTGTACACTAACTCATCCCTCAGTGTACACTAACTTGACTTATGTTGTACACTGACTCATCACTCATTGTACACTAACTTGACTTATGTTGTACACTGACTCATTACTATGGGCGCATTGGCAACATTGGAATCCAACCACTCTATGAGACAATATTTTCAGAGACGTTACAGTTTCGAGATTTTTCGATCATGATTCTTAAATATTTTTGTTCTTTATTCTTTGGTTTTCAATTTTGATTCCTCAAACTTAACAATCTAAATATCTTTCCGAGAACTCTATCTGAAATTAAAAATAAATACTTGTTTGTGTCAAAGTATGTGTACTAATAGCACTTTTGTGTAAGGAATGAGAAAAATTGAATTTAGAGAATGTGTACACACATTTGCCTGGAAGGATAAGTAATAAACCATTTAGAGAAAAAAAAAACACCCTCAGTACATCTATATGGGATTCAAACCCTGACCTCCCCTCCTCAGGTGTCCAGTTTATTTCGAGAGTGACGCTGCAGATCAGTGAACCTCCATAGAATCTTCATAAGAGCCATTATCTTAGATTACTGAACTGAAAGTGAGCTCCAGCCATAGGCATAACTTGGGCTCAAGTACAGGGAGGGGTCAATTCCAGGAAATCTGAGGATTATGGAATTTGAAGTAAAAACATATTAAATACACAGTTTAACCTGTAACCTCCCCCACTGTCGTCTCTTACTGGCACCAGCTGATAACTGATGAGCACTTGACCTCTGCGCGGTGGTGGCAGTTACGTTTCTTACCTTTTTAAAACAGACCTGCCATAAAGTATTTTCCTTGACTATTATATTAGAATTATTGGTCGTCAACAGTGGGAGAGGCTGTATATGACAGGTTGACAGGTTGTATCATCAAACCATTTGATCTGCAAGACCATATATTGATTGGTTGTCACTTTTATCAGTCAGAACATTCATACAAACAAATTGTTTTAAATTATTAACAGTTTTTACGAATTTATGAAAATAGCTGTTTGGATATTTCTTATTTTTGTGGAAGCGGCGTCTATTGTTCACTTAAAAAAATGTTTTTCAAAGGATAATTTCTAAAATGTGGCGTGCTGTTTTGAAATTAAGATGGCTGATCAGCCGAAACAAGGGTGGTTGATGCTGCCGTACAAACCATCAAGATGGTTGTATTTTTACACTTTACAAATTAAATGTTTCTCTAAGTGGTAAAAACATTTTTTAGATTTAATAATATTTAGTTAATTATTTTATATAGTGTTGGCTTTAATCCAGTATTTAGAGAATTCGAATCTCGATTTCAAATATCCAGTTTATCTTGAAATCTCGAATTTGATTCAGAACCGTGGAATGATTATGAGTAGAGCTAGGATTTTGATGATTTTGCATAATTTTTTTTGGCAAACCTGGAACATTCAAATATATACAAATGTGTTTCATAAGAAACTTTGCTGATTTAAGTAGCTTTGTTAAGGCTTTTTTTTTGCATTTTTCCATGCTTTCACGTGAATATAGCATTTTTAAAGGTTTTTCGGTCATTTTAAATCACTTTTTGTTATTTTTTTAGTCATGTGTCCATGTTTAGAATATCTCTGCACACGTCATAGGAAACGGTGGTGCCAAGACGGCAGTTAGATTACTTCCACCCTCCCCTGTCTCTTCCATCAAGCCGGTGATAGCTGGATAGCTCTTATTTCCCCCTCCCCTCTAGAATAGAGGGGCTGTAAATGAACTCGTCTAAACTAGTCTGAGCAGTTGTTTTTATAATATAAGGACCGTACTTTAATGGAACAGCTAATTAGATTAATTGGCACAACTAATTTAGTCAATTAAACAAATAAATATGAAACATAACATGAAGATAATTTATTCAATGAGAAACTAATATATCAATAAATTAAGTCAAATAAAACGGGTACAATAACATTTCTAAAAAATCATAATTGAGATTGTTAGATTGTAAAGTTCTGAAATTAATGAGCATACAACAAGGAAAAAATATAAATCGTTACAAAACAATATTTAAGTGGTGGCAGATTATAGGTTTAGTTGATAACCAAAATAAAAAGTGGAAATTAACAAAGTTACTATAATAGAGTTATTAATATAATAACATAAAGACACTTCAAATTTTAGTACTTGAGAAAAGATTATAGAGTTTATGAAGAATATACTTAACAAAAAAATATACTAGATTGATTAATATACCAACAATAGAGAACTTGGTGACCTGGTGGTCTAGGGGTAAGGTGTCAGACTTCTGTGCTGGGGTCCAGGGTTCAAACCTCGGTCCTGGCACAGATTTATCTGAATGCCAAACCCTTCCTTCACCTCTGACAAGACGTGTATTAATCACAACTTGTGAATGTGTGGAATGCTAGGCCTCCACCGTGGTTCGGATCACACGTTAAACTGTAGGTCCTCCATTTCATCTCACAATCACCCTACCATTACATATTAGCGTAAGTGCGTATAACCCGAACGGGTAGTAAGACGCGGTGCTACTACTACTACTACTACTAATAATAATAGAGAACTTATTAGTTGAATAATTAAATATACTAGTAAACAGTTTGAAATTATGTTGGCAAGAAAGACATGTTCTGTAATGTTTAAGATATTTAAACATTGACAATGGAAAGATGATTAATAGAAAGGTTAAAATAGTTGACTAGATTGTTATTTATGTACCTTACATATGTAAAAAACAATTAACAGTATAAAATCAACATGAAACATTTTAAAATGAAAGTTAAGACATAACAAGTGACTTATTTCAAAATTATTAAAAGATTGCAAAGAATTCAATGTTAAAGACTTGTTATTCGAGTCAAATGGTTTTTAAAAATCTGCTTGTGTTAACTATCAAGACAAGATTAGTTGTAGATTTAATGGAAATACGAATGTTTCATCCAGGTTATGCAATACTCAGCTATGATATATTTTAAATACAAGATTATATAAAGAAGTAATTGATTGTTGTGAAAGAAGTGTAACCAAAAGGAAAAATTTGAGTAAAGAAACGTTCCTTATCTAGGTGGTTTTAATTCCTATCTTTATATAATTTGTCGCTACGCTTGGCTGGGTGACAACATATTTCGGCGATTACGCCATCATCAGGTCTGAGATAAACCAATGTAAAAATAGTAAATATTAAGTTATGATAAATTATTATTATTATTATTATTAGCACCGCGTCTTACTACCCGTTCGGGCTATATGCACTTACGCTAATGTGCAATTGTAGGGTGATTGTGAGATGAAATGGAGGACCTACAGTTTAACGTGGAATCCGAACCACGGTGGAGGCCTAGCATTCCACACATTCACAAGTTGTGATTAATACACATCTTGTCAGAGGTGAAGGAAGGGTTTGGTAATCAGATAAATCTGTGCCGGGATTGAGGATTGAACCTCGGACCCTCAGCACAGAAGTCTGACACCTTACCCCTAGACCACCAGGTCACCCGTTATGATAAAGTAACAAACTAAACAGATTCTGATGAAACCAAACTAGCAATATGAGGATCCACAGAAACAATAACCACAAAAAAACTGATGTTAAAAAGGTAATTGAGTTGTAAAAATAGAATGAAAATTATAAATATACAAAGTTAAATATTATGAAAAACACCCAAACTATCAAGCTTACCTTCAGATTGGGATTAAGATGTTATTCCTGATGTTAACACAGTGCAATAGATTTATATGCAGTAAATTGTTAATTTTCTAACCTTTGTGATGAGTGTTCTAGAAAAGACCAAGTGACCAACTCTACATTTTTTGGGAAAGCTAAGAGTTAATACATGAGATGTCACTAGTGTGTCGGTTAGTTAAGCGCTGTTGAATATAGATAGACGAAAAATGAAAATAAAATAAAATAAATGGCATTTGCTTAGAATAAAAATAAAGGACAAAGGGAGAATGAAATTAGGTTCTAATATTCTCGATATTGGCCCAAACAGGTCTTAACTACAATGGTAGGAGGGCAGGGTTTTTAGGATGGGATTTAATTGAGTTTTTGATTTTTACATTTTGTGGGAGGTTCTTGATTTTATTGATAAGGGATTGGTTCTCGAATCTTGTTTGTTCATTTAAAATAATATTGTGATGAAAAGTAGCATTATAAATATGGAGGTTTTCAGAAATACTCATTTTTGGACTTTTCGTGGAAGGTGTTCAGCAAATTTAGATTTGGTTCTCTTGTATTTAAAGTCATTTAAGTGCTCATCTTAATGTTTAGAAAGTGTCCTTCCAGTCTTTCATATATATGTAATATTACATTCACAAGCTAGTTGTATTTATTTTGTGTATTGAAATTGGAGCTGGTTTAGATATTTTTGATTTTGTTATTGGTTCCAAATGCTATTTTGATATGATGTTTTGTAAAATCTTAATGATTTTATTGGTTTCATGACCTGTGTAGTTAAATTTTATCCATTTAAGTTTGTAGCCACCTCCTCAATTCCACAACGAATTAAGGCCGGTGTACAACAACAAAAACGATACCATTAGCAGAAAATTCAAAAGATATAAAAAAAAAAAAATATTTCAGAGGAGCCGATAGGACTAACATCAAACAAAAGGACCGTACACTGATCCATTTGAGTTTTGTTTCCGCGAATCCGCTCTACAAATATTTATTATTAGGAACAATTCAAATATTTGCCATTATATAAAAAAAACTTCCCATGATTAGATGAAACTAGGGTACCAAAGTGACATAAAGAATAGGTAACAGTATAAGGTATTTTATTTATATATAAAAGTTAGATATTTTAAATATGATACAGAAGGATATATATATATACGTGTGTGAACGTTATATAATAAACTCATAATAATATGAATCATCTATGATCGTCTCAATCATCAATAGTTCAAGTCGTAAAAAAGACAAATGCAAACATTCAAAGCATTAACAAAAAGACTAAATCTAACAAGTGAGCTGAAAGCTCTAAGTCCACAAAATTTACGTTGCGAAATGACAACGCTCTGCATCAATCTAGCAGTGATTTTACTATCTAGTTCAAGTCATAAAATGACAAATGTAAACATTTAAGGCATCTAACAAGTGAGCTGATGGCTCTAAGTCAATAATGTTTACGTTGCGAAATGACAACGCTCTGCATCAATATAGCAGTGATTCTATTATTTCTTACTCACAATTATCAAAAACAAACACGTAGAGTAAAGAACCAAATCAATATTTTAAGATACAAAATACCTTTTTCTCAGTTGTACAGACTATAATCTTGTCTTTAAATAAAAGGTTAGCTTTCCAACAATATTTATAGATATTGACAAAAACCCAAAAGGGGATTTTTAGCCTACATTCTACAAAGGAACATTAATTCCCGCAAAATTATTCTAAGTAGATTTAATTTTTCTTAAGCCAAACAGGCTGTAAATTTAACCATAAAAAATTTAACATTTCCATGATATTACCAAATGTTACTCGACACAACCCGGAAGGGGCCTCCGTGTCTACAAGACAACAACAATAATGCTAAGTTTCTATTTGAAAGATTGGACTTGTTCATTAAATTTCAAATGTTAGCCAAAAGGGAATTTTGATACACAATTGCCGAAAAAGAATTTTATACCTTTAGTATTCATCCTGAACACCAACGTGTTCCTGGAGGAAGTCCAGACAAGAGTAATCATTCCTATTCTACACCAGTATTTATGCCAATATTTTTAGCTCAGAGAGGGGGAAGAGGGGGAACGCCAAAACAAAGGAGAAACACAACACATGACAAAAGAGGGACGGAACATCTAGACGCGAAAGGACGGTTCTAGAAGCGTGGTGGAGCATGGAGAATGATCCAGACTAAAAGTTTCTATCGCTCACTGACGTCTCGGGCATGGCATCATACGTCACACTATTTTTCCCATAACACCTTGCGCCGACTTGAACTCCGTGCTTCATTCAGTCAGTCTTAGCACAAAGTTTATAGTGGAGTGTAGTTCGGGAGGCCGGCTCGGGAGACGTGATAACAACAACATAGGGCGATGGGGCATGGTAAGTCCACTTTAGTATTACTTCACCAGTGCTTCGTTGATGTTTTAATCTTTTCTTGTAGTGGTTATTTCAATAAACGCTACAAGTTGATTAGGGTTGTTTGAATTATTTCTGAGGATAGATTTTTTTTAACCATTTGAGATTTTTGTTTCCGAAGAATTTTATATATTATGTAGTGAGAATATCTATTAGTGGTGGCAATTTGTTCGATGATGTTGACTTCTTGTTTTATAATTCTTTTTGGAGAGTGGAATGTGGAGTGGTTTATAAATTAGGCTATTGAAAGTTGCCAATTTATGATTTGGGGGATGGTTAGAATCATTGGGTATGGTGGCATCACTATGGGTTGGTTTCCTTATACATTTTATATTCACACTTATTACTCTTGATCTTAGAAATGTTACGATATTGGTTATTGATGCAGTTGTTTTGTTCGTGTTCTATTGTGAATTTTAATTTGGAATGAATTTGGTTCAGAATGTAATCATTATTAAATATGGTGGGGTCAAGGATATTGTCATAAATGATCAATATGTCATCATCACCCTCTACAATAAAATTGAATGTTTATATACTTGGTGAGTTAGTTGATGATTTTGGGGTCATTGTTCTGCAGGGAGATTTCAGATAATATACATGATATTGGTAATACCATGGCTAGACCATCTTTTTGTGAATAAAACTTATTGTTAAATTGGAAGTAGTTCTGATTTGCTATGGTTTGGATAATGTTAGTGATTTAAGCAGTATAAGCTTTGGAAAATTCTTTTTCTATGAGTGTGCTACTGTGATGCTAGAAGAACACAGCGAGCAGTTAACAAGGGATGGACAAACCAACCTACGGTTACCTTTTACTTATATGCGATCTCATCTTTCGAAAAAAAAAACTGGTTGTCACCTTGTCTTTTTAAAGAACGTTATATTAATTTTATAAATATGAGTTGGGCCTATTTTATCACAAATAACTACCAATACCTATGCATATTTCTTTAAATACATGAAGGTTGCACCTAGTGAGTACCACTGTGTATATCATGCGAGCACCGAAGAGTATCATGTGACCCTTCACCTTGATTAGTGTTGTGTGTTAAATTGCAGGGCTTGGGCAGCAGCATGGGCCTATCTGCGTGGAGGCTCCTAAACGACTACCCATTCTATCGACTGGCCCTGTCGACAGATGAAGAGGAGGCGCTCCTACTGGCCCACCGCAGTCTTTGGAACTGGGTCCCTTCCTTCCGTAGGAGTCGCAACCACGTACGTCAGCAGATTACACATTATTACTATTAGCGAGGCGTGGCGCGACTCAGCGGTTGAACCTCTCACTGGGGCAGGGTGTGCTAGTCCCTAATGGCGTCTACATCTGGCCTGTTCACCCACTGGGTGGTTGTTGGCTGAGCACACTGCCTCATCTTGTGTGACTCAAGCCAATAAAACTCGTAAAACAGACGTGTCAAACTCGTTTGTTCATAAGGGCCACATTGAAAACTAAAAATTCCTAGATGTTTGCATTAAAAAAACACTAAAATATCACAACCATAAGCACTTACAAACAAGCTTTCTCTCTCCATAACAACCCCCTCCACCCTCTAAACAAAAAGCTGTCTACTTGAAGAGTGCGCTAGCCGCTAGACTCGCGCTCTATTTCCCTCAAGCTTACTACAGAACTAAGAAGGCAGTATGATCTGGAACAGCAAGCAAGCTTTGTTTCTGCCCAAAAAATTACCAAAAATAGCCAATCCCCGACCAACTTACGTGAATGCATAAATTTCAAAACCTTTCCCAAGCTTTTAAGTATTGTCCATCTTTACTTTAAGGTAAAACCTCTTAATACTTTTCAAGGTACATTTTTTTTATCTAAGGAAAGAGGCACAGAAACAAATAAAAGAGAACAAACAAAATAAGTCTTTTAGAATGGAAAGATGAACACAGTTCATACATTACACTGCTGCCACTGAACAGAGGGGTAGTGGCCGTCTCGGCAAGAAAAAATCACTATTGCTCATTACCTTGACCTAGGTTTAGTTCTATTGGAACACATCAGGGAGGATTGTGAAATGCACAATGCAACTTCCTAAAAGAGGAAACAAAAAAAAAAAATTAAAAAAAGGAAAGGTAAAGAATGATGGGGTACAAAAAATAACAAAAAAACAAGGTTCTTTTTATGAACACAAACTTTAATTATAAATGCTAGATTATGAATGATAGTTGCAGGCTAAGTATCGAATTTATTTCTATATTAATTCTAAATAAATATTTAGTTTATGTTTGACCTGCCTTGATTGGCCATAATATTCCTCCGTTGTTTATTTTTGACATTCTTTGTTTCAGAGTGTAATATTCAAGATGCAAGTCTCGCCCAACGGACGACTGCTAGCATGCCTACATTCCTGTGGTAGTATCTCAGTTTGGCATCTGCCTGGAATTAGGTGAGGCTCATTCCATATCGGATCACTCGTAGCAGCACCCACCATCTCAGATTTTCATGGAACTTAGTTATATTTTACTACCACTTAGTTACTAATCCATGTAAACCTTTTCTTCCCTAGGCCATATACTCTCTGAGAAATAAAATGGTAAATTTTAGAAAAACTATGTATAAATATTTTTTTGACAATTTATAAATGCAATGGGTGTAATAACATATTTATCTGAATCCAATATGAGTTTTTTTTCTCAAAATTGTAGCTTCAAAATTTAGGGGTCATCTTAAAATCCCAGACTTAGGAATGGGTTAGGCCTACTTCAAAAGGTAACATTTTACATCTTTATTTAATATTAATACAATATTGCAGGGCTGCCTTTTTTTTTTTTTTTTCGGATTTTATCCATTTTTGCAGATTTTAAAGGTATAACACAGATCACAGGGTATTTAGTCATTTTCACAGATTTTTAGGCAATTTTTTAGGATATCGTTAAAAATAACTACCTAGTTGTGGCCCGATACGATACTCGATACCCATAGTCTTGACTGGTATCGCAATAATCGATACTACACGCTAAGAATCTCAATACCACTCTTTAGTATTCAACACGGTTAACTTCTCAAATGGGTTGGGAATAGTGATGGGCATAGTCAAATTGAATTTTATTTTGTTGTACTGTTTTTGATTACTTTTCCAATTACTTCACTATTATGTTAAAAATTCAGCCATTCACAATAATCAAAATATATTTAATATCTTCACTACGATATTAAAATTCAGCCATTCACAATAATCAAAATATATTTAATATCTTCACTATGATATTAAAATTCAGCCATTCACAATAATCAAAATTAATCTAAAAACAAATAATGAACTATCAAAGTGTTACATATTTAAGTCTTAAAACTTTGCCTACATAGCTAGCACATGTCAAGTAAGATGTGATGAGAAAACTCGAAGCGATTTTAAACAAACAATCGATAATACTTAGAGTTTACTAGACAATTTTATCGATGCCAAACTTTAGTTTTAATTTTTGAAACCCCACAAAATATTTAACTTTTGCATAATTTCATGTAAATTATTATTTTGTGTTAGATGTTCTTAGATCATCGGTTTTGAAATAAGAATAAAGATGCTTGTTTAACTATCACTAATTTCTTAGGCTACAACACCATGCTCCAAATTGTCAGATAAGATGCACAAACTTGAGTCATTTAGTTCTTTAGATGACTCGATACATGTGAAAAGCATAAAGAGAATATAAAGAGAGGAGCAACATGGGTTCAGAGAGAAGAGGTTAACATTAGATTTAATATTTGGAATTAGACAAGTGATGGAAAAAAGCTATGAGCTTGGAATGTATCTAGTAATGACATTTATGGATTTAAAAACACCATATGATAAAGAAGATAGGAAGAAAATCTGTAAAGCAATGGAGGAGCCAGTGGTAGAAAGAGGAATGGCTAGGGCATTAAGAATATGTATGATAGTAATATGAGTTGTGTAAAGACTGAGAGAGGATGGAGAAAGTGGTCCCATTTAAAAAATGGAGTCAAGCGGGAAAATGTCCTCTCACCGTTACTATCTGTATTGGTGATGGAAATGATCATTACTAAGATTGGCAGGGAGACTGGCTGAGGAGAAAAGGAAAGCAATGAGATCTTATACAGGTGACTTGATGGTATGGGGGGGGGGGGGGGGGGGGGGGGGAGGAAGGAAGCGGAAGTACAGGAACAGGAATGGAATGTGAAAAAATATGGAATAAAATATAGTTTGGTGAAAAGTGAAGTGATGGTGATAACAAGACAGAGAACAAGGCCAATGAAGGTGATAGAACTGGATGAGGTAGATTTGAAAGGAGCAAATTGTTTAAAGTATCTTGGTAATGTGATTGAGGCAAAAGGGGGCAGAAGAGAAGATATAATGAGACTAGGGCAGCAGGGAGAGGTTTTCTACAGGTGTGTAAGAGACCTACTGTGGAAAAGAGAAGTGTCCCAGAAGTGCTGTATAGAGCATACTTCATACCCATAGTTTTATATGCAGCAGAAACTTGGACGTTGGATAAAAGAGAAACAAGGAAAGGAGAGGCTATGGGAATGAAGGTTTTGAGGAGCATGTTATGTCACCAGAAGAGAGAGTACTAGGAATGAAGATGTAAGGTCTAGAGTTGGGGTACATGAGATAGTAGAGGAAGCAAGGATGAGATGGTAGGGGCACGTTATGGGTGTAGAAGGAAGAGGATTCCAAGAAGATTAATGGATATTATGTATATAGTAAAGAGACTGCAAGGAAGACCAAGGATTAGATGTGAGGAACAAATAGCAGCAAGTGTGTGAGTAATAGAAGGAAAGTGGAAGGAAGCGCAGGAGAAAAAATGGTGGTAAGATATAGGGAGATGGAGGCATTTTACTAACGATCCCAGCCACAAGCTGGAAACAGTCCATGATGAGGATGATAATGCTAGTATAGATTTATTATACATCAGACCCAATCATCCCATAAAGGTAATTGTTTATGTCTACAAACAATTTGATTTGACCCTTTAAGTGCCACGAGCCAATCTGATCGGCTCTGCTTACTATCGCTAAAAGTGCTACGAGCCGATCTGATCGGCTTTGCCTACTATCACTAAAAGTGTTACGAGCCGATTTGATCGGCTCTGCCTACTATTGCTAAAAGTGTCACAAGCCAATATGATCGTCTCTGCCTACTATCGCTAAAAGTGTCACGAACCAATCTGATTGTCTCCGCCTACTATCGCTAAAAGTGTCATGAACCAATATGATCGTCTCCGCCTACTATTGCTAAAAGTGTCATGAACCAATATGATCGTCTCCGCCTACTATTGCTAAATGTGTCACGAACCAATCTGATCGTCTCCGCCTACTATCGCTAAAAGTATCACGAGCCAATATGATCGTCTCCGCCTACTATCGCTAAAAGTGTCATGAACCAATATGATCGTCTCCGCCTACTATTGCTAAAAGTGTCACGAACCAATCTGATTGTCTCCGCCTACTATCGCTAAAAGTGTCACGAGCCAATATGATCGTCTCCGCCTACTATCGCTAAAAGTGCCAGAGCCGATGAGGTCGGCTCTCCAGATTTGAGCTAGTTCTCGCTTTATCTGATTGTGTAGTAGTGTCAAATATCACTGGAAAGAGAACTTTTCCCTCTTTTATTTTAATATAAGATTGGCGACAAAAATACACCGTGAATAGTTGTTATTGTAACTGAAAGTTTAGTACATTTACAATGGGACGGTCACATACTCAATGGGCTAAGTGCAACGCCAGTTTACGTACAAGCTGCATGGAAAAACATAAGTGTGGCTCACATCCATACTGATGTAAATAATTTTGTAAACAGTTTTCCAATGTACGGGTTAAATTGTTATGTATTTAGAAAAATAACGTATTTATATTTTTATGTTATGTCATGTAAATGAAAAGACTTATTTATCAATGTAAGTGAATAGGCGTATATCATATTTTTTTTAAATATGAAATTATTCATTATAAAAGGTTTTTTGAAAAACACATTCATTATGTGTAGGCCTAAATATTTATTCATGAGGTAAGCAATAACAGCCCAAAAATATCTAATGCAGGATATCAAATAATAATGCCTGTAATTACTATTTATAATCTTATGTATTCAAAACTTTATTTTCTTGTATAAAACAAAATGCACTACAACAAAATAATATTGAAATGTATATTTAATTTTTTTTAATATGTTGATTAGTTTTGAAAAAAATTTTAAAAAATAATTATATTTTAGAAATTAAATAATTTTAAATAAATTGTATTAATTTATTATTATTAAAGAACAGTACATACCGATTAAAATGATAGAAAAATCAAAATAATCGCTCTGTAAATAAAGGTTTGGCAAATTTTCTTGCAAACCCTCACAAAAATGAGGAAATAGTTGTGACATTCTTCGCACACAAAACCTAACAGGCCTCTGGCATTCTTCACGCATGAATTCTGGAATAGGTGTGGCACTAAAGGGTTAAATTATCCGCGCTTAGCTATAATATTGTTAGATTTATAAATTAAAATAAATATATTTCACAGCCTTTTAGACCATATTTTGAGATTTAATGTAGAAAAATAGCCAAAAAAAAACTCTTCCGCCTCAGGCCAAGGCCGTAGCCAGGGAGGGGTTTTGGGGGTTCAAACCCCCCACAAAATTTTATGAACAGAATATTTTTATATATATATATTTTTATTTATGGTTCAAACAATATTAAAATTAAGATACAAATACAAATTAGGGGGCTGTGTTACCATAAAAAGCACTCCAGAGAGCTTTTGGAGGTGTTAAATATTTTGAAATTTTCCTAGCCTTCGGCATTTTGGGGGTTATTTTACAATAAAAAAAACCTCGCAGAGTTTCAAAAAATGTTTAATATTTAGACATTTTCCAAGCCTTTGACAGTTAGTGAGTTATTTTACCATGAAAAAAACCACTTCAGAGAGTTTCTAGAACTGTTTATCATTTAGAATTTTTTCCAGCTTCCAGCATTTGGAGGATGTGGCCACCAAACCCCCCCTGAAATTATTGGCTGGCTACGGCCTTGCCTCAGGTCATAATGCTGAATAAAGCAATGGGGTCTTAGGCTTTGAAATTTGTTTGTAAAAAAACTAATTTAATTTTAGTGTCTCTCAGAGGTAAGAAAAGTTTATATAGTATTTTTTTCTTAAATCTACTCTGATTGACATGTGGTAAAAATTTAACAGTGATATCTTGATTATAAACAGAGCTATGAATTCTTTCCTTAAATACTGCTCTCCTTTTGTAAAGCTTCAATCACAACATTTACACACAGTTTTTAAAACTTTAACCATTTGATCTCTCAAAGTATGTGAAGAAAAATATTAATATGGATTAGTAACTTACTGGTAGTAAAAAGAAAAAAAAGTTTCATGAAAATCTGAAATGGTAGATGTATTGGCCTGGGTGAATTGGTATGAAATTCCCATTAAAGTAGCTGTGATAAATATAAATTTCTTCTTTAGGGGCTATGAAAATCCATCTTTTCATTTTGAAGTGAATCTGAATTGATTGTATTAAATATTTTTTTTAAATTCAATCTTAAGTTTTATTTTAATTTATTATTATAATTTAATATACAAATATTTCTTTGAGCATATTTAATTTAATAATATACATAACAGCTCATAATATAAAATTAATTCGTTATAACATTACAGTAATATATTCATTTATTGGTAAATTGCTTGTGAGAGGTCTAGTTTTAAGATTGGTCAGGTAATTATGTAAAGCTAAAATTCTAAAGCAGCAAAGTAGCTACTTATATACTATATTAATAATACTTAGCACTGCGTCTTGGTACCTGTTCGGGCTATACACTTAAGTACTAATATCACTATGGGTTGGGAATTAGGAAGGTTGAATAAAGAGAAAGGGAACCCGCATTTGCATTTAGTAAAAAACCACCCTCAGTTCACCTGAGCGAGATTCGAACCTCAATCTCCCTGTCCTCAGCAGCCTAGCTCAACACAAAACTAGCGCGTTAGCTAACTATGCCACCGAGGCGGGTTATATACAATATTGACACAGAGAATAGAGGCAGGGAAAACAAGAAAGCTTGGAAAAGTTAAGGATTTTTCAGATTAGAAGTTTTGTAGTCATCTTGGTATAAGATATTTGTTTTGTGTTTGTTGCAGGTTGTATAAATTCTGGTCACTGCGGGAACAGCCGGATTACAATGTCCGCAACCCCCTGGTCGAGAGGGGCAAGACTCGCTTGACAATTACCCCAGACGACTCTGAGTTCCACCCCATCGATATCAACTGGTGGTCAGACCAGGTCAGTTATCAGGGACAGTGTTTTGAAGAGATGTGAAGCTATCATCATAATAAACGGTTTCCAGGCAGTGGCCAGGGCAGTTTACTAAAATGCCTTCATTTCCCTCTCTCCTTTAACCATTTGTCCTCACTTATTCTCTTTCTACTCTCACTTGCACACTTACTAGTATTTGCTCCTCCCTTATCCCTTGCCGTCTCTTACTTCCAAACTTCATCTTCATATTCTCCTTGTGATTATTTCTTTTTCTTTCCTTATTAAATACCTGTAGCATCTCAGCTGTGGGCTATAAGATAATTTATTATAAAAACTATTAGAGGTGTGCCAATTCCACTGTTTTACAATTTATTGAATTCAAATTTTTATTTTAACAATTAATCTCAAATCTTGAGTTAAAAATCAAATCTTGGGAAAAATTATAAACATGTTATAATTATCTATACACTAATTTATTGATATTTTGGTATGCACTTAATTACTCTTCCTTCTTCTTAATACAACTAAATCAATATTAATCTTATGTTACAAAATCTTTTTTGGTCCCCTCACTTCCATCTAAAATCAACAAGTTTTTATTTTTGTTGCCATGGAAAATAAACAAGCTTAGTAACTATTACAAACTTTTCTATGTTATGCAAACATAAGGTTATAATAATATATAAATAACCCCAAAATTTTGACACTAATCAGAAACATTCTGATTTTTGATGACATTTATGTTGATTTATCACTTTCTCAAAATACGGTTGTAATAAAACTCCATTACTTGTTCTTTACCATACATCCTTTACTGTTTCCAGCCTGTGGCCTGGGTCAGTTCCATTAATGGGTCTGTGAAGTTTATTCGTTTAACAATCATGAACAATAGGGCTGTGTGAATCTTTGAAAACTTCAACTTTGCTTCAAGTATTTGTTTACTTCGACTTCGATTTGAGAGGAAATGTCCAGATTCGACAACTATAAGGCTTCACCAAAAAAAATATTTAAACTCAAAACACACATTTTTGTTTATTTTTATTAATTTTCTGTTGTTATTTCCATCACAAATTAGTGTTAGTGTAAAAAAAATACATTTTGTTCTCTTTCTTCTCAATATTCATCTTTTTATTCGTGTTTATGTCTCACTTGACTCCGGTTAATCACAAACTGTTCTTGGTTATAGCTTCCAATTTTATTATGTTACCTGCATCAGTGGCGTAGTTGGCTAACGCGCCAGTCGTGTTGAGCCAGACCACCGAGGACGGGAAGATCGAGGTTCAAATCTCGGTCAGGTAAACTGAGGGTGGTTATTCCTAAATGGTTTTCCACTCTCCCTCCACGCAAATGCGGATTCACCTCCTCTAAATTCAACCTTCCCAATTCCTAATCCATTAGTGTAATTAGGACTTAAGCGTATAACCCGAACGGGTAGTAATACGCGGTGCTAAAATTAAATTAAATTAAATGAATTATGTTGGCTATAATAAATTAAATTAAATTAATTATGTTGGCTATAATTGTGATTGTTGGCCTTACCTTGCTCATGGCTTGAAATTTTATTTCAATCTCCATCATATTCTCTTTGTTTATTGATAGTTTAAGGATGTCCTTTGCTCTACCTGTTTTCAAATTAATTGGCTGTTCAGTTATTTCTGCCCATTCAGCATCTTCTGCTTGTAGATAGGGCTGTGTGAGTACTCTGATTTCGAGCTTCAAGCTGAGCTTGTCCTTAAAAGCTCGAGCTTGAGATAGAAAGTTTTGTAGTCCCGTCATTTTCGAGTCTCCTCTTGGTGTACTTACAAATCAATTTTTAAAACTCGATGGTAAGTATAAGCTATTTAATTTAGATGATATCGGCAGTTTAATTTATAAATCATTTGGTAATTTAACAAATCACTCGCTTCGGTAGCCTCGTAGTCTAACTTGATACTCTTACAATAGTCTAGACTGCCGATGATGACGTGGAGATCGAAATTCACCTCTCTGTCACATGTACCGAGGGTGGGTTTTCCAAAATAAATTCACACTCTCCCTCTATGAAATGCGAGTACACTTCCTCTAAATATAACCTTCTTGATCCTTAAAATCATTAGCATAATTAGTACATAAGTGTATAACCCAAACAGGTGCAATGCTAAACAGCAATGCTAAAAAAAAAACTTACATTGCTAAAATGTAAATCAAATTTCACAGTAGAAACGTAATAGAGCTCTACACACTTAACAGAACACTGTAAGACTCAAAGTTCACATTTAAAACGGGGACCTTGTGGTCTAGGGGTAAGGTGTTAGACCTCTGTGCTGGGGTCTGGCGTTCAATCCTCGGTCCAAGCAAAGATCTATCGGATTGCCAAACCCTTCCTTCACCTCTGACAAGACGTGTATTAATCACAACTTGTGAATGTGAGGACTGCCAGGCCTCCACCGTGGTTCGGATTCCACGTTAAACTGTAGGTCCTCCATTTGATCTCACAATCACCCTACCACTACACATTAGCGTAAGTGCGTATAACCCGAACGGGCAGTAATAATAATAATAATAATAATAATAATAATAATAATAATAATAATAATAATAATAATACACAATTAAAACACAATAAAACACATATTTATGTAGTTTTCAGGGTAAATCATTTCCCTTTCTTCAGCAGAAGAGATTAAAACACAGACTGAACTATGGTTGTATAAGTGTGTAGGTCTTGCCCTTCTAGCCTCCTTTCAATGTTTAATTTAAGGCGCCATTTTTACTTTATACTAGAGCTCTAAAACTACTTTCTTTGGGTGGACTAATGCAATGTTTTCATCTATTTTGAATTATCCTTGATTAAAGTTGCATTTCCATGGTAATTCATTGAAAATAAAAATCACTAGATCACTAATGTAAATTAATTGCTGGTGACGTAAGCCAACCTGAAAGGATATTTAGGTTAGGCCTGGATAGAAACAAAAACACTTTGCTCTTCATTTATTATTACTAGAGACATGCAAAAGATGATTATTTTTAGGGTAAAATTGGTGCTATTTTTATGTAAATACAAGTCTAATTAGTATTCATTAAAAAAAACTAGGACATAACTCTATACATTTTTCGTTTATATTTTGTATTTAACCATTTATTTAGATATTCAAAGAAATATCTAATATAAATATGCACAAAACATTTCACGCTTAGTAATGTTAAACTCTGTGTATCTCAATATCATTTCCTTCAAGTTTTACAAATAGCAATACCTTTTGGAATAACCGATTATCAATTTAGGTTTAGACCAAACAGTAATAACATTGAAACATGTTGTCGTAAAACACTAAACAACCATCAAATAAGGAGAAGGGAATAAAAATAAAGAAGATTTAATTTTGCCAAATATGATCGCCTGTAGAAAGGGCCATATAAATTAATGTCTTTTCCTGGACGTAGTATAAAATATTTTAAAAGCTGAAAACAAAGAATTGATCTATCGAAATCTAATTATTGAAATGTGTAGAAGTAGAAATTGTGATTTTTAATGTTAACCTAAGAAAAGATACACCAAAATACATGAAAATACTTGTATATCTTTCGATTCCTTTTATACCTTTTAAATCAACAAAAACAAATACTATTTGTACAAACAGAAGCCCTGCAGGGCTATTATGACCATTCGACGCAAAGTTAGTTGCTACCGCTAGTTAGCGTCACTATCGAGGAAAATATAGCGTTTGGGTTATTATGACCACCACACTTTGTATCGTCCGCTAGTTCTAGCTTCGACTTTGCTTCTAGCGTCAACGCACAGAATAAAATCAGTTTGCGTCAACAGTTGGCAACACTTTCCCAAAGAATATTACCTTTTAAGACGTTAGAGGCTAGAAATTAGGTAATTTATTTCAAGAATGCTGGTATTCATGACTGAACATTATTCATATGTTTTTATTTCCCAAACAGCTGATCACAAATCACATTATTTACAAGAAAAATTTAACCTATTTAATAAATCTCTTGCATAATTTTGTTTGCCTAGGTTTGAAATGAAAAAAATACTAGGCCTACATTATTCAATACAAAACATATTTTAGTCAAAAAATCATATGGTGAAATATGCATTTAAATAGTAATGTCACACGGGGAAATGAGACGTTGGCCAATAAAGAAACAATGTTTTTTGTAATATGTATGCTTTACGACCCAATGCCTTATTCTCCACATATTTGTGTTAATACTGGAACAAGTAATATGTTGTGTGAAGATCTTAGAAAATAAAACTAGTTATATACAGTTGATGAAAGCGTTCAAGAACTCCCAAAAATAGTATTTACACTGAATATTTTCGACAACTTAATGTCAAAACAATGGACATTTATACCCAGTCGGCCTACTAAGTTAACAATAAAGTGAACGAGAGGGTGGTTTGGATGGTTAAAAATAATAAAATCCATATTTTATTTAAAGGGAATTCTTGAGACATTAGTTAAGTGATTAAGAATATAAGGATATTATATTTCTTTATAATGAGTTATTTGCAATTTATTTACTTCAGGATAACTAGGTCTAACAACTAATTATCGGTTTCAGATAAATTTGGTAAATCTTTTGTGATTAAAAGACCTAGGCCTATACCAAACCACATGTACATATTAAGATAGGGCCTATTTTGGTTATTTCCAGTCTTGGCTGCATTATTTCATAGGCCTACAACTCGCATTAATGTGGAAAGTAATTACTGCTGTATGTACGATTCAGTTTAAATAGGCTTACATTATTAAAGTTTTGTTGAGGCATCTTTAACAGATTAGGCCTACGTTTTTATCATCTTGTCAACTAGTCTGTCCATGTGTTTTACCCTAATAGGGTATACTTAGATGATAAAGGTTGAGTTATAGAATTCGGATTTGTATAGCGGGAGAGTGGGAAAACATTTAGAAAAATAAAATCACTCATTACACCCAGCTAGGATTCAAATCCCAACCTCCCCACCATCGTAAAATTAGACCAAAGAGATTAACGTCTTGGTCAATGTTGCCCCATGAGGTAGGTCAAAATACTACTAACATCCCAAATATTTTGAAGCCTAACTAACTTCCACCTACTATAAAACCTACAAACAATTAGTATTGGAATGTCCCAATTATCAGTGTGTATATGTTTAATAATAATGCATTTTGATAGTGTTATGTTTCAAAGAAAATATTCTTTTAGAATTCAGTGTAAGCGTATTATCCCCACTCTTGGCTAACATTATGATATAGGCCTATTTAAAGTTATATTATGTGAAACACACACAAAAAATTTTGAAATTATTATATTGGGCTAATGAGATGGCAAGTTTAAATCAGGTAACACAAAACACCTAATAAATTACAAAAACTAGCAAACATAACCTCGTAACGCAAACCAAAGGACAAGTAAAATGTCTCTGCGCAACTTAGCGTCACTCTACTAGGAAAATATTTGCGCTCGCAAGTACTTTGCTTTCGCAAAGTGGTCGACCATAATAACTTTTGACGCAAAGTCTAGCGTCTCTCTGCTAACAGTCGCAAATTCGTTTTGCGTCGTGGTCATAATAGCCCTGCTGGGGTAGCGCTATCGCCAGTGCTACCACGTTAAAAATTATATTGGATGTCGTGGTATTTGCTCAGATTACAAAGAAATTGTGTTTATTTAGGAAAAAACCTTAGATTTGTGTTATTAATTTGAAAACAGTATAATTCGTATGAAAACTCGCTTTATCGCAAATGGGAATTATGCATGTCCTTGCATGTCCCTACTTATTACACTTTTCACACTTCCAACTTCTTCACAGTTAAACATTGTTTTAATTTTTAGAAATATTCGACTTTTTTAAAAAGAATCTATGAATTCTTGTGGATATTTCTCAAGTAAAATTTGTTTTAGAGCTCTAAGACTGCTTTTTCATGCTTCAGAACCAATTAAAATTATAGGATGAAATTAACAACCCGGCCCCAGACCAGTAATTTAACACTTAACTTAATGTATGAATGTCATAATGAATAGATTAAGGATGTTAACATTATCATTATTTGTATTTTATATTATTATATTATATTTCTCTCTCCTCTTAGGATCAGAATTATTCTAAGATTTGGATTAGGATTCTATATTCAGGAATCAAAGTTAAATTGAAGTTTCGGATTCATAAAATAGTGGATTCGACTCGACTTTAATACAAATTATATTTGAAAAAGTACTATTAAAACTATTTCTGTGTGGATTTTAAATTTAAGATTTTTTTTTAAAGCTTCAGAATTTGAGGGCCCTAACCCTTTTATTGACTGCAGATGTAGTTTAATAGTTAAGGAAATAAAAGTGACAATATTTTGGTTCTCAGGCTGTGATAATTGCTCGTTTCTGTGGAGCAGTGTCTGTGTGTGCGGTGGCCAACCTGCGCAACTTGCTAGGAGAGTCCCCAGAGTTCCTGGCGGGCCAGCCCCAGGTGTCGGCCCTGTGCAATCCCCAGGGTTTCCTCAGTCTCGAGTGCGAGTCCCTCCTCACCTCCAACAAGAGACTCGTCGAGGAGGATGAGCACTGGGTGAGTCACCTGCTACCTCTTTAAAATCTCATCACAAAATTCTCAAAATAAAAATACATCTTTTCATAATTATGTTTTAATGGCTTTGAAAAAATCTTTAATGCCTTGGTAAAAAAATGTGCACTAAATGATTTTTCTGTGTTTACAAAATATAAAATCTTTCAATCGCAAATACTATCTATCTTTCGAATATTACTATATTTGCTAGGGGTGTGCGAAGTCCACTTTTTTTAAAATCAAAGTGAAACCAGATCGAATATATGAAACATTCCCAAAGCCTAAGGATATACGAAGCTTTGAAACTTGCACCTGGCTTCAAAACAAAAATCAACTTTGACTTTGCTCTGAAAATAATCCTGGTTTTGACAATTACTAACCTTTGGAATAAATATATTTGCAACTAAAAAACGAGATTTATGTTCAGTTAACTGCCATTCTGACCTGTTAAATAAATTACAAATTAATATTCATATGTATAAAATCTGAAGTAATTGTAAGTTTTAATTATAACTTGATTTATCATAATTAAATGAAATCCTACTAACAATTTTTTTAGCACCATGTCTTAATAACCCGTTCAGGCTATATGCTTATGTACGAATTATGATAGTGGTTTTAGGTATGAGGAAATCTTTATTTAGAAAAAGTGTACCCCCATTGGTATGGTAGGAGAGTGTGAAACATTTTTGTAAAAAAACAAAAAAAAACACCTCGTTACACCTGAATGAGTTTCAAACCTCAATCTCCCTGTCAGCGGCAGTCTAGTCTACTGCTATAGTAGCACCTTGGACAATATGACCATCGAAGTGGTACTAATAATTCTGTAATATAAAAATTATATGTAATTTTAGTTTACAAAGTAATTAAGATAACCAAAATATAATATTTTCTTTCAAGCATAAAACCACTAACAAAATATGTTGCAACTGCAATTCCGTTTTAAGAATATTTCATTTACTTGATTCGATTTGCTTTCATTTGAAAACGTGGAGTTCTCACACTCCCGCCGAAGTAAAATTTAAGTTTTTTTTTTTTGTTAATTAGTTTACACTGTAAAAAAATAGGGGTGGCCGGGATCCCGAACCCTTGGGGAAAAGTCAGGAATTTATCAATTCCCTTTGGTCGGGTCAGAATGACTCTTTCCTGAGGAAAGGTTTCGGGCTGGTAACAAAACATTGCGCTCCAGGAAACCAAACAAAGGGCGCGCGCTGCTGGCGCTCGTGTTTTAGCAGTTACTGCCGACTCACTACTATTAAACTTGGTTGTAGACAGTCTTCTTTGTTATTTATCAAACTTGGTGGCTGGGATGGGGAGGTGGTTATTTTATAACTTGTAGAAAGACAAACAAGTTGGGGAGTCACATGACTTATTGTGCTGTCTATCAACAGTTATTAAGTTATGTTTAGAAAGTGAAAGATTTAGAGAAGGACAGAGATATATTATACTATCTTTAGGGGTGCGGAAATGAGAGGAAGGGGGAAGGAAGTAGCTTGAGGGGTCAGCATGTCTGTTGTTGGCGAGCTAGACAGGGAGTAGAGTATAAGGAGTGTTAAACCTAGAGAGAACATTAAAAGAAAAGTAACTCTCAAACCTAGATAATATTTTGCAGTTTCATTCTTAGAGAAAATTGAAGAGGTGCCAAACATTGTTTTGTAGTATTTTTTGCACAATGCAAATAATTAAATATAAAACACCATTATCAAAAGAAATTAACTAGTAAAAATATTTACCGTCAAAAATTTAATAAAGTAAATTATTTGATATGTATTAATTGATAGTAATTCAAAATTATGTTATTTCGTTTGATAAAGATTGCGATTCACACACCTCTATTTATTTTATTATGTTATTTTTATTATTTTTATTACCTTTAGCAATGTTCTTTTAGCTCCGCATCTAATAACCTGTTCTGGTAATATGCCTATATACTAATGACTCTAGTGTGTTAGGAATGAGAGAGATTGAATTTAGAGGAGGTTTACTAGCATTTGCGTGGATAGAGTGGGAATCCATTTAGGGAAAACCACCCTTAGTACACCCGGCCAGGATCGAACTACGATCTCTCCATCACCAGCAGTCTAAACTATTGCGAGAGTGAAGCCTTAGGCTATGCAGCCACCAAATCGGGTTTTAATAATACTACAACTCTTACAAGTCATATAATATTAGTTTATAATTAAATATATTTTTTATTCTAAAACATAATTTTAAAATTTCCTGTTCCTGTCTTGAATCCCGATATTTTGACTCATTTCCGTTCCCGTCCCGAAATAAAAAAGTAATTCCTTTTCATCTATAAAAAATATAATTATGGTGACTTATATAACTCTACACAGTTAAATCCTTTATAAAATGTTTCATTAAACATTTGTTGGTGATATTGCATTCCAATCTGATAAATTCATCTAATATCACAACAAGCATTTCATTTACGTTAGAATTTTTTTAGAGGAATAATAATTAGTATCTCATATAACAGTTTAAAATGGAAATCTTATAAAAACTAATTTGTCACCAAGTCTTTATTACTGTTCCGGCTATACACACACTGCTTATGATAATTAGCTTTAAATGAGGTAGGCTGAATTTAGCGCAAGTATTTCCCATTTGCATGGAAGGAGAATTGAAAACCACTGAGGGAAAATCACTTTCAGTACACCCCACATTTATTTGAACCTTGATCTTGATATAATCGGCAGTGTAGTCTATTGCGAGAGTGACACCTTATACCATGTGATCACTGAAGAGGACTCAGGGTGGCGAGAATTGAATAGAAGTTAGTATTTTAAATAAGGGTGTGCCAATAGGTATTTTTCACTTTGAGTCGAGTTTGACTGAGAACATCAGATTTTTTTTCCAAGTTCGTGTAGAATAAGATGATTATTTTTACAAGAAATTTTTCAAGTTTTTATTTCTGTAGTAGATCCATGCACAAACTATAAATAAGTAAGTTACAAACATATTTTTTTTTACTAAATTTTTTTGTGAAAAAAAAAATTTATAACCACCAAATTTGAATTTTTAAATAAATGTAATATAATAGTTGGACAGTTTTAATTTTCTTAGGCAAAAGGAAATATTGTGGAACTCTTATTTTTTTATGAAATTATATGTTAAAATTGAATCAAATTAATCAAACTAGGAATTATTGAGAAAAAGATTGATAGTTCCAAGTACTCAAATTTTTCTAGTTTTGTATATATCTTTGAGTCTAGTTCAAACAGCTGCTAAAATTCAACTCAAACTCGAAGTTATAGAACTTGTACACCCTTAAGTTTAACTGTAAATTACAGGCAAAGCTACATAATTACAAAGCCATGATTTTGATTTTAAAGCAAATTCAAATCTTGTGTTTTTTTTAAGCCAAGTCATAGTTTTGAAGTTTCTAACACCCCAAATTTTTGTAAATATTGTATTTCCGAGTTGCAGGAGGAAACCAGCGTTGATGAGAGTGAGGAAGACGAGTCCCCACTTCTATCCCAGGGCTCAGCCTTCCTACAATCCGCGGTGTACCTTGTGACGATATGGAGCGCTTCCAGCCCAAGAGAAAGAGGCTCCGAGTGCTCCACAGGACCTATCGCCTCCTGGGACTTAAGAGCACAACCCCCGAGGAGCTCTACTCCAGAAAGGTGCGAGATATTTATTCTTTGGTGGTATACTCGAGTTCTGGGTCCCTCAAGTCCTGTACTTGACTCCTGGGACCCTAGAGTATCGGAGCCATCCAATCCGTTACCCTCGAATCTCAGATTCTTCAAGTCTTGTAACCCTATGGACCCTCGAGTCCTTAAGTAAATTTTAGTACGTATTTGATTCAAGATTTTAAAAAAATTCTTCAAATATATATTTGAAATTTGTTTTAGATCTACAATACTGCCTTTCAGTTGTTTATTGTTTTACTTTGAGTTGAGACACACCCTTAATGATCAAATTGAAATATTCCCCATCACTCCAACTGTCGCTTTCTAAGGTTTCTGTGCTATAGATTGACAATGAAGAATATGACGAAGCTCTTTCCCTTGCCCGTGCGTACAACTTGGACTGCGACCAGGTCTACCAGCGACAATGGAGGAATAGCGAGGTCTCTATTGACACTATCCACAATTTCTTGGTGAGTCACCAAACATATGGGCACACCCAAATATAATTTCATCTTATCATTAATTATCATTTTCTCTCTTTTGGGTTTTTTGGTTTTCTTTTTTAGGAAGTTGCAGTGTGATTTTACACTCCCTGCTGTTAGGTTCTGATAGAATGAAATTTAGGTCTTCAGATTGGAGGGTAGCAATCGATTTTCTTCAAAGGCAGCCATAACCTATTTATACAGTGATAGCAGTGTAAAGTGTGACCTAAGGGTGTGTGATACACTTTTTCAATTCAAATCAAATCAATTAAATATTCTTGAAGCTGAATCGAAGTTCGAATATTTTATTTTAGTTGTTTTATGCGTGAATAAATATAAAATGGTTGTTACTTATATTAATTTTTGCAACTAAAATTACTTGGAAAATGTTTTATTGCAAAATTGTTTGTAATATTTCGTGTTACTCTGACAAATCAAGTTACTATCACAACATGCAGTTCAATTTCTTCAGATTGTGTCTATATTAATATTAATTTTTAGTGCATAAAACAGCTCAGAATGGCTATCACTGAACATAAATTGAGTATTTTAGCTGTCTGTTTTTATTGGAGAATCTTTGAAGCCAAATTTGTTTCGAAGCTCCACACATGCCTAGTGTGACCTGTGTTATTCTTTTAATTGTATTGTGTTCGTTTTATTTATCCATCTTTCCTAAAAATACCTTCTTAAAAAATTTAACAAAATTTAATTTTATAAATTTATATTTCATATTGATTTTCTTCAGGCTTGTAGCTTATTTTGGGGGGGGAACATTTTTAATTTGCCCAATCGTTATTAAACTCATGCTGTCATTGTAATAAACAAAAAACTTGTCACTGAGGAAAACTGCGGAAATGTGAATTTTGAATATATTGAAAACATCTTGTCTAGAAAACCAGGGAGTCTTATAATATAAGGTTGACCTCAGGATTTCCAGCAACCTTGAAAACAGGGAAAAGTAAAATAATTTGATTGGTCAGGTGAAAGTCAGGGGTTTCCCCTTATTCACTAAAAAAAAAGCCAACATTCACAATGCTCAAAATAAAAATTTTCTTCCACTTGATACACATCACTAATCTCTTTTAACACAGTTGTCCCTGTTGAGCTTACTAATCTCGATAGACAACATGTGATTTTCGTATCTTTCCATTCCTCTTCCACACATCTTCAGCTTGAATTGAGTCATGGCTATGTGTATACACATGTATTTGATTAAATTACTGAAAGGGAGAATAGCCTAAAAGTATGTGTCTCACTATTATATTAAACTGTGCTGATGTAAGACAATCTTTTAATGTCTCAATATTATCTAACCTGCCTCGGTTGCGTAGTTAGCTAACGCGCTAGTTTCGTGTTGAGCTAGACCGCTGATGACGGGGAGATCGAGGTTCGAATCTTAGTCGGGTGAACTGGGGGTGGTTGTTGCTATACGATTTTCCACTCTCCCTCCACATAAATGCGGGCTCACTTCCTCTAAATTCAACCTTCCCAATTCCTAATCCATTAGCGTAATTAATACTTAAGCGTATAACCAGAACGGGTAGTAAGGCGCGGGGCTAAAAAAAAAAAAAACATGATCTAACTGAAATTCAACTTGTATTGCACTACCTAAAACCCTATTGTTTTAGGCTGAAATCTTGTATCACCTGTATTGTAATGACATAATTTTATGTATATGTGTTTATAATAGAGATGAGATGCTCGAATCCTCAATCCCTCGAATCTATGAAATTTGAGAGATTCAAGAATTTTGTAAAAAAAAATCTCAAATCCAAATATAAAGGCCTTATATTGAACTCAAAATGCATTTGTTCACCAATTAAATAGATTCATATAATTAGAAAAGAATGACAATTTAGCTTCATTTATATATAAAAAATAAAAAAACAAAATCATCCATTTTTTTAATAAATTTGTTTACAGAAAAATAATTTATTGTTTAATATCTTCTTTAGAAAAGACAATTAATCCAAATAGGAATGTTCATTGGTGGCAAACCTTTTAAAATTGTCAGTTTGTTTGCCTTTTTAAAATCTACTTTTCAATATTTTGACAAACTAAAAATTCACTTTTCAAGATTCGAGGATTCAAATTTGGATTCAAGATTAGAAAGAAAATTTTGGATTTGCATTTGAGAAATATAGGATTCGACCCATCTCTAGCTTATAATTATTACTATATTAAGTTGTGGTCCTAACAAATTAATGTAAGTAATATATTATTACTGATCTGATGCCTTCTTAGCTCACTCAGTAGAGTGTCTGTCTACTGAGCTAAGTGTCCCGGGTTTGATTTTCAGTATGGCCAAAAAATCGATTATTGTTGAACTGTGGGTTTACCCTTTCACATTGATAAATTAACAGCTGAGAACTGGCTATTGTAGTGGAAAATATATGGTTTGAATAAAAAACTGACCATAGGCTGGAAACAGTAATGGATGTAAAGTAAAAACATGTTATGACTGGAAAAGGGTGAAATTTGTTATGGAAAACTTGGAAAAGTCAGGGAATTTTTAAAGATAGTTTGGGTGGACACAATGTCGGTGGTCTTTGGGTAAAGTGCTCACCTCAAGACCTGATGTTCTTGGGCTCAAACCCACCAGGGGCTGACTGATTTTCTTGAGTGATAAAAATCAGTTGCACAACTTCCTTCAGATGGTAAGTAAAGCTGCCGATCCCATGTCGAGTGTTGCATGTAAAAGAACCCCGAATGGTAAATGAAGGGTTTGTACCTTTCCCGGAAAAACTGATAAGCCCTTTTCGTTTTTGCTAATAGAAAATTCTCCTGTGCTAATATAATCAGCTGGTTCAAAAAGTACACATTAAATACCCCAAAAAAATGAAATAAAAATATGTTTGTAAATATAAAAGATTTGAAAAAGTATATTTAAACAAGATATTCTTCTTTTTGCTTTCATATTTGGAATTTCAATTGGATTTAGAGCTCTAATACTGTTCATCGTGGTTTAACCCTATCATATTTTATTATTGGACAAACTTAGCAAAAAATGTTAATATTATTTACTGTTCTGTTACTATTTTCTATTCCTCTTAAGTTCATTAAATTTTCCAAGATTCAGACTTGAAATCAAGACTCAAAGGTAAAATGAAGATTTTTATTCTAGAAATATTTAGTGATAAATAAAATGATAGAATAGTAATTACTACTTCCTGAGGAAGATGCTACAATAGCATCGAATATTGAAGTGTGTGTAAATATGTTTTAGTGTTGTTACTTTTATTTGTGCTCTACCATTTTCCTAATATTCTATCATTTTATTTATCACTAAATGTTTTTGCTCAATGCACTTTTTTCATATATATTATTCTAAAAATAGTGATATTGACACAATTTTTTTCTTCTATGTTAATTTGGTCTTGTTTTAACCCCAGAGCAAGATCACAAAGCGCTCGTGGGTCCTGAACGAATGCGTGAAGCGGGTACCCGAGACGTTTGCCGCGGCCAAGGAGCTGCTCCTGTATGGTCTTCAAGTGACAAGTCTCGAAACACTGGTGGCTATCGGGAAGGTTTGAATGATTGACTGCCTTAACTATATAGCACACATGACACCAATCAATTCCTGTTTCACTTGATTCTGATTTTGATTATATTAAATACCAGCATAAAATAACATGTTTATAAACACATGGCAGGAACAGGAAGTGATCAGAAAGAACATGAGCAGACTACATCCACACAGATATTACTACGTTAGTAGGTTTCAAGCATAGACATATAACGGCCATGTTTGATCTTTGTAATATCAATACATCACCAAGGTTGGGTCAAGTTTTTTCTGAGTATATTTACAATTTGCCGACATTTAAGAGAAACGGCAACTGAACTAACATGAAAGAAGTATCGAGAATCATAATATTAAGATTGATTCTCAATTCTTTCAATACGGTAAGAATCTAGGGTATCGCAGTATCTAGGTAGCGAGGTGTGTGTGTGACGCTTGGAAACTTTGTGTTGGCTTTGAAAAAAATATCAGCTCTGACTGCGCTTGAAAGAAAATCAGGTTATATGCTTATGTAATAATTAATTTAATGGATTAGGAATTTGGAAGGTTATATTTAAAGGAAGTGAACCCACATTTGTGTGGAGGGAGACTGAAAACCATTTAGGGAAAACCTACCCAAGTTCACCCGACTGAGATTTGAACCTCGATCTCCCTGTCCTGGGCAGTCTGGTTTTACATAAAACTAGCGCGCTAGCCAACTACGCCACCAAGAAGGATATTTTTACATTAAGGACTAATAAACAAACTATAAAACCTTTCAAATTTATTACTGTTTTTATTCTTACGTTTTCTTGTGTAGCAAATTTAAGTTATGAAATCATATTTTGGGGAAATATTATCTCGTTAAAATTTTTTTACTTTTTTTTTAATTGTTAGTGTAATTTTTATGTCCTTAAAGACACAAGGTTTGAATCCATTTTAATTATATTTTATTATATTTTTATTTGCTTTGGTCTTTTACCACTGCATCTAACAACTCTTTTGGGTTGTACGCTTATGTACTAATTGCAATAATATTTTTAGGAATTTGGAAGGTTAACTTAATAGGAAGTGTACCCGAATTTGTGTGATGGTAGAGGGGAAACCCATTTGGAAAAAACCCGGTGTACTCTTCTTAACAGAATAGAAGATAAAATTAACATACATTACTAATATTGTTAATGAACTTTAAATACAAACGTGACATTGATAGACTTTACTTAGTCATAACTTTTTAACATTAATTTATACAAAAAATTCTGGAAATTTATTTTCTTTGCCCGAATTTTGAAAAAAATCCAATTTTCTAAAGTTCGTAATCTGCACAGCCCTAATTAAAACATATGCTTTCAATGTCTGTACAAATCAAGGATATCATTGAATTGTGTTTGACATCCTTCGGATTTTTACATATATATATATAGTGTGTGTGCGCGTGTGTGTGTGAGTGTGTGCGATGACTTTTTTTTAATCAAGGATTTGTGCATCCCATCTTTGAAGTAAACCTAGCTCTACTTTGATTCAGATTCTAATACCTAATTTGAGACAATATTGTGTCTGTGTTCTGTTTAAGGAACGGATGGAGGCCACTTTGTATTGAAGTCATTAAAGGAAGGAACTATCAACCAGGATGACACAAGTGAAACGGATACACCTGGACAGTCTCTACTGGATAAGGTGACCCACATCTGACCTTTCGGGTTTTGAAAGCTTGAATGTCATAAATGGGAAGTGCAAAGTAAAGAACATATTTGTTCTCTATTATATACTTTCTCACTACACTTGACTCTTTGTTTATATTATCTTTGGAACATTAAAGACTTGCCTACAACTAGGGGTGTGAGACGCTTAGAAACTTACTTGTCTTAGAAACAAATATCAGCTCTGACTTTGCTTAAAAAAAAATCCGGCTTCGACCATTATGGATCTTTGCCATTAATAGTTCATTATTGTCATTCTGAGCTGTTATTTTCAGTACAAAACCATATTCATAGGAAAAAGATATGAAGTAATTTAATTGTAAGTTGTCACAATAACTGGATTTATCAAAATTAAATTAAATATCAGATATAATGATGCAATAAAAACATTTTACAAGTAATTTTAGTGCATAAAGTTATATAAATAACTAAAACATAACAGTTTTTCAAGCAAAAACTTCTAACAAAAAATATTCAAACTTTAATTCAGTTTCAAAAATATTTAACCTATTTGATTCGAGTTCGGTTCGCATTAAAAAAATTGGACTTCACACACCCGTACTTGCAACCTTATAAGATGCATTTTTTTACATAGTTTATTTAGTTTGTTGATCCATGGGTGAAACCTCGTATTAAAATAATGCGTCTGCGAGTTCAAGTTTTTTTGAATCAAGTCGATCTCAAGCGAGTTTCTCATGAAACATCCGAGTATTGACCTGAGTCGAGCTTGTGTTAAATACAGGCTATATAATTTTAAAACCTACCTTGATTTAATAAATAAAAAACAAATAGCATTAAATTTTTTTAATCAAATATAAAAGTTGTATATTAAAAAAAGTTTTAAAATTTAAAGTATTCTACTTTTAAATGGTTAAAAAAAGTGAAGTCATAATAATCTATAGCATAAAATATAAAATATACTGTGGTAGTGACAAAATTAATTGTGATTCAATTTAATGTTCTTAAAGAAAGTTTAAAAAAAACATTTAGGAAAACCTGTTTGTATTTGATGATTCAACTATATATTTAAAAAAATAAATAACTTGATTATTCGCTGACCATCTGGAGTGCAGCAAGATTCTTTATGAAAAAAATTCAAATATTTATTAACTGTAAGATACCAACACCTTAGTTCAGTCGGTAGAGTGTCTGTCAACCTAGTTAATCGGTTCAATTCCCAGCGTGGCCGAAAAAGTTATCACTGTTGAAATGTGTTTCACATTGATGAATTAACAGCTGGGGACTGGATGTTGTGCATGTCCTAGTCTTAAGTTAGATAATAAAAAATATGAAGCTACGACATATCTTGTAAGACTCTTGTAAGCCGGTAGTGGAAAATATTAAGGGGGCAGGGGCGAGATCCCGAACTTTCAGGAAATAGTCGGGAATTTATCTATTCCCGGTCCCGAAAAGTTTTGGGCGGGAAACAAAACATAGTGCTCCAGGAAACCAAACAAAGGGTCCTCACACATGTTTTATCAGCTACTGCCGATTCCTCACTGTTAATCTCGTTTGTAGACAGTCTTCTTTGTGCTTTAGAAAACTTGGGGGGTTGGGATGGGGAAGGGGTTATTTTACCCTTGTAGAGATACAAATAAGTTGGGGAGGCATGAGTTATTGTGATATGTATAACAACAGGTATTTGTTAGGTTTAGAAATTGAAAGATTTATAGAAGGACAGAGATATATTATACTATCTTTAGGGGTGTGGAAATGAGAGGAAGGGGGGAAGGAAGTAGTTTGAGGGGTCAGCGTGTCTGTTGTTGGCGAGCTAGACAGGGAGTAGAGTATAAGGAGTGTTAAACCTAGAGAGAACATTAAAAGAAAAGTAACTCTCAAACCTAGATAATATTTTGCAGTTTCATTCTTAGAGCATATAGGAGAGGTGCCAAACATTACGTTTTGTAGTATTTTTTGCACTATGCAGATAATTAAATATAAAACATCATTATCAAAATAAATTAACTAGGAAAAATATTTACCATCAACAATTTAATAAAGTAAATTATTTGATTTGTATTAATTGATAGTTATTCAAAATGTTGTTATTTCGTTTGGTAAAGATTGTGATTCACACACCTCTTTATTTTATTATATTATTTTTATTACCTTTCACAATGTTCTTTTAGCTCCGCATCTAATAACCCGTTCCGGTAATACGCCTATGTACTAATGATTCTAGTGTGTTAGGAATGAGAGATTGAATTTATAGGAGGTTTACTAGCATTTGCGTGGATAGAGTTTGAAACTAGAGGTGGTCGGGCACCCGAAATTTCGAGTATCTAAAAATTTTGGAATGTTGGGCAAGTCTTTTTTACGCCCTTATTTCGATAGGGCATCTCAAGAACTTGGTAAATATATAATACCATGTCAGCACTAACCTCTAATTCAAACTTTGAAAAAAAATAGTGTTTAACTGATATTCATAATTGAATTATTTCATTTCAACTAATATTAAACAAAGGTATTATTTTTTATTAATTCTTAAATTATTATGTTTGCTTTCAACAAAACTACAACAGCGTTTTCCACAGGCTACAAGTCTACAACATAGCGAAATTCAGATTCTCACGATTTAATTTTCTTTGTCAATGCCAACAACATAGGAAATTCAACATTTACAGACTTTTAGGCCCGATGCTTGCAAAAACTGAATTCAAATTAGTTTTCTTTACATTTCTTAAATCTCTTATTACTAGCCAGATTTGTTAGGATATAAAGAGAAAAGTACGCATCAAATGAACATCAAATTCACCAAGACAAAAAAAAAGCATGGATGAGTAAGTCAAAATTCAAAGCATTGATGATAGTTTTTTGTATATCCGAGGGATTGTTACATTGATTGAGTACCTGAAGATCAGACTGTTAACCAGGTTTACTATAAGGCAGTTTCGACAACCCTTCATGAACGCAGAAGAAGAAGAAGAAGACCTGAAATGTGGAAGAACGGTTCTCGGATTCTTCATCAGGACAACGCACCAGTACATAAACCGCCGTCTATCCAGAGGTTTTTGGCAAAGCACAAGATTCCCGTGTCATAACATCCACCCTACTCACCTGATGTAACCTTATGTGACTTTTTTCTGTTCCGGAAGATCAAATCTGCATATTTCACAATTTTGTAGTCTTAAGTTAGCTTACACTACAACAAAATACTAATCAAATTACAGCAGGGTCAAAATGTCTGATTACTTTCTTCTTAATTTCGTGTTTATTTAAAGATTATTTTTGTAAAAGCGGCGTTAGTTCGTTTGATATGAGGATTTAGTGTAATAGGATAACACACAAAGCAAGGCAAAGAAAGAACCTTTCCAAGCAGCCCATCTCGAATACAAATTATGAAGACCTTGACTTTGAATAACAATTTTAATCAATTGGTAAAAAGAATTTTGTAAAATTGTTTAGTTGGGAGAGTAACAAAATCACAATAAAAGCATAAAATCGTTTCAATATAACTACTTTACTAAAAAAAGTGTTGTATTTATTGTTTATGATGTAATAGGTATGACAAACATTATATCATTTGTCAAGTGACAGCAAGCCCTAAACAACTTTTTTTTAATGAAATTTTAAATATTTTCACTTTAACTTTAATGGTATAGTTTTAAAGATTCGAGGAATCAAATTTCAGTTTAATATTGGAAATAAAATTAAAGGGTCAGATTTGAGATTTGGATTCAAGAAATATAGGACCTAACCCATATCTAATTTTAAGCTTTTTAAGCTTGAAATCTGGAAATATCAAGTATATTTGTGGAGCCTTAGTTTAAATGGTTTTATGGTTCTTTGTTTCTTTCAAATGTTTTATCTCGAGAATTTATGGCTTGAAAGTATTCAAACTAGATTTGTATGCGAGTATCCAAAAATTTGAGTTTGTCAAGTTTTAGTAGCTGTTTGAACTCTAATTGAAGGTTTTTATAAAACTATAAAAATGTTTGTACTTTAACTCTCAATTTTATCACAAAAATATCAAGTTTAATTATTTTATTCAACTCTTAAGATAATAAATATTATGATATTATGTAGCAAATAAGAGTCTCCCAATATCTCCTTTGTTTCTCATTTAAACATAAATATATTTTGTTTAACAAAATACTTCCTTTTTTACTAAAACTTTTGCAAAAAAAAAAGGTATTCTTAAAAATCTATGTATCTATGGTTTGTGCATGGATTTATTACAAAAATTAAACTTGTAACATTTCTCCATTTTACTCAAACTCAAAATAAACTCTCATAATTTTTCATTCTAACTTGACTCAAAGTAAAAAATGCCTACTCACAACCTCCTAAATCAAACTTGCCAATTTTATCTCAGTTGCATTAACTACTAACTGTTTCAGATAAACATGGAGTCCCTCACAGAGTCCCAGGGAGACCTGATACGGTACCGACGGAAACTTCTACAATACTTGGACATGCTGTGTACTTACGAGGTAGTTTTTTTAATCAATGAAGACACTAGACTTAGTTTTTAATAGTGGTCTGCGAGCTTGGGTTTTTTCATTCGAGTCTAGTATTTCTAAAAGATCCCGAGTTCAAGTTGAGTTCGAATATATTCATAATTTTAAAATGTTAAGAGTATATATTTGTTTATTTTAAATGTAAATAGGAATCACATCTTTAAAATTTGAGATTTAAAAAATATACTAAAACACATGTCCTTAAAATATGAATGACACTCATTTTTATAAAGATAAATACTTTTATAAAAAAAGTTAATAAACGGAAATATCGGTTTTTAATTTAGAAACAACATTTATAAAAAACACAATTTTAAAAAAATACCACTAAAAATATAGGGCCTAATAGAAAATATAACTAAAATGGTTTCAACATTCATGTCTTTAAGGACATTAAAATTACACTAATAATTATAAAAATGTAATAAAATGAATAATTGCATGATGGCTTGGAAATGTACATAAGATAGTTTAGAAAAACTGCACAATAATGTAAGGTAAGTGATAGTGAAGGAAGTCAACCTTAAATGATAGGTTAGGTCTTGGTATAAATAAACACACTTCTCTCTTCATTTCTTCAAACACTTTTACACTTTTCACTTCCTCAAAAAAACTTCTACACTTACAAACTGTTTTGAATTTTCGGGAATTTTTGGAAATATTACTTTTTCATTAATGTCTCTTCATATGAAAAATAATATTTCCGAAAATTCAAAACAATGTGTAAGTGTGGAAGTTTGAAAAAGTGGGAGGTCTAAAAATGTAAGAAGAAATAGAGAAGTGTGTTTGTTTATATCTAGGCCTAACCTAACTATCCTTTCAAGTTGGCTTCCTTCACTATCACTTTACATTATTGTACAGTGTTTCTACACTGTCTTGATATAAAGTTTATAAAATCGATGTTTTAATAAGTTAATATTTCCCCAAAATATATTTCAGTAACTTAATTTATCCTATAAGAAAACGTAAGAATCATAAACAATTAAAAATTTGATGTATCTCATATTTTATTTATAATTCCTCAGTCATATTTCGTTTATAATTCCTTAGTGTAGTCGTGCATGATCACATCTTCTGTTCCATTTCCATTCCTCTACATGCAGTTGAACATGCGCGTTGTACGTGATCTTGTTAGACATTATTTTATTGAGAAATTTACTTTAATTCAATTTTTAATGCTTATAAAGGTTTATGCTCATACTTTAAAATTAAAAATAATATGTAAAATAATATTTCTAGCAAACAATATGAAATAGTAAATGCTTTTTGAATATAAATGTGTCAAGTTTGGTAAAATATGTATTGTAATAAATAAGATCAACATTGATTTTAAACAGGTTAACCAACATAATTTTATAACCAAATATAAACTAATCTAAAGCTAGTTTTGTAGCTAAACATATTAATTAATTCAAGTTTTAAAAATCTTAAGTTTGAAAACATTTAATACACTAATATATTCTTGATATTACATTTTTAATTTAACATAAATTATTATTTTGGAAAGGGACCAGGTAAAAATAGTAAAAAATAATCATTCAATTATTTGGTAACCTGCTTAGCTATTTTTATTTTCATTGCTCTGTCATGGCAATACAAGTAAACAACTTCAATCAAGTATAATTCAAAATGGACGACAATATTGAATAAATATACCGATCGAAAGTGGAAGCTCTATTACATTATTAATGGGAAAATTGAAATTAATTCAAAACAATTTGTTAAGTAACCAAATGATTTACAAGTGTAAATGCTGATATTATCTCAATTAAATAGCCTATGCTTACTATTGTGTTTTAAAAATCTATTATTAATTACATCAAGTGAAAGCTAAAAAATGACGAGACTACAAAACTTTAGATCTCGATCTCAAGCTTAAAGGACGAGCTCGGCTCAAAGCTCAAAATCTGAGTACTCGCAGAACCCTAGTTATTATACTAGCTAGGGACAGGCGAGACTCGAAAATTCAAGAAAAAAATAATCTCGAAAGTTAAAAAATACATATAGAAAATTTGAGAGCTCAAAAGAGAGCTAAAAATGCCCTAAGAAATTAAAAAACCAGACCGGGAATTTATTATTTCCAATAATACTGTAACAACCCAAAAATAGGCCCAAAAACACCTTTTTATTAAGAGATGTTTTGGTTAGTAATGTTGTTTTTTAATATCAAACTTTGACAATATAAACTGTTACACTACCAAATTAAATTATAAATGGTGTTCATTGTAACTACTTATCACTATTTTATTAATTGCATTTAAAACGTGTATAAAACGTGTATGGTCTATATCTCAAGTGTTTGAGTGAACTATATATAAGACAATCTAAAGCAACCGCCAGCTCAAATGTTAAAAAGGAACTCTATAAACTATTTATTTACTTTAATAAACATAATTTACATATTTTTTATATTCATAGGACGATTTCTCATCCTGTTCTCGTGTCTCGATACTTTTTATACTCTCGTCTCGAATTGAAAAAATGGTTCTCCACATCTCTAGTATTAGTACTATAGTAGGGTCGTATCGACACTTGTCTATTTGTCATATCCAAATGTTTAATTTATCTATGATTCCCAATACGACTGTCCAAAGTTGATTTTTTAAATGTAGTGTAAAGCTTGAAAATACAAAGTAAAGCTGAAATCTAAAATAAGTTTTTTTTGCTATTGCATAGTAAAACATTTTTTTAACCATTCGTTAAGTACATCTCCGTTAAGATAACAGGCATGGAATCTATTTGTGAAGTTTTTTTTGTTTTTTTTGTCTTTTGTTCCCTAGCTGATCCTTGGAGGATGCCATCTCGCCCCCGACCAGTACTCACACCGGTTCTATGCTCAGTTCCGCGATGACCCTCCTTTGCTGTCAGCGGTGCAGTTTGCTCGGGAGTCTCAACCCCAGGCGGTGGGGCACCTCTTGACGTATCACAGTGACTTGGTGCTCCCCCATTGGCTGCCCATGCTGTCCAACTTCCCCGAGACTATGCCCCCATATGAGTACCGAGAGCTGCTCCCAGAGTGTGACCCTGAAGGGCGAGTGTTCCCAAGGCCCCGTAAACGACTCAGGAATGCTGATTGGTGTGAGGGGGCCCCGTTACCGTGAGTGGAATAAAGATCTAGACAGATCTCCTTCCTTAGATTCAAAGCGAGACCAAAATTAAATGTAGTCAATACTTCCTAACTAGAATAAAAGTTTGAATATTAGCTAATAGCTATTTAAAGTTGTGTTGAATTTATTATTTTATAAATATGAACTTTGAATTTAGATACAAATCCTAATTTGATTATAGACTTTAAATTTAATTCTATAATTTGCATTCCCTGAAAAATATTAATAACATAATGTTATGTATGCGAGTGCTAACTGAGGTCACATTACAGACGCAAATATATTAGGGGCAGATCACGGCCGGTTCACGCGTAACAACTGACGCTACTCTCTTTTGTCTGTCATGGCGGCTGCTCACTTCACTTGTTTCTCAGTTGTTTACACTACTTTCTGGCGCACAACAAGACTTGTATTATACATATACTACAGTCCTCCCCTCACAGTTAAATTATACCCTTTTTTTAAAAAAAACTATGCAGTTCTTCCCCCATTCCTCATTTCGCTATTTAGTCAACATAACGGGGGTTTGGCCACCTTGTCCTTTGTGGCCTCAACAAAAGTGGCTCCTGCATCCGTCCTCTAAGTTGCAAGGAGAGTGGCTGATGTGGGTGCTTGGTGTTAACTGGCTGTAAACAGGGTGCTTGCTGTTGCTGCTCCTTACTCGGCCTTCCCCGTTTTTGTGTTGCCTGTTGGTTTTGCCCGCTGGTTTGTCCAGGTTCCCAGGAATTCTCTCACTGTGGTATCATCTCATGGTGTTGTTCCAACAATGGGGGCTGGTCCTGGTCTGGTTCTTGTTGCACTGGTGTGTCCTCCCACCGGAATAGCTGTACCGGCATGTGCTGTTCTCTCGGAGAATATTGCTGCTTGCCTGTCTGGATTGACTCTGAAGCCTGTCTGAGCTGGTCAACATGCCTTCTCTGTCTACGACCATCCTTGTTGGTTACTTAATACATCCATTCCCCTAAAGATTTTTCCACTGTGCCCTGGGTCCACTTGGGATAGTTACAATCTGGCCACCCAGTTTCGATTAATCTTTTAACCTTGCTCAATACAGTATCGCTTTCCGTTTCATATGCCACTTGGGATGAAGATATAGGTCCTTCACCTGATATATCTAGTAAGTAAACTCCCAATGGCTCTGGGTAAGCTTGCTTTTCAGTGGTTTCTGGTAGTCTGCTAAGAGCATCTGCATGCCCCACTTTCTTGCCTGGTCGATACTGCAGGTCATAGTCGTAGGCTGACAGGATTAATGACCATCTGAGCATGCGAGGCGAAACCACTGCTGGAATGGGTTTGTCAGCAGCTAAAAGTCCTAAAAGTGGTTTGTGATCTGTCACTGCTGTAAATTTACGACAAAGGAGGTTTTGTCGAAACTTTGTCACCCCATAGACAAGAGCTAAGCCTTCTTTGTCTATTTGTGAATAGTTGCGCTCTGCTTTGGTGAGCGTCCTAGACCCAAATGCTATTGGCGCCTCAGTCCCATTTTCCATTATATGGGCTAGTACCGCTCCAATTCCATAAGGACTGGCATCACAAGTAAGTACAACAGGTTTGTTTGGGTCATAGTGAACCAAGACCGGTGCTGATGTTAGGAGCCTTTTAGCTGCATCCATGGCTTTCCTATGTTCCTGTGTCCAGTTCCACTCACTGTGTTGGTCCAATAGACGGTGGAGTGGTTCCAGGATAGTAGCTTTGTTGCGTAGAAAAGTTCATAAAAAATTCAGCAACCCTAAAAATGACTGTAACTGTGTTTTATTCACAGGTTCTGGGGCATTCTGAATAGCACTCACTTTATCAGACATTGGGTGTAAGCCTGAAGCATCAATTCGATATCCCAAAAAGGTTGTTGCTGGGACTCCAAACTGACATTTTGTTATTTTGACTCGAAGGCCTGCATCACTGAGTCGCTGAAGCACCTGACTCAGTTTGTCCTTGTGTTCTTGGAACGTTCTACTTGCCACTACTATGTCGTCCAATAGGATTGCCACCCCCTCCATATTTGCGAATAAGTTGGCCATCATTCTTTGGAAAATGCCTGGTGCCGCATTAATCCCGAATGGCAAGCGGTGCACTCGGTGGAGTCCTCTGATTGTGTTTACTGTTAACACGTCTGCAGATTCGACATCTACTTTGAGCTCCGTATATGCTTGTTCTAGATCAATTTTTGAAAAGATTGTTCCTCCTGCCAGTTGTGCGAAAGCCTCTGAAGCTGTAGGTAAAGGGTATGTATCAGGCTTTAAGGCTTTGTTCAGTGTTGCCCTGTAATCCCCACAAAGACGAAGCTCCCCATTTCCTTTTTCAATTATAACTAATGGTGTGGCCCATCTCGAATATGTCACTGGCTCATACACCCCCAGATCAACTAGCCTTTGAATTTCCTTATTCACTCTGTCTCTTAATGCAAATGGTACTTGCCTGGCCTTACAATATTTTGGTGGTATGGATGGATCCAGCTCCAGTCTCACCATGGGTCCATTAAACTCTCCAAATGTGGGGTCAGCCACTGCAGGGTAACCTTGTACCACGGTGTTTAAATCCTTAACCTCACTCGGAGTAAGTGGGGTATTTTGCACTGTACCCTTACTGTTTGTCCTGTATCCAAGTACAGGTAATTCTTGTTGACTATTAATGCTGGTAGGGTTTTGCTCTGTGTTCACTAAAGTGTTGCCCACAACATTTAGCCCGTGAACTGTGAGCCCAAGGGGCTCCAACCATGGTCTTCCAAGTAGACTGGGTCCATGACCTGTGGCTACTGCCAGGGTTAGGGTAGCTCGTCTTTCTTTAAATTGAACCTAGACTAATTTTGAACCGAGTAGTCGAAGTGGTGTGTCAGCTGCCCAGGTACGCAAATCCAAGTCCAAGGACTCTAACTTGGGTTGGTGAGGCCACAGTACTTTATAAGTTTCCTCAGAGATGAGCGTCAGAGCTGCCCCTGGGTCTACCTCCATGGTGTGAAACATACCGTCTATGCGTAGGGACAGTTTTATCGCTGGCATTGTGGGTTGCCTCTTGGTGTCAGGCACATTGTGTTTCGATACGTCTTTAATATTATATAGCTCCAGCCCCTCTATTGATAGCTCCTCAGAATCCTGTTTATGAGGCTCTGTTATATCTGTTACCTGATGTGCCCTTGCTGTATTCCTACCGTGCCTCGTCTCCGAAAGACAAACTGACTCCACATGCCCTCTTCGATCACAAACTGTACAGTAAAGTTTGTTTTGATCCACCGTACAGCGGCGTGTTTGATGTTGACCTGCACATCTCAAACACTGTCCTGGAAAGAAGTGCCGTGCTCTTCTCCCTCGGTTTTCCTGACCAGGCCCTACTTTGCTTGAGGGTGGATTTCCTACTTGCGGTTGTGACCCGCGGTTTGTGTCCTGTCGGCGCATTCGCTGGAAAGTAGATTTATATTGGGGCTGGCTACCAATCCCATATTCAGCTCCGTGTGTTGTTGCTTCATCCCGTACATCTTCTACATATTTCCTGGCAACTTCAGCCGCTTTGGCGGCTTCTATTGCTATTTTAAATGTCAGGTCGGGCTTGATAAAAAATTGTTGCTGTAGCTGAGTGTCAGCCAATCCGCATACAAATTGATTACGGAGCATCTTTTCCATTACCACCTCACCACCAAAACCACAACCATCGGCAATTCGGCGAAGATCCGTGGTGAACGCATCTATGCTTCCCCTATCTGCTAACGTCGGCGGGTGAACAGGTGGTACTGCACTGTCTCGTTTGGTCGAGGCGCGAACCGCGTAGTCAACCGATCAATCAGTTCTACAAATGGAATCTCACTCAAATCGCGTGCCCCAAATTCGTCACTGAGAATTTTCAACGTACCTAACCCACAACTACACAAAAAATGAGCTCTCTTCTGCGTATCATCGACGATGTTCTTCGATAAAAAAAAATTCTTTAGTTGCGTCAAGTATAGTGGCCATGTTGAGGTCTCACCCACGTTGAATTCCTGTTGTTCAGACATAATGGCCAATAATTAATAATGTTCCAACCAATTAATTACTAAATTATAAACGCACACAGCTTAGCTGAATATTATAAGCGTCCATTTCCACTATCTCGTCGCCATCTGTTATGTATGTGAGTGCTAACTGAGGTCACATTACAGACGCGAATATATTAGGGGCAGATCACGGCCGGTTCACGCATAACAACTGACGCTACTCTCTTTTGTCTGTCATGGCGGCTGCTCACTTCACTTGTTTCTCAGTTGTTTACACTACTTTCTGGCGCACAACAAGACTTGTATTATACACATACTACACATAATATTATAAAATAGTAAATTAAATGCTGACATTTTAAGCTATAATGGATTCCATATATTATTATTATTATTATTACCACCGCGTCTTACTACCCATTCGGATTATACGCACTTACGCTAATGTGTAATGGTAGGGTGATTGTGAGATGAAATGGAGGACCTACAGTTTAACGTGGAATCCGAACCACAGTGAAGGCCTGGCATTCCTCACATTCACAAGTTGTGATTAATACACATCTTGTCAGAGGTGAAGGAAGGGTTTGGCAATCAGTTAAATCTGTGCCGGGACCGAGGATTGAACCCCGGACCCCCAGCACAGAAGTCCGACACCTTACCCCTAGACCGCTAGGTCACCTGATTCCATATAACATTCATAGATTCATTCAAGTTAATTATTGGTCTGGAGTCTGGTTGTTAAGTCTATAACATATCATGTTTGGACTGAACCACAATTATGCATTATTAGAGTGATAAAGCAAATAATTTAAAATAAAAAAAACTTAACCATTTTCTTGGATCTGATATATTAGAATTTATAGCATGGCCTTAGGATTTTAGTGTCCCCGACTTGATCTTAAAATTATTGTTCTCATCACTAGTGATCTCTTTTCCTGCCCAGGCAAGCGGTGCACCCTGCGGAGGACGGCGTCAACGATAACGTTGACGTTGACCTGGGAGCTATCTATGAGGACGACCCTTCCTTAAACCAGTTTGTCATGGGGAACCTCACGAGGGAGGCTGTATCCTCATGGTACTCGGCCAGGGTGAGCCAGGTGGAGAGTCGCAGTTGTCTGGTGGACCATGCCTTAGCGCTCGTCAAGTTGGCGCAGGAGAGGAACATAACGGTGAGACTGGCTACATGTTTAGGATCTTTGAAGGGGCTTTTATAAGCCCCCAAGGGGGAAGCTTATACAATTCCAGGATTTTCAATTACAAATCAAATCCGAATTGAATATTTAAAAATTAAATGTGTCAAATCCTAATTGACTCATCATCTTCATTATTAACAACTGTTTCCATCATGTGGTCAGTTTAGTAAAATGTCTCCATCGCCCTCTTTCTTTCCACCATTCTTCCTCGTTTATTTGCTTCCATTTTTTACTCTCACTTTTTTACTTTCTGTTAGGCTCTTCCCATAACTTATTTGGAATTTCGACATCTCTGATTGTATCTGTTTTTATCCAGGGCCTGGATATCTTACACCATCAGCTTCTACTTCTTGACACCTTGGTCTACTCGGTCAACCTTGAACACATGACCTTGGCCGCGCTTCAGAAGCTCTCTGAACTTGACAAGGTCAAGCTACTCATGTCCAAGGTCAGAACTAATGGACTTATGCACTCACATCTTGCTTGTTGATCACTAAGTGTGTGCTTAACTACAAATGATTGTCAGCTTCGACTTTTGTCATGAATAAGAACTATGGTTTGGGCAAACGCAAAGTTTCTCTAATATAAATAGAGATTAGTCAAACTAGGGGTGTATTGATACTGTAAAATTGATTACCAACTAAGGAAATTAATTACTCATGATTTGATTATTTTCATCGGTTTATCATGATTACTGATTATTTATTTATTGAAAGCTAATTAAAATCACAAAATATATGCCTAGAATTACTATAAAAGTTAATGTAATCATAAATTATTTTATTTGAAATCAAACATTTTGTATGCAAGTTGTGAAATTAGTTCAATATAGTGTCGATTGGAATGGAACTAACTCCAAATAAATTATATGTAATAAGTGTAATCATTAATTAAAAGAGGTCACCCACTTTGGTGGCTGCATGGTCTTAGGCGCTACTCTCGCAGTAGACTAGACTGCCTATGACCGGGAAATCAAATTTCGAATCTCGGTCAGGTGTACTGAGAGCGGTTTTTACAAAATGGTGTTCTATTCCCGCCACAAAAATGCAAGAACACTTTCTCTAAATATGACCTTCCTAATACATATGACCATTAGTTTAATTATTTTATAATAATGAGAATTGATAGAACTAAAGAAAAAGGAAAAATAAACTACTAAGAGTAAGTTTAATGAAGAAAGTCCACCGAGGGAAAGAGGGAAAATGTGGGAATAATCCAATGCACAAAGGTGACATCTTCTTCCTTTCTTCTGTCTTCTATAGTAGAAGTAGTCACACACATTTTAACACAAATAGAGTAATATTTCGGGATTGTTTCTTTTATCAAACACAAAGAGAGAAGAGGGAATACAATTGACACACCTTATTTTTAAACATTAGTTTAATTAGTACATAAGCGTATAACCCGAACAAGTTATAAGACGTTATGCAAAAAAATTAATAGGGGATTGACGAAGCTTCCATAATATCGATACATAGTGGTGTTATTTCTCTTAGTGTTTTCTTATTTTTTAAGTATCTTATATGGCTATGTCATTTTACTGGCTTAATTCCTATAAATTCTGATATTTCAAATTTATTTTGTTTATGTTTGTTTCCATCATCTTTGAGTAAAATACCATGGCTGAATATTTTTGGTAAAGAAAGAAGAAATGATCGATTCTTAGCTCCTTTTTGTAAGCATAGTAAATAAATATTGATTCTTTTCGAGGAAACGATACTGCTGTGATCTGGACATTGAACTAAGTCGGGTGAACAAAATTTAATGTTGTCTTAAGAACACCTGATTTATTTGCTGCCATTTCAGAATATATTTGATGTTTATAGTCTTAATACTGTATGACTTCAACTATTGTATTGTTTCTTGTTAATATTTATGTTTATTTATATGTATCTGGTGTATTTCATTGTTGTTGATTTGATTAAATATATCAATAATAATAATAATAATAATAATAATAATAATAATATTTAGCACCGCGTCTTACTACCCATTCGGGTTATACGCTTAAGTACTATCACGCTAATGTATTAGGAATTGGGAAGGTTGAATTTAGAGGAAGTGAACCCGCATTTGCTTGGAGGGAGAATGAAAACCATTTAGGAAAAACCACCCTCAGTTCACCCGACCGAGATTCGAACCTCGATCTCCCTGTCCTCGGCGGTCGAACTCAACACAACTAGCGCGTTAGCCAACTACGCCACCGAGGCGGGTAAATATATCAATAATTATTGGATGGTTGGGGTGAAGGGGGAGCCTCATTTCTGTCACAAAAGAGGGTAGAGTAGATTATAATTATCTCTATGCTTTATCTAAATCTTTCAAGCGCCCTTACTTGCTAAACCTAACAAATAACTTGATAGAAAGAGAACAATGAGTCATGCCCAACTTGTTCTATTTCGCTACAGGCGGGTAAATAAGCCTCCCTCCTCCCCCCTGAGCATGCTACACAGCAAACACAGCAGATAATTGTCTACAAAGGATATTAACAATGCTCGTCCAGCACTCAGCAGTATCTGGTGGAACAATACGCCTGTTGTTTCTGCTGAAGATTGTCGAGAAACAGCCAATACTGCCAGACTTTTGGGAAGGGACAAATTCTCAACATTTTCCCAAGCACCTAACTAGCCTCTTTTATAATTGATATTGTACTAGCTTCACTTTTATCATTAATATTGTACTAACCTTACTTTTATCATCAATATTGTAATAACCTCACTTTTATCATCGATATTGTACTAACCTAACTTTTATCATTGATATTGTACTAACCTCACTTTTATCATTGATATTATAATAACCTTAACCTAATTTTTTCTAAATAAAGGTAGTTTTTTAATTTTCAAAATGTTTTTCCGCATACAGACGACAGAATCAACGTTTGTGACGGACCTGCGCCAGATACTCCTGCCTTATCTCACCCGCTGTGACCGCAGGTCCCCAGGGAGTAGGATACGCTTGCTCCGGGAGTATCTGGTTGATGTGAGTGTGCGAGATCTTGCGCTGCCCCTGAAGTTGTTCCAAGCTCTTCGCGACGAGGAAGATGACATTCTTGGCAGCGTCGAGGAGATGATGAACCTGGCGCTCCTTTGTCTCTACAGTTGTCCCAGGGAGGATCAGATGGAACAGGCTCAGATGATACTGGAGTGTGTGCCTGAGAGAGGGCCCCCAGGGTGAGTTCGACTTTGTACTCTTTGAGCTACAATTTGTTATAAATGGGAGAAGGAACAAAAAAGAGGGAAAGCAACACAGTTCACACTTTACACTGCTGCCACTGGGCAGAGAGGAACACAGTTCACACTTTACACTGCTGCCACTGGACAGAGAGGAACACAGTTCACACTTTACACTGCTGCCACTGGGCAGAGAGGAACACAGTCCACACTTTACACTGTTGCCACTGGACAGAGAGGAACACAGTTCACACTTTACACTGCTGCCACTGGACAGAGAGGAACACAGTTCACACTTTACACTGCTGCCACTGGACAGAGAGGAACACAGTTCACACTTTACACTGCTGCCACTGGACAGAGAGGAACACAGTTCACACCTTACACTGCTGCCACTGGACAGAGAGGAACACAGTTCACACTTTACACTGCTGCCACTGGACAGAGAGGAACACAGTTCACACTTTACACTGCTGCCACTGGACAGAGAGGAACACAGTTCACACTTTACACTGCTGCCACTGGACAGAGAGGAACACAGTTCACACTTTACACTGCTGCCACTGGACAGAGAGGAACACAGTTCACACTTTACACTGCTGCCACTGGACAGAGAGGAACACAGTTCACACCTTACACTGCTGCCACTGGACAGAGAGGAACACAGTTCACACCTTACACTGCTGCCACTGGGCAGAGAGGAACACAGTTCACACCTTACACTGCTGCCACTGGACAGAGAGGAACACAGTCCACACTTTACACTGTTGCCACTGGACAGAGAGGAACACAGTCCACACTTTACACTGCTGCCACTGGACAGAGAGGAACACAGTCCACACTTTACAATGCTGCCACTGGACAGAGAGGAACACAGTTCACACCTTACACTGCTGCCACTGGACAGAGAGGAACACAGTTCACACCTTACACTGCTGCCACTGGACAGAGAGGAACACAGTTCACCACCTTACACTGCTGCCACTGGACAGAGAGGAACACAGTCCACACTTTACACTGTTGCCACTGGACAGAGAGGAACACAGTCCACACTTTACACTGCTGCCACTGGACAGAGAGGAACACAGTTCACACTTTACACTGTTGCCACTGGACAGAGAGGAACACAGTTCACACTTTACACTGCTGTCACTGGACAAATAGGAACACAGTCCACACTTTACACTGCTGTCACTGGGCAGAGAGGAACACACTTCACACTTTACACTGTTGCCACTGGACAGAGAGGAACACAGTTCACACTTTACACTGCTGCCACTGGGCAGAGAGGAACGCAGTTCACACTTTACACTGCTGTCACTGGGCAGAGAGGAACACACTTCACACTTTACACTGCTGCCACTGGGCAGAGAGGAACACAGTTCACACTTTACACTGCTGCCACTGGACAGAGAGGAACACACTTCACACTTTACACTGCTGCCACTGGGCAGAGAGGAATACAGTTCACACTTTACACTGCTGCCACTGGACAGAGAGGAACACAGTTCACACTTTACACTGCTGCCACTGGACAGAGAGGAACACAGTTCACACCTTACACTGCAGCCACTGGACAGAGAGGAACACAGTCCACACTTTACACTGCTGCCACTGGACAGAGAGGAACACAGTTCACACTTTACACTGTTGCCACTGGACAGAGAGGAACACAGTTCACACTTTACACTGCTGTCACTGGACAAATAGGAACACAGTCCACACTTTACACTGCTGTCACTGGGCAGAGAGGAACACACTTCACACTTTACACTGTTGCCACTGGACAGAGAGGAACACAGTTCACACTTTACACTGCTGCCACTGGGCAGAGAGGAACGCAGTTCACACTTTACACTGCTGTCACTGGGCAGAGAGGAACACACTTCACACTTTACACTGCTGCCACTGGGCAGAGAGGAACGCAGTTCACACTTTACACTGCTGTCACTGGGCAGAGAGGAACACACTTCACACTTTACACTGCTGTCACTGGGCAGAGAGGAACACACTTCACACTTTACACTGCTGCCACTGGGCAGAGAGGAACACAGTTCACACTTTACACTGCTGCCACTGGACAGAGAGGAACACAACTTCACACTTTACACTGCTGCCACTGGGCAGAGAGGAATACAGTTCACACTTTACACTGCTGCCACTGGACAGAGAGGAACACAGTTCACACTTTACACTGCTGCCACTGGACAGAGAGGAACACAGTTCACACTTTACACTGCTGCCACTGGACAGAGAGGAACACAGTTCACACCTTACACTGCTGCCACTGGACAGAGAGGAACACAGTTCACACTTTACACTGCTGCCACTGGTTAAAGAGATAATAAGTGCCTCTTGAAATACGTCTGTTGCTACCACCTAATCCCTTGATTTAGGTTTCATTCTATCGGGACTCTACAAGAGGGAGTGGGAAATGTACAACACAACTTCCTTAAAGAGGAGTCTCACTATTTGAAAGATTTGTTTCGAATTGGAAAATCCAAGTCCAAATAGATCCCAGATTAGGATTCTCAAAATAATTTAATTCAAATCTATAAATTAAGCATTTAAATAATTTAATTATTTTGAAGAGACTTTAACATAGATTAGAGCTGGGCCGATCAGCTATTTTGCCGATTAGTCCGATGCCGATCATTTGTTGCCGATTAGGCCGATCACCGATGCCGATTATTTTTGTTTTCAATTTTAATAAGTGTATAAAGTAAAATGACCCTTAAAGAAAAAAAAAGTTACTTTTACTAGTTTTATAATGTCCAATATAGTTTTGTTTAATAACATTTAAATAGAAAATTTTAAAATGAAAAGGTTGTTTAATTATTATTTTATATTGTTATTGTTAGGACAAGTGAACCTGTCATTAAACAAAAACAAATCACAATAATGAATAGCAAATATACCGGTACATGTTAGATAATTAAAATATGATTTCACATTTATGATTAAATAGACCTACTGACCCTTTCATTAGACAAAGACAAATCATAATCAGCAAATTTAAATTAAATTTTAATGATAAAAAATAATCAAGGCACAAATATTTTTGCACACAAGGAGAATAGGCCTACATCTATTTTGTTTTTAGATGAAATAGGAATTTTTACATCCAATGTCTATTAAAATATGGCTTCAATATTAAACAATTTTAAACAATCGTAATATTTTTGTGAATTGTGATTCTACAAAGCATTCCATCATAATTTAACTACTAAATATTAATATCGATAGATGTTGGTGACCTGGTGGTCTAGGGGTAAGGTGTCAGACTTCTGTGCTGAGGGTCCAGGGTTCAATCCTTGGTCCCGGCACAGATTTGTCTGATTGCCAAACCCCTCTTTCACCTCTGACAAGACGTGTATTAATCACAATTTGTGAATGTGAGGAATGCCAGGCCTCTACCGTGGTTCGAATCCCACGTTAAACTGTAGGTCCTCCATTTCATCTCACAATCACCCTACCATTGCACATTAGCGTAAGTGCGTATAACCCGAACGGGTAGTAAGACGCGGTGCTAATAATAATAATAATAATATCGATAGAAATAAGTGGTTTCTTTAAAAAAAAGTATAATAAAAAGGCATCACCATTTTTAAACAGTAATCCGATCTTTTTATTAACAATTTAAATAATCTTAATGAAAAATAACATTGTATTAACTACATTTAAATAAAAACTACCTTTAGAAAATCGAATGAACGGTGAACGGGTCAAAATGAACGGATCATTGAACTGAACCAGATACAATGAATCGTTCATTTAAAAGAACGATTTTGCCCATCTCTACTTCAATATGATAAAATAAATAATAAATAACATAATGTGCAACGAAAGTTATTTTTCGTGTTTTTTTTTAAGAAATACTTTAAAACTTATTTTAATTTACTTTTAACTATTAAAGAAAATTTAAATATTAATATATATTAATTAAATTCATATTGAAATATGAGCGAAACAAATTCCCTGCCAGTGGAAAGTTTTGTACTTGTATTAAAAGAAAAATGGTTTCCATTTAAAACAAAATGTGCGCATGTGCAGGATTATTACGTCCGATGTTTCATTTTTTGGGCATCTTTAACAAAATCGAAATAACACAACACCAATCTGCTAATATTTTATTTATGATTATTAGATTTGTTACCTGTGAGTATCTTTATTTCTAATAACGTGCATAAATTGGAAAAAGACCTATGGTAAATATATCTATTTTGATATATTTTTTTGGAATGTTGGATGTGCTGTTTATTTCAAACCTAAGTCGCTAAGAACAAGCTAATTATTCAAAGATCACATACGAGAGAGCAGAGATAAAATATTATTTTTTAGGACTTAAAATATACCCACATATTTTGAATAATCGGAGATTCAAACACCGATCATCGGAATCGCCGGTTATGCGATAATCGGCCGATGATCGGATTAATAATCGGCATCGGCCCAGCCCTAACATAGATTTATTATTTGGTTCCACCATAGAAACTTGTTGCTCTTGTAATATTTAAAATGTATAAAATAAATTGCACTGAGGAAAAACAATTAGTAATAAATAAATGATAGAATATCAATAGAAAAATAATAGAGCACAAATAAAGGTGAAAACACTAAAACATATTTACATACACTTCACTATTTTGATGCTATTATAGCATCTTCCTCAGGAAGTACTAGTAATACTTACTATTAGTTATTCTTGGGGAAGATGCTGAAATAGGGTATTGAAGTGTGTGTAATTAATGTGTGCTAGTGTTTTTACTTTTATTTGTGCTCTATTCTTTTCCTACTATTCTAACATTTTATTTATTACAAAATGTAATATTTACCTATAAGGAAAACCTTTTTCTCTTTATGAGGTAAGTTTATTATATTTGGAAGAAGGTACAAGGAAAGGTGTATAAAAATATATAAAAGGGACAAACAAAATTCATTGTAAAAGCCATATTGTGTGTGTTCCTTTTATATTTTCCTATCCACCTTTCCTATACCTTCTTTCAAATATAATAAACTTACCTCATAAAGCCAAAAGAGGTTTTCCTTATAGAGATAAACATGCCTTAAAAAATAACTAGTTTTTTAGTTTTGTTTATTCTTTTATAGGACAATGTCTGATGTGCTGTCATCTCTTCATGATAAACTGGATGACCTTGAGCTGGACCTGTGCGCAGCGGAGATCCTCAAGTCCAATAATGTCCCCAAACCTCTGTCCTTCATCAGGGACTTCAAGAGCAACTCGACTACTGTACAACAGTTGCTCACCAAGATGGCAAGAACACTCGGGAAGAAGTGGGTCATTTATTTTTTATTAAGGTGCCCATTCACCAGGCGATATTGAAGCAACTAGGTTGACAAATTAATTTATCTGAAATTGCTGGGGGCATACAGTTGCTCTCCCAGCTCCCTATTTACTAAGCAATTTATATCATTTTTCGCTTTCAACCAATATTTACCTCCTTTCCATCAGTTCATGGTAACCCCTCGTGAAATTCATACATTCATTCATTGTTTTCGAGCGATCTTATTCATAAATTAAACGCAAGGGGGAATGGTAGAGAACGCAAGTTATGGCCTGTATTTTTGCAGTTTTTATGTAAATAAACTTTTAATTTTGTTTTGCCATAGTGAATAAAATATTGCTCTCGAACGTAAGTTTAGTTTAATCTCCTACTCATCGTGGTGATATAAATAGTTCTTGAATTCTATCTGACATGTGTATTGTGGAGTCTACTAGGAATGTTAATCATTTAAAAAGTTTTTACTTTAAAATTAGTGAACTAAATTTAAGAATACATCAATACATTTTACACAGTAAATTGCCAAAATACTATGGAATATACTTTTTATTAATTTTGGCTAATAAAGCAATTTTTTCATAAAAAAAACTGCAAAAACATGTATCTTAACTTGGATTTCTTTCCTCCTTTTATCCCAAGTTTAGCTAGCAGGTCAGGCAATCTGGTTGACAATATCCATTGACTCTGCAACCACTGTGCAATCTCTCTTAGATTGCCGGCAAATGTGATCGGATTCACTAGATGGACAGACCATCAATCAAAATATATCTTGGGCAGTCCTAATATCGCCTGCAATCTGATTACATTTGCCCACTAAATGGTAGATATTTGGAAAATTTGTTTGAAATCGACAAGATTTACAACCTGGTTGCTTTAATATCATGATTGGGTCCCTTTAGAGACCAACCGAATATACTTTATCTTTATAGTACCAAATCTTCATTTTTCCTATGAATCCCAAATATGAATATTCATTTTACCTACAAATTCTGAATCCAAATTTGAATATTTTAAAAGGTAATGAATATAATAGAAATTAGAAATAGTAAGTGTGTGCAAAGCTTCAAAAAATTTGACTCCTCTTGGAATCTCCATTAGGTTTGACTTTAATTCGAAAGTAAAAGTCCGGATTAAACAATTACAAAACTTCCCCCCCCCCCCCCCCCAAAAAAAAATAAATTAAAACACATATTTGTGTTTATTTTTTCTTATTTTCTGCTGTTATTTCAATCACAAATAAAGTTTGCATGAAAAAATCTAAAATAATGAAATTACATTTTGCAATAGTAACATAATTCATTTTAATACAAAATATATTAATTATTATTTTGAAATATGGATGTTTGTCCCAGTCAACAAACATTAAAATAACCGGCAAAAGTAAGGAAAGTGGACTGTATGCGATAGGAATAACTTACCTAATCTAATTTGGTGTTCGCCGACAATGGAGGCATATCTTGTGGGTTGCTGGGTTAGAATGGGAAGGTTTGAGAAAGAATGGTTTAGTTCAATGACATCTCTTTAACTATGGTTTCTTGATTAAAAGAGTTAGTACCTGTAACACCTGACTCACTCACACAGCACTTAGTGCACCCATTAGAGCACCACTCTATGTGAACTGAATACCGCGCTGAACTGAAATCTCCAAAAGACAAAAAAAAAAAAACCTTCCGCCTCCCTTTCAACTCTCAAAAACAAACAGAGGGAAATACAAAAACGGCGGGACATGTCCAAAGAACAAACAAAAAATACAAAACCAATATAATTAAAAAACTATATCAAAAGAAATTAGGTTAGACACATTGTTACACATTACTACTTCCTGAGGAAGATGCTACAATAGCATCGAAATATTGAAGTGTGTGTAAATATGTGTCAGTGTTGTTACTTCTATTTGTGCTCCACCTTTTTCCTAATATTCTATAATTTTATTTATTACTAAATGTTTTTGCTCAATGCACATTTTTCATACATAACAAAAGCTACTTTACAATATTAAATATATTTAATTCAGAGACTGAACAATGGAATTTTGTAAATTATATTTATACCTAGATTTACACAGCTATGCAGAGTAAAGTATATTTATCAAACATTATACATTTTTTTAAATACTCAAACTTCAATTTGACTCTTTGGGATTAAAAACTTGGACTTCACACACCACTAAGAAATAGGAACCAAATTTAAAAAAATGTTCATGTTTTGTTTTAATGCATTCATTATAACATTCATAAATTCACTTTTAAGTGCATAATTCTACTTTATTTACTCAAGTATTTGTTTGGTTTCGGCCACCAATTTACAAAGTTGGCTGTGCCTTACTGAGGAATGCGGCTGCCATTTATATGTCTTCAGGTAAACCCTAACTCAGGCTACAGGTGCTAATGATGACTAAGCTCATTAATCATCAACCCTCACAGTCCAAGCCTTGCTCCAAGCTTGTCGACCAGCCTCTCAACCCTCACACTCCAAGCTTGTCGACCAGCCTCTCAACCCTCACACTCCAAGCTTTGCTCCAAGCTTGTCGACCAGCCTCTCAACCCTCACACTCCAAGACTTACTCCAAGCTTGTCGACCAGCTTCTCAACCCTCACACTCCAAGCCTTGCTCCAAGCTTGTCGACCAGCCTCTCAACCCTCACACTCCAAGCTTGTCGACCAGCCTCTCAACCCTCACACTCCAAGCTTGTCGACCAGCCTCTCAACCCTCACACTCCAAGCTTGTCGACCAGCCTCTCAACCCTCACACTCCAAGCCTTGCTCCAAGCTTATCGACCAGCCTCTCAACCCTCACACTCCAAGCCTTGCTCCAAGCTTGTCGACCAGCCTCTCAACCCTCACACTCCAAGCCTTGCTCCAAGCTTGTCGACCAGCCTCTCAACCCTCACACTCCAAGCCTTGCTCCAAGCTTGTCGACCAGCCTCTCAACCCTCACACTCCAAGCCTTGTGTCTCCTATGATAACACCCACTTTATGTCGCCGGTCACTGATACTTCAGACTGACCACCTAGAACTCTTGCCCCGAGGTGCGACTGAGCAGTGAAACCTGATTGGCTGTTCTCAGGTTGCCTCCTCCCACAGAGACCGAGTGGAAGCAGCTCCTGGAGGATATGCTGGACTTGCAGTCCAAGGTGTTTTCCAGCGTGGAGGTCCAAGTTGTGTACGAGGTGGGGATACACTATTGTGCTTTGTGAGATTCTGTGAGATACTGGGTCTATTCTCTGCGGGGCCAGAAACACTAAACCGTGGTCACTCACACAAAGGGCTGTGTCAACTTTGTTTGGTCAGGGATTACCAAGGATATAAAGGTCATGGCTCTTATCCCAGGCCGACAAATCTGAGCTAGGTTTTTGTTAGAATTTTTTTATTATTTTTCACACTAATCTTCATTTATGTATAGCCGACCATGTTTCTCCTCTGGCCTTTTATTTTATTTTATTTTTTTTCAGTCATGAAACAAATCAACAATTAGGGGTCTGTGAAGCTTTGAAAACTTCAACTTTACTTCATATATTATTTCACTTCAACTTAGATTTGAGAGTAAAATTCCTGGTTCAACTATTACAAAGCTTGACCCAAAAAAAATATAATTCAAGTTAAAAAACCTATTTGTGTTTTTTTTTTTCTACTGTTATTTCCATCATTGAAAAAAATTTGAAATATGATTATTAAATTTGGTGATAGTAACTTAATTTATAATTTAAATACAAAATATATTAATTATGTTAGGAATATAGAATTTTGTAAGTTATAAATAATACCTAAATTTTATATTTATGCAAAGTATAATATTTTTATCTAACATTAAACTTTTTTTATATATATTTGAACTTCAAATCGGCTTTGGGAATTTCTCTTATTACTCAATTCGACCTCGCTTTCCATTTCCTCATAACAGTAAATGCAACTGTCTGCCTGTATCTCACTTCTAAACCTGTATTTGATTTTAATTCCTCTCTTCACTTTTTAAGTACATTTTGTTTTACATTAAAGAAGCTACACAGTACTCATATATGATTTTAAATTCCAAAATCAAATAGATCTTAGATTCTGATTCGATCTAATTTAATTCAAAATCCTAATCCAAAAGTCAAACATTTGAGTAGTTTAACTTTGTAGAATTTTCAGTATTTAAAATTTAGTAATTGTTTGTACACGGTTTATTAACCTCATCTTATTGGACTCGATTAAAAATAACTATATTATATTTGGAAGAAGGTACAGGAAAGATGGATAGAAACATATAAAAGGGATGAACTTAATGAAAAGAAGAATATACTTCACACTTTACATTGCTGCCACTGGACAAAGAGGTAATAGTTGCCTCTTGAAGTAAATCAATCATCACCGCCCAATCCCCGACCTAGATTTCATTCCATCAGAACTCATCAGGGAGGAGTGTGAAACGCGCAACACAACTTCCTAAAAGAGGAAACCAAAAAAACACAAAAGGGAGAAAATGGAAAATTGTAAAGAATGATGGGACAAATTCGATTGTAAAAGCCATATTGTGTTCGTCCCTTTTTTATGTTTCTATCCACCTTTTCTGTACCTTCTCTCAAATATAAAACAATTACCTCATAAAGCGAAAAGAGGTTTTTCTTATAGAGAAATACTATATAAAATATAGCCAAGTATTTTGATTATTATTTAATAACATTACCACTTTAATTTGACTCAGAGGCTGGGTTTTAAAGTTTAATTAGCTCTATTAGTGGGTGCTATCACGCAAATTGGAGAAAGTTGAAACTATTTCAAACTGAGCCACGCCAACAGCGCTGATGGTTCTGATGTGGTTGACTAAGAGCTCGTCACAAGACCATTTTTAATCCTTGCCCTTAATTTTTTGGGATGAAAATGCAAATCCTCAGTAATCAGGTGGATGGGTAGTAAGCCTGAGTACTTAAAAATATTTCATGTCACAGATCTACGTGTCGACCCTGCTCTCGTCGGGCAGTGCAGCCAACATCATGGCCACTGGGGACATCCTGCAGTGTCGCGAGGTTGGGGACTACTCCAAGAAGGTCCCCTTCACCCGCGCTGTAGCCCTAGTTCTCCAGGCGGCCACCGAGTACTTTGACTCCGCAGGGGATCTTCTTGATCCGGCCATGGAGCTGGCCAGGTTAGTTTTGCAGTGGTACCACTACAGTCACACCGCTTCGGTGGTTGAAAGGGGTAAGACGGTACTCTCGCGATCGATTGGACTAACAATGATGGAAAGATCAGGGTTCTAAACCCAGTTAAATATACCAGGGGTGGTTTTTCCTAAATTGTTTTCAACTCTCCCTCTACACAAATGTGGGTGTACTTTCTCTATTTTCAACCTTAATCATCTCTTAACACATTCATGTAATTATTTTATATGTGTATAGTCCAAACGATTAGTGTGATTTTTTTTGGGAAAACAACAATTTTTTTAAGTTGCCAGTTGTGTTTGCTGAAAATGAAATCATTTTGAAAAAAAAGTATAATAATAATTAAAATGGTGGTAAAAAATATATTTGAAAATATGGGGCATAATAACGCTTCTAAACTTTTACATTGATTCAAAAATATTGTTCAGCTTTGACTTTTAATATCGGAACACTATTTTATTGTGGAAGGGGTCCACTGAACCCTGAAAATTTGCTCAATATTTTTTATTTTTTAACTTTAAACTTGAGAAGCCCAACTTTTTTTTTTTAATCAAAGCCTTGCTCTTTTTATTCTCTTTTCATTCTCTACTAAACGGAATATTTTGGAGTAATTTGGTTTAAAGTTATAGAATAGTTTGTATGAGCTTTGCCTTACAATTTTCAGACTTTGTCTTCACCTGATCTCGGACGAACACGAGGAAATCCAAGAAAAGTTGGATTTGATCTCTTCCTTGCAGTTCTTGAGTGACTTTGGTTTGACCTTGCTTCCTCTACAAGGTGAGCATGGTGTCCAGTGACTTGGAAAACAGGGAATTTGCTTTGTTGGTTAAGTCATGGAAAAGTCAGGGAATTTAATCAAATTTCTGAAATTTTAAATATTCGTTTTAAAAAAATACACAACTTTGACTAAGAATAGTCAAAATAACATTTATCTCCCATTTGAGCATACTTATCTCAATTATAAACATCAACATGTGATTTACACCTACCTAGTCTAAGTTGTGTCATGGATATGCACTTACGCAAAAATTTAATCACATTATAAGAAGAAGAAACTAGGTCAGTGTGAGATCTCGGATTTTTTGAGGAAAAAATTCTTATATTAGAAACTAAGGAAAAATGCCACCAAACGGCTATATTATATTAAACACTGAATGTAGGGTAGAAGGGCAGAGCATACACGTTTTTTATAAAATTGTAGTTCTCAAACTTTGAGGTCTACAGTTTTCTGGTAAGTGTGTAAGCCAGGCCCTTCTATCATCCTTTCAATGTTATATTAAAAAGGTGACCTGGTGGTCTAGGGGTAAGGTGTCAGACTTCTAAGCTGGAGGTCCGGGGTTCAATCCTCGGTCCCGGCACAGATTTATCTGATTGCCAAACCCTTCCTTCACCTCTGACAAGACGTGTATTAATCACAACTTGTGAATGTGAGGAATGCCAGGCCTCCGCCGTGGTTCGGATCCCACGTTAAACTGTAGGTCCTCCATTTCATCTCACAATCACCCTAACATTGCACATTAGCGTAAGTGCGTATAACCCGAATGGGTAGTAAGACGCGGTGCTAATAACAATAATAACAATAATAATAACAATAACAATAATAACAATAATAATAACAATAATAATAACAACAATAATAACAATAATAATAATAATAACAACAATAATAATAACAATAATAATAACAACAATAATAATAATAACAATAACAACAACAATAACAATAATAAGCAGCTACACTTATTAAGGAATATCTACCAATGGCACATTTGTATTTTATGTTTATTTAAAATACTATCAATTTATTAGATTTAAATTAACCTTATCTTCTAGGTGTATTGAATTTTGGGATTCTTTTGGTAGAAAAATATTTCCCGTTCCTATCCTTATTTTTGGGACAGACATGATATAATCTCTAAAATGTTGGGAATAGTTTGGAAATTGTTATATCATTTCTGATGATTCAATAATCTAACACCTTAGCTCAGACGCTAGCATATCTGTCTGCTGAGTTAAGGGTCCTAGATTCAATTCCCAACATGGCCGAAAAAGTATCATTGGTGAAATGTCGGTTACCCATTCACAGTGATTAATTAACGGCCGGGGGACTGGATGATGTTGTTATTATTATTAATTATTATTTTTATTATTATTACGTCTTAGTACCCGTTCGGTTTGTACGCACTTACGCTAATGTGTAATGGTGGGGTGATTGTGAGATGAAATGGAGGACCTACAGTTTAACGTGGAATCCGAACCACGGTGGAGGCCTGGCATTCCTCACATTCACAAGTTGTGATTAATACAAGTATTGTCAGAGGTGAAGCAAGGGTTTGGCAATCAGATAAGACTGTATGTTGTACCTGTCCTAGTCTTAAGTTAAATTATAAGGCATATGAAGCTATGACAGGCCTACTAAGATGGTAGTGGAAAAATATATGGTTTTAATAATAAACTGTCCCAGGCCACAAATTGGAAACCGTAATGGATGTAAAAACAGTAAATCCTCATAACTCGACACCTTTTTATATTTTATATTATTATTTGATATATGATAGCTGATAGGTATTATTTAAGTTATATTGATTAATTGATTTAACTATACATATCTCACTAAAAACAAATAGGTAGAGCCCCGTAAAAATTGTGAGATGCGATAAAGCGAAAAGTGCCATACAAAGATGGAATCAAGTACTCTTCCCTTTGATAGTTTTTAGAAATGATTTACAATGTTTTTGAAAAGCAAAATAAAATGAAATTGTCTTGTTACAGGAAATCCTCCTATAAAACGAAATAACACCGCTTTTACAAACAAATCTTTAAATACGAAATTAAGAAGAAATTAAATAGAACATTTGATCATGCTGTAATTTTATTATTATTTTGTTGTAGTGTAAGCTAACTTAAGGCTACAAAATTGTGAAATATGCACACAAACTTGACAAAGAATTTTAAAGCAAATATATAATGTTTCATTCATAAATTTTAATTTTGTATACATTGTTTCAATATGTAAATAATACTTAAACACCTCATATAACATGTAATTTTGAATAAACACGAAATAACACCAAAAAGTGAAATTTAAAAAATCTAAATTTAACAAAAAATAAAACCATTTTCACAGGGTTCTACAGATAGGATATCATAAATCAATAGATTTCAACCAGTCACCCACCATGTTGGAATGTTGTGCACTCTATATAGTGCCACTACTTTACTTTACATCCATTACTGTTTCCAACCTGTTGCCTGGGTCACTTTTATATCCATGTCATATATGTTTCCACTACCGGCTGGTTAGGCCTGTAATAGCTTCATATGACTTAAAACGTAGCTAAGACTAGGACCGGCACTAAATCCAACCCCCGGTCGTTAATTCATCACTGTGAAAGGGGAAACCTTCATTTCACCAATGATACATTTTTTGGCCATGCTGGGATTCGAACCTGGGACCCTTAGCTCAGTAGTCTCAGTGTGTACTGTGTTCTTCTTCTCACTGTAACAGCCATATCATGTTCATTCCCTTTTTTATGTTTTCTATCCACTTTTCCTATACCGTCTTTCAAGTCGTCGTCATCATCATCATAATCATCATCATCATCATCAACTGTTTCCAGACTGTGACCGAGTCAGTTTAGTAAAATGCCTCTATCTTCCTCTATCCTTCCACCATTCCTATTCCTTTAATTTCCTCCATTCTTCTCCTTTCACTTTAACACTTTCTGTTATCTGATCCTTCCATCTCTTTCTTAGCAATTTTTCTTGAAGTAATTCCATTCTGAACTCTTATGCACGTTACAAATTAATATGCCTATGAAATTATCTGAAGTAATTGAATTTAAAGTTGGTATGGTAACTTGATTTATCATATAAGAAATGAATAGTAGTATACGAACTTGAAAACTTTGACTTGGATTCAAAACAAATATCAACTTCAACTTCGCTTCGAAAAAGTTATGGCTTCGACATTTACAAATGACCCATTATTGAAATTCTGAACTGTTATCTACATTACAAATCAATGTTCATACAGAAAAAATTAAAAATAATATGTATGAAAAAAATGCATTGAGCAAAAATATTTATTACTAAAAGAAAAAAATTAAATCATTTGAATTGTTAGTTGTGATAATAACTCTATTTATCAGGATAAAAGGAAAAATTACAAACAATTGTGCAATAAAACATTTTCTAAATTATTTTAGTGCACAAAGCTGTTATTTATAGTAAGCAAACAATTACTAAACATGTGTTCTGTTGTTCTTTGTGTAGGGTAGTGACACCAGCTCTCTGATAACATCATAAAACATATGATACGTGTATCCAGCCTCATTTCCATTTTGTGTGTTCTTTTGTTTTTAGAGGAAAGGGTCGTAGTTTTTTTTTATGTTCCTCTAAAACAGTATAATATATCTTTTCTTGTAATGGATAAAGTACTAGCCATGTTTTCGCAGTTGACCTGGTATCGATGTTTCTAACCACAGTGATTTTGCAGTTGACATGGTATCGATGTTAACAAAATGTTTATGACCGAGACAATACCAGAAAATCAAATAGCCAAAGCTATTATGTATGCTTTTAGAGAGAATTACTGAATCTAGATATCATATTCAGAAAATTGAAAAATGACATCTGGACACGGGAATCGAACCCGGGACCTTTGGCTTAGTACGCCAATGCTCTAACCACTGAACTATCCAGGAATCGTACCGTGCCCAGGGTCATACTTCACTCATATTTTAAGGCAGAGTCTGTGATGAACATGTCCAGGTGTCATTTTTCAATTTTCTGAATATGATAGCTAGATGGAGAATTCCTCACTAAAACATATATAATAGCTTCGGCTATTTGATTCTTAAATATGCAATCCCTTATAATTATAATAATTGTACAAGTGGAACCATTAAGGCAACTACCGAGTCGAAGGTGGCTGCGTTATCTGATAGCTCGTGATATTAATATAATCACACATTTGTAGCCGACAATTTCCGAATGTCTATCATAAACTTTGCCTTAAAATAGGAGTGAAGAATGACCCTGAATACGGGACGATTCCTGGATAGCTCAGTGGTTAGAGCATTGGCGTACTAAGTCAAAGGTCCTGGGTTTGATTCCCATGTCAAGGTGTCATTTTTCAATTTCACAATACCAGAGGTCGGTTTGGTTTCTTGAGCAGATTAAACAGTATGGTTACACCCAAAGAATCTGAGAATCTGTGCACCAATTTACAAACAGCATCACTTCCTATGTTAGATCCAAACAAATATAACTTCATAGTCAATGGATTTTAAGTTTTTGTAAATTAAAATGTACAGCAATTAGTAGCTAGAAATACATGAATCTAAGTAGGTACTTAAAAACTGTTTAGTTAAGGATATATGATTTAGGCATATTTACTCATACACACGTGCATAGTGTTTTCTTATGTCTATGTTTGGGAAGATATGTTTAACTTGATATGGTTTGTAAATAAAAGGACTAATCAAAATAAGCACCACTCTAACTAATAATAAAAACGAAATAGTTCATTTTCCATCGTTTTTCAGTACATGTAGGTAACTTACATACTACTTTCCTATGAGAGCTAGAGTGGAAATAGTCACACATGAGTTGAAACACAAACATAGTTTTTATACTTCAGGATTATTGCTTTTTTCAAATACAAGGGAAGAAAACACTATGTAAAACACTAACCTACTCTTTTGAATTTGGGGGTGAGGGGGAATGGAGTATTTTTGATAAAATACAATTTCATAGCTGATCAACTCCCCGGTCATTGTGTTCCAGTTCGTCTGTGCGATGACCGCATGCGACTGGTAGAAGCATGTGTACGCAACAAACCCAAGGCCTATCGCCAGTGTGTGCGTCTGCTCAAGCTGGCAGAGAAGCTGCGGGTGGCGGGGGCAGATTCCCGGGCCAGAGAGGGCCAGGTACTTGTGCTGGTGGCAGAGACAGCATTCCAGGTTAGTTTGATGGCTCAATCTTATGAACTGTAATTAAATTGTGAAATAGATCCTCATCTGTGATTTAATTGTTCAAGGCATCACTCTCGCAATAGACTGGATTGCTTAAGATGGGGAGATTGTGTTTAGAATATCGGTTGGGTGTATTCAGCGTGGTTAGTCCTAAAATTTCACTTAATTATAAACTGACCATGCATCCAATTATTGACGTGACAGTCCCGTTGTTTTGATATATCCCGGCCATCTCATTGTATTAGTGTTAATACTGTTTTTGTCTTGTTTTTTATAAAAACTCTAAAATATGCTTAAATATTGGTGTCAATCATAACCTATAATCAAGTTCACATGGCTGCTATTGTGGGTACCATTATAACCACTATTAAAGGCACATTGATCAAGTTCAACAATTATCCTTGAAATAAATAGTATAACTTTAGAGTCAAATATTCAGAGGAAATAAAAATTACATGCTTACAGCACTTGTGCGTCTCAGTATAGTATTAGCTTTGTTTGTGTTTTTATGTTCTGTGCATTTGTTGGTTTCATACACATGTTGCACAGCTACATTTTTATTTTAAATTTTTTTAAAGTTTTAAAGACTCAATTATTGAATTAAAAAAAAAAAAAGAAAGTGCACATTCAACAATTATCTCCAAAAAGAATTAAAATTCAGTAAACTTGACAAATTTTGTGGTGATAAAACTAAAGTGGTATGTCAACATTGTAATGTATATTTGTGCGTTTCTTGTGGAGGTAGGAGCAATATCATTCAACATCTCTGAAACCATAAACAAAAGAATGCTGAGATAACTTTGGGTTTGGTTAAAAACATCAGCTCATTTATTATGAGATGTGGAGGTGATGAGGAAAGTAATATCATAATCTGTGTCACAATCAGAGATAAAGGGTAGAGCTATGGGTACACGCATCGCTCCCTCATATGCAAATCTATTAAAATGGATTACCAAATCAAGATTACCACCTGGCCTCAATAGAAGATAGTTTATTCCTAAATGATTGACATTTTTTATTACTTTTACCTTTTTTCCAATTAATTTAAATATAGAGATGGTTCGAATCCGAATACAAAATTTTCTTTCGAATCTTGAATCCAAATTCGAATCCTCGAATCTTCAAAAGTAAATTTTTAATTTGTCAAAAAATTCAAAAGTAAACGTAAAAGGCAAACAAATTGACATTTTAGAAGGTTTGGCACCACTGGCATCCTATTCTTTTTATTGGGCTTTTCTATTATGTTTAAAGACCAAAGAAGACATTAGACAGTAAATTATTTTTCCATAAACGGTTTTATATAAAAAGGATTGTGGATTTTGTTCTTTAATTTTTTATATAAATAAAGCTAAATTGTCATATTTTTTTTCGTATTACTCAAATCTATGTAATTCCTAAAAAATTGCATTTAGATTCGAGATATTTTTTTGCAAGATTCTCGAATCTCAAATTTCTTGAATACCATTGGGTTCGAGGGATTCGAGGATTCGAGCATCCCATCCCTACTTGAATTTTAAATATTTATATTTATTAGGGGACTCTAGCCAAATCTTCGAGAAATTTATTTTTACTCCTAAAACAGTTGGCACATTGTATTCTCGAGATCTTAAACAAATCAAACATGGACTTTTGTTTAGGTTGTTTTTTTTCTTTCTATTAACACTTTCTAGTTTTTATTAAAATTAAATTTGATTTATATTTGGAAGAGGGTATAGGAAAGGTGGATAGAAATATATCAAAGAGGACAAACATAATATGGCTCTTACAATGAAAAGAAGAACACAGTTCACACTTTACATTGCTGCCACTGGACAAAGAGGTACTGGTTGCCTCTTGAAGAAAATCGATCGTCACCGCCTAATCCCCCGACCCAGGTTTCATTCTATCGGAACTTATCAGGGAGAAGTGTGAAAATTTGATTGAAATTGATAAAGGCCGAGAAATCATAATCTTGAAATGCATGCACTGTGAGCAGGGGTGGAACTCCTTAAATACTTTAATCCTTAGGGATATAGTACAAGATTTAAAAAAAAAGGTATTATGTTTTATTTTAGAGTCTTATGACTGCTTATCAATGATTTAGCACCAAATATACAACAAACATAGCAACCAGTCCCTACAACATTAATTTAACACTTCATTGAATGTATGAATGTTACAATGAATGCATTAAAATTATAACAAAAATAATAATAATAATTTAGTCGCTATATATATTTTATACTATTCTATCATATTTATATTTCTTCCTTTGTTCATAATTTTTTTCCTTTGTTCATAATTTTTTTCCAAGATTCAGATTTGTAAAATAGGGGATTCGACCCAACTACTTGTGTTTGTGTTTGTGTGCTCAACTTAGGCCAGGGACTACTTGTTCTGCGCCAACATGTGCCGTCTCCTCGTGGACAAGACTCTCGTCGTGGGTTGGCGAGTGGCTCGAGAGCTGGGTCAGTGCGACGAGTTTGCAGACCTCCACTTGAGATTGGACCTGCTCTCCTTTGCTCTGTTGCACTGCAGCTCCGACCTTATTGAGGAGCTGGTCACCGCCAGGTATGATAGGAGGTCCTGGGTGCTCACTTTGGTGCTTGCCGGGTCTTAAGGTGTCACTCTAGCAATAGAGTGTACTTCTGATGACAGCGATATTGGGGTTTGATTCTTGGTGAGGTGGTACTGAAAGTGATTTCCCCTAAATTGCTTTTAATTCTTCCTCCATGCAAATATCAGTACATTTTCTCTAACTTTAACCTTACTCATCTGTAACCTATATATATATATATATATATATATTTATTTATTTATTTATTTATTTATTTATTTATTATCACCACGTCATACTATCTGTTCATGTTATATGTATATGTATTAATTACGCTAATGAGCTAGGGATGAAGAATGTTAAATTTAGAAGTGTATCCCCATTTGTGTAAAGGGAGGGTGGAAAACTATTTTGGAAAAAGCACCCTCACTTTACCCAACCGAGATTCAATTAAAATCACTAATAACCATAATAAATAAGTGTATATTATTTGAACTGATAGTGAGACGTGATGCAAAAAATAGATAAATAAAACACCACTTTAGCTCACTCATGAAAACAATATATCCTCAGTTTGATTTCATTCTGGTACTAAAATTATAATTCTTTAAAATCAGTCTTGCTATTTTTCTCTTACTTGTAAATCTATGTTATGGGTTAAAGCTGTTGTGCTAGCCCTAGAATTGATCGTTTAAAGTAATCAAATGTTTGACATTTGAGTTCATTAAATTATTTTACACAAATCCTTTAAAACACAAGGCTATTTTTAATTTTCTCTCAATGCCTCGGAGAGAAAGTATTGTGATCATCAAAAAAATTGAACTCGAGATTTTGATAAATGTCAGATGTTTCTTGACCCCCTGAAACAATGCTGTCTGTCGCAATGCTGTCTGTTTGACTGTTTCTATGTACCTCAAGCTAGAGCCGAAATAATTTTACCAACTAGACTAAAACTAAGGTTAGTTTACTGAAGGACAATAAAAGAAAAAAAATACATTTCATCAAAATTAGCTTAACGATTTTGATTAAATTATACTACTATAAAGCCACACGGCTGACTCACTCACTCACTGACATTAATGTTTACCCACTTCCAAATGAGCTAGAAACTTGAAATTTGGCAAAATTATAGCTTCTAGACCAGGGGTTTCCAACTGGCGGCCCGCGGGCCGCATGCGGCCCGCGAGACCACGTTTTGCGGCCCGCGCAATCATTTTAAGATTTTTTTTTAAAATCTCAAGAAAAGTTATGAAAAATATTTCATAGCTTGTTTAAAAGATGTATTAATATTCATGCGGCAAAAATGATCAAACGAAGTTGATAAATAATTAATAGTCAGCCGTTCTACAAGTTACGCACTGCATCGCTCGCCCAGAAAGTCTTGCTGGCTACTCCTCCCGTCTCCACTCACGCTCAATCGTGCTTGCTTGACGTGTAGTGAAGTTTCACAAGTTACTGTCCATTTTGAAGGCTTTGTTTTGTGTTGAGTGTGAAGTGTACCGCCGCTTGAGCCTTTTACGTGTACAAAAAATGAGCGGAAACTCAAAGAAACGCAAAATTGAAAATGAAAACAGAATTTACAAGGAAAGCTGGGAGAGTGACTATTTAATTACTAACAACAGTGGGAAGCTTCAATGTTTGGTATGCATGAAAATTGTGGCTATACCGAAGGAGAACAATGTTAAACGACACTACTCAACAATGCATGAGAACAAGTATGCAACCTATAAGGAAGAAGCTCGACACGCACTGGTTGCAGACTTCAAAAATAAATTAAAACAGCATACAGGTATGTTTAATAAAGTCTTACAAATTAGTCATCTTCCCTGTACGCCTCCTACGCAGTGTCGCTTGAACTTGCAAAGGCAAAAAAAAACCTTCACTGAAGACCTTCTGGTTAAAAAGTGTGCTATGGAAATGGCAAAGGTTTTTGGAAATGCTAAAATAGCTGAGAAATTTGAATCAGTGCCACTTTCCAACCAAACTGTACAGAGAAGGGTCATTGATATGGGAGAACAAGTAGAAAAATCGCTGATTTGATTGGTTAAAGAAAGCATGCATTTCTCGCTATGCCTTGATGAAAGCACTGACCAGTCAGATGTCAGTCAGCTATTCATATTTGTGTGCACCACCTTCGAAGATTTCAGCAGTAAAGAGGAGCTATTTGATGTGTGCTCTCTTCAAGGAACAACAAAAGGGAGGGACATTTATGATGCTGTTAAAAAACTATCGACAGAGTTGGAGGCTTCAATAAATGTTCAGCCATTGTGACAGACGGTGCGCCAGAAATGACAGGAGAGAAGACAGGTCTGACGGGATTGCTAAAATAAAATGGCGTGACGTGTCCTATGATCCACTGTCTCATTCACCAGGGAGCGTTATGTGGGAAATCAATGAAGAAAACTGAAGTTTTTAAATTTGTGGTTAAAATTATTAATATGTTAAGAGGTGGAAATCGAACCCTTTTGCATAGACAACTAAAGCAGTTTTTGCTGGAAATTGAGGCAGAATATGGAGACTTGCTGCTGTACAACCATGTAAGGTGTCTGAGTGCAGGAAAGTACCTTGAACGGTTTTTTGCTATTCGCAAGGAAATCCCTGAATTCCTTAATAAATTTGTCTCGTCTGATACAACTGAATTAGAAGAAGAAATTCAAAGCCCAGAATTTTTAAAGCAGTTAGCTTTCCTAACAGATATGACAAATCACCTTAACACCTTAAACCTGAGTCTTCAAGGAAGAAACCAGGTCGTATCAGATATGGTGGGAATTGTAAATGGATTTCGAAACAAGTTAAACATTTTCATACGTAGTTTGGAAAACAATGAATTGACACATTTCCCTTGCTGTCTACAATTAGCGGCGGAGAAATACCAGGAAACTATAGATTTTTCAGATCTCAGTTAACACATTCAAGAAATCATTGAATAATTCAACACACGATTCAAGGAAACTGAAACACTGAAAAGCAGTGTCCAGCTTTACATGAATCATATTGGTGCTACAATCGAGGAACAAGAACCACACCTACAACTTGATCTGTGCGATCTACAAGCCGATACGTTCCTACAGACCAGAAAATAAAAGGGATCACATATTTTAAAACTGTTATCCAGCGAAAAATACCCAAACTTAAGACAATTTGGACTTAAAAATGACTTCAATGTTCGGGAGCACGTACATATGTAAAAGTATTTTTTCTTCTATGAAATTAATTAAAAATCAGTACAGAAGTTGACTTGCAGATTCTTCCTTGCTGCATCTTTTGAGATTAGCAACAACAGAGCTGGAGGTGAACATTCGCTCATTGGTAGATGCAGCTGATCGACCACAGTACTCCCACTAAATTGTCCTTTTTTAAGTTTTATTTTGACTACATTATTAATTTCAGTTTGACTTTGGGTTAGTTTTTTTTGCCATTTGTAAAATATGAAGTCAAATAAACTGACATTCTTGCTCTTCTTCGAAATTCAATTGTTTTGGGTATAATAGTTGTTGTTTATTAAAAATATGCAATGCAATTGTATGCAATTGTAAAATGGTGTTTTAAGCAATTAAAATGATTAAACCTTTGTTTCAATTAAACTATGCATATTATTTCATACTGGTACTCTGTTCTTTTTGCAGAATTATATGAAAATTGGCCCGTTATTAAAGTGCGGCCCGCAAACATACCTAAGGTTTCCACTGTGGCCCTCGAGCTCTTACAAGTTGGAAACCCCTGTTCTAGACTGTAACCGACGGAAAATTCCAAAAAGTTAAATCAAAATATTTCTAACCCCCTAAGAAAATTCAAAACAGCGAGGCAACTTTAAAGTCGGTGCAGACCTTTCTTTGGAGGTCTCTTGTGTCTAAGCGGTAAGACCTATTAAAAAACGAATTGCATCAGCAGCTACGAATTTGGCAAGATCCACAAGTTTGGTCCTATTATATTTTGTCCTATCTCCATCGGTTATACCTTAGATAAAGCTAGATTTTTTGATTTTAGGTAAATTTTCCATGTTTTCCACACATTTTTTAATTTCAAAATAATGCTGGAATTACATTAGTTTACATTATATAAACACTGTTTATCTTTATAAATAAGATGTCAATTCTTATTTTCTCATGAAAATGACTTTGAAGGTACTTTACATGAGGGAATTTTTCCAATTTTCATAATTTTGCTACAACTATGAGATACAAAATATCTTATCATTGTAAAGTTATATTACTTAAAGTTAAAAAAATTTTATTTGAAATATATTTTTATAAAACCAAAATTTTCTGAGCTATTTAATAACAAACATATATACTTTTTAGTTCAGGTCTTTAAAAATTAATTTTATTCTTACGTTCTTTGGTGGACTAAGATATTTCTCTTTTCTCAATTTTTCTGTAAGTGTTCCTAGTTCCTAGTGCCATAAAGTAAGTAACAGTGTATATTATTTCATTTATGATCTTTGGTGTAGTGTTCCTACAAACAATGTATGGACCTATTATTTAGTTTCACAAATCTTACGAGTTGTAAATATCTATTTTAAGATAAAAATGAGAGCAAGTGTGATTGGTGCACCTTACCATTTATTTTCTTTAATCTGGGTTATTTAACATGCACGTTCTGAACTAGTCGACTATCTTAACCTACAACTTGCAAACTAACTTTGTTATAGAATAGACACAGCACCTCCTTCCTCCCACTCTATTTAATTCACAACTTTAAAAACAAGAAACCCTAATTCTACTAATTTTATATTTTTGATCATGTCAAGAAATGAAATTAGGATGCTCATGACACAGGCCCTACTAACTGAACTTTGTTCTTTTTGTAATACATTATATTATAAAACTGATATGAATATCCAATATGGTCTTATTATAAAAACTCCGGTAATTTGCTGAAAAAATCATGCTTATATTAATATTTACATAAAAAATAGGATTAAAATAATGATTTACTTGCTATCAACAAGAAGAGCATCTTCCAACAAAAAAGTCATATTTTTTTATTTAGGAAAAACTACCCACAGTGCACCACCTCAGGATCAAACCTCTATCTCCTCGTTCTCGACAGTCTAGCCTAACACGAGACTAGCACATTAGACTGTGCGGCCACCGAGGTGGGTATTTATACTCAAAGAGTTGTAAGTAAAAGGCTATCATCGTAAATAGAAATACTAGTTAACTGCGGCATTCCCTTTTCCCCCTTCCAATCATTGCCAAAGTTTCTGCACCTGTTGTTTGTTTTTAATAAGAAAGTTGCTCAGAGAGAGAGGGATAATTACTCTGTGGTGAGGGAACCTTTACGTTAGCGTTACCCTGGCAGAAAAAACCTGAACTACGTGTAACCAAATAGCCGGCTACAGTAATTTCTTATGTTAGGCCTGGAAAGAATTTTTTTGTGTGAACAATAAAAAAATATGTAATTCTTAAAATCTCATTAACTTTTTTTTAAATAACAATTTTTGTATATCAATTGTTTTGATTGTTTTTATTTATTTCAAAATTTAGCATAAAACTTATTATTTGAATTTTAATTGATGGCTAGCCATAAATATTTTTATTTTTTTCTCGATATTGTTAATTTCTATAAATATAGAAGCAGAGAAATAAAAAAACCGCTAGTGAATTGGTATTATAATTTTTGAAATATTCTTTCATTCAGATTAACCTGTAGTTTCAATACGGACAATTTATCTCCAGCTAATTCTTAAATGGCATCAAGGTTTGACACCCCTTAAATTTTCTCTATATTTGAAACACCTTAAATGTTCTCTACACATGACACCCCTTTTAATTTCTATTCTGTCTGGCTTGCCTCCCTGGCTAACAAGTACCAACAGACTTAAAAGGGCTCTCAAATGGTTGAATTTTTAATATTTCCTTCCCCCTTCATTTTCACGCATCATGAAATATGGTAGAGTAACTATTTCTATCCTTCTCTAAATGTTTCATCGCAAGCATTCGAATATTCGGCTGTTAATTATTCGAAATTATTCAAAATTTTGAATATTCGCACACTCTTGCTAATTTTCTTTGAACCCATAATCTTGAATCCGAATTCGAATCTTAGAAAAAATTAAAAACCTAAAAGAAAATATAAATATGATAGAATAATAGAAAATATAAATAATAACTAAATATTAACGTTCTGTCTTATAATCCATTCATTATAACATTCATACATTCAGGTAAGTGTTAAATTACTGTTCTGGGGTCTGGATGTTATGTTTATACTATAATTATAATTGGCTCTGAACCACCAATAAGTATTATTAGAGCTCAAAAACAAATTTCACTTGAAAAGTTAAAATAAAATATAAGGATTTGAGTCTCAAACCTGAAATTTTCTCGAATCTCGAATATCCTTAAGGATTCAAGGGATTCGAGGGGCCATTCCTACTTATGAATATTTGATAAATTATAGTTGTCTATGTCAAAGTGTACTACAGTTATATACCATTAGAATTGGGGGAAAATGTTAAGTTTTCAATCACTCTCAAGTATTTAAATATTAATATTTGTAATCCTAATTAGGATAAAATGTTCAAATCTTACTGAACCATTTTAATGATCTTAGTTCACAGTTTAGATAAAAAAATAAAAATGTTAAAACTGTAATTTGATAAACTTAGGAGTCATAAAAGTATTATTTGAATTTTAATAACTGCAAATTTAAAGAAAAAATCACATTTTATCCTTATGTTCTTAAGCGTGTACCTGCCAAATTTGAACATTCATGAAATCTCAAGTTATTGAACATTGAAGCAATGCAGATGGGACTAATAATCATTATTAACATTTTTTATGATATTCCACAGTTTATTTTAAAATAAAACTACTCAAATATATCGTACCCACGTATCATATTTGATATCTAATCTATTTCAAGTTGTAATGATCATGGAAACAAGTGCTGAATGACCTGCCTCTCAAAGATAAATGGTAGCAAACAGAACTAAAATCCCCATAGCTTAAAGAAATGCTTTGATGGCAAATCCAAATACAGAGCTGTCATCAAATTTTGTGTCCACAATAATAATAAAGCAGGTTTTTATTATATTTGGAAAAAAGTTTAGAAAAGGTGGATGGAAACTTTCTTAAGGAATGAACACAATATGGCTTTTTCACTTAAAAGAAGAACACAGTCCACACTTTACATTGCTGCCACTGGACAAAGAGGTATTGGCTGCCTCTTAAAGAAAATCTATCGTCACCACCCAATCCCCCAACCTAGGTTTCATTCTATTGGAACTCATCAGGGAGGAGTGTGAAACGCACAACGCAACCTTTTAAAAGAGGAAACCATAAAAACACAAAAGGGAGATTAAGGAAATTGGTAAAGAATGATAGGATACATAGATAGGAACATGTAAAAGAAACAAATAACACAAAGGACAAATAAAGGAAATGGACATAGAATGTGAAAATATATTACATCTCTTTAAGGAAAACCTCTTTTATCCTTTTGAGAAAATTGTATTATATTTGGAAGAAGATATAAGAAAGTTGGAGAGAAACATTTTCCAGTGGCAGCAATGTAAAGTGTGAACTGTGTTCTTAATTTCATTGTAAATACCATATTGTGTTTGTTACTTTTATATATTTTTATCCGCCTCTTCTATAACTTCTTCCGTGTCAGACTTCTGTGCTAGGGTCCGGGGTTCAAACCTCGGTCCCGGCACAGATTTATCTGAATGCCAAACCCTTCCTTCACCTCTGACAAGAAGTGTATTAATCACAACTTGTGAATGTGAGGAATGCCAGGCCTCCACCGTGGTTCGGATTCCACGTTAAACTGTAAGTCCTCCATTTCATCTCACTTTCACCCTACCATTACACATTAGCGTAAGTGCGTATAACCCGAACGGGTAGTAAGACGCGGTGCTAATAATAATAATAATAATAATAATAATAATATAACTTCTTCCAAATAAGGTATGTTTTTGGTAACTCTTATCAACAAACTATAATAGATGTCCTAATGTAGCAACTCCAGTGGTTGTATGTTTTATTTTGCGCTCGGTTCATGGGCCCCAGTTTGATTTTGAGAATCTATGGCTTAAAGCATTACACTCGCTCACAATAAAACGGACTGCCAATGACAGGAAGACCAGGGTTGGCATCCTGGTTGGATGCACCGAGAGTGCTATCTTATAAATGGTTTCCCATTCACTTTCCACTCAAATACAGGTACACATTAAATTGTACCTTCCACTTGACTGGGATCCAAATTCTTGTCTATACATCACTCTTACGCAATAGTAATGCCATATGCCTCGTACCACACTGACTGCATACAAATGTACGAGGAACTGCACTTGGGTTCAAGAGAGCCGCATGCAAGTATCCTGAGCAATTCACTTGTATGTGAGCCGCAGCGTTCCCGCTGAAAAAAAATACCGAGGCTCACAACTCTTGCTTTGAGCATTCACAGACAGTATTTACTGTGGATATTTTGGTTGTGTCAAACGTTTGGTGATTGAATTTAAAACTTTATCAGACTTATTTATCTAAACAATGGAGGTGTATGAAATAGTTAGAGTTCTTATCCCCTTTTAATTTATTTAACGAAGAATGTGGGTTTTTTTTCATCTAAATGGTCAAATTCAAAGTAAGATTCCCTTTCTAAGAAGATAGTATTTGTTTGAGATCTTTCCATTTAACTTTTTATAGCTTACTTACATTTGACCTACCTGTTTTGGTGGCCGCCTGACGTTACTCTTGCAATAGACTAAACAACCAAAGATTGGGAGATCAGGGTTCGATCTCGTTAGGATGAACTGGTTTTTTTCCTCCCCCTAAATGGTTTTCCATTCTCCCTCCATACAAATGCAGATACACTTCTTTTAAATTCAACCTATAATCCTTAAATTTACAGTTTTGATAAGATTCAGATTTAAATTATTCTTTTATAGACAACAAGTTTGCCAAATTATTTTTTTAAATTATTTATTTGAACTGTAAGCCAGGAGCTTTAATGGTGAAGATTTGTATCTTTCTTAGTTAGGACTCAAAATATTAATACATGTCTGACACCTTAGCACACTCAGTAGTATGTCTGCCTTCCGAGCCAAGGTTCCCGGGTTCATTTCCTGACATGGCTGAAAAATGTATCATTGGTGAAATGTGGCCCACACTGTTGAATTAATTTTTTGGGGCTGGGTGTTTTGTTTGTTCTTTTTATTTAGTTTATATGTCGTGTGCTGATATAATCATTCTGTTCAGAAAGTTTGCTTTAAATGTCTCAAATAAATGGAAAAAAAATGCAGAGAAAGTTCTTAATAGCTGACACATTCAGGGATCAATAAAATGTCTGTTACTAAGAAGTGTCCATTATTTGTAAAAAATATAGATATATATTTTTTTTTTTTCAAATCATAGTGTTTGAACATAGCTTAATCTAGATGATCCTATTTACTGTGGATACCAACTATAACAATCTACCCGCTCAACTAAACAGGAATGTATGCAGGATAGTTAAAACAGTCAATAAATACTGTATGTATTAATTTATGTATAAATACTTTATAGATTGCATAATACACACAACAATACATAAATAAAATTAAATGTGAATTCTAGGCCTTCTGTTCTTTATATGTGTGAAGCTGATGGCTCAAGAGGGGAGGGGGGAAAAGACCTTAAAGTACTATAGTTAAGTCTATGTAGGCTATTTTAGAAACTTACCCTAGAGTGGGAAGGCAGGACTGCTCACACTTTGCGTGAAACAATGTCATTCCTCACGTCAAATAGTATATATAGACTAGTGTTTTCAATTTTGGTCCGCTGCTTATAGATTTGTATGTATAGACATGTGTCTCTAGCAGTTTCCATATCCTTTATTGGGAATCTGTTTCACCGCAAGAAACAATGTTATTTTGCCAGGATAATTTAAACTGTCAGTTATAAAGACGAATCCGCTATTCAGAGGTGTTCGTTTTAAGGTAGATTTCACTATATTTCTAATATTTGTATTTCATTGAAATTTATCACTTTCCTTAACATTTATAAAGTTCTATAAACCTGCAACGCTTTGGCATAGAAAACTACAATTTATCATCAATTTATTTTTTAGCACTGTGTGTTACTACCCATTCAGGTTATACGTTTTATCAGATGTTAAAAAGTCATTGGGCATGCCAAGTTTAAGCAATATTAAAATATAAGGTTGGAGGGCTTGGTGAATATGTATGAAATGACTCAATGTAATGAATATTTAATCAATTTTATAGATGTCACCTGGAAGCTCAACTCCTCCAAGATCAGATTGTCCGTCAGGTAGAGTTGCAGAATGGGGAGCCCTACGTCTCAGATGAGGAGTTCTCGGATGCACTCACTTCAGTGAGTACTTTTAGACATCTGGTCAATCTCGTAGCAATTATGGTGCAAGAAAACTACAGAATCGTTAAAATTCAATCTTGGAGTCTTTTAAACTCTCAAATGTATCAAGTAGGCCTACTTTCAAATAATATTTTATTGTGACCAAAATAACCTTGACTGATTATAAAATATTTAAACAGTTTATTATGAAAATTTAACCTTCATTTACATTGTAAGGTAGCAGCTTACCCTGTATTAGCATATAATAAACAAGGGTGATAGTGATCTAAGCCTAAATTGGAAAATTATGTTTTAAAATGTGTTTGCTTCTAATCCCACTCCCACAAGAAATTGTTATTTCCCATCCGAAATGTTCTAGAATTCAAATTGGTATTACTACATGGGCCTACTTATAAAATAGGGCCATATCGTGTAATTAGCGAAGGTAATACTGCTACCATTCAGGTAAAACTAGATGTACATTTTATTTTAGGGGCGTGTGAATAAGCAATTTTCACTTCAAAATCAAGTTTTAGTGAAAAGACTTTTTTTTTCAAGTTAGAGCAATATATGGCAATATTTGTACAATAAATATTTCAAGTAGAATTTCTGTAATAGATTAGGCCTGGATGGGTTCCCAAACTTCAGAAAAAAAATTGAGAAATTTGATGTTCCCTAAACTTTGGCGAGAAATATTATTTGCTGTGATTTTAAGGAAAAAAATTAATATAAAAAAGTTTTGATAAAAGGAACATTTATAAGTGTTACATTTGTATTTAATGATAACTAAGAGTATTATTGATTTATTAAAAGTTAAATTAATCTCATCTCCCATTAAGAAGACAAATACATGAAAATTCAGTCACTTTTATTTTACAACTACTTGGTCAACACATCTGAGCACCATTAAATAACATAACCACACTAGGCTACATATTGATGGTAATATTATTCTCTGAATATATTTAAGGCAGGAAAACTTTTGTTTAGTGCAAAATAATGATAAAAGTAGCTTTTAAATATTAAGTTAAGGAGTGTTAAAGTATTGTGCATAACACACTGAAATATCGAAGTGTGTGTAAATATGTGTTAGTGTTTCTAATTTTATTTGTGCTCTACCATTTCCCTAATATTATATCATTTTATTTATTACCAAATTTTTTTGCTCAATGCACTTGTTTCATACATATTAACTGAAAATATGAATGGCTTATAAGAAAGAATGTTGACATTAAATTCAGATTTCCAAGATTCGGGATTCGAAGATAAATTGGGGGGGTGGATTTGACACATTCAGTAAAGTGTTAAACTAATTATCTGTTCTGTTTTTATTATAATTTGGTTAGAGCTGGTCCACCAAATAGCAATATTAATGCTCTAAAACAAATTACAATTCAAAATTTGAAGATTTGATGTCGAATCCTTGAACCTTTTCTATCCTGAAGAATTTGAATGTCCTATCCTTACGTTATTTGTGTGTTTATCCAGCCGCTGTCACCCCAGAAAGACTTTTTACCCGAGTCAACTTTTGGGGATATTGTAGGGGACCCAGCGGAGGCCCTAAAGCAGACGACGCAGAAGCTCATCAGGAATGTCGGCAATCAGGACTTCTGGAGAAACACTCTCAGGTGTGATATCCGCAATGGTTAGGTTACCTGCTCAAAGGTTTGTGTAGGCTGACGTAGTAAACATTGTATCGCAGCTTGTTGTCTTGGACTTGTGCAGGTAGGGTTCTTGGGTTCATTGGGAATGGAGGGGAGGAGTGGGTGGAGGGAGTAGGGGAGAAGTGCCGTCAGGCAGTAAAGTGGAGTTGAAAACATGGTGGGGAAAGGGGTGGTGGTGCTACTTGGTGAAGGGGTGTTTGTTGGTGAGGTATGTAGCATGACTAGAGTTGTTGTAAGGTGTTTGTTGGTGAGGTATGTAGCATGACTAGAGTGGTTGTAAGGTGTTTGTTGGTGAGGTATGTACCATGACTAGAGTGGTTGTAAGGGGTCTATTGGTGAGGTATGTAGCATGACTAGAGTGGTTGTAAGGTGTTTGTTGGTGAGGTATGTAGCATGACTAGAGTGGTTGTAAGGGGTCTATTGGTGAGGTATGTACCATGACTAGAGTGGTTATAAGGTGTTTGTTGGTGAGGTGAGGTATGTACCATGACTAGAGTGGTTGTAAGGTGTTTGTTGGTGAGGTATGTAGCATGACTAGAGTGGTTATAAGGTGTTTGTTGGTGAGGTATGTACCATGACTAGAGTGGTTATAAGGTGTTTGTTGGTGAGGTGAGGTATGTACCATGACTAGAGTGGTTGTAAGGTGTTTGTTGGTGAGGTATGTAGCATGACTAGAGTGGTTATAAGGTGTTTGTTGGTGAGGTATGTAGCATGACTAGAGTGGTTATAAGGTGTTTGTTGGTGAGGTATGTAGCATGACTAGAGTGGTTATAAGGTGTTTGTTGGTGAGGTATGTAGCATGACTAGAGTGGTTATAAGGTGTTTGTTGGTGAGGTGAGGTATGTACCATGACTAGAGTGGTTGTAAGGTGTTTGTTGGTGAGGTTTGTAGCATGACTAGAGTGGTTATAAGGTGTTTGTTGGTGAGGTGAGGTATGTAGCATGACTAGAGTGGTTATAAGGTGTTTGTTGGTGAGGTATGTAGCATGACTAGAGTGGTTATAAGGTGTTTGTTGGTGAGGTGAGGTATGTAGCATGACTAGAGTGGTTATAAGGTGTTTGTTGGTGAGGTGAGGTATGTAGCATGACTAGAGTGGTTATAAGGTGTTTGTTGGTGAGGTGAGGTATGTAGCATGACTAGAGTGGTTATAAGGTGTTTGTTGGTGAGGTGAGGTATGTACCATGACTAGAGTGGTTGTAAGGTGTTTGTTGGTGAGGTATGTACCATGACTAGAGTGGTTATAAGGTGTTTGTTGGTGAGGTGAGGTATGTACCATGACTAGAGTGGTTGTAAGGTGTTTGTTGGTGAGGTTTGTAGCATGACTAGAGTGGTTGTAAGGTGTTTGTTGGTGAGGTATGTAGCATGACTAGAGTGGTTATAAGGTGTTTGTTGGTGAGGTGAGGTATGTACCATGACTAGAGTGGTTGTAAGGTGTTTGTTGGTGAGGTTTGTAGCATGACTAGAGTGGTTGTAAGGTGTTTGTTGGTGAGGTATGTACCATGACTAGAGTGGTTGTAAGGTGTTTGTTGGTGAGGTTTGTAGCATGACTAGAGTGGTTGTAAGGTGTTTGTTGGTGAGGTTTGTAGCATGACTAGAGTGGTTGTAAGGTGTTTGTTGGTGAGGTATGTAGCAAAACAATAATAATTAATAACTTGACTTAAATTAGTGTGTGTTATTTTTGAATTCCTCAAATGTGAAATCCAAATCAAAATGTTCTCTGTTGTCTATATTACATAGGTTATTCTATTATAGCATTCCTAACTCTAGGTTATTTTATTTCTGTTTCTATTTTCTGACTTTATGTAGGGCTTTTGAATGAGTTAGTTTTGCTGCACTCTATGGAAGGGTGTGAGAACTACCCCTTTCTGGTGTGCAAACCTACCAGTCCCGGGTCAACTGGCTATGAAAGCTCAACTGTTAATGTTCCGCGGGCCTTGGTTTGGGGCAGTCACCTAAATGTTGCACAACAAGCTGCTATAGTCCATTCTGTGTTTTACTCTGTTCTGCTGAAAAATGGGACTGAAGTACCCTGAAAATTACATAATTACTATGTGTTTTGTTGTGTTTTAACTATGAACTTTGAGGTCTACAGTTTTCTTATAAGTGGGAAGAACTTGCCCTCCTATACTCCTTTCAATGTTTAGTTTGATATAGATGTTTGATGCTATTTTTCCTTTGTCTATAGAGATATAAGTAAGCTATAATGTATCTTATATTTTTGTATTATTAATATTGTAGTGTGTCAACTTATGTTTTAGACTTTTCATCAACTCATTTGAGAATTATGTTGATGATGCATTATAATTTTATATAAATGTTCATATCTTACACTATGTTTCTTCACCAAAATAAAATTTGAATTATAAATTTTTGTGCTTGGTAATTTCACTTAATACATCTACCACTCTAATAACTGTTTAATTTATATATTAATTTTTTATCTATATTTCTAGATCAACTTATTTAGGTCTTAACTTTTATTACAACCACTCCTTACTTTCAATCATTTTTTAGAATGTTTTCTCAAATGTTTATCACCCATCCTCTACCTCCCAAACTATTTCGCTAGTCTCAGCAGCAGCTGTACGACCTTGAGCCTGTGCTACTATTTCCTTGTCTCTCTTTGAGAGATTGCCGTGCCTGCGTATTGGGTGGCAATAACTGTAAAATGCTTTCAAACGGTGGTATATTATTTGTGACATATTTAAATATAGCCACGTTTAAGCCGCAAACCGGTTGATCTTCCCCCTGGTAAATCAAGAGTCTACTGTAGAACAGTAGTGGTAAAATAAAAGAAGGTGGAGGCATTTTAACTAAACTGACCTTAAAACAGGCTGTAAACCATTCATAATGGCAATGATGTTGTTTATCTTAGTTGGGTGAAGGGCAAAGAGTCTGAGTTAGCGAAGGGGACCCCTGAGGCAGAGCAGGAACCACCATTCACGCGCCAAGGTTTCCCGGCTTTCTATGACTCTCTGCTGTCAGACTACCATGCCAGTGAGCTCTCGACTCAGTACGACCGGTACTCTTCGCCCTCTAAACCCCGGCCGGTGCTTCAACTGTGTCAGATGGTGCTGAGGATAGCCCTGCTAGAGGAGTGCGCGGAGCGAGGAAACACCTCGGACCACTCTGGGGGTGAGATATGTTCTTTTAATACCTCTTATTCCGAGATTATAGTGTAGAGTATGACATCAATCTATTCACACCACACGCTCTTGAGCTCTGGGCCCTAAATTTAACTTTGTATGTATATTTCTAGAGTATTCTACCTAAGTCTTAACTTTTAATTATAACCACTCCTTACTTTCAACTATTTTTTAGAATGTTTTCTAAAATTTCATATTGTGTCTGTTCACTTTTATTTTTCTGTCCTTCTTTCTGTACCTTCTTGCATATCATCATCATCATCATCATCATCATCATCATCATCATCATCATCAATTGTTTCTCACTGATGGCCTCCATCTTCCTCTTTCCTCCATCTTCCTCTGTCCTCCCACCACTCTTCACCTTTTTCTCTCTCTCACACAATCACAGCTATGTTTACTTCCTCCAAATGTTGCAACCTTGCATGAACATCTCGGACCTCCAATGAAACTGATTAAACCGACACGCAGGTCCTTGTGAACAGTTCTGGTCCAACTGGGGGAGCTCTTGTTGCCCGAGGACAGTCCCCTGGGGCTCTCCCACCTTCTTGCACTGTGGGACCCCACCGGGGCTGAGCATTGCTTCAGTAACCTGCCCTACTCGGCCGTCTCTCTCCAACTGGCGGCCTACTACTACGCCTTGAGATCCTCTAAGGCCAGTGAGGATCTTTTCCTGCATCCTCCAGCTAAGGTAAGGATTGTTTCCTGCTTCCTTCAGCCAATGTGAGGATCTTTTCCTGCATCCTCCAGCCAAGGTGAGGACTGAGGATCCCTTCCTTAACCCTCCTGTCAATATGAGGATCCCTTCCTCCACCCTCCTGTCAATGTGAGGATCCCTTCCTCCACCCTCCTGTCAATGTGAGGATATCTTCCTCGACCCTCCCACCAAAATGGGGATCACTCTCACACCTCTTACTCCAAGTTTGGGATTATATAAGCCACCACTCCGTTATTTCTTGATTCCGATTCCTGGACACTTGTTATTTCAATCTTGGTAGTATTCATTAACTTATTTTTAATCTACATCACACAAAATTAATAAAACTGGACACAAATAAGTAGCTTAGATGGTCTAAGGCTTGCAATAGACTAGAGGCCAGTTGACAGGAAGATCAGTCAGGGTTAGAATCTCAGGCAGCTGTACTGAGGCTGGTTACTGGTTTTACATGAATAGTTGTGAACTCTCTCTTACCCTCCCGTGCCTAACCCACCCAGACACACACAATTGCAGGTACACTCGCTCATTCTTAGCACATTAGTGTCATTTGTAAGACAACCAAAAAACGGAACTAATGGTAATAATTATATTCCACAGGGATTCGTAATTTGAATATAACTATATATCCAGCCCATGCGGGCTCCCCACAAAATATAGTAAAAATAGTGGAGAGTAGGAAAATGAACTTAACCAGATAGATAATATGTAAGTCTTAAAAAAGGACATATAAACATTGGCAATAGACTATACAAGCCTCTTTATTCCCAAACAACAAGTTTTTAAATGTGGTAAACTAGTAGCGTAATTACAATGATCGGGGACACGCATAAACCGCATAAAAAATATGTTATCCTTTGAAACTTTAATAATTGACATATGAGTATCACCAAAAAACAAATCAAAATATTGACATGGGCCGTCAAGGCTAGTACGCAACAAATGATGGTCTCATTCTAACACAATCTTTTACAATACTAAAGTAGAATATTAGAAAATATACATCATTATATATAATAGGAGAATTCTGCGGTTAACTATACATACAATTACTCCATCTAAAGGTGACATCAACTATCCTGACGATGTTCCCGGGAAGTGGGCTAGTCGCAATAGCAGACATATTTATTTAAGTTATGACTCTTGAAAAGTTTAATTCTCCAACCATGGAAAATATACAGAATATTATCGTCCTAGACGTTATTTAGTAAAGCTATACCTAACATAAGCTAATCATAAAGTTGCATGTTATACTAACTACTCTTCATACTGTCATATTAAATAGATTTTAGAAAAATAAAGAAATCATCATAAAGTGAGTTACCTGCATGTGAGGGATACACATGGATGAGAAGTCTGATACCTCACTGACCCTAGACATAAATTTAGCATATAAATCAGACCAAAATGTAATTTAGTAAAGAAATATAAATAAAACTGAGCCAAAACTTAATAAGTACTTTCCTTCGCATAATCTTAAATAGTTATACCCAAAAATGTAGTTTTGATAAAAATAAATATAAAATGAATAAGCAGGCCGAAAATGAATAGTTTCAACTTAGATAGAGCACAAATAAGGCCCTTCAACTCGCAGTACATCAAAGAGTAAATTACAAAAATAATCACTGGCTTTTAAACAGTCCTTCTCAGCTGGGGAAAGTCGGCGGGGGTAGAGAACACATGATGTAATCCTTGATGCCGTTATCAACGTCCACTCATGAACTGATATTATGCAGACGCATGCGCACTGCAATGTTTGTCTGGAGATACACGGTGGGGGAACAGTCAGGAGAACTTAGTATTTTCTTCCCCGAGCTCATACGCTTGCGCTTTGTCCAAACCCAGGGGAGACTGCGCCATGGCGGGATATTATGACACTGTAGATACATTGTCCAAACTTTTTGTTCACACTTCCCTCATTCAGGTGATTTTTCATAAGTTGTCTTGACCTGGACAGTGGGGGTGGAAGCAACGATGAAATGGGTAAGTCCTTGGAAGGTTTGTTGGCGGGGATTGATCACAACATTGTACAGTCATCACGGTACACAACTGTCATGTGTTTGCAGCTGATCACTCACGTAGCTCGGCTCGCCGAGGAGTCCCGAGCGGATGACACCCACCCATGCTGGCCCCTGCTGCTCAAGTACCAAGGGCTTCTGGAGGACTACCTCCAAGGGGAGCGTCTACAGGCGCTAGGGTGTGGCGTGGACCTGCAGCGCTTCACATTTGACTCGGAATATCAACGAGATACAATCCTGGGACTAGCAATGTAAGTTGATGTCTGATGTCACTATCACTTATTGATTACTCGAAGCACCAACGAGAAACAATCCTGGGACTGGCAGGGGGACATCTAATGTAATAGTTAGATATTCACTTCTCCTATATGGGCCAGTATTGCTAACAGAAAACTAAACGCTTTTATTCAAGGTCACATAGTGATAAATTTGTATTAATTTAGATAAAAATTTTAAATCTCATTGTGATCTCGGCTTGGGATTAAACCACAGTCTGCCCAGTGTTCACGAAATCAGCTAAACTTGCAGAGCAGTCAGCATTTGCTGAAATAATAACTACACAGCTTAGCGCTTGGCGGCAAAACAGATAATACAGAAATTTGGGGTTGATAGCTGCTACTTCCATGAAACTTAAGACTTTAAAAAACAGCTCAGGCATACATTTGTGAATCTGGAAATATCAAGTAATGATCATGAACAGTTGTGTCAGTTTAGTAAAACACCTCCATCTTTCTCCGTTTCTCTACTGTTCTTCTCCTCACACTTGCTGTCATCTGCCCCTCCCATCTCTTTCCTTACCTTCCTTACGGTATTTCCTCTCCAAACTTCATCTTCATCATTCTGCTGAGGATCCTTTCATTTTCCATTATCAATACATAATATTAGGTGAGTTATTTTATCTACAATTTTTGCTCTCCTTCTTTCTGTTTCTTATAAATATGGGGAACATAGCGATAAGCTGATAATGTTTTTAACTACTTTCTCACTATTGACACACACACACACTTAACCAAACTGTCGGTCTTCTCAGGACCGAAGAAGACGACAAGTTCCAGTTGGCTGTGGAGCTGGGCTCTCGTCACAATGTCTCGGCCAGTGAGATAGCTGCTCGTCACGTCACCTCCTTGCTACTACAGGGCGGTGACACAGCGAGGCTCGCCACCAAGCTGGCTGACTCCAGACTCAACCAACTGCTCAAGAGTGACTCAGAACAAGCTTGCCGCAGGTGACACAATCTGGCTTTCAAAACTGTATGATTCTCTATAAGGAAAACCTCTTTTCTCTTTATGAGGTAATTGTATTATATTTGGAAGAAGGTATAGGAAAGGTGGATAGAAACATATAAAAGGAACAAACATAATATGGTGTTTACAATGAAAAGAAGAACACAATTCACACTTTACATTGTTGCCACTGGACAAAGAGGTAATGGTTGCCTCTTTAAGAATACGATCATCACCGCCCAATACTCCGACCCATATATTCACATCCATTGTCCTTTTCCTGCGTTTGTCCTTTATGTTATACCCTTTACATGTTCCTATCTATCTGTCCTATCATTCTTTACAATTTTCCATTTTCTCCCTTTAGTGTTTTTTTTTTTTGTTTCTTCTTTTAGGAAGTTGCATTGCGCGTTTCACACTCCTCCCTGATGAGTTCTGATAGAATTAAACCTAGATTGAGGGATTGGGCAGTAAAGATCGAGTTTCTTAAAGAGGCAGCCTATATCTCTTTGTTCAGTGGCAGTACTGTAAAGTGTGAACTGTGTTCTTCTTTTCATTGTAAAGCCATATTGTGTTCGTCCCTTTTATATGTTTCTATCCACCTTTCCTATTCCTTCTTCCAAATATAATAAAACTGTATGATTATAGTACCCTTAACTCTTTATTTTTAGTATCATAGAAATTAGATTCTCGAATCTTTGACACCTCCTTGAATCCTTGACTCCTAATCATGGGTAACTGTATTGCATTATTATGTGTCAGACTGGAAGAGAACGTTTACCCCAACATGGACGGCCGAGATCACCATTCCCTTGGGCTGTACTTCACACTCCTGGACCGAGTGGCCCCAGACTCACCAGTCCACTCCTTACTGCCCCGGGAACACCTTCGCCTGCTCCACAAGGTCAAGGCCACCTCTGCAGGTACACACACTTAATCTTGTGGCAACAGTGGGAAATGGTCTCCAGGGTGGTCTCGGGTTTAATGTACCATAGTTCAGACTCCATGTTTGTGAAGCTTTGGAAACTTAAATTTGATTTGGATGGTGGGAACGTCATTTTGTCCCCAGATATCGATTACAAGCTCCTGGTGGAGCCGAACGCTGATGTCCTGAAAGGGCTGGAGCCAGTCCTAACCAAGGACAATATTGGAATGGTGGCCAAACTCCTCAAGTCTTTGAGCCACTCCTCAGTACAGCCAGGTGCCCTCTACGGGGTTTGGGCGCAGAAGGAGTTCTTCCAGGTGAGAGGGGAGAGGTGGGCAGTGCGAGTAGTCGCGTTTTAATTACAGTCAAGTTTTAATTGACTTTTAGTCGTTTGATTAATACAAACCACTATTTTTTGTACATTTTTAATGGCATCAAAAATTACAATTTTTAACTAAATCTACATACAGCTATGACAGTGGAAAACCATTTAGGAAAGAACACTTTCAGTATACCTGACTTGGAAGTGTTGGGAAAGGGAGTAGAAGGGAGTATTAAATGGCTGAATTACATTGATGACTCATTTAGAAAGCAGAATGCGTCCAATGATATGGCAATAATATCAAGTTTCAACCAGCACACACTCTGGAAAAAGTTTATTTTATTGTGTGAGATGGCAAACTCAAATTTGGCACACTTTTATAGCTAATTCACAATGTAGCCACCCAAGCAGATATAAAATCAACTAAACATATAATTTTAGAAATACAGTAGAGTCTCGTATCCCACCTTCAGTTAGTCGATATTTCGTTTAATCCCACATATCCTCATGATGTGTTGTGCAGTATGCGCATGCATATTATATTCCAACCACCATATTTTCTTTGTTAGTGAAGGAGTCACACACTGCTGTGCAGCGCATGCACCCATAATAGTGTTTCTACTCCCATTGCTGCTTTGTCTGCCATTTTGCATACATGTACAGTACTATATAACAGTTGAACCTAATCACAGGTACCCCCTACAGTAATTTTGAATTCAAAGTTTTGTTTACGTAAAATAAAAGTTCCGTTATTTATTGCATTACACTACTGTATTTGTACTTTAGAGTAATAAATTACTAACAAACCTTATTTCATACCTATGCTGCACTTCTATTTACAGTCATTTGGATTCGTTTCTCTGCCCTCCCCCCCCCCCCCCCCTTCCCCTTCACCTGTTTCCATATTATCTGACATTTTGGTAATCCGACCACTTGTCGGTCGGATTTAGGTAGGATTATTGCGACTCTAGTGTGATATAAAACATTTCTTTAAACAAATTTTGAGCTGAGTTTATTCCTATTCATACATACTTAGATCTTTTACTTGATGCCATTCTTGTACAATTAAATTGTGCAACAATCTAAAGTAACTATGATAAAAACTATGTTTAAAAAGGAGGTAGCCCAATGGGTAAATAAGTATAAATTTCCCATTAAAGGAAAGAGGAAAAAATTTGGAAGAATCCAATGCACAAAGGTGACATTTTCTTTCTTTCATCTGTCTTCTATTATAGAAGTAGTTACACACACATTTTAACACAAATTGAGTAACATTTTGGCATTGTTGCCTTTATCAAACAAAAATAGAAGAGGGAATTCACTCCACACAAACACTGAACTACTTCATTTTAAATTTACAAATAAATTGTTAGAAAAACAATGTACCAACTGTTTTAGGAGCAAAGATAAATTTCTCAAAGTTTTGGTTATAGTTATTATATGTATAATCATATAAAATAAAATACCTACAAACATATTTTTTTCTGGTCTACATTGTTATTATTGTTATTTTATTGGTATTGTTTATAGATGGGTCGAATCTGAATACAAATCTTGGAAAAAATTATAATCAAAATAGGAAATAGAAATAATATGGAACAATATAAAATACAAATAGTAACTAAAAGCTAACATTTTTTCTTATAATCCATTTACTATAACAGTCTTACATACAGTTAAGTGTTAAATTACTGGTCTGGGACCTGGTTGTCAAGCACATTCTATAATTATATTAATGGTTATGAACCACCAATAAGCACTAATCAGTATTAGAGCTCTAAAACAAATTTCACCTGAAAAATAGTCTCAGATCTGGAATTTTCTTGAATTCTCTAATCTATATCAGGAGGGTGTCTACTGGGTCACCAAAGTCACGAAAAAGTTAATAATTGCAAAAAAAAGGTCACAAAAGTCCCTGAAAAGTCACAAATTTTCAATATTTTAGTCAAAAGTCACGAAAATATTGTTGTGTGAATTTCCCGCGCATCGTAACAACGCAAACTCGTCGAATGTCAAATTACCCACTACCCATAATGCCATGCGCTAACCGCCTGATTGTTTTTACCGTGATACCAAAGACAAGGTTAACGTTCGCCATCTAGTTAAACTTTAATGTTGTGTGTGAGTGCATTATGCCTATTTATGCATTATATAATGTTCAATCGTTTACCGAAGAAATTTTGTGGTCATAAAAGGTCACCAAAATGTCACTAATTTTGGTTTGTCCAACTCAGTAGACACCCTGTATATTATCCTCAAGGATTAGAAGGATTGGAGATCCCATCCTTTATTTTTATAATATCTATCTAAAGTGACAGCTGCATATCACACGAATAAGGATTTATTTCTACCATAGATGTTTCACAAGTAAAGACAAAACACTTTGAATGAAAAAATCTCAGCCATTGGAATTCAAACCTTTGGTCCTTTTAAATATGATATACGGTCAAAGTTTCGCAATTCTCAGTCACTAGGTGAACGTCTGACCAACACCGAGTGCTTGCGGCTTATCGAGCGCTGTGCCACACACTTCCGCAAGATGAATGCCGCCGACGTGGTGAGTTTTGTCCAAGGAACCTGCTTCTCGGAGAGAGCGGCCGAGGTGATGAGCGCAGGATGCAGGAGGGCGCTGCTCATCAGAGTAGTGGAGCTGTGCGAGGATGACGCTCTTAGACTGAGAGGGGATCAGCGAGCGCAGTAAGTCTTGGCACTAATAGACAAGTACTGTGACATCTTTAGATGAGTGCTGGGACATTTTTAGACAAGTGCAGGGACATTAGTAGACAGATACCGGTACATCTGTAAACAAGTGCAGGGACATTTTTAGACAACTACAAGGGTATCTTGATACAAGTTTCACTTTAAAGACTTCTACTTGTGACGTCACGATAAGTCGAGCTAGGCTATCCCATGATTATGTAATTATGTTTTTTCGGCGAATTTTAAAGTTATACCATTGAAACAAAAATCATACTCTACTGTTGAATTATGCAGAAATTGTCCCGTACTCGGGTGGAAAAAATACCATATAGAACCTAAATAAGCAGACCCCTCCCTAAAAATAGGATCCCTTTGATAAGAAAAAAATAATATTAATTTCACAAAATGAACTCACTTTGAAATTAAACAAATAAATCCCATTTCCTTCCAGCTTCCTTAATTTTTCAAAGTAGTAACATTGGCGAGTAGCACTTTGCCATGGCTGTCGTTTTTATGGATAGTATCCATTGTTGTAAATTTTACTGACATAAAATTGATTACAAGATATTTGAGTATTTCCATGAATGTTCGGACTTTTTATTTGGAGGTTAACATTAAAAATCACAATTCCTACTTTCACTCATTACGATACTTAAATTTTGATTTTGATGGATCAATTATTTGTTTCCAGCCTTAAAGTTTTAAATATAGGTCCACGCAGGGACACTAATATATTTATATGAACCTTGCTACAGGTGGCTATGTTTAGTTTAAACATAAGGGGTATGCTGGCTTCCCGAATCTCGGGATTCCCGCAGGAATAAATATTTCCCGTTCTCGACCCGATTGTCAGGGAAAAGATGTTGTAATCTCGAAAATTTCAGGAATTGTTATTTCATTCCTGAACATAGAAAACATTGGGTAGTTCAACACATTTTTATGTTTGCTATTATTATTTAATATGTGATAGGTATTTATTTAAGTTATTTTGGTCAGTTTATTTATTTTATATCTCTCTTGAGTATTCATTTAGCAAATTAAATATTGCACAGTGTTTAAAGATAGTATTAGAAATAATTAACTATACATTTTTAATTCCCATTCTCGTCCTGAAGTAAGGTATTCTAAAATTTTCTTTCCCGATCTTGTCTCGATTGTTGAGTCCCATTCCTGTTTCCATCTCAAACGAAAAAAACTGGATCTCACACACCCCTACTAAACATAGATGGGCAAACAATTATTTCAACATTGGTATCCATAAAAACCAAGGGAAATGATATTGAGATATTGAGTTTGACATTACTAAGCGTAAAATGTTTTGCGTGTATTTATATCTGATTTTTCTCCAAATATAATAGCTAAATACACTATATGAACGAAAAATGTAGGCAGTGATATGTGAGTTTTGTAATGTCACAATATCATGAAACAGCAGGTATTCCTGTGTGAAAAATATCAGATCAGAAAAACAAATAGAGAGGTTGACATTTCGGGAAGTTGACATTTCGGGAAGCATCAGGCACAGGGAATTACTCTGTTGAATACGACCAAGAAGGAGGAGGATTTGTCATATGAATTGGCAAAAAACATGTGAGGAGACATTTTGATTACAATGTGCAAAAGTTGATTCAAAGATTTATTGAAACATACAACAATGTTCTGACCGAATAAAGAACAAACTTTAAGGAACATAATCTAGCCACAATTACAATATTTTTTCATTTGAGAGCTAGTATTATTAACAAAGTAAGAATAGTTTATATATCAATCCAGCACCTTAGCTCAGTCAATAATATGTTTGTCCACTGAACTAAGGGTCCTGAGTGTGATTCCTGGCCTGGCCGAAAATTTATCCTTGGTGAAATGTGGGTTTACCCTTTCACAGTGATAAATTAATGGCCGGAAACTGGATGTTGTGCCTGTCCTAGAACTAATTTAGACTATAAGCCATATGAAGCTACGGCAGGCCTAGCCAGCCAGTAGTGGAAATATATATAACTTGAATAAAAAACTGACCCAGACCACAGGCTGGAAACAGTAATGGATGTAAGTTAAAATAAAGTAAAAGTTTATTTTTTAATAAACTTGACATGGTGATATAAATAATAAATACAGTATTCATTTTGGAACTTGTCCAGAATATGGTAGCACTGTTTTTATTCGTAGTAAGTAATAACACAATTTATTTACTGTATGTAAACAAAACTAAACCACATCACTTTTTGCTCACCAAGTGATAGTAACATAATGTCGGTGTATAAATGGTTATATTTGCAGCAGTGTTATCGTTTTCAGGACTAAAATCATAATTTTTTTTAATGAATACTAACTCGACTCATATTGTCGCAAATAATAACATTGCTTTCAGATTAAAATATCATCGCTTTTTGACAAAAATAACACCAAAGTTCCCATAAAAATAACATCACCTTTTTTTTTTGCCTCCACTTATTACTGAGGTTTTAAAATGTGTGTTATAATTTGGGATGGGACCTCATAATCCCTTGAATTCTTAAAGATATTCGAAAATCGAGGATATTATGTATTCAAGACTCAGATCCCTTAAAATAATTTGTTTTTCAGTATTTTAATATTTAGTTACAATTTGTATTTTCTAATAAAATGAATCAGTGCCTAACGGCTTGGAAATGTATAATAAGACAGTGTAGAAACACTGTACAGACAAACTTCTGATGACATACCTTTCATTACCAAATACCATCCAGGACTGCAAAGAATCAACACGATCCTAAAGAATGGTTACAACTTTCTAATTTATTCCACTCAGACACAAAACCTTCTCAGCTCTCCCCCAAGAATCTCTTTCAAACGGCCATCTAACCTTCACTACCTTCTAGTACACCCAAAATTGCCTGAACCCCAACAAAGTTTTCACTTCAATCAACACAACAAAAGGTGTATGAAACAACGCTGCAACACCTGCAAGATCCACCCACCCAGCAAGACCTTCAACAGTAGGAACACCAAGAAGTAATACCCCTTCCAAGGCCATCATAACTGCAACACTACCAACTTAATCCACCAACTTCACTGTAATTGCTGAGAGCCTGAATACAATGGACTCACAACAAGACCTCGGAGCACACGCATGAAGAACCTATCTTTCTTTGTGTGTTTTCAATGTGTCTCTTCAATCGATAAAGAAATACATCCGAAAATTTACAACAATGTATGAAGTGTAATAGTGCAATAGTTTAAGAAGGGAAGAAATGAAGAGAAAAGTGTGTTTTTCTATCTAGTCCTAACCTAACTATCCTTTCAGGTTGACTTCCTTCACTATCAATTACTTTACATCATTGTACAGTGTTTCTACACTGTCTTGTTATACATATTTGTATTTTCTATTATTCTAGTATATTTATGTTATTTTCTCTTATGTTCATAATTATTTCCAAGATTCGGATTTGGAATTCAAAGGTAAATTGTATATTTGGATTTAGCAAAAAGTGAATTTGACCGAACTCTAGTTGCAACTATGTATTATTTTATGGCCAGGAAATACTTTTTCCAAAATGAACAGCCACATCAAATGATTTCAACCTTAGTACACAAATACATTGAATTCTTGTCACAATATAGTAATAGTGGTGACACTTATACTATTTCAAACTGTCTCTAGAACATGTTTTTAAATAGTGGGAAAATGTAGGCCTACCTTCTTTTTTGGAAATTAAAAACTATTTTGATGTATACTGATATAAATGATTGCATCCCTCAAAGATACAACATATTATCCAATAGTGTGATTTTAGGCCTCATTAAGGTTTATAAAGGTTATATCTAAAAGAAATAAAAAAAAAAGTGCGGCTTATTTTCAGCCAGTCTGGTAAATAAAAAAAAGCTTCCAAGTTACTGGTGGCTAGGATTCAGTGATATCTCAAAGAGTGTGAATCCACACATCCATTAGAGACTTTTGCCTTGGACTAGAAGTGAAGAATGACCTTTGTACATTGGATTTACTATCCCACATTATTTCATCTTTCCCTTGGTGGGCTTCCTTCACTCATTTAATTATTTTTACTTGTTTATATTTATCAATTTGCTTTATAATAAAATACATTTCAATGTTGTGCACACTTCTTGGACAAAAACCTATCTTTTGAGGTTCAACAGAACGGGGGCTAGGGGTGTGCAAAGCTTCAAAAACTTTGACTTTGCTTCAAATATATGTCAGGTTCGACTTGAATTCGAAAAGAAAATTTAGGATTCGACAACTATGAAGCTTCGCCAATGAAAGTATTAAAATGTAAAATACATATTTGTGCTAAACATTTGTAGATTATTTATTTTCTATGCAGCACAAATTAATAATCCCGTGACAAAAATCTAAAATAATTGAATTAAATGTTATTATATTAACTTAATTTGAAAGCTATGAACAAAATATATTAATAAGCTTTGTGGTTTGATATTTTGTTAGTTAAAATACCTAGAGTCATATATCACACATAATAATTTTATACAGTAGGCTTTTTTTTATTTTATTTTTTTTAAATTTATATTAAAACTTCGATTCAGCCTTGGGAATATTTAATATTATTTGATTCAACTTTTGTTTGTTTGTGGCTGTGATCACAGGGAAGAGTGGGCATTCGGTATCGCCACCCTGCGCCGGTGGTTGAACCACCTGGAGACCATCAGCTCACGTTCACTGAACGATCAGCCCTCCACTGGCTCTGCAGACTTCAAACATTTGTACAGGTTAGTAGACGTATCTTTTAATTGTACACTAATGCTAGCGTGTAAGACACAGATTTGTTTAACACTTCACACTGCTGCCACTGGACAGAAAGCAACACTTTTGTAAATGCTTAGCAAGGAGAGATTAATATAATATTGGGAGAAATCAATAAAATAAAATAGATTAATTATAAAAACTGTTAATGAAATATATATAAAATTTAAAGGTATACCGATTCAGTGAAACCAATTACCGATATTGATTACCGATTGTTTAAAAAAATTGTTTATGCTACAATTATGATGCCAATTAGTCCAGATTATTTATTAATAACTTTTGGGAAATATGCTTAAAAGAAAAATAACATTTAATGTAATCAATAAAAAAGATTTTATTTAAAAATCAACACAAAATTTGCATAGCCCACAGCTCAGATGCAGTTTGTATGGGTTTTTTTTTTCGATTTTGATCACTAAACTCATGCCTAGAAAATTTTGCTTCAAATTCTACTTAAAAAAAATAATTAATCGACATAATAAGTGCCGATTACGATTAATTATCGATGCACTAATAATCACTCGATAACGATTCATCAGTACGCCCATAATCAAATTTAATAAGCTTAAAAATATACAAGAACAATTCACTAATTACAAATTGAAAATCATAGATAAATTATAGTCATAAAATGAACGCTTAGCTTAAAGAGCCTGCACAGCACATTAAAACATATTAAACGTGATATAATTAACCAAGCTCATTAAATGGAATAAGTATTGTTTCCTTGTGAGGAAATATTAAGAGAGATATTATTAATATATTTTGATCTGTACAAATGAAGCAGAGAGAATAGAGTGGAGAAACTAGTGATACAAGATAGATAAGATAAATAAAAGATTTAAGGGTGTGGGATTAGGAATTTTTCACTTTTAGTCACATTTAAATGAAAATGAGCTTATTTCAAGATTGAGTAGTAGAGAGCAATAATTATACAGGAAATATTTCAAGTTGAATCAATGTAATAGATCCAGGCATGATCCATAAATAAGTACAAACATGTATTTTTTTTAGAATTATATCTTTTTGTAAAAAACTTTATAATAATATTAGAGGTGTGCGAAGCTTTGAAACAAATTCTGGCTTCGAAGCTTCGCCAGTAAAAATATTGACATCTAAAACACTCCATTTATGTTCAATTATAGCCATTTTGAGCGGTTTTATGTATTACAAATTAATATTCTCATGGAAAAAATCTGAAGAAATTGAATTATATATTGTGATAGCTAGATCTGTCAAAGTAACACGAAATATCACAAACATTTGTGCAATAAAACATTTTCCAAGTAATCTTAGTACATAAAGTTCCATAAATAACCACAATATAATATTTTTTCAATCATAAAACAACTAAAAGAAAATTTTCTAACTTCGATTCGGCTTCGAGAATATTTCAGATATTCGATTCGAGTTCGTTTCAAATTGAAAAAGTGGACTTTGCACCCCTCTAAATAATACAAATTTGAATTTTTAAATAAATTTAATATATCACAATTTCTTTTTTAATCTGACAAAAGTAAATCCTAAGGGACTCTATTTGCTAGGAAATTTATTATATGCTTGCCAGACAGTGAGAGAAGTGAGCACTTTAGATTATGAAAGCTGCGACAATGGCTGACAAAATATCCGTTGGTGATTTGGTGACCCACAGGTGTGCTCTCATATTTCAATAAACATTATTTGATAAAGAGCCGCTACTTAATTACTTTGTGGCGGTGACCTTATTTCCTTTAACAAACTGTTTGATACAATGATAACAATGGAGAAAGAGTTACCAAGGAAGTCCGTTAGGGCAGCAGCGCTCGTAGCTCGAGGCATTGAACCAACGACAGTCAGGTCTCGCTTCAACATTGAGTGTTCAAGGGTTCAGACGTCTGTTCGCTTCCGCCATACTTGCAGAATAGTTTGTCGAAGCATGGAGTTTGTATCCGGGAACATCCACTTAATGTAAGTAGAACACAAATTATATTATTGCAGAATATATCAGTTTTAATTCTCTTTTTTGCATTCCATTATTTTAGTTTAGTATTTTGTGCAGATTACGGTTTGTAGATGTCATTTCACTTAAGTGACACGCTACAAATAGAGATAATCAAATCCGATCTAATATGATAACATTCAAACAGTATTTAATCAACACTATCTTTAGCAGTAAATGTCTACGTGGTGCAACATTATTCTGTCTCTCTCTACCGTACACCCGGGCTAAATCTTCTCAGAAGGCAAGGGGGGAGGAACAAGGGACGATTACATCCAGTTACTCAAGGAATATTTTAGAAGTCAAGAGTTCATAAACAAGTAAATTAGCAAGCACAGGTGTCATCACTAGCTTGGGAGATGCCAAACAGTCTCTTTGTCTGTCAAGAGAAAATATATTTTTCACTAAAATCAACTAATTTTAATTGGGACATTGAGTATTCCGCGCCTGCCACAATCAAGAGAAATAGTATCAAGTGTGATATTAGATCGTGTCAGTGCAGTATGACGTCAATTAAATAATAATAATAAATGACATCAACATCATCCTTATATTACTGTCACCCAAAAGGGATGGCAAATTCGACAAGGAACAATCCCCTGATAAAGTGTGATCAAGCCTACACAAAAGTGACTTCCAGCCAGGAGGCACAAAGATTGTTTTTTACCTGATTGTTTTTCCCTCTGCCTTCAAGCAAATGTGATATTGATATATATCTTGTAGGCCAGGTTTCAGGTATTTTTAATAGGAAAAAAATCCCAGAAAGCTGGTAAATGTTTTGATCGCTTTATTTTGGGTGTCTTATTAGAATAATAATTTTTCCGCCTCATGTGAGGTGTGCGTTCGCCGCAACACTGCTTTCAATATCTCCTTTTAAATTAGTTTAGCAGTAAAAATATTTATTACCATTACTAAACAGAATCAAATTTTCTATAAACTGTTTCTAAGCATATTTATTGTGGGATCGATAGTATCGAAGCAATAGCCATAGACAGGTTTGTGTTCACCACAACAATGAAAAAACACGCTAAAGTTATCATTTTCCTTCAATATCTCCTTTTGAGTTAGTTTTACAGTAAACATAGTTATCTGGTTATCAGGTTGATTTAAAAAAAGGTAATTATTGAACATAAATTGAATATTTTAGCTGTCAAAATTTTTTATTGGCAAAGCATCTTAATTGTTGAAGCCAGAATTTATTTCAAAGCAAATTTGAAGCTAATCTTTGTTCTGAAAAACAAGTCGAAGCTTCGCACACTCCTATACTTTATTTTCTATCAAACTTGGAAAAGTCACAGAATCCTGATTCCCCATAGCTAAAAATACCGTCTATATCTTTCCCTTTCTTCAGCACGAGAGCGTAAAACACCAACTGGACAAAGGTCGGTGACAGACCAACGTTTTGGTCACTACGTCCAAGAAACGCTCACATTGACATTTTCAAATCTATCGTGGCGTTCTTGTCACTATGTTGACCCCTCTCATATGAAACAATGAAAGACACTAGAGCGACCTGGTTGAGGTGTTTGTGTCGCAGCGACCAAAACGCTGTCTGTCACCGGCCTAAGGCAGCATGGCTAGAGGTAGATCATAGTCAATAAGGTTCTGTTCAAACTGGTTTCTTTACTATTGGCAGATTAATAGAATATTATATTTAATTATTGAATTATTAATTAACAATTGTCAGTTATCATTTTGTTTACTTAGAAATGACTGAACGGTTGTGAATAATAATAACAATGATACTGCTAATGATGATGATGAAGATGATTAATAAATAATCAATAATTGAATTGATTAACAACATTATCTAAGTGACCATCTAAGTAGCCATGCTGCCATAATCCTGTTGCTGTTTTGCTCTCTCATGCTCAATAAGGGGATTGATATACCATGAAAATTTCATAATTTTGTGTTTTGTTTTATTTTAATTGTAAACTTTGAGGCCTACAGTTTAACGTTAAGTGTATATCCTCTTTTCATGGTTTAATTTAAAATAGCCATTTGGTGCCATTTTTCCTGTGATAATATTTTGAAAGATATATACAAAGTGTGATATTTGTGTGTCGCAGGTTGCTGGACATCTCCCGCGGAGAGCCCGACTCTGTACGGGAGGTAATGAAACGAGCGGTCCACAGTTCAATCCCGCTCACTTCCGTCCAACTCCTGCTCACACTTCCCCCCGGCACACCACCAACGTTGGAGAGGCTTCTAGGGGACCTGCTACACGAGGCTATGGCAAGACCCAGGTCAGTGGTGGTCCGTGGAACGTTTCACAGATGTAGGCACCAATTCTCGTCACTATTGTTACAATTAACTGGGAGTGTGGTAACATAACTGAACATTATAAAGGAATAGAAGTCTTAAGTTTAATTCTAATCAAATATAAGTAATATTCTATAAGTTTAATTAAATTTTAAATATTTCTAAGTTTTAATCTTAAAAAAATATCATATTATGTTTATTTATATAACTTTATACACTACTAAAATAATTTATAAAACTTTATGGAAAATGTTGGGAATTTATCCGTTCCCGAAAGTTAGGTGGGATTGTTCCTTTCCCTTAAAGTTTCAGGCTGTAAACAATGCACTTATTCTTCCGGTAGATAAGACAAACAAGTTGGGAAGCCCGTGAGTCATTGTGCTCTACAAACAGTTATGTCAGGTCCAGCAAGCAAGAGAGCTTGGAATGTGTATAGAAGGACAGATATTACTGTTTCCAGCCTGTAGTCACTTTTATATTCAAGTCATATATTTTCCACTATCAGCTTGATAGACCTATCGTGGCTTCATACGTCTTGGATCAAGAACTATACACGCTCTTGTACTAATTACTATAATGCATACATTCAGTTAAGTATTAAATTAATAGTCTGGGTTCTGGTAAAGTTTGTCCTCTGCTAGGCCTGAACCAAAAATAAGAAAATAGAGCTCTAAGAAATATTTCAATTTTGAAAAAAATCATTTTAATTTTTCTTTTAATTATGAATATATCATTTTATTGAATCTTTGAATCAGGGGTTAGAGAATTCGAGGGCCCCAAGAGTTTTTAAGCAAATTCCAAGTACTCATTTAAAAAATATAATCATCTATTATTTTAAAATCTAAAATCCAATATCACGAGAATTCAAGTGTGTCTGGAGCCTGAATATAGTATAAAATAATATATCGCCTACCATACACATGAATACTGAGGAGGTTTATAGTAATTTGGTAAGCCAATGGTGTTACAGAGATCCGAATTTGTGGTGTCTGAACCTCATTGCAACTGTTCCTCCTTCTCCCATCTTGTCAGGTCAGAAAGCGAGAGTGTCCTGTCAGCTGTGTTGCGGAGGTTACAGGAGGTGGCATCGCTCGAGCACAGAGACGCTAGTGCCACGGTGTGGAGGCAGCTGGAACCACTCTGTGGTGACCTGAGCCTGTCCCCGGGTGTCAGACTCCAGGCGCTCACGCTTGTCCAGGTACTCCGTTTAGAGACCAATTTCTCAGCTTGAAGCAAAGCTGAATCAAATTTTGAATATTTTTAGTGGCTTTATAATTTTTTTAAATTAAAATGTTTTATTGCACAACTGTTTGTACTATTTCATTCTAGACTGATAAATCCAAGCACTAACCCAACATACAATTCAATTATTCTAGATTATTTCAGAAGAATATTAATTTGTAATTTATATAACAACTTGGGATGGAAACAGTTAAATATAGGTTGAATGTTTATCTGTTAACATTTTTAGCTAAGCTTCTTAATTCTAGAAAACAAAAAAAAAAAAATGTTTCTAATTTTTTTCAATCGCTAGTAAATTGTCCCCATGGTTGGGGACCAGACCCCTTGTTGTAATTGACTTGTACACCCTCCTGGCCAGACCCTGAACAAGTCCCCCGAGGACAACACGACAAAGCTCCTCTACCACCACGCTCAGGCTCTGGTGGCGACTGGTTGGCCCGACACGGTCATCACCTTGCAGGAGTCGGATCTTGCGACAGAGTCGGCCCGTTATGACCTCTTCCAGAGGCTGCTGGCCCACGCGGGATCATGGGGGCATTTCACCACCCTCGCTCAGCTGCTGCAGGAATGGCCGGACTTTTGGTGAGCGCAGTCATGTCATTTGTGGACATGCCAACATTACAAATGACTAGCTAAACATATTTAAAGCAGGACTATGCCGATTGGATTCTGGTTCCACCTGTTAAGCTAATGATATAATAGAGCATCCCTCACTGATTGTCTAGGCCATTGGTATTCAATCTGTGGTACACATAACCCATCTTAAGGGTTTAATAAAATTTAATACATTATATATTACTCATTTAAACCTTATTATTTAATGCATTAATTTGGTTGTAATACAATTATTTTAAATATATATTATAGAATAATTTGTAATAAATAAAATGATAGTATAATAGGGAAATGGTAGAGCACAGATAAAAGTAAAAAAACTAACACATATTTACACACTCTTTGATATTTTGATGCTATTATAGCATCTTTAACTACTACTACTTCCTGAGGAAGATGCTATAATAGCATCGAAACATCGAATTGTGTGTAAATATGTGTTAGTGTTTTTACTTTTACTTGTGCTATACATTTTTCCTAATATTCTATCATTTTATTTATCACAAATTTTTTTTTTCAATCCACTTTATTTCATACTCCTGGATAAATATTAATCTGACCGTTAAATATCGATATTTGGCCAATAAGTTAAAAGTGCATCTGATGACTGCCAGATAAAATGTATTTATCCATCACATTTTTATCAGGACGTTTAAGTACCTGATAACTTTTATCAGAAAGTTAACATTGGCGTTGCCATAATGACACATTATTTTTCATGAGGTTTCACCTATCAGAATTTCTTTTTAGGTTAAAATCTTGGTTTGCATGTTTAGTAAGCACAGGCCTAGGCTCTAACTATACATAAAGTTAGAACATTTAATTCACACTTTTATAAAAACTAACAAGCTATTTGTACTTATAGTTATATAAGAACAAATTATTTAAATGTGACTACAGTCAATTAAATTCTGTAAAGGTTGTACCAAACTATTGCCCACATTTTGGAAAAGACCAAAATTAATACTTGCAAAACAACTTATCTTCTGCGCCCACATGACGCCATTTGTTTCCTCGCACTTGTTTAGCCGCCATTATTTAACAAATGTTGAGCGTTGTCGCCACTCGCTAGATTGTAGCGGTACCAGCAGGGTTTAACGCATGCGTGCACCAGTAAAAACAGTACCAACCTTAAGTTTTCTGCATAAAAATATATTTATGCTACAGATATCTATCTGGCAGATAAATTCTGTTCATATTACGCGTAAAATATCAAAGTGGCCGATAACCTCTGTCAGGTCACTAACTTTAACCTCCTGATAGCAATATTTATCCAGTAGTCATAAGACCGGCCCTAAGTATAACTTTCTAATGCACCACCAACTTTGTGTGTGTACAACATTGAAGAAAATTATACATGGATGTAAAAGTTGAAGAGAGATTATATCTGGGGTTAAACGAACATACAAGGTTGAAAACCACTCGTTTAGGCCGATTTTTTACATTTTGGTGTTTGAGACTAGTTTAGTTTGATAAGTAAATTAACACACATTTGAATAGATTTAACGGATTCTTATGATCCTTTCTTACCTTCTAGCATCCTTTTATCTTACAGCTGTCTTAATAACACTACTGTTTGTACTTAACGAGATAACAGATTTGTTTCTGTTATTTAAAAAGGTAGGACAGGTAAATTGGTTAGACCACCGGTACCAAAACCCCGGGTCTTGACCCAAATGAGGGTCTCAAGAATGTTCCAGAGGGTTACGAGGAGGTCTCGATTATTTTTTGTTTTTCAAACGTTATGAAATACTTAATTTACAAACACTTCATCAAACCAGGTCATTATGAAGAATTACTGCAATATTGATAATAGCAACAGTGTTGAAACAAATTTCGAAACCCTCCTATAGTGGGAAGTTAGGACCCAGCTCAAGGACAAGCCCGTTTCGATTCAGGAAGGGGAAAGGTTCTCTTCCCTCTTCTGAAAATATAGCCTACCTCTGAGAACAAGAATTTTCAGTTCTTAAAATGATCAAGATCCTCATAATAATCTGTGTTGTATTCTGCCCATCAACACAGCACTCGAAAAGACTCACCTACACATTGAAGCAGTATCATGATTTTCACTAATTATCTGTTTTTGTCACTCACATATTTTTTGTGATTTTATGTTTGTAAAACTAAAAAGTTACTGAAATTTATTCAGTTTAGTTGATAACATTCATCAATACAAAATAAAAATTCACTAGAACTCTTCCTAACAATGAAATATCATTATAGTAGCCACTGAACTAGTCTTTTTTGGTCCCTTACCAAACATTGTAAAAAATTCACATTTTCATAAAAAATTGTGCTTACATTTTGTTTGATTATATAGTTATTGAAATATTACTGAATTAATTTCATTAGATTTAATGGACATGAACATAGTAAGATAGTTTGGTCCATCAAGCCAGGAAAATATTTTATTTAGGTTCCAATCAAATATTTTTTTTTGAAAACACTGAGTTAGACAATGGCCCTGAAAGGGATACATAACTGACAATCGCAGCTAAAGTGTTTTATTTGTTTTCAGTGAGGTGTCACCCAGTCCTTGGACAACTTTCATCAGTAAATTAATCCGCCAGGGGGACTTGGAGAGTGAAAATGTGGCAACATTGTTGGAGAACATTTTTGAAGGCAATGTGTTGTCAGCACAGGTGAGAGGTACCAGAGTTTGTAGTTTTTTTAGAGTAAGCGGAGTCTTGTTGTCCAATCAACCGCTTAGGGTGGAGTTATTAAAGTTTTGTAAATTCTTAGAGTTATTTCTTATCTCTATTAAAACATTGTTACATTAAGTCTTAACCGAGCATTCGAGTCAACTTTCTCGCTTGTACAAGTCACAGGGCTTGTAGTACGGGTTGCGGAGATTTGAAAACATTATTTGCCTTCAAAATGATAAGAATATGAGCTTTGACTAAGCTTTGTGAAAAAAGTTCTTACTTTGTTAATTAGCAAGTTTCTCCAGTAAAAATATTGACAGCTAAAATATTCTATTTATTTTCAATTACCGCCATTCCTAATTCTAATGTACATTACAACTTAATATTCTTATATCTTTCTAAGAAAAATATCTTTTTGCTTTTTTAGGTATTTTGTTATATTTTTAAGAAGGTACAGGAAAGGTGGGTAGAAACATATAAAAGGAATGAACACAACATGGCTTTTACAATTAAAAACCCGCCTCGGTGGCGTAGTTGGCTAACGCGCCAGTCGTGTTGAGTCAGACCCCCGAGGACGGGAAGATCAAGGTTCGAATCTCGGTCGGGTGAACTAGGGGTGGTTTTTCCTAAATGGTTTTCCACTCTACCTCCACGCAAATGCGGGTTCACTTCCTCTAACTTCAACCTTCCCAATTCCCAATCCATTAGTGTAATTAGTACTTAAGCGTTTAACCCGAACGGGTAGTAAGACGTGGTGCTAAATAATAATAATAATAATAATAATAATAATAATAATAATAATAATTTTACAATTAAAAGATCACAGTTTACACTTTACATCACTTCCATTGGATAAAGATGTAATGGCTGCCTCTTGAAGAAAATCAATCGTTACCACCCAATCCCCCAACCTAGGTTTCTATCAGAATTCATCAGGAAGGAGTGTTAGATGCTGAATCCTTGCTTCTCCTATCAGGTAGAAGAAGTAACGATTACTATTACAAAATTATAACATGAAGGTTTGGGAAGGATTAGACATAAGAGAAATATACCAGTATAACAAATCAGTTTATTTAAATACAAACAAGAGAAATAGAATTACTTATTTTTTTAAATTGATATTAGTTCAAACAATCCATTGTTATTAAAAATAACTTTATTCAGTTACCATAGTCGTATACATCCCAATAGGCAGGAATAGAAATAAGCTCCTTGATGACTAGGAACTAACGGAAGAAAGATTAAACATATAGTTTATAAACTCTAGAAATAAGGATCCACGCTCATTCACCTACAAAGGAGCATCTGCCTTGATATAGCCGCAGTCAAAAATAGGTAACGAATATTAAGCTGAGGTTAAGCCACAATAGATCAAAACATTCCAGCCTAGCTAATACCAGACTAAGACTTGAAAGGTCTATTCATGAATAATAGTGAAACTATAGTGATTGAAAACAAGGGTATTAGATCCTAATTGTATAGAGTTACTATAGAGTTAACTCCATAGAGAGTTACGAAAGCCTAAGAATAAACTCCTAGAAGAAGAACAAGCATATTACAAATAGTAAATGGCGAGCTATCAGGAACCTATGCGGTTAAATTACTATGGTCGGTCAATTCCTATTAAGTACTGCCTGAACATTCAATATTATATTTATATTTCCACCCTAACTTGGGCACACAATAAATAGTACAAACAATAATTGTTTTACTCAATACAAAAGGTGCCTGAAGGGGCCGGAGACAAAGCACTATCCCCGCGGGCCACTACTATGAACTAGTTGTGCTCCCACAGGTTGCGCACCATAAATAGATACACAAAAAGGAAATAATAGTGACTGCTATCTGTCATTGACCTAACTAGGTCATCGAAGAAAATGTCAGATAACCTGATTTCTGCCATAAAGAGATCCTAAACATGGTCATACCGTTTAGGGAGTCATTATTCCCCAAAATATAAACTAACTCTTAAGGACTTAGAAAAGGTAGTATGAAAAAAGTGCATTGAGTCTAATTACTACTACTTCCTGAGAAAGATGCTATAATAGCATTGAAATATTGAAGTGTGTGTAAATATATGTTAGTGTTTTTACTTTTAACTGTGCTCTACCATTTTCCCAATATTCTATCATTTTATTTATTAGAAAAGGTAGTCAGACACTCTGACATAATAAATAAAGTCATATGGACCATGATAAATAGAGCATTCAGCCCTTCATTCTAAACTACGGCATATAGGCATAGGAAAAGAGCATTAAGACTAACATTTAACATTCAAAACTATGCCTAGTGGGCATAGAAAATAACATCAGACATTCTGACACAAGAACTATGTCTGATGAACACCGAAAATAAAGTCAGACATTCTGACACAAAAACCATGTCTTGATGGACACAGAAAATAGTCAAACATACTGACACTAAAACTATGTCTTGATGGACATAGTTAAAGAGGTGTTACGAATCTAACCCAGATTCTAACTTTCAAACACTTAAAGTCCCAGATGAGGCTTCATCTGCGACGAGGTGGAGAGTCTGACGCCTGACACATCGTAGTCACCAGTAGTTTCTTCGGCAATGTAGAGCTACATCTTAGTTCTTCATCCGTCGAATTGATAAAATGGAATACAAAATGTGAAGCGAGGAAAGACTGTTATATAGTAACAGAACTGACGAACTTGGGGAAGGCTTGCATCTGGACATCTAAGGGGAAAGGAATTGCACTGAATGACCACTAGCGCTCGTTGATGGTGTGGTGTCCAGAGATAACATCTCTGCCATTTCTTCGAAGCGGGGCCTGTGAGTAAGATGTCATATAGCTGAAGGTCCCGGCATAGTCAGCTGGGGCAGTTTTACTGGAGTTTGGGCATTTCCCGTCAACATAAATCCACCGTGAGTTAATATCTGCCACACATTATTAGAATATATTAGCTCTTTTATTCATTGTGTTAATTATATTTATGACATTATTAATGTACATGTTAAACAGCTGGTTTAACATCCTACAATACACAATGAAACATCCTGAAAGAGGAAACAAAAAAATCACAAAAGGGATGCAAAGTAAATCGGTAAGGAATGAAAGGGCAATTAAATAGGTTTTTTTTAAAGGAAGTTGCATCCTGGTTTCACACTCCTTCCTGATGAGTTCCGATAGAACGAAACTAGGTCGGGAAATTGGCTGGTGTCGATCAATTTTCTTCAAGAGGCAGCTATTACTTTTTTGTCCAGTGGCAGCAGTGTAAAGTGTGAACTGTGTTGGGAAAATATTAAATTATGGTTATTTATATAATGTATTTGTGTACTAAATTACTTGGAAAAAATGTTTCATTTCACAATTGTTTCTAATATTTAGTTTTATTCTGTTAGATCAATTTAAAACTACAATTACTTAAGACCTTTTTCCATATGAATATTGTTATGTACTGTACATAATATTTCAGAATGACAATAATTGACTATTTTTGGTCAAGATTTGTAATTGTCGAAGCTGGATTTTTTTGAAGTGAAGTTATTGCTGATATTTGTGTCAAAGCCAAATTCAAGTTTTGACACTTTGCACACCCCAAGTACACTTCCTCTAAATACAACCTTATTGATCTTCAACACATTAGAACATAGGTTTACAACCCAAAAAGGTAGGCTGGGGGGCTAAACAAAATATTCTTATGAAATAATCTTAAGTATTATAATCTCAATTTGGGATAGTAACTGGATGAATCAAATTTAAATAAAATACTACAACATTCTTAGTAATTCTAATGCATAATGTTATGTATGGAAAAAAAAACTCCATGGTGTCATTGCACGATAAAATATAATCATATTTTTTCAAACATAAAACAACTAATCAAATATTCAAACTGGGACTCTTCTTCAAGAAAATGTAATATAATTGATTATAGTTTGCTTTTGAATGAAAAAGTGGACTTTGAGGGTGTGTAAAGCATTGAAACTTCAACTTGGTTGTGAAGCAAATATCAGCTTCGACTTTGCTATGAAAGAATTCTGGCTTCCACATTTATGAATCTTATCCAATAATTGTCAATTGTGACCATTTTGAGCTTTTATGTTAAGAACAAAATAACAATATTATTCGTGTGAAAAAAATCTTGTAGTTGGATTTGTAATACAGTTGTGTAATATAACATTTTGCAGGTAGTTTTAATTCATAAAGTTATATAAATAACCAATATATATATATATTCATAAAGTTTTATATATATATATATACACAAAACTGTATTACAAATCCAACTTAAAGATTTTTTCACACGAATAATAGTTATTTTGTTCTTAACATAAAAGCTCAAAATGGTCACAATTGACAATTATTGGATAAGATTCATAAATGTGGAAGCCAGAATTCTTTCATAGCAAAGTCGAAGCTGATATTTGCTTCACAACCAAGTTGAAGTTTCAATGCTTTACACACCCCTCAAAGTCCATCTTTTCATTATATATATATACATACACATACATATATATACATATATATATACACATATATATATATATATATATATATATATATATATATATATATATATATATATATATATATATATATATATATTTCAAAAATAGAACAACCAACAAAATATATTTGAACTTTGATTCGGCTTCGAATCTGACACCTTAACTCGGTCGGAAACATATCTATCCACTTAGCTAAGGGTCCCGGGTTTGATCCCTGACATAGCAGTAAAATTGATCTTTGGTGAAATGTGAGTTTACCCTTTCACATTGATAAATTAACGGCTGGGGACTGAATGTTGTGTATGATCTAGATTTTAGTTATATTATTAGGCATATGAGGCTACGACAAACTTAGCCAGCCGGTAGTGGAAAATATATGGCTTGAATAAAAAATTAAGGCTGTGCGGGATCCCGAATTTCAGGAAAAAATTCGGAAAATTCCCGAAATTTGGGTGAGAAAAGATATTTCCTGAGATTTTTCTTGAATTTTTTTTTTTTAATTACAGCTAAGGCACCCTCATTAAAGTCATGTTTGTATTTAATTTTCATTGAAACTATTATTAATATATTAAATCTTAAGTAACCTTATCTTCCGTTGAGTAAATGGACACTCAAATCTTCAGTCACTTATTTTGTAATTCCTTACAAAATAATTGAGGCAATTAAATAACACAGCCACACTAGATATAATTGAGGGAAATATCTATCGCTGAATAGATTTTAGCCAGGAAAACATATTTTTAGTGAAAAATAATAATAAAAGTGGCTTTTAAATATCAAAATATACATGAAATACACCTTGAACACACTTATTTGCATAAAGACACATATACTACATGGATTTTTTTTTTATAATGGCATCCATTTGATTTTATACCATAGATAAATAAGTGTTGGATAAGCTAACATTTTAGGAGTGCAACAGCGCTTTTTATTAGCTCTTTAGTAACTAAAACGTAAGAGGTAACCGGGCACACTGGCTCGGTCAAGAAATAATCTTGTTATTTTGGTAGACAAGAATGTGTGGCTCACTTGTATTTATTCAGGTTAGTTTGAATATCATGATGTTTTAACGTGAAAGTGTTTATTAAAAATCACGCCATGAGTTTTTTTATTTAAAAACTATTTTAATCAATCTTAAAATTTACCTATTTATATTCAAACCAAATTTTTTGATTAAAAATACATTATTATTATAGTTGTATTAAGCCTATTTATTTATATTAGATCAAAAATCTTATTCAACACTTGTTGGACAAAATATTTAGTTTTATTGGGAAAACTTACAATTTAAATATAAATAAAAATAAAATTTTAAGTGTAGGATTATTTTTTTTTTTTTTTTTTTTTTTTTTTTTTTTTTTTTTTTTTTTTTTTTTTTTTTTCCCCATTGCTGATGTCTACGACTACATTTAACTCAATTTAAACTATTAAATTATTTTTATTTTCTAATTGAAATGAATAGGAAAGTTAAGTTTAGATTAAAATTATAAATCTGATCCAAAAGTGGAGAATTATTTTTAATTTTTTTTCTCGTCACGTTTCCGCAGGTAATAGTTATTTCCCACCCAAAAATTTCCCAAAGTCTAAATCTCATTCCACAGCACTATAAAAAACTGACCTAGACATAGGCTAGAAACAGTATTCGATGTAATAATAATAAAAAAAGTAAATTCGGCTTTGAGAATATTTCATATATTTGAATCGAGTTTGCTTCAAATTGAAAAAGAATACGTCACACACCCCTACTATTAATTCATATTAAAATTGTTTCTGAAATGTTTTTAAATCTTTATTATGAGTATCAATAGAAATTGAAATTATTCCAGGATTTGAAGGACCTATCCTTGTTAATATGTTCCATGTCCTGTCGCAGGACGTGGAGTGTGTTGTGGTGGACTGCGAAGAGTCCGTCGAACACTCCCTGCTTCTCCTCGTCTGTCTCTTACCAGAGCACCCCAGTCTTCATGTGTTGGCTGTCTCACTCATACACTCCCATAACACGGTAACTACTCGTCAGAGGGTAGTCTGGAATTAGTTCATCCAAGCTCTTAGCTCAGTAGGTACTATGTCTGACCGAGGGGTCAGCAATTGGTCGATCTCACGGACATTTTCGGTCGATCACACAAGGAAACATTAACGTTAAAAGTCAATCTTTGAGTCCTCTAAACTCACAAAATAACCTTGATCGGCCATAATCACTAATACTATAAGAAAAGCAAATAGTTCAACACAAAAATATACTTTTTTCTATACATTTTCTTCTAGAAACAAGGGACACAAGCATTTGAGGATGTTTCAAAACTCAGGATTATTATATAAGATGAATGGACAAAAAATATGTAAAAATAGAATGAAGAAAACTGTTGTGTGATCACGTGACCTATGATAAGTTTATTGGATCGTCGCCTGAAAAAGGTCGTCGACCTGTCTAACCCCTTATTTTTGTAGGTATTGTGTCTACCTACTGAGCTAAGAGTTCCAATCTCAATTCTTGACACAGCTAAAAATGTATCATTGGTAGAATTTTTTGAGCTTCCTCTTTCACAGCATTTAATTAATGTCTGGGAGTTGTGTCTTTTATATATTTAAATTGTTTTTAAAGCTGTGTGCTGATATAATCAATCAGCTTCGGAGGTGCATGCTATAAATGGCACAATTTTTTTTTAATTAATAAGTAGGAAGATATTTATAAATAATCTTCAAGGAATATCATTAGGGGTCAGCAAGCTTGGGTATTTTCATTCGGGTCGAACTCGAGTCAAGTATTTCTAAAAGCTCCCAAGTTCGAGTTGAGTTTGAATATATTCATAGTTTTGAAATGTAATTAGTATATTTTTGTTTATTTAAAATGTAAATAGGTATCACCTATTTAAAATTTCCGATTTAAAAAATATACTAAAACACATGTTTTTAAAATATGAATGACATTCATTTTTATAAATATAAATACTTTTAGAAAAAAAGTTAATAAATGTAAATATCGGTTTTTAATCTAGAAATAACAAATAAACGAACACAATTTAAAAATAAGACCACTCAAAAAATAATAGGGGCTAATAAAAAACATTAAAATGGTTTCAACACTCATGTCTTTAAGGACATTAAAATTACACTAATATTTATAAAAATGTAATAAAATGAATAATTGCATGATGGCTTGTAAATGTACAATAAGATATTGTTGAAACACTGTACAATAATGTAAAGTAAGTGATAGTGAAGGAATTCAACCTTAAGTGATAGGTTAGACCTTGGTATAAACAAACACACTTTTCTCTTCATTTCATTATACACTTTTACACTTCCCACTTCTTCCAAAATTACACAGTAGCACATTGTTTTGAATTTTCAGAAATATTACTTTTTCATTAATGTCTCTTCATATGAAAAATAAATATTTCCGAAAATTCAAAACAATGTGCAACTGTGGAAGTTGGAAGAAGTGGGAAGTGTAAAAGTGTAAGAAGAAATAGAGAAGTATGTTTGTTTATATCTAGGCCTAACATAACTATCCTTTCAGGTTGTCTTCATTCAATATCACTTTACATTATTGTAGTGTTTTTACACTGTCTTGATAAAAAGTTAATAAAATCGATGTTTTAATAAGTTAATATTTCCCCAAAATATTTTCAGTAACTTAATTTACCCTATAAGAAAATGTAAGAATCATAAACAGTTAGAAATTTGAAGTGTTTTGTATTTTGTTTATTATTCCTTAGTTTAATCGTGCATGATCACGTCTTCTGTTCCATTTCCATTCCTCTATGCACAATTTCACATGCACGTTGTATGGGCTCTCGTTAGACATTATTTTATTGCTTATAAAAGTTGATGCTCATACTTTAAAATTAAAATTATATGACTAAAATAATATTTCTAGCAATCAATATTAAATGCTTTTTTAATATAAAAGTAGTAAGTTTGGTAAAATATGTATTGCAATAATTAAGATCAATATTGATTTTAGACAGGTTAACCAACATAACTCTTTAACTAAATAGTAACTAAACTAGAGCTAGTTTTGTAGCCAAACGTATTAATTAATACGAGTTTTAAATATCTTAAGTTTGAAAACATTTAATAGAATATTATATTCTTGATATTACATTTTTAATTGAACATAAATTATTATTTTAGAAAGGGACCAGTACCATAGTAAAAATAATCATTCAATTATTTAGAAATGTTCTTAGATATTTTTAGTTTCATTACTTTGTCATGGTAATACAAGTAAACAAGTTCACTCAAGTATAATTCAAAATGGACGACAATATTGAATAAATTTACCGGTCAGAAGTGGTGTTAAAGCTCTATTATGTAATTAATGTGAAAATTGAAATAAATTTTTAACAATTTGTTAAGTAATTGAATGATTTATAAGTGGAAATGTCGATATTATCTCAATTAAATAGTCTATGCTTACTATTGCGTTGTAAAAATTGATTATCAAGTACAATAAGTGAAAGCTTGAAAATGACTAGCCCATAAAACTTTAAATCTCGATCTCGAGCTTAAAGGACGAGTTTGGCTCGAAATCCGAGTACTCAGAGAGCCCTAAATATCATCCCTTCTTTACTTTGCTGTCACTAGACAAGGAATTAAAATGTGTGCATTTCCTTAGATAACTTTTTATTAAAGTTGCCAATAATGATTATGTTGATGGAACAAGCACATGATGTCTTTTCCTTTAGAGAGATATATTATATATTCGCCATTTCCTGTATTAGTCCTACATGTTATTTTTTCCTTTCACATGTTCCTAGCTAAATGTCCTATCATTCTTTACCGATTTCCTTTTTCTGCCTTTAGTGTAATTTGGTTTCCTCTTCTATGAAGTTCTTTTGTACATTAGACATCCCCTTCTAATGTGTTCAGATATTATAACACTCATTCTTCTTCAAGAGGCAGCCATTCACTTTTTGCCCAGTAGCAGCAATTTAAAGTGTAAATTGTGTTCTTCTTTTCACCTTCCCTGTACTTTCTTCCAAATATAACAAAATGCCTCAAAAAATCAAAAAGAGGTGATATCTTGTGTTGACAGAGTATTGAGGGCGACCTCACACCCAGAGTGCTGGCACTTTTACTAAACCGCGGTCTACTGGCCAGCCTGGTCAGCACACCTGTCTACCCACAGCTCATCGAGTCGGCCCTTTCCGGGGACAAGGCCCCCACAATCGATCAACTGGTGGACCAGCTTTTGTCAGCTGGGTGTGAACCAGAGGCCTCGATGCTGCGCTTCCTTCACCTGGGTGTACCCCCTTCGCTCACCATGTTCTCTGCCGCGCTGGCCGCTCTCAGAAGCAAATGACGCTACATTAGAGCATCGCCGGTTCACGTTCAGAAACACTCAGTGAGACAGAATAAAAAGTGAACGTCAAACATTGATTTAAAACAACGCTGTTGGATTTGTGTGGTGGTTTTTCATTTTTGAAATTTAGAAGAAAATATTAAGATTTCAGGTGTTCATCATTAATTGTTTTTATAAAGGGTTTATGGACACTTAAAAGGTTATTAAATCAAGATAGTGTTGTGGGAAGCTTCGAAAACTTTGACTAGGTTTTAAAAAAAATATATGTACTTCGACTTATTTTCACCAAAAAAAAAATCTATCTTTGATAATTACAAAACTTGAATATTAAAAATATTGAAAGCTAAAAATCTTACATCTTAGCACAGTCAATAGCTTGTCTACCTACAGAGTTAAAATCTTACATCTTAGCACAGTCAATAGCTTGTCTACCTACAGAGTTAAGGGTCCCAGCCCTTTTCAGGGCGACTCCTAAAGTCGAGTTTTGATTCCCAGTAGGACAACCCAGGTTAAAGCGCTCTTTGAGTAAAAGTGACTCCTAAGTTGTGTCCTAACCTCCCTAACGTGTGCGTCCAGCATTCATTTCATCTCCTACCGCAGACGGAAGTTTGCCAAGGCTTGTAAGATGGCAGGCACGAGGTAACCAGTTCCTAAATGGCCCGTTGCGCACATGGGTACACTCTGAGGACACAACCATGATAGGTTAGAGGAGCCTTAGGTGATGATAGGTGGAATATAGTTGTATTTTTACTAGAGATGGGTCAAATCCTATATTTCTCGAATCCGAATCCAAAATTTTCTTTCGAATCTCAAATCCAAATTCAAATCCTCAAATCTTCATAAGTACAATTTTAGTTTGTCAAAAAATTGAAAAGTATATTTTTAAAAAAAGCAAACAAATTGACATACTCATAAATAAAATAATAACTTGTTAACCAAATGAATTAGTTTGATTACCAAAACTTAATGTCAACTATAAAGGAAACTTCATATTTAAAGTAGTGCTTTCATTTCATATTCACTTAGTTAGCATATTAGGAAATAATTTTAACAATGTATAATTAATGTATATCTTACTTACAAATGAAATTAATTAGCCTACAACGACACAATAAGTAATGGCTCGTCTAAATACAGAAGAGAGATATTTTTTATTTAGCTATTTACTTATTTTAATTCTGTGGTCAGTCAAGTTTCACCTAAACTTAAATAGACGGACCTATTAATTTTGTCTGAGTAGCGTAGTGGCGGGTTCATGTATTAATTGTAAAATTGAAAATATTTTGCATGGAACATTAGCTTGTAAATAAAACTTTTTTTTGTTTGGGCACCACTGAACATTTCTATTCTGTTTATTTGTCTTTTCTATTACGTTTCAAGAAAAAAGAAAACATTAAACATTAAATTTTTTTGTGTAAACGAATTTATTAAAAGAAAATTGTTGATTTTGTTCTTTTATTTTTTATATAAATGATCTAAATTGTTTTTTTTTTAATTTTATAAATCTATGTAATTCCTGAAAAATTGCATTTTGAGTTCAATTCAAGGCCTTTATATTTGGATTTGAGATATTTTTTGTAAGATTCTCGAATCTCTTGAATACCATAGGATTTGAGGTTTTTCAAGAATTTGAGCGTCCCATCTCTAATTATTACTTAAATTTAATATTTATAAGTACCTACTATATGGCACTAGAAACTTCAATGTTAATTGCCGTCTTTACTAAATATTGCCACATATCCCTATCTTGAAAGAGTTCTTTCCTGGCCATCTCATTACAGCCTATAGCTTTCGAGTTCTTTGTAATGCTATCCTCCCATCTGCGTCTAGGACTTCCCAATGGTTTCTTCGCATTGGGTTTGCTAGTCAATATTCTCAACAGGGTTCTGTGCTGCATGTCCTTCCGACCATAATCTGCAAGACTTTATTATCCTAAAAAGTTTTGTGATGAGTACAAGGTATGTAACTCATCAATATATAACCTCCTCCACTCCCAAATTTCGTTACATCTTTCAAAGTAAGTGACCCCTTTTCACAATCTTAGAGAACATTATTGGCAAAACTTTTGTATTTTTTTTGACTCTTACATTCCTTGACAACAGGCAACAACTTACTGACCGAGTAATAGCATGCATTTCCTAACTGTATTCTTTTCCTAATTTTACTCTAATATCGTTATTGTTAGTTAAAATTGTTCCTAAATATTTAAACTAAATTACCACGTCACAGTAATTGCTGAATAATAGTCCCCAAACTATGTTCTCTGTGTGATTAAATATTTAGTCTTTTCCGCGTTCACATCTAAAACACATTTAAAATTATAGTACTAACCTCTACTAAAGTTTCTGCATTTCTTGCATCATCTTCCTTACTGTCACCCAACCAAGCTAATAACTGAGCAGTGTAGGGAAGATTTTTGGCCTGATACTGTACCTTTTGATACAAGCATGACATTTTGCAGAGTGCTAGACCTACCTAAGATATGCATTTTCATATTTGGAGGTCAAAAAAATTCCTCCGTAGACAGAAGCTATGACGTTATCAAGATGGCCGATGTTTTAAAACGCTTTTTTTCATATATATCGTAAGCCACTAGCTTAATTTTAGATTTCTTTATTTTAAATGAGAGCTTTTTAAATTAGTTTTAAGATGATTATTTATATATACACAAGTTTAATTGAAATAGAGCACTAGATTAAACCATAGTTTAAATTAGGAGGGATAGCCAGCACACTTACCTTGATGATACTGGAGTAGAAATTGTTTAGATAGAACACTCTTGACCTGATGAAGCTGTCTGTGACAATGAAAGCTTGTCCTTAAAAATGTGTTTGTGTGTTTTATAGTGTTCTATCTAAACAATTTCTACTCCAGTATCACCAAGGTAAGTGTGCTGGCTATCCCTTCTAATTTGAACCATATATACAAGTTTCCAATTAGTCGATAATTAATTAGTTATTTTAAAAAAATAACAATAACGAGTGATAACATTTTTTACAATTTCTATCACAACTTTCTCTTCATTGGTTAAATAAAAAAATGTTTCAAGTAAAGGTTTTTTATTGCTTAGTTTACTAAAATAAATGCATCTTGTACTTTTTTCGTATGACAAGCCTCAAGGCTGTAATCCTTGATAAAACACAAGTAGAGGGCAGACTGCTTTGTTGCACCACACCGTCTAGTTACGTTTTTTGAAATCCATAAAAATTATAGAATTAATAAAAGGAATTTTTTTAGCAAATACTTTATTTCTACACCCTTGAATTAAAAAGTGACCCAGACTACAGGCTGGAAACAGCATTGGATGTAAAAAAAAAAGAAAGTATAAGGTGATGTCAAACCATAAACTCGCATTTTGTTTTGTTTAGACTGTAAATAATACAGATTTTTTGTCAACTTTCGGAGGAGGAGGGCTAAACTCCCAAACCCCCTTTACTATGGCCTCGGGCCCTTATTCCTACGTATTACAAATTTGTACAACATCCATATATTTAAATAGTATGAATTAAATATAAAATATATATGAAAAAATAAAATGGCTAAACAATTTCAGATGACTTAATATTAAACATTAGTTATTAACATTTGATATGTTTTACAAAATATATCACTGTCACATTTTACATCTGATTTCCTTGTTTTCACTCAACTGCTTCATTATTGTTGTAGCCAGCAGCCTGAAACATTAACAATGGAACAGTATTAATCTACCTATCTAAAATAGGGCAAGAAAAGATAAACTGTATATATTTTTGAATAAAACATACAAGTATATATAATTGAATAATATGTATTAATAATTATACATACAAATATGTATAAATATATGTATCTGTATTTTATGATAAAATTAAGTTTTATTATATATATATATGGGTAAATCCAATAGGGCCTAAAATTAAAACTCATAAATAAATATACACGTTTAAAAATAGAATAGTCTAGTATTGTAACTTGTACTTTCTGTACATTAAGCCATTTCTAAGCAAAAATTAAAAACTATTTTTTAATTTAACATAAGATAGATAGCAAACAAGCGACCAAACAGCCAACCTCAATGCTAGGAACTCTATCAGGCTTGCCCAGAAAACTCAAAAGGTCTTTTGGCAATAGAAATTTGTGGACCCTTTTCAAAAAAATCAGTCACTAACTTAATTTATGTGCTTTATTTATATTAACATTTTTTACAATATAAACCAACATATATTAGTAGTGTAATATAGCTTTAACTTTAAAGGGATTATCACCCTTAAAGCCAACTTCATAACATTAGTAAAAAATAACATTAAAAAAACTGCATCTCATGCATATATATTGTGATCGCCATCAAACTTTCTGTTGTAAAAGAAAAATGTTAGGGTTGCTGGGGGCTGCCTAGAGATGATGGGTATGTGGTAAACTACCCCATTTGCCATTTTTCCTTTCTAGACCACCCTGTCTGTTATAGTCCAGGTCAAATTCCATTTTGATCATTGTAAATATTCAAGAACTGTTCAGATTAAGATCAGCATCACCATCATCAACTGTTTCCAGTCTGTGGACATGTCAGTTTAGTAAAATACCTATATCTTCCTCTATATTTCCACTATTCTTCTCCTCCCAGTTGCACACTTTGTGTTATCTTTTCCTCCCATCTCTATCTTGGCCTGCCTCGAGATCTTTTTCCTACATACATCTCCATAATTTTCTTTTGACGTTCTCTCCTTCTCTATCCTCATTACATGCCCATACCATCTCAGTCTTTCTTCCTCTACTATCTCATGTACTTCTGTTGCTCCTCATAAACTTCGTTCCCATGGCCTCCACTCTCCTAGTCTCTCTTACATTCAATGTTTACGTTTCTGCTGTATATGTGACAATGTGTACAACACTTCCTTACACTTTAAGGGCACTTCGCTTCTCCATAGCAGGTCTCTTACACAAATATAGAACAACTCTCCATAGCAGCTCTCTTACACACCTATAGAACAACTCTCCATAGCAGGTCTCTTACACACCTATAGAACAACTCTCCATAGTAGGTATCTTACACACCTATAGAACAACTCTCCATAGCAGGTCTCGTACACACCTATAGAACAACTCTCCATAGCAGGTCTCTTACACACCTATAGAACAACTCTCCATAGCAGGTCTCTTACACACCTATAGAACAACTCTCCATAGCAGGTCTCGTACACACCTATAGAACAACTCTCCATAGCAGGTCTCTTAACACCTATAGAACAACTCTCCATAGCAGGTCTCTTACACACCTATAGAACAACTCTCCATAGAAGGTATCTTACACACTTATAGAACAACTCTCCATAGCAGGTCTCGTACACACCTATAGAACAACTCTCCATAGCAGGTCTCTTACACACCTATACAACAACTCTCCATAGTAGGTATCTTACACACCTATAGAACAACTCTCCATAGCAGGTCTCTTACACACCTATAGAACAACTCTCCATAGCAGGTCTCGTACACACCTATAGAACAGCTCTCCATAGCAGGTCTCTTACACACCTATAGAACAACTCTCCATAGCAGGTCTCTTACACACCTATAGAACAATTCTCCCTGCTGTCCTCTTCTCATTTAATCCTCTCTACTTCCACCTTTCTCCTCAATCACGCTTTGAAGATATTTACATTCTGTACTTTTCTCAGTTCTACTCCAACCTTATAGCTTTACCAGACCTTACCCTCTTCCTTGTCATTACCATCACTTCACACTTTGCCATTCTAAATTTCATTTTGTTCTTTTTCACTCCACCCACATCTGTTCCTGTACTTCCTCTTCATTCTTTCCTCTCCGAGTTTTCCTGTCATTTTGTTCATGACCATTTCCATTACCATTACAAATAGTAATGGTGAGAGGGCCTCCCCTGCTTCACTCCATTTTTTATTTGGTACGATTCCGTCCTTCCACTCTCCTTAATACGAATCATGTTATCCTCATACATGCTTTACACTCTCATTACAACTCCTCCATTCCCCACTTCCTCCTCCCTCCCCCTCCCTCCATTCCATTCCACTGATCCTTGTTTAGAAATTATGCATATTCAGACTCTTATGGTTATTTAAGGTTGCCAATCTACATCTTTGTAAATATTTCAACTGTGTACCTTACAGGAAGTGTTTTATATTATATTTGTTTAGGAATTTTTAGGGAGGAAAGGGGTGTATGGAAGGGGAGTACCGTGTCCCCATTTTTTGGCCAATAATTTAGAAATGTACAAGTCTTATGAGTGGCTGTTATACCTGTCCGACAAATTTCAATCTTATACCATAGTAAAAAGTTGTTTTTTAGATGGGTTTTGGAAAGTTCCCATTTTCCCAACCTCCACTTACAAATATCCAATATTTCAGAATTAATATGTTAGGTGGAGTTATCACACCACATTCCTGACATTTTTTAATGATTCTGTATTTCCTAAAATTATACAATGGTTTAAACTATATTGAAAAACACCCGCCTCGGTGGCGTAGTTGGCTAATGCGCTAGTCGTGTTGAGCCAGACCATCAAGGACGGGGAGATCGAGGTTCGAATCTCGGTCGGGTGAACTGGGGTGGTTTTTCCTAAATGGTTTTCCACTCTCCCTCCACGCAAATGCGGGTTCACTTCCTCTAAATGCAACCCTACCAATTCCTAATCCATTAGTGTAATTAGTACTTAAGCGTATAACCCGAACGGGTAGTAAGACGCGGTGCTAAATATTATTATTATTATTATATTGAAAAACAGACAAACATTTCATTGTTATACATTAGTGTGATTCAATCATTTTAGTTCTCTTGGTTTTGGAGCTATAGCGCCTACACAGATACCATCAAACACATATATAAATACAAACAAACATAATATATATAAGCTTTATTATTTATTTGAATATTTATTATTGGTTCCCATTTTCAGGCTTCTTATAGTTTATGAATTAGAGCTTTGGACGGGCTAAAAAGTAGATATGAGCGAGACTCAAAAATATCTCGAAAATTCAAGAAATTTGAAAAAAATTAAATAGCAAATTATGGCCCTATTAATTAATTAAAAAACTAAACCAGAAATGTATTATTTTTTAATAGTACCGCAATGACCCAAATATAGGGCACAATTTTCCCCCGAAAACAGTCTTCGTTAAGACATGTTTTGGTCACATAAATTGTTTCTCAATATCAAACTTTTACATTATTAACTGTTACATTATCAAATTAAATTATAAATTGTATGCATTGCAACTATCACCATTTTATTAATTGCATTTAAAATGTTTTCAGTTATTATATTTAGTGTTTAAATGAACTAAAAGATAATCAAAAAGAAACTTTAGCACCCTATAAACAATTAATTTTCTTAAATAAACATACTTTACGTTTTTCTACTTTCAAATATGTTTTCTTGTCTCATTCTCGCATCTCGATATTTTTTCATATTCTCATCTCGATATCGTCTTGAATTGAAAAAGTAGATCCCTACTAAAAAGTAGTGGTATATAGACACCATTTTCTTTCAAGATGGCTATAATGTCTACTGTATTATATCTAAGGCCCTTTAAAAGTTAATTCAAAAAAATACTATATGGCTAAGCTGAGATAAAGGCTAGAAAATAATGTTTTGCAGACGTCATCTTGAAACAAAATAGCGGACATAATTTTTAGTTAAGCTATTATTTTAACCAAATGCCCACGTTATATACATGCAAAATTTCAGCAGAACAAATTTGTACAGTGGTTTAAGAATGAGTGATAAACAGACAGACCAAATTTTATTTTTTATATATTAGTAGGATGAAAGTAAATAAAACAACCATTAGTTCCCTAAATAACTTTTAAAACTCTAGGATTTTTATGGCCCTTCATTTGGTATGTGAACAAAGAACACAACATAATTTGTTTTATTTAACAGTTTGTGTATGTTTATTCCATTTTTACACAATATCTAATACTTTTAATCAACATGAAATGTTATTTTTTAACTAAAATGCATGATAAAGGGAAAGTTGTACGTGTCCCCTTAATAAAATGCGCTGTAAAATAAAAAAAAAGGTGCAACTGTACATTTAAAGAATTCAGACACCATTAAAATATTACTTCTGCTTTTTTAGCCGACGTCATTACAACTTTTAAGTGCACTTGGACGAACTATTCAGATGTCGGTAATAATGTTTAGGTAGACACAACTTGCATAACACGAGTCAAAGGAACAATAAAACTGAGTTTGTTGTAACCGTTGTGAAATTTGATTATCTTAATTGTTTGAGCAATACAAAATTTCTTGCGAGAAGCAAGCAATTCACTCAATCACAAGTGATTTCAATCACAAATAACTTATTAAAGACAGATTAATTCAAAGTTGCCTTACTTTTGCGATGGCTTTTCCGGCGAAAGTTGCTGCTATCCCTAAAGCGAAGAAGATGGCATGAGGCAGGTACTTGAGGCTTAGGCTTCTTCTTTTCTTCATCATGAAAGTGATGAACGACAACTTCTTCTCAGAGTAAGGAGGGTAACGAGAACTGCAAACAACTAACTTTGTCTTAAGGGGAGATCAATATATTTTAGCATCAGAAACTATTTTGTTTTTTTATTATTTAAAATATTTGAGAACAAATTGACTAATGATATGAGCACACAACTTAAAAATATTAACTTAAGTCATGAACACAAACAGCATCCAGGTCCCGGCCATTAATTTATCACTGTGAAAGGGTAAACCAACATTTCACCAATGACACATTTTTTTACCATACCGGGAATTGAACCCGGGATTCTCAACTCAGTAGACAGACACGCTACAAACTGAGCTAAGGTGTCGGACAACACTGACCTTGACTCGTGTTTCATACATCCCCATTTTTAATAGATTAAGGGGCAGACTATAATGATCAGAGGGGTAAGGGCAGTCCAGAAGAGAAGAAGTTGTTATTAAATTCCAGGACACCCTTGCCAGAATTTAAGAAATGATGAACATTTTTAAAGGGGAAAAATGTAAAATTTCTGTATATTAATTTATTGTTAAATTGTAAATCTTCCTAATAGAAACTAAATAATATTTTGTCTAACAAGTGTTGGGTAAGAGTTTGAACTTTGATGTTATTAAAAATAAAAAACCTACATCCTAGGTCCAATGCAACTATTATAATTATTGTGTATTTTTAATCAAACATTTTTGGTGTGTGTTTGTGTGTTTTATAGTGTTTTATAGGGTTCTATCCAAACAATTTCTACTCCAGTATCACAAAGCTAAGTGTGCTGGCTATCCCTCCTAATTTAAACCATGGTATGGATATAAATAAGTTTTAATTATAGATTTTGAAATTGACCAAAAAAATGTTCTTGAAAAAAATTCATGGAGTAAATTTTAATAACTACTTACATAATAAAACATCAACATATTCCAGCTAATTTAAGTAGATAAAAATGAGCCACAGTTTTGTCCATAAGAAAACTAAAAACTTTTCTCAACTGATGCCGGTGTGCCTGGATAACTCTTAGGTTATTGTACTAAACCTCTAACAAAAAGTGCTGTTGGACTTTAAAAATATTAGTTTACCCAACTATTACTATCCAAGATGCAAATGGATGCCATTCCTAATGTAATATATGTGTCTTGGTGCAAAATAAGTCTGTTGAAAGTGTATTTCATGCAGATTTTATATTTAAAAGCCACTATTATCCTTATTTTTCACCAAACTTATGTTTTAATTTCCTTAAAGTTATTCAGGGATAAATATTACCATCAAATAGCTTAGTGTGATTGTTATTTAATAGCTCTTATTAGGGTTAACTAAGTACGTAGCTATAAAATAAAGGTGGCTGAAATTTTGGGCATTCGTCTTATTATAGGAAGATAAGGTTAATTTAATTTTTGTAAATTAATAACATTAAAGAGCATTAAATACAAAAGCAGGGTGGCCACAAACCTGGAATGGTCAGGAAATTTAAAAGCCAAGAAAAAATCAAAGAAAAGTCAGCGAATTTTATCATGAAACGGGGAAAACTAGGCATTATAATTTTTTATCAAAACAAGAGAAACAATATTTTTTTGTTAACTCATTTCCATTTATAGTATATTATGGCAATCACAGATAAATTGAATTAATAATATTCACGAGACAATATCCAATCAAGTATTTCATTACGTATTCACCTGGATGAGTAATGAACAAAAAACTAAAACGACAACAATATTGTATATCTCACTGTTCTGATTCATTCCTTGTTAATCTTAACAAATTACGTGCATTTGAACCTGGACCTCCCCATCACTGGGACTGACACCTGTGTCAACATGCTCACCGTGCAGGTCACAGACAATTAATATCAGTTCAAACATTGAAGATTGATCCATGCTCAGTGGCCAACAGTTATATAAACGGGTAAAACATGATCAGAGAAAAATTAAAAAATTTGTATGGAACATCTGGAAAAGTCAGGGAATTTGAAAAAGGAATTTCTGTGGCCACCCTGAAACTTCACAGTGATAAGACAATCCTTAGTTGTAAAATTTAATATTAATTTTTCCCAAACAATCCTGAGAAATAAATTATGAAGTCTGATCCGAGTTTCGGGAACATAAAAAAGTCCCGAATTTTCTCCTGAAGTTTGGGATCCCAAACAGGTCTAGTTTTGATATAAAATCTGCAAAAATACTGGCCTTATCTCGCTTTCCCAACACTCCCACCTTAACACTTCATCATATGGACCCAGGCTTTCTATATGGGCTAGTAGGAGGAACAAAAACAAGAAAGTTACACTAAAATAGTCAAATTTTATTTTGTGTTTAGAATCAGATTTGAAGTCACAGTAAGACTCTCAAAGAGAGACATCTTAGCTCAGTCGGTAGCGTGTCTGCCTACTGAGCTAGGGTTCAATTCGAAGCAAACTCGAAATGAATATATGAAATATTCTCGAAGATAGATCGAAGTTCAAATATTTTATTTTAGTTGTTTTATGCTTGAAAAAAATTTATTGTTGTTATTTATATAACTTAATGCACTAATAATAATTGGAAAATGTTTTATTGCAACATTGTTTGTAATAATTTGTGTTAATCTGACAAATCACAACTTACAATTAAATTACTTCAGTTTTTTTTTCCATATAAATATTAATTTGTAATGTATAACAGCTCTGAATTGCTATAATTGAACATATGTTGAGTATTTTAGATGTTAATATTTTTTATTGGCGAAGCTTCCAAACCGGAATTTGTTTCGAAGCGAGGTCGAATCTGATGTTTGTTTCGAAGCCAAGTCGAAGTTTCGCACACCCCTATCATTGATGATTTACCCTTTCACATTGATATATTAAAGGCCGAGGACTGGATGTTGTGCCGGTCCTAGTCCTAAGTTGTATTATAAGGCATATGAAGCTACGACAGGCCTAACAAGCCGGTAGTGGAAAATATATGGCTTGAATACAAAATTGACCCAGATCATAAGCTGGAAACATTAATGGATGTAAAACTAAGACCCTCGAACAAAAGTATGAGATGAGTGTGAAACGTACGCAGCGAGCTTTTCCCCGATGACGTTGTAGTCCTTGACAAACACGCTCTTGTTGTGCGTGAAGGTGTCAAAGCTGTGCTTGCCATGGTATGCTCCCATTCCGCTTTGACCCACACCTCCGAAGGGCAGTTCATGCACTGGAAACAAAAAATTGACGTCAATTGCACCTTGAAGCTGTCAAGGGTGTAGAAAGGTGGTGGAAGGGTTCGGCCAGACTGACAAGCGAACGCGCAAGCGACTGGGTGGCCAGACTGGCAAACAAGTGAGCGCGTGATTAGCAGATAGCTCTCGTTAGTTGTTGACAAGGAGGCTCCGAATCTTGGCTGAGTGAATTGAGGGGGGTTTTAACAAGTGATGTATTGTTGTGGTTTTCTCATGCTCTCTCCACGCTAATGGTGATTCTTATTTGTAAAGGCCTACTTTGATAATATTGAATTATTTTAACATATCAGTTATATATATGGTTTATGATCTTACCAATTAAATTAGGCCGTTAGTAGCAAGTGTGCTAAACCTATCGATATTAATAAAAATGTCAAAATGAGAAGTTTTCCTAGCACTCAATGAACCAAAATACAATAATATTGCCTAGCGCCTGTAAACTAGACTGTACCGGCTCGAGCGTGCGTGCTTGAAAATAAAACCAGCTCTATCTTTCAAGCAATTTCGCTCCAGTCTGGCCACCTCTCATTACAACCAATGTTTTATATTTTAGTCGCTCGCTCGGTCTGGCCACCCCCAAAGGTGTAAATCCCTCTGTAATTTAATAGGACTCCCACATATATATGTATAAGAACTTTTAGTGGCTAAAGGTATAGTAAAAGTTTCTATGGAGCTGTCCTAGAAAAATTATTTTTCTACGCCCTTGCTCTCTGTGGTCAAAGATGAAAATATTCCAGTAAATGTTCCACAGTGGCGGCTTGGACGGCCTATTACGTAGGTAAAGAGGCTGGGTTAAGGAAGGCGACACCTCGGGTCGTATGCAAGAACTTGACTAAGTGGACACTAGCGTGGGTTTGCTTGCGTCATCATCGGTTAAACGTTGGCCCGATAGTGTGCCCGGAACCCCACTATTGGTCCACTAAGCATTCACTGACGTTCTGCCCCTAGAACCTATTACATGTCATATATATAGATACCCTAAATAGAGGGTTGGGGAGGGGGGAAACTAACAGTTGTTAGCAAATACTTGGCCAACCTTAAAATTAAACTATCTGGTAATTTTTCCACTCTCGATCTCTGTCCTCAGCTAATAAATCATCTATGAGAACGCCATTGAGCTAGATATCTAGTTAGAATTTAAAGAAACTAGAAAGAGATCTGTGTCAATTTGTTTTCAAAGAATGAAAATGATTTTCTTTATTATGAGGAACTAACGTACTCTCCGGTTATTAAGTAAGGTAACAAGCTAAGCGGCACACTTCGATGGTCAAATGGTTTAAGGCAGGGGATACCAAACTTTTTAGACCATAGAAGACCTTGCACCAAAAAAAATAAATGCTGGAGCCATAATAAAATTTTTACACTATCATTATGAACATTCAATAACAACAGTTATTGATGTTATTTTATGGTATGAGAAAAAAAATTTTAAATGGAAAATTAATTCCCCTTTGGAAATAGCAACAGTCGTATTTGACTTGAATAGTGGCGATACTGTTGATTGCTAAACGGCCAAACTTCCGTTTACTGTTCTGTTAAAAATGTCTTCTATGTATGTGAAGTGTGCGCGGTCGTCTGGTCGGTTAACAAATCAAATTAAAGTTATACAACACTCACATTGTAAAACTACTTTTTCATTCAATTATACCTCTAACATAATAACTATAACATAATAACTATTGCGGTCTAAGGCAGGCATATCCAACCATTCCCTGACTGAGGGACACATAAGTTCTCGGGGAATTGGCTGAGGTGTATACATGAAATTTATAGGAGTTATTGCCCAAATATAATTAAAATAGAGCCTAATTTGTAGGGGTGGACAGGATCGCGGTTATTGTTCCAGCAGGTACTCCTGGCTCCATCTCTATTGGAGACACAGTTATCTTCTTTGTTCTATAGCAAACTGGGGGTTAATTTACTGCCTGTGGTTAGACAAACAAGTTAGGAAGCTTGTGAGTCAATGTTCTCTGTCTATCAACAGTTATTTGTTAGGCTCAGCAAGAGAGAGAGCTTGAAAGATTTAGAGCAGGACAAAGATACTCTACCATCTTTTGGGGCTTTAAACAAAGAGGAGTTTCAAGTGGTTTCATACATACCAAAATAATATTCAAGGGGTTTAAAAATCATATAATATTTACTTGGGGTTTTAGACCTTAATACATTTAAGGTGTTTCAAATCTAGAGAACATTTAGGGGGTTTTAGACCTAAAGAATATTTAAGGTGTTTCAAACCTAGATAGCCTTTAAGAGGTGTTAAAATAGATAACATTTAAGATTTTAGAGGACATTTAAGAAGGGTAAATTTAATTTTTTTTTTTTGCACTCTTCCAATAGTTAGTTAAATATAAAACATTACTTTCAAAAGAGATTAACTAATAAATATAATATTTTAAAATTAATTATTCACTTTATATTATTCATTATTTGTTAAAAATTTAACTATTTGTTCCAATATAAAATGCTATTCGCACATCCCTATTTATAATATGATTTTATGATATATAATTTGTATTATATTTAATAATGTCAAAGATTTTACAAGTATTACCGGTACCGTATTGGTATAAAAACAAAATCTATTTGTAATCTAGAATTAATCTAAAGCATTATTTTTATAATTTCCCGTTCCCGTCCCGATCCCGATATTTTGACTCATTTCCCGTCCCGATATAAAAATGTCATTCCCGCCCATCCTTACTAATTTGTTGTTTATTTATTTACATTATCATTTTTTGGGATATTTAACGTCTACTTTCTAAACAAACCTTTTTTACTAGATAATTTTAGGCTTCAAGGTTCACCATTAAAACACAACAAGAGCAATCTCACCTGCTGAAGGAGAATGATGTTCCCCTGAACATTATGTAGTTATATTGTGTTTTAATTGTGAACTCTGAGTTTCTGGTAGGTGTGTGTAGGTAGGTGTGCCCCTTCTATCCTCTTTTCAATGTTTAATTTAATACATCCATTTGGCGTCATAATTTTCCTTTGTAAACCCAACTTATTATATTTAATTAGTACATGATTTAATAACACACTTAGAGTAGACACAAAAACACAACACCCGTAACATTGAATCAACACTGTAAAAGAAGAACTCCCTATTTTAACAAAGATGGGTTTTTTTTCCCGAATATGCCAGGAATTAAACCAGGGATACCCAGTTAAATAGGCAGGCACGCATTTGTTAGTTTACTTCAATTAAAACTATTTAATTTGTTTAGTTTTTACTATCACATTATTGTTTGTACAACCTAAACGGGAAATATGACGACGCGGTGCTAAAGATAAACTTATCAATCTTTGTTTCACTGTGGTGTAGCTTATAATAAAGGGCCATAGCGTAATCAGTCAAGGTGAGACTGCTACCTTTCAGAGTGAATAAAGGTTATCTTTGTAACTAAAATAATCCTTGTTTGAAAAGGAAGACTCCCCGACACCTTAGCTCAGTCGGTAGTTTGTCTACTTACTAAGACCATTAGTGAAATGAGGGAGGATTGTGTCTACTGTAGTTCTAAGTGTTAGTTTACAAGTCTTGATTTGATATAATCAGTCAATTCAGAATATGACGTTAAACACCTTATATATAAAACATAAATGCGACAAAGGGTTATTTTTTTCCCTCACCACAGAGCTGCAGCAGAGTATCGTTTATGGTGACAGATCCACTCGTCGTCTGAGTGGTGAAGAGGTTCTGAACACTCTTATCCTTTGAGAAGATGTATAGCGCCAGAGGGTGTTCTCTAGCAAAACAAAACAAAACACCTTAACTTCACTTTTATAAAACCCGGTACACAACTTATTTTACAAGAAATTGCAACCTAAATATGGTGTCATGGGAACACCAAATAGTGTACTATAACTGATTCGCACAACTTACTGTATACAATTTCAGGGAATAGAGCAAGTCCTATCTCGGCCATTTTTATTGTATAACTTTTTGATTGTTAACAATAGGCAATCACTCGCCTCGGTGGTGTAGTTAGCCAACACACTAGTTTCGTGTTGAGCTAGACTGCAGAGTACGGGGAGATCGAGGTTTGAATCTTGGCCGGGTGAACTGGGGGGGATGGGGTGAAACAGTTACAATTTAAAGTTATATTTGTGTTATAATAAATATAAAGATCAAACTCATTATATTTTTCATTGATTTATTTACTACCTGTTGCCAACAAAAGCAAAGCAACCATCGCATTGGTTGGTTGCATACATTGTATGCCATCACATATGCCCTGCTGAGGTAAATTTATATACAAAATACAAAATAACTCTAAAAATAGACTTACATTCTCAAAAAATTACATTTTTCATATTAAAGTTTTTTTAAATGTGTTTGTTCTAAATTGTTTAAAAATTAGGCCAGTAGGAATCTTCCTACTATGATATCGATTAAAAATGGCCGATGAAGTATAATTATTTCTTATCTAAACTATGAAACAAGAGAAAGGTAATTTATAAATTCAAGTCAATGTTGTCCAGGCGCAAAAAAACAGAGAGAGAGAGAGAGAGTGTGTGTGTGTGTGTGTGTGTGTGTGTGTGTGTGTGTGTGTGTGTGTGTGTGTGTCTGCATGTGTGGGTGTATGCGAGTGTGCGTGCATATATATATATATACACACACACACAAATACACACATCAGTGAAAGAAGGAAAATGTTTTCATACATTGGTATCTAAGTGTGACAAGTTAAAATTCAACCGGGTTAGATAAAAAGCTTGGAATTCACTGAGTGAGCAACGTCATGAACTTTACAAGAGAAGGATTTGAAATAATTATGTGAATTTTAAATAATGTTTAACCTATTAAGTAAAATATACTTTTTTTAATGTGATTGTAATTTATTGAACAAGCAGCTTATATCACATATATTTAAATTTGACTTGAGGTAGTCCTATTTAAAGTGTTAAGAAAAATCTAATGTTTATAGTCTAAATATAGAATCACATTGAGATGACCACAAATGATTTTCATACTAATATAATATATACGACTTATCAGTGTATTGAAGATTTAATAACTGTGGTTTAATAGGCAGTCAGAATTAATAACATATCAATACAGGTATTGGAAGGTTTGATTAATATTTAAATATTTACTAAATGAATTCTAATTTGTATTGCTTTTTCTATATGTCCTATCTGATTCCCACTAGGTTAAATAGATAATATAATCCAGGAGACTAGTAAAGTGGAGGCCATGGTAATGAAGTTTGTGAGGAGCATGTGAGCTGTCACGAGGAAGTTATCCAGGAAAGAGTGGGGGTACAGGGAGTACATGAGATAGTAGAGGAAGCAAGACTGAGATGGTATGGGCATGTAATGAGGATGTCAAAGAAAATGTTGGAAATGAAGTATGTAGAAAAAATACTGCAAGAGAGGCCAAGAAAGAAATAGGAGGAGCAGATAACAGAAAGTGTTCAAGTGAGAGGAGAAGAATGGAAGAATGGTGGCGGGCATTTCACTTAAGTGACCCGGCCACAAGCTGGAAACAGTTGATGATTATTATCCAGGATGATGATGATGATTATCTAGGATAACCACTAGGTAAATGACCAGGGTGGGACTGAAGCGAATAATCCAAAGTTATGATTCTTAATGTGGGGTCCTTGGACCAATAGTGTTCAGCAGGATTGATAATGATTTAATGATGTAAAGTTTAGCGGTAATAACTATAATGCCATTGATCCTTTTTTTTTTCTTTTTTTTTTCTGTCTTGTGTTATTGTCTCTGATTGGCCTCTACTGACACACGACTTCCTGTCTGTAGAGGTGATGCCATTGTCTCGTTCACTCTCTTTCCGGACCTGATTGACGTGAGACGAATATTTTTCCTTTTTTCTTTTGTTCAGTTTGAATATAAATTTAACGTGTAGTCGCATTCTTTTCTATTTTTGATATTATGGGGTAAAGGTCCGTGTAGTTTTAATTCCCTAATTTTGCCTTTTAGGTTTATTATTTTATATCTCTTTTGTAATATTTTTATATAAGATTAACCATTATCTAAAATGTGACCTGGTTTTCATTTTCATCAATGTACCTGTCATGATCCTATATAACACATGATCTAAATTATAATTATAAAGCATTATGGTTGGACGCTATTTCTATCATTATTAATTTTTTTTTTCTCTTGTCTTTTAATGAAGAATTTTTTTTTTAATAATGTAACATTTTATATACAGTAAAGTTATGATGAATGTGAACATTTTTTTTCTTTATGTTAAATTAACAACAAAGTGTTGTTTGTTTGCTAATGAATTCTAAATCTTTCATATTTGTAACCTTGTAATGATTTAAAAGATCCCTTTGGGTAACCACGTGTTGGTGCAAATTTCCAAATCTTCCCATTTTTTTGTAATTTAGTCTCTTTTTATCTGTGCGCTATCTTTCAGTCAAGGCGAAGTCTCCCAGTTTGGTTTGAGCTAAAAAAAATATCTATAGTATAGGTAATTTTTACTACTTTTAAATTAATTGTCTAAATATGTAGGGGTTTTTTTCTGTGAAAAAGTAAGTTTGGTTAGGGGTGCACAAAACAACAAACATGTCCACTAAGGGCCATAAATTGTTGCTGGATTCCGTTCCAATCTTTTTACCGTCGAAACCAGAAGTTACCCTTTAGATTATCTTAGAACTGCTGGATAGTACTCGCAATGGAGAGGAACTCAGTACAGTTATAGCTGAACATCTGCGCAGCAATTTCTCCCTTACCAAGGCGGCCTCCTTAAAAGGCAAATGGTGGAATAACACCTTATTAAATAAATGTAGCCTATTTCCCTTGTGTTTACATTATGTCCATCCCCTGTAGCTAAATCCGATCAAATGTACAATTTGAACCTCTAAAAGTGTAGAAAGGGTAGTGTATATTTTCAACGAACCTACTATTGATTATCTTGACAGCTTCAAACATATCTTCTACCACTAAGATAGGTAAGATAGGCCCGAAGATCTCCTCTTGCATGACAGGATCAGAAGGCTTCACGTTGACCAGTACCGTAGGTCCGATGAACCGCTCCGTTGCATCCGTTTCTCCACCCACGGCGACCGTACCATTACTCAGGAACTCCACCAGTCTCCTTTGAAATAAAACAAATTGTACGCTATATACTAGACATACATATCTACAAGATTAAAGTTCTACATTTGAAAAGTGAGGTTAGTGAACCAATTAAATGACAGGGGTGATTATTATCGTCAACTTGGACTTTGGTGTTGTTTACCAATGTATTATTTGTTTAATTCAAATGCTCATTTTATCTGACTTTGAGTAATCTCTATATATTTATTAATATTATATTTGTAAGAAGGTACAGGAAAGGTGGATATAAACATATAAAAGGTACGAACACATAATGGCTTTTACAATTAAAAGAAGAACTTAGTTCACACTTTACATTGCTGCCATTGGACAAAGAGGTAATGGTCGCCTCTTGAAGAAAATCGATCGTCACTGCCCAATCCCCCGACCTAGGTTTCATTCTATCGGAACTCATCAGGGAGGAGTGTGAAACGCGCAACGCAACTTCCTGAAAGAAGAAACCAACCTTTTACATGTTCCTATCTATGTGTCCTATCATTCTTTACAATTTTCCATTTTCTCTCTTTAGTGTTTTTTGGTCTCCTCTTTTACGACGTTCCGTTGCGTGTTTCACACTCCTCCCTGATGAGTTCCGATAGAATGAAACCTAGGTCGGGGGATTGGGCGGTGGCGATCGATTTTCTTCAAAAGGTAACCACTATCTCTTTGTCCGATGGCAGCAATGTAAAGTGTTAAATGTATTCTTATTTTCATTGTAAAAGCTATATTGTGTTCGTCCCTTTTATGTGTTTCTATCCACCTTTATCGTTCCTTCTTCCAGATATAATACAATTACCTCATAAAGTGAAAAGAGGTTTTCCTTATAGAGATATATGTTTATTAAGTACATCCAGTCAAGATTCAAGCCTCTACCTCTTAATCAATGGATTCCTTTGACAGAGAGTCTACAGGTTCAGAGAGCTGAATTTTAAAAACCTTAAAATATAAATGTATATAATAATAAAGCCTATTGATAAAAGAGGAACATTTTGGTTCACAAAAAGCATAATTAACTCCCCATTTCCCAGACCTCAATTTATAAAATATAATTGTTTATAGCTCGGAAACTTAACATCCAGCCTGTGGTCTGGGTCAGTTTTTTATTCAAGCCATATATTTTCCACTACCTGCTTGCTAGGTCTGTTGTAGCTTCATATGCCTTATAATTTAACTTAAGACTAGGATAGGCACAACATCCAGTCCCCAGCCATTAATTCATCACTGAAAGGATAAACCCATATTTTTATTAATTGTAAAATTTCGGCAATGTCAGGAATTGAACCTGGGACCCTTAGCTCAGTAGGCAGACACACTACTGACTGAGCTAAGGTGTCTGACAACTCAGAAACTATTGGTTTAAAAAAATAGCTTTAAAATAAATTATTTATTTGAATATTCCTACAACTTTGTTACAATAATTATTTCGTATGATAAATAGTTTAGGATATTTGATCAAAATTGTAAATTTCCAAATATTTAAGTACCCTCAAAGTCATATTCACAGGAAAATGTGATCAGACTTTTGTTTGTAGTTATAACGATACTGAATTATTGGAGTATAATTGTCCCGCGATTGGGAGCCAATTATGGTGATACGGTTTATTGTGATAGTTGGTAATTATAGCCCCGTGATCGAGTGCCAATTATTACGATATTTTACTTAAATAAATACAACTGTTAATGCTGCACACGATTTATTGGAGTGATTTTATCTTCTTATACAATTTTACTTGAAATACAGTTTATTTTCTGTATATAAGTTAGTAGTAGTGTCGTGATATTACACATACTCTAGGTTTATGTCGCCGGCACTCTGTATTTATGTGATTACTCTATATATTCATACGCACAGGCAGCTTATATATGACATACCCCTTACACCTCTCGTGACCAGTGTCAAAACCAACAAGTGTCTTGAAGGCTAGCTTCCTATTGGGTATAGGGAGCTGGCGTCTCTTGCTCGTTTGGTAAATACTACGGAGTTTAATTTTGAAATAAAAAATAAGTTATAATGGTGCAATCCTTCTACATTATTTCTGAAAAACGTGTGATTCTTCATGGATGAAGTCTTATAAGGATAATTTACATACAATTTATTGAAGAAAAATACCTTCATCCATGACTTTTTAAATATATGAGAGCGGTCCAAATCAGTATCGTTACATAGTGTTAAAATAAGCAGTGCCTAGCTACGAAATTTAATCAAAATCTGTATAGACTTTTTTTATAAAATTATGTTTTCCCCCTTTTATCCAATAAATAAACTACCCTTAATTTTAAGGTTGGATAGACAATTCCAGAGTCCCTATGGTGAACCTTAGATGGAACCCAGACAGGTTTTATCCCAATCAGTAAAATTGTTTTAGCTCTAATCTTAGTAACATACAGACACACAGACAGATAACACTGCAAAAACCATTTTACAGGTTCAGGAGGTCATGAATCGTTGACATCCACTTAAATCTCAAATTCAAAGTTTTTGACGGTCACAAGAAAATAAAAATATATATAATAAAAACTATACTTTAGTTGTCGATTGATAATTACTTGTAATGTTGGTCAGACACGATGCGGCCCAGGTCCGGGGAGCCCTTCACGTTCTTCCCGTACCATTCCCTGAGGATCGTCTTGGCCTTGGCCACAAACTCTGATTGCACTTGCTTGGAGCACAATAGATAGTCCGGGGCCACACACGTCTGTCCGGCGTTCGCACACTTCCCCCACAGGATGCGTCTTACAGCCACGTCCATGTCAACAGTACTGTCCAGGTACACAGGGCTGGAAACAAACACATTCACAGGATTGTGAGGAGTTTGCAGGGGTGAAGCTTAGGAGGGTTCGAGAGGCTGGATTGTGAGGAGTTTGCAGGGGTGACGCTTAGGAGGGTTCGAGAGGCTGGATTGTGAGGAGTTTGCAGGGGTGACGCTTAGGAGGGTTCGAGAGGCTGGATTGTGAGGAGTTTGCAGGGGTGAAGCTTAGGAGGGTTCGAGAGGCTGGATTGTGAGGAGTTTGCAGGGGTGAAGTTTAGGACGGTTCGAGAGGCGGGAGTGTGAGGAGTTTGCAGGGTGAAGCTTAGGACAGTTCGAGAGGCTGGAGTGTGAGGAGTTTGCAGGGGTGAAGCTTAGGAGGGTTCAAGAGGCTGGATTGTGAGGGGTTTGCAGGGGTGAAGCTTAGGAGGGTTCGAGGGGCTGGATTGTGAGGAGTTTGCAGGGGTGAAGCTTAGGAGGGTTCGAGAGAGGCTGAGACCAACATGTCCCAACGAGGACAAGGGTTGTCAAGAACGGCTGTTTACTATCCATCAATTTTAAACCTCCTTGGGCAGACTTTCCCATTGTTTTTTTCAAACAACTCTTAGGACAAGATATACATATAAAAGTTTGTCATGTCTGTTCCTGGTGCAAAATGCCGGAGATAAAATAGTCCCCCATTCGAATCTCTGGGTGGGGACTACTCCAGTAGGAGTTTATTTATATTTATTTAATATCTTTATTTTAGTCGTGAGATAGTAAAGCTAGGAAAGAGACTAGGATTGGGATATGAAATGGTAGGAGAACTAAAATCATTGATTGATAAAGTAAATGGGTTTGGATTAGATAGTGTGGCTTGACAAGAGGTTAGATGGTCAGATAAATATAAAGTATTCGCCTGACTTTATCCTACCATCTCCTGACCATCTAACCTCTTGTCAAGCCACACTATCTAATCCAAACCCATTTACTTTATCAATCAATGATTGGGCGGTAACGATCGATTTTTTTTCAAGAGCCAACCATTACCTCTTTATCCAATGGCAGCAATCCTGTGCCTAAACTATGTGTGTGTTGTTTATATATATATATATGTAGAAACAAACACACATAGTTTAGGCACAGGGTTGCTGCCATTGGATAGAGAGGGAATGGTTGGCTCTTGAAAAAAATCGATCGTTACCGCCCAATCTTCAAGAGGCAACCAATATCTCTTTATTCATTGGCAGCAATGTAAAGTGTGAAATGTGATCTTCTTTTCAGTGTAAAAGCCAGATTGTGTTCGTTCCTTTTATATGTTTCTATCCACCTTTCCTATTCCTTCTGGCAAATATAATGCAATTGCCTCATAAAACGAAAAGAGGTTTTCCTTACAGATATATATAATGTATCAACAATAACATTAGACATATAGTAAAAATTAGTGTAGGTCTTTGCAAAAGTAAGAAGACACAATGGTTTGACAACGAATCTTCAAAATTAAAAGAGAAGCAACATTATTACATTAGTTAAAAAGTCCAAGTGGTTTGAGCTTAAACACTTTTAGCAATTCAAAAGGAAAGCCAGTGCCGTATTCATTGACAAAAAAAATAGAGTATTTAAAGGGTAATAGAACATCACAAAAATAAGAATATTAGGGAGCTTTATATAGGTATTAACGGATTTATAAAATATTGTAAGGCTATGGCCAATTTAGTGAATGATGAGAATAGTAATCGGATGGCAGACACGATAGATGTTTAGAGTAGTTGGACGACCCCTTCAGTCATATTGTTTGTGTTTATTAAGGATTTCAATTGGATGAGGTTAGCAAAATCCATGATGCTGAACCATTAGGCCCAGAGCCAGGTATTGGCAGAGTCAAAGAACTATTAAGAAGTTAAATAATCATAAAGCTCCAGGTATAGATTCAATTCCAGCAGAATTAATAATGGGAGGTGGTGAAATTATAGTAATAGAAGTTCATAAACTTTTATGTTCCATATGGAAACATGATGTATTGCCACAAGAATGGAAGGAAGGTATTATAATACCTATTTTAAAAATGGAAGATAAAACAGTGTAATGCTTATAGAGGTATCTCACTACTACCAACATGCTAAAAAATTATTTAAATAATTATTTTAATCACATTGATGTCATATTCAGAATAAATAATTGAGGATTAGCAGTGTGTATTTCAACACAATAAATCAACAGACCAGATTTTTACTATTCATCAAATATTAGAAAAGAAGTGGGAACCCAACATGATAGTAGTAGGCACATCAATTACTCATAGATACCCGCCTCGGTGGCGTAGTTAACTAACGCGCCAGTTGTGCTGAGCTAGACCACTGAGGACGAGGAGATCGAGGTTCGAATCTCGGTCGGGTGAACTGGGGTGGTTTTTCCTAAATGGTTTTCCACTCTCCCTCCACGCAAATGTGGGTTCACTTCCTCTAAATTCAACCTTCCCAATTCCCAATCCATTACTGTAATTAGTACTTAAGCGTATAACCCGAACAGGTAGTAAGACGCGGTGCTAAGTATACTTATAAATTTTAAAAAGGCCTATGATTCAGTTAAAAGAAACAAATGGTATGAAATTTCAGTTAAGTTTGGGATACTCAAAAAAACTTGTCGAGCTAAGTGAGGTATGTTTGACTAATATATGTGGCAGGGAACGGGTTGAATATACTTGGTTGAAACACGGAGATGCACTTTCCCTGTTACATCTTAATATAACCCTAGAGTGAATGCTATTAGGGTAATGCAAGAGAAGAGGTATGGATTGAAACTTTACTTTACATCCATTAATGTTTCCAGCTTGTGGCCTGGGTCAGTTTTTTATTCAAGCCATATATTCTCCACTACCGGCTTGCTAGGCCTGTCGTATGCCTTATAAGGGATAGATTGACACTAAAGAGTACAATGTTGCTATTAGGACAGGCAGAGGATTCAGCTTTGTTGGATAATAGTAAGTAAGCTGTTGCAAGAAACGCTGTTGAGGAATGTAAAACCAAGAATATACAAAACTTTTTTTTTTTAATTTAGAATTGCGTCTTACTACCCATTCGGGTTATACACTTAAGTACCAATTACACTGATGGGTTGAGAATTGGAAAGGTTGAATTTAGAGGAAGTGAACCCACATTTGTGTGGAGGGAGAGTGAAAAACCTTTAGGACCCCTCCCCCCCAGTTCACTCGACTGAGACCCGAACCTCAATCTCCCCGTCCTCGGCAGTCTAGCTCAACGTGAAACAAGCTCGTTAGCTAACTACACCACCAAGGTGGGTTACAAAACAATAGTTTTACTGGGAGTTCTCCATGGTTGTGAAACATGGTCTCAAACCATAAATAATAAAAAAAATTAGGGTGTTTGAAAACAAAGTACTTAGAAATATATTTGGTCCAATAAGGGATGAAGATACTGGGGAGAGGAGGAGGTTACACAATGATAAGTTATATACCTTGTATTCATCACAAGACAGGGTTAGGATGATCAAGTTTCATTGATTATGGTAGCAAGACATGCAGTGTCAATGAAAGAATCTAAAACCTTATTCAGGGTATTGACTGGTAAACCAAATGGAAAGACATAGTAGCAGATAGGAGGATAACAGAAAAATGAACCTATAAGAGATAGGGTGTAATGAGGTGGACTGGATGTAACTAGCTCAAAATAGGGATGGAGTGTAAAGAGGTAGATTGGATGTAACTAGCTCTAGATAAGGATAGGGGGCGTACTTTTGTAAATGCGGCAATGAACTTACAAGTTCCTAATGCCATAACTTAGGTGAATATATATATATATATATTATTTGGTTTGGATCTCATACATATGATCAAAATGTAATAAACATAGTAAAATGTTTTATGTATGCTAAAATTATACTGTGGAGAGGCGTGACTCTTTAAAAATTGCTACCAGATATTTCCACAGTAATAATTTTTGGAAATAAAAAAATTGGATGTATTACATCCATTTTTTTAATTTCCAAAGAAAATGGTGGTACTGGTTTGTTAATCAAAGAATAACAAAATTATCAAAACATTAAATTAGCCGGAGCAATATATTTAAAAAACTACCTCATACCCCAAAAAGTGTTGTGAAATTGTACACATGTGAAATACAAAGTTATTAATAGATGTTGTGTATCTAGTCTAGTTTGTGTGGAAGTTTGGCGCATGTGTTCCATTCATAGATTGACAAGTGTGTGTCTAGAGCAGCGTTTCCCAAAAGGTGTTCCGCGGAACCCTGGGGTTCCGTGGAAGGGTCAAAGGGGTTCCGAGTTCTGTCTGAGAATTAACTAAAACGTTCGTAGAAAACAGTCATAACATAGCCGCGCCGCTGTAAGTATATCTAGTATCAAACAGCGCGGGCGGAGCGTGGTGACGGGGCGGCGCACCTGTCGAGACAGCGCTATTAGTGCTATTATAAGTAAATATGTGAAAAAATTTCATTCTTCACATTAAATAGTTACTTTTTTTTGTACGATAAATGTTTTATAATACTTATAATAATTTTTTATTTAATTCTTTCTTTTCATGTCAAACATGAAAATATTCAAACTACACTACAAGGTACAATCACTTTTGTTATTATCAAAATTGGGTTCCGCCAAAAAAAGTATGATCAATTAGGGTTCCGTGGCCAAAAAAAATTGGGAACCTCTGGTCTAGAGTACACAACATTTTTTGTATCCAGTCTAGTTTGTGGATATAATTGGCCTTATACATTTAATTTTGAGGCTGAGATGAGTAAGTCACGCTTACATTCCCGTCGTATGAGATTATTGTTTCATGTTTAAATAAATATTTCCCCCTCATTTTACATTGTTACCACTGGAAGCACCAAATACTAACTCACCTCTTCCCTCCAAGTTCGAGAGTAGTGGGAACGAGATACTCATTGGCAGCTTTGTGTATTATCTTGCCCACATTCGTTGAGCCTGTGTAGAAGATGTAGTCAAACCTCTCCTTTAATAGCTGAGTTGTCTCTTTCACTCCACCGAGAAGTACAGCATAGCATGTCTATACGAGAGAACATACAAAATACAAGTCAATAAAACTAGAACCGTGACTGGTAGGCCTAGTGGGAATAGACCAGTGGGAAGACTGTACCGTCTGCGTCACACCCGGTTGTTGGGTTGAAAGGTGTGCCGCTAGACGGAACCTCACTCTCTCTAAGGTGTGGTGTAAGGGAGTATGCGACAGTGCAGTGCCGGTCGAAGTATGAAACGGACGCTAGCAAAAGAAAGACAAACGAAGGAAAGGCCGGACTTGAGAGTGTGTCTAGAGGGATCCAGGTGTACCTGAACTTAAAGAAGTGAAGAATAAAATATAAGTGAAACATGATATAGTTGTTGGTCTTTTTGTTCCTTTACGGAATGAAATACTCCCGTGTGAAAGAATACCAAGAGTGGGCAGTTTGCGCCAACGACACGTCGGTGCTAGGGGTGTCGGGGAAATGTACCCAGAGATAGTAAAAAGGGTACAAGACCTAGATGCAAAAGGGAGGATAACATTACAATGGACCTGGAAGAGGTAGGGTGTAGTGTGGTGTACTGGACACAATTAGCTCAACATAGGGACAAGTGAAGTTCTTCTGTAAGTGGCAATTAACTTTCGAGTTGATAATGACATGCATAGAGCAAGTAGGTAAAGTTATCTATTGATACAGTTTGATTGGTAATTTTTAAGTAGATATCCCAAACTAAACCATTTATTCAGACTCTTGTTTGAAATAGAAACTCAAAGTCATCGTTAAATTATTGCTTGTCATTAAAATAAATTAAAAAAAAAAAAAAAGATACAAAATTCCTTCAAAGTCAATTCAATTGATGCTTTTCCTTGAAAGGAAATGAACTAAACTGTTGTAGATTAAACCATATTTCATGCACTTACACGTCAATCAATTATGATACTTTTAACATTTGAATATACGTATCGCTGTGGATTAACACGCTTGCCAAAATACAAGAACAGAGTTGAAACGTAATTACATTATAAGCTCTGAGTCAATCAGAGGATTCCAGTCTCATCAGCATTGTCCGCTCAGCGCAACTTGAAATAACTTCGGCAATCAAATTTCAAAATCAACCGACTCAATCTGTGTGCATACGCCTGCATATCGAACAGAAAAGTAACTGACAGTTGCAACAACTGTTGGGAAATTATTTGAAAAACTCGTTAAATGGGAAGTGGGTGTGTTTTTCTAGATTAGTGTTAATTTATTTCATGACAGAATACAATAATTTGAAAAAATGGCAGTGGTTCTCAAACATATTAGTCACGCGGACTCTCGAACCAGGAAACAGCTGATTCACTGACCCCTTGATGTAGAATAAATTATTAAAAAATGATAATCATAAATTTACATTATATTATAGGGATAAATTAGTCATATTTTTTAATGAAAATATAATTTAAATATAAATGAAAAAAAAAGCATGTATTATATTTGTATATTTTTAGACATAATAATATTTTTAAATAAATGTAAAAAAGAGTCACAATAAAAATGAAAAGAAAATGTAATGTGTATTATACTTGTAAATTTATAAACACTGATAATTTATGTGAGGAATGGAACTGATAGTGCGACTTTAAAATATCAATTAGATCTGTAGCAGTTTTAGTGACCATTTCCATAAGTATCATTCCACACTAAGACGATTTCATTACACCATTTTTTCATATCACAAAAAGCAGAAAAGGCTCGCTCTCACACAAATGAGTTGTTGAAAAAAGTATAAAATGTTTCAGTTCCTTTTCTGAAAGTGCTTTGTGCTGGCTGACAAGAAAACTAATATAAAGTGAATTTCCAAATTCTCCTCTCAAAGATGTAGGTTCCAGGGGCGTGGCCAACCCCGCACTTTTAGACCTCACTATCTCACCAGGTTATTAATATGGGAAGGCATCTTGATTGTGTCGTCTAGTCTATACCTGTGATTTACCCTTTTATATAGAATTTTATAAGATCTAATAAATATATAAAGGCATGTCACGGATTCCTTGGACAAACCTCGGAAACCCCTGGGGGTCTGCAGACCCCACTTTGAGGATCTCTGCCTTGCGGTATTAATCTTAAAAAAATGTTTATTCACTATCTCTAGTTTGTTTTACAATGTATCATAGCTCAACATACATTTCTGCTAGTGTGTGATTAATCTAATTTGAAAGTAAAGACTAAAATATTTTACAAGGGGAAAGTAATTTGTAATTTGTACATTACATACATAGTACTCTATGACCTGTGGTATTAGGAGCTCGAAAGTTGATTGCCACCAATCCTTATCATGAGCCAGTTCTATCCAGTCCACCTCACTACACCCTTTCTCTTTCAGGTCCATTCTAATGTTATCCTACCACCTGCGTCTAGGTCTTCCCAATGGTCTCTGCCAATTGGGTTATCTTAAACGTTGTTCTAGTTTCTACTGTTTGCACTGCATGTCCTGTCCACCATAAATTGCATGATTTAATTACCCTAACAATGTCTCGTGATGAGTGCATGGTATGTAACTATTATTATGTAACCTCCTTTAATCTCCATTAGCTTCATCACTTTTTGGTCCAAAAATAATTTCTTGAGTATACTTTGTTTTGGAAAACCCTAAATTTTTTCTCGTCATGTATGGTAATAGACAATGTTTCACATGCATAAACAACAACTAATAAACTATTATTTTGAATATTCTGAGTTTTACATTTCTTGCCAACAGGCGAGATGTTAACAAAGTGCTGATCGAATAGTGTTATGAATTTCCTTACTGTGTTAATTTCTTAATTTCCCTTCTAATATAATTATTACTTGTTGAATTTGTTCCTAAACATTTTAATAATTAATTATATATATATATATATATAAATATATTATGTGATTTATGTAAATGTAAAATGTAATTAAATTAAGTTGATTAATTAGGAGGCATTTTACTAAACTTACCTAGCCACAGGCTGGAAACGATGATGATAATGATTATGATGAACAATTCTATCAATTTATTTAATTAAATACTGTTCGACACCTTAGCTTAGTCAGTAACAAGTCTGTCTATTAGGCTAGGGGTGGGTCTCGGGATCAACTCCAAGCATGGAAAAAAAAATTATCATTGATGAAATGTGGGTTTTCCCCTTCCACAGTAATAAATTAATGGTCGGGGTTGAGTGTTGTGTCTGTTCTAGATTTAAGTTAGTTTATAAGTCGTGAACTTATATAATCATTTTGTTCAGAAAGTATGTGTTAAATAGCCCAAATAATAAATAACTTTAAGTATTTTTGGTGGTTTATGACACATATAATATATAAATTTAACAATCACTAAAAAGTACTTACCAGGATAATGCACAAAAAGTAATCAATGCAACTAGTGAATTAAGCCTCGATAAGATTACAAGAGTAACACACACATATTTCAGTGTATATCAACTCACCGGATCTAGATACTTGGGTATGAGTTTTGCCATAAGCGCTGCAGTGGCTGGCGCTACCTCTGAAGGCTTGATTATGACAGTGTTTCCGGCAGATATGGCACCTGCTACCGGCTCCAGGGTGATGAGGTAAGGGTAGTTCCACGTCCCTATCACCAACACGACTCCGTAAGGATCGTGGTTAATCATCACACCGTCCAGCACGTTCACTAGGTCCTTGCTTGCCTTAGGCATAAAAATATATATGTTATTAGTAAATACACCCTAGTAGTTCTGTGAACAAAAGATCTTGCTCCAATTGTTTATAACTTGAAATTAAATCTCTTGAGAATGATCTATTAAACGTAAAACCTTTTTAGCGGCCAATATATTGAAATGGATAACCATATTTAAAAATGATGTACAGTAAATACTTTGTTCGGCCTAGGTTTAAAGAATTTCTCAACCAAATTAGATTAAAATTTATCCATGCATTTAACAGTTTTCATGGAACAAACAGTGAACCAGGCGGTCAGTTATCTTAAACCATTAAATGTGTAGTTTATAGAGGGGAATAACAAGGCATGGTTCAAAGTGGAAGTAGAGAAAATCACAGGATAAGGTTGTATTTTTACTGTTTTTATGACAAGAACTTTTTTTTTTAGTTGTATACACATATTAATTTTAAAAGTTTATATATATATATCTATCTGTCACATGTATTGCATAATTTCACCAATATTTTTTCTTTTAATCTAAAATATTTATGTTCAAATGTTGATATATTCACGACAGATATTAAAGGGCTGTTGAGCTTATATATAAAAAATTAAACTTTGTCTATCTGTTAAAACAATATTATTTATCTATTATACTTTCATCAAGATGAATTGGCTTGGACCATTTTTTATCACCACGTTTTACTACCTGTTTAGGTTATACACATATGTTCAAAGAATGCTAATGAGATATGGCTTAGGAAGGTTGAATTTGAAGAAGTGCACTCGCATTTACATGGAGGGAGAGTGGAAAACCATATAGGAGGGGGGGAAATCTCAGTACATCCGTGTTGCGATTTGAAACTTGATCTCCCTCTCACCAACATTCCAGTCTTTTGCGAGAGTGACGCCTTAGACCATGCGGCCACCGAAGTAGGTCAGCTAAGACAATGGATGAGAAAGAATGTCTGCTGAAGACCGCAAGTGAAGGATTGATGAATAAGAAAAGAGGAAGAGCTAGAATAAATACCAGATGCTGGAGGAGGATACGAAGACACCAAGAGACTGGCCAAGGATCAAGAGACTGACCAAGGATCAAGAGACTGGCCAAGGATCAAGAGACTGGCCAAGGATCAAGAGACGGGCCAAGGATCAAGAGACTGGCCAAGGATCAAGAGGCTGGCCAAGGATCAAGAGACTGACCAAGGATCAAGGGACTGACCAAGGATCAAGAGACTGGCCAAGGATCAAGGGACTGACCAAGGATCAAGGGACTGGCCAAGGATCAAGAGACTGGCCAAGGATCAAGAGACTGGCCAAGGATCAAGGGACTGACCAAGGATCAAGGGACTGGCCAAGGATCAAGGGACTGGCCAAGGATCAAGGGACTGACCAAGGATCAAGGGACTGACCAAGGATCAAGGGACTGGCCAAGGATCAAGAGACTGGCCAAGGATCAAGAGGCTGGCCAAGGATCGAGAGACTGGCCAAGGATCGAGGGACTGGCCAAGGATCGAGGGACTGACCAAGGATCGAGGGACTGACCAAGGATCGAGGGACTGACCAAGGATCGAGGGACTGACCAAGGATCGAGGGACTGACCAAGGATCAAGGGACTGGCCAAGGATCAAGGGACTGGCCAAGGATCAAGAGACTGGCCAAGGATCAAGAGACTGGCCAAGGATCAAGAGACTGGCCAAGGATCAAGAGACTGGCCAAGGATCAAGAGACTGGCCAAGGATCAAGAGACTGGCCAAGGATCAAGAGACTGGCCAAGGATCAAGAGACTGGCCAAGGATCAAGAGACTGGCCAAGGATCAAGAGACTGGCCAAGGATCAAGGGACTGACCAAGGATCAAGGGACTGGCCAAGGATCAAGGGACTGGCCAAGGATCAAGAGACTGACCAAGGATCAAGGGACTGACCAAGGATCAAGGGACTGGCCAAGGATCAAGGGACTGGCCAAGGATCAAGGGACTGGCCAAGGATCAAGGGACTGGCCAAGGATCAAGAGACTGGCCAAGGATCAAGAGACTGACCAAGGATCAAGGGACTGGCCAAGGATCAAGGGACTGGCCAAGGATCAAGGGACTGGCCAAGGATCAAGGGACTGGCCAAGGATCAAGGGACTGGCCAAGGATCAAGGGACTGACCAAGGATCGAGGGACTGGCCAAGGATCGAGGGACTGGCCAAGGATCGAGGGACTGGCCAAGGATCAAGGGACTGGCCAAGGATCAAGAGACTGGCCAAGGATCAAGAGACTGACCAAGGATCAAGAGACTGGCCAAGGATCAAGAGACTGGCCAAGGATCAAGAGACTGGCCAAGGATCAAGAGACTGGCCAAGGATCAAGAGACTGGCCAAGGATCAAGGGACTGACCAAGGATCAAGGGACTGGCCAAGGATCAAGAGACTGGCCAAGGATCAAGGGACTGGCCTAGGATCAAGGGACTGGCCAAGGATCAAGAGACTTTAAGGAGGATCATAACTGGACCTGCCAAGAGACAGAACTACACCTCACAATGACGATTTATTAATTTGGGCAGTAGGTTTTAAAAAAATGGAGCTGAAAGAACACTGTAGGGGTTCTAAATGGTGTTTCCTTTCAACCCACATTAAGGTCATAAGTTAAAGAAAATTAATCCATTACCTTATAAAAGAATAAGACAAATCTAAAATTGGTGATAAATTTTAAATTTCCCTTTCATGATTTGGGGGGGTAGGGGGGGTGGCAGTAAGAAAAGTTATAAATGTCTGATGCTAAAATTTATTCTAGAAAGGCATGCAAATGAGATGTACAAAGAAAATAATCAAAATATTTATACAAAAACTGTTTTTTATTTTTAAATAATTCAATCATGATCAAATGTTTTAACAGGTTTAAAAATTTATAAATGGTCAGCTGACTTGACCCAAAATGAAGAAAAGTACAACAAGACATTCTATTATAACCACGATCATTGAATATCAACACTAAGGTTGCAAATCATTTTAAGTACTGCACTCTACATATGGATTGAATATTTCGATAAATGTAAATTGGTTTAAAAATGACACCAGAACACAGGAAATGAACCGAGGACCTTTGGCTTAGTGTGCCAGTACTCTAAGACTGAGCTATTCAGTATTAGTCCCGTGCTCAAGGTCATTTTTCACTCATATTTTGAGACCTAGTAATATGTTTACAATGTAACCATGAAGAGATTGCTGTCGAGTCTGCATTAACTTTATCTATAGTTGCAGGTAAGTTTGTGGTACTGCCAGAAAGGTATATTTGTAAATCATCTGTATAGAGGTGATAGCTATAGTTAGGTATATCCTAATTTTGATTGGAAGAACGGTAGAGAAACTTCAAACCTATTTCTTTGCGGTCAACAATGATAAAATGTTACTATATTATTTGTGTAGTTTTATAGGTATTGATAGTATCGATCAAAAGCGACAGCTGCAGATGACATGACTTGGGCGCCTTGATACCACCTAGGGGGTAAAAGATAACATCTTCAGACGGGAGAATCAACCCCTCTCTCATAGGGTCCAGCCCACTTGGTGACAAGTGTGTGATGCTGGGCTGGAGCTGTCGGGCATCTGGTCCGTCCACCCATCCAGCAGATGGTTGCTTTCAGTTCAGAAAATTGATCGGCGATAACAACCGAAAGACACTGCAGCCAACTATAAGAAGGACTTGTACTTAGGTTAAGTTGGTATTAAGTATTTTTGTAAATCTTTATGTTAAGTTATTTGTAAGTCCATAGGTGGTGATATTGTGGGTAGTGAGCGGAGCGAAATCTCCGGTAGGGCGTCTCCCCAGGTGGCGTGTAGGGGGATGCCAGCCCCTGCTGGGGCTCTCACCGCTCTGGGAACTATTAGACCCAGAGTGCGACGGGACACCCAGTGGGGCAGGGTACCGGGAGCATAATATACCCGGGGCAGACCAACTAGTAGGATAGGTATAAGAAAGAATGACAAATAGGACATTTAGATTTAGGTGCGTATTCTAAACTATTATTGTAATTAAAAAATAGCTAAAAGATGAAATGTTAATTCAAGATGTAGATCTAGGTCCAGAGATACATGCTAGGAATCGGGATAAATAGTGTAAATAAATAAATAAATGACATGATGTATAAATATATTAAATATGTTTTAGTAGCTAGCTTCTACTGTTCTTCCTACCAAAATCATACTTTAAAATAAGGTAAGGCAATAAGGAGAATAAAAGTGGCTTAGTTACAGAGCCTTGTGGTACACCACTAACTGTGTAGTTATCATAAATTGGGTTTTTTTAAAAATAGATTAAACTCGCGAACCTATAAAAAGGGAAAAGGCATTCAGTATCTTGTTATTTTATTTACAAATACAAATATTGAAAGCTGTTATCTTAAAATACTTTATTTACTCACCTTTTCAGGCTCAGCCCATTTTTTGAAATTAGCAAGTATGTGCCTCAAATCGTTTTTGCAAAGGTCAATTTCTGTCATTATGGATTCTTGCTTGGACTGTGAACAAAAAAAACAAAAACATGTTTGGATGCATGCTATAAATCATTTTAAAATTACATGTAATACACATTTCTTAATCGAGTTATCTATCATAGGGTGTTTGATTATTATAATAATATAATTTTAGGGCCGGTTGCACAGATATCATATTGTTCTTCAATCAGCAGATTGACAATCAGTTTGTACAGTAATCCCTCACACACCTCGACATATCCAACTCTGATGCTTGTCTGTGATTATTATTTAGCACCGCGTCTTACAACCCATTCGGGTTATACGCTTAAGTACTAATTACACTAATGGATTAGGAATTGGGAAGGTTGAATTTAGAGGAAGTGAACCCGCATTTGCGTGGAGGGATAGTGGAAAACCATCTAGGAAAAACCACCCACAGTTCACCTGACCGAGATTCGAGCCTCTATCTCCCCGTCCTTGGCAGTCGAGCTCAACACGACTAGCGCGCTAGCCAACTTCGCCACCGAGGTGGGTCTTGTCTGTGAGTTACTGCTGTTTCACCAGCAATAAACATGGTATCTACTCAACTTGACCAATGAAATTCCCGACTTTTACCATGATTTCCTCTGATCATTTCCTGAAATTCCCGACTCAAAAGTATGTCACATACTTTTAACTTACCCCCCCCTACCCCCCCAATCCCTCTCATTTTTCTATTAATATTTTTTATGAATAATAAATAAGTTTTAAAATTTAAATAAACATTTTTTTAAATTTGTATTAACATTGTTTACTAGGAATTATAAAATAGATTACAACTACAAACAAAAAAAACTACAGTTTGAATAACATTATTATTTACTGATTTAATGATTATTATATTTCATATTTTGAGTTAAACAACATTTTCCCAGATTTTTATTGTAATTTACCAAATTCCCGACTTATTCCCTTTTCCCTGATCACTTCAAATTCCAGGCTAACCCTGATTTTCCCGGATCGTGGACACCCTGAATAAAGTTATGTTTTCTGATCAAATATTTTATTTTGTGTTGCCTTAGTTAAATTGTAGACTGTATCTACAAGATAAACACTTCAATATTTTTTATAAAATCCTGATGTTTCATGGAGTTTTTTTTTCTTGTGTGTTTTGGTAAAGTTTTTTTGCTCCTCTTATTATTCGACCTTTTTATGTTTGGACCATGTCCCAATCCTGTGAGTGACAGATAATCAGGGCCCCAATGTAGATCGATAAATGCGTATAACCCGAACGGGTAGTAAGACGCGGTGCTAATAATAATAATAGATCGATAAAAGTAAGGGTTATAACAAAATTAAGTAAGGATCAAAATCTCCGATCAAAACCGACTATGGATTTGATCAAATAATCAAGTAAAACCAAAATGGCAACACTAGAAAAAGTGCTGTGTTTTAAAAATCTGATTGAGACATGACCCAAAATTTATTTATAAGGTTGACTTTGTAGGTATATCTTTGTTAGATTTATTTGTGCGAATCTATTTATATATGGTAATAAAAGCATTAAACTTTTAAAAACAATATAACAGCTGTCTAGACAATAAAATTAATAAATAAATTTTTAAATCACATGATGACTGACAAATAAATATACAATAAAATATGTACTCAATCTAAACCTCATCACCAATATTATTTTTCTATGATTAAATAAAAGTTCCATTTCTTTCCTGTATCTGCCTTGGATCACAATTAATTAATTAATTACATAAATGAAAAACTTTATCTAAAAAAACACCATAATTTACACTATTATCCTTAAAAATAAGTCATAACTACTCAAAATATATATATATATATATATATATATATATACACACACACACCCATACTTTACTTTTATTACTCTTTAAAATAAGGATTGGATGACCAAATAATAGTTGTTAAAACTGAGTCCTTTATTCAAACTTATGGCTATGTTTCCCATCAATCTGATGATCAGATAGTCAACCAATTAGTGTAAACAAATTGGCTAGTTAGCTTGACCAGATATTTGATCGGCAGTCGCCTCCTAATTGTTAATGCTGCAACTAAAAATGTGGTTTGAGATCAACTTAAATCAAATCTTTGGTCAAGTCACTAATTATTTTTTATGAATTCAATCCTTAATTTTTGTTGAACATTTAAATTCCCTTTGTAATGGCTTGATTTAAATAGCTAAACACTAAAGATGACATGAGCTTATAAATCATTAATTAGATACATACCAAATTCCTTCATAAAACCTTCAAACTAGATCCAGAGTACCTTTGACTTATTTAGGACCTAAATTCAGCCTCCTACTCAACTAAAGCAAAGGAAAATATTTAGTGTTATATAAAATATAGTAAAAATATACTCGGTTAAATAGTTATTAAGGTTCCTTATTTGAAACTAGACCGCCTCTGTGGTCTAGTGGTCAGAAATCCTGACTACAGATCCAGAGGTCCCGAGTTTGATCCCTGGCGTTTCCACAAATTTATCTGTGAGGCAGTGGGTCTAGAGCGAGGTCAAACTAAGACTCATGAGGATATACTTGAATAAAGAAGTAGCAGCTCCAGTCTAGAAAACCGAGATTAACGGCCAGAGGGTTCATTGTGCTGACCACATGACACGCTCTATCCACAATAATATTGGCACTATCTTTGCCAATGTGTGGTGGGCGCTTGGTCTGTATAGCTAGATTCCGGGCTCACGCCATGGAGTTTTTATTTGTTTTATTTTAGATTAAGCATAAATCTTGTAGATTTAATAGATAGAACTTTGTTGCAACCATTGCAATTGAACATAGACCTTAATTATTTATCTATGGTGTGTGACATGTAAAACATTCAGCGCTAACAACCTTTTGAGAATGACCAAGCTGAATCAAACTCTTACTAACATAAAAGAACAATAATCCTTTAATTTGGAATTGATTAAAAGTTATCTCAAAGAAAATTGTCTCATTTTCGTTATTAAGATATGGAAACTTGGTAGAGACAAGAGCAAGAAGTCAATAAAATAATTGTATTCACTGAAGGGAGGCCAGCATTATTTTATATGAACAATATTTCTACAGATTATTAACTCTTGGAGAGCATTAAGGAACACCGCCATGTCTCTAGTCTGACACATTATAAAAGTCAGAGACTTTTCAAAGTGGAATCCACTTGCCGTGTAGGGTCAGGCAGCCATTATTTGGGGAACAAACACTTCCCTCAAGGCTCCTATAACCCGTCATGGCTGTGTCCTTCAAAAGTAGCAACACGCAATGAGGAGTCTAGGGAATGATGACCTCGCACCTGCCATCAATTCCTGTCATCACCGGAAAGCTAGGACCCTTGCCCCCCTTGCTTTGTCCGGACTTTCATCAGTGGGAGGAGATGGTTCCTACTTCCTCGAGTGCTGGATGCACATGTCAGGGAGTTAAGTACCAACCTCGGAGGGTTTTAACCTAGGTTGCCCTCCTGGGAGTCAAAGCTTGGTCTTAGGTAAAAGTCCATTATAGGGCCCTCAGAGAAAGTAAGGCACCTAGTCAAGTATGAATCACCCTAAAAAGGGCTTTAAGCCCAAGTTATCCAGTGGGGACCTCGTGAAGGTGGCCTGACCAGCTTTCCTGGAAGGTACTAGCTACCAACCGCTTATTGTGTGGCGAATCAAGATGGGGCTCCCAGAGGGCAAGAAACTACCATCCAACACTCTTCGGTGTCTGGTCGAAAGTTTAGTGTAGGAAGCAATGAGTTTTCTCACCATCAAGTCATCACATAGTGTCAGAGTTGTGGTTCCTTATCGCAAATCGTGCAGAGAGGATTGACACATACACAAGAGCATGTCTTGGGGCTATGCTATAGAGTATATTTATATAATAACCTAGTGTAGAAATTACAGTCGACAATAGCATGTGTACCTTACGAAGATCCGTAGCCAGGGCCAAGACCATCTCATCCTCGTTCTCCTCATACATCTTGAGAAATTGTTTCAGCTGCTTCTCCGGAACGACAGTGGTTTGGTCTTGCCGGACATGAACGATTCTCTTGCCAGCTGCACCACCTGGACAACAGTTTCAACGACAATTACAACCACAAGTGTTATTAACCACCTAACAAAGATTGACCTTTGACTCCGCTAAGGATGATGAGGATAACTACATATTGAGTTGTTGGAGAAAAATATATAGCTTTCAAGGTCATTGATCTTCCATGATAACATTACCTCTGCTCCGGGCCACCCCCTTCACTAATGAAAGCCCACTTTCATTTTTGATGGATTAAAAAAAATTGTTTAAAAAAATCTCTTTCTCTGTTAAGTATTGTGGAAACATGGTTTTCCCACGATACGTGATCCCCCACCTTCCCTTCAAGGGATAAAGTTTGGAGAACTTTCACCATTAGATCTATTTCCCCCTCCTTAATTATTTTTTTAATGTCATGTTGCCATGACTACGTGATTATCCTCATTTCACTTGAAACAGTTATCCTTATTTCTCTCAAAGAAAAGCTATCCTCATTATTATAGGGTCATTCCATGCTAAATCAACAAATATTAATAAAAACTTTTTCCACACCATTTTTGATTTTGATGAAATTTGGTAGGAGATTTATTTGCACCAATCTTTTAGACTTCAAAACAATTTTTTGTTATATTTTTAAAAAAATTACTCCTTGAGATATAGGCTATTTTTTACATCACGAACAGGCAAAAAGTGTCATTTTAGGGTTATTTTCTAAAATCTGCATTAAGTTTATTTGAACTAGCAGGGATGGCAGCTAGGGCTCATTTGAAAGCTTAAAGAATGAACTTTTTTTTAGTTTAGACGAAATTAGATTTGAGTTAAAGCTAAGCATAGTTTTTTAGGCCTAAATTTTCATTTTTTAAATGGATTTATTCGGAATTTGGGCTTGAAAAGTATAATGAAGTATTTATAGTAACAGGCCAATATTTTTTCTGTTACACTTATGTATGAGTAGTATGTGCAGAAAAAAATTGAACTGTTACTGTAGTCCTTCAACCTAAAAAAAATTGCTAGAATTTGGAAAATTTAAAAAAAATTGCTTTTTCAGAGCCCAAAAAAGTCATGTGGGACATGTGTTAAAAATTTGAAAGGTCCAGGATAGAAAGCCCCTATAGAGTACTTTAAAACAAAAAAGGAGTAATTTTTTTTAATATAAAAAAAATGTTTTGGAGTCTAAAAGATTGGTACAAATCACCTACCAAATTTCATCAAAATCAAAAATGGTGTGGAAAAGCCCATTGGTTGATTTAACATGGAATGACCCTATAGTAGTTAGCCCTTAACTTGTAGCAAAGTTATCTTGAAAACTTATCCTCACCCATTTCACTCAGAGAAAAGTTATCCTCAAAAGATAGTTATCCTCATTTCACTTTGAACAAAGTTATCTTCACAAAAAGAGGCACTCACAAATGTGGACACATTTTCTTTGACAAGCATTAGTGTTGATCTGACTTACTGGTGTCAGAGTGGTGTCGCCAGCTTGGCGGTACATTTTTGACATGATGAAACATGTTTTCTCTGGGGCAGGGTGTCTACCTGACTTTAGTTTTGAAATTCCAGTATATTTCCAGTATTTCTAGTTTTTTTTTAACAAATCCAGTATATATGAAAGGTACTCAGAGACAAACAATACCCATTTCAAAATCATAAAATGATAGAAAGTTAGGGTATGTCATAGTTAAACATTTTTACATCAGAATCAAGTGTATTGACACATATATTCTAGTATACACTAAGGATGGGAACCTAGAACCTACAAGGAATATTCATGGATTCAAGACTCAAATCATAATCATTTTTTTTAAATAGGTAGGTACTAAGTTTGAGTTATTTTTAAAGGTATTAAAATAGTTAAATAGTTTCTTGTGGTTAAACCAAAATAATGATAGGGAAAACTTAACAACCAAATTCCAGATCATTAATTTACCATTTAATGTAAACAAAATCAGAAGTGAAGAAACAAAATCAGAAGTGAAGGAAAAATTCCTAACTATTGGGAAAGTTAAACACTTACCTATGTTTACAATATTCTCTAAAATTCAAATTTTAGTTGGGGTTTTGATGGCAAAATGAAGTTTCAGATTTGAAAAAAGGTGTGAAAAAAGGTGAAACATACAATTTCAGAAATATGTCAGTCATTAGGCGGAAGATCTCTGGAGCGAGAATTACAATAGGCCTACACATCACTAATATTCTTTTATACAAATTCTCATTGACTGTAAAGTGGTTTGCTTCGGAAGCTATTACAAAAGTAGCTTCAGTAGCCAAATCACTTTGCTTACAGACGGAAATAGGCTAGTTTGTTGAGTGACTAAAATTTGATTTCCATAATTTTCTTATTTTTTTGCAGTTCTGATTCAGGAGGAAATTGAGAATTGTTTATGGTTATATTCATGGTGACACTTTACATTACTTGCTCTAAAGTGGCTGATGGCTGTGTGACAAATGATGGTCTTTACACCCTTAACAGTAAAAGCAAAATTGTCCTCCCATTGTTGGTTAACAATCTCTTTTCTTGTTCATATTTCCATTTTATACTCTCTTGTTGCTCAGTAATTTAAAAAAGGGTTTTGAAACTTTAACCAAAAAATCTAAAGTTTTTATAAATCACATAAATACTTATCCACATTCCTGAATCCATTTGTTTTGATTATGTTTTTGTTTTCTTCGTATTCTATTGGAAACGGCTTCCCGGTTCCCGCCATGTTTGCTGTTTGCTTATTATTAGAAAAGCCTACTACTCTCACAAACCAGGCATGTGCACTCTAGCACGCTAAGTGGTTTTGTCGATAACTATCGAAATAGTTACCCACTCTTTCCTATGGTAGTGCTCTTTACCACTTAACTTTAAAAGGTGTCTAAAAATAGATGGATCTTGACACTAAATAATACAAGTTTAACCTGGAGCCAAAATGTAAGCTCAAAGGGTTAAAATAACATTTTAGGAAAGTTGCAAAGAAATAAATGTCTCAGGAACCACAAAGAGTAGCTTAGGAAGCTGCAGTTCGTCCACCTATATCTAATCTATTGAAAAATGTATGGCTTCCAATGCAAACTAGAAAATACAGGTAGTTCTTTAAAGATAGTTTCATAAATCTTACAAACTAACTCAACCTTAAAACTGCTTCACTTGGGATATTTACTTTTCCATCTATGCAGGTCAAGTAAGACGTATTGTTTCCAAATTTTACCATCACAAGGACTCATATACGTTGTCTCATGGTCTGAAGTGTCAGACACGCAGTCAACCACAAGAGCGCTTTTGCGCTACAGCAAAACTAAATTATTTAATCTAACAGTAACTCTCACTGTTTGCCTTTTTTGTGTTCATTTACATGGAGTTTTGAAGTAACAAAGTTAAACTAAGGTAAGAGGCAGTATTTAGAAAAATAATTCAATTATTTATTATTACGATTAAAAAAACATGGTAAATATTTTTATCGTATAGGCTATATTTATAGATGCAATCATCGAAAAAACTATAATAATTTTGCACAAAATGTATTTTATAAAATTATTTAAGATAATAGATAATAAAAGTGGGAAAATGGCTTCTACACTCATTAATCTTACTGTCAATTAATCAATACTTCCAAAACCAGATTTTAAATACAATATAATAACTGTCTGTTTCGTATGTATAAAACAACTAAAGCGGTAAGCTGTTTGCCTTTTTTAAATGTTCAGCTACCATAGAGTTGTTTAAGTAATAAATTTGCATTAGGTCTATATTACTAGACACTATTTAAAAATACAGAATTATTGATTTATTACTATCATTCAAATAATTCAAATATTTTTATTTAATAGATTTATGCAGGCCCATATTTAAGGGAGGGTGATAAGGACTAGTCCCTTAGGACTCCTAAAAACTATTACAGTCAATAAAAAACTATTAAGTCTTTAGATAGCAGTTATATTAAGATGGTTGACAAATAGTATACACTACTTTATTAATTTTTATCTATATATGGCAAAATATTACTTACTTATCAATGATAAGTTTGGCCAATAAATATTTCAACTTTGTCATTTTGGCGCAGAAATAACCCCATTTTTGTTTTCAAAGTTTTGGGATTGTTTTATGTCGATATCAATATTAAATAAAAACAACAAAATAGATATTGATTTGTTCTAAGCAAATCTATTGTGATGACAATATTTCCTTATTTAAATAATATCTTTAACATTATTGCAAAGCGGGTTCCATCTTAGCATGGTGTACCTCAGCACTCTAAGCCCTATCACCCTTAAGGACCAATGTATAAAATAAAACGAGAGGGAAGAAAATGATCATTTCTCCTTGGGAGGCCCCTTGTTTATCTACTGATAACATGTCCCCTCTTCCTCTGACTAGTTTATACAGTCACTGTACTATTTGCTCCTTTAAAACATTGACTTGTTTATTAAAATTATCTTTTTCTTGTTTCATATTCTAGATAGACACATGCTGCCACGAGCTTATTCAGTCTACTTCCTGGCAGGAAGACTCCAACAGTTCATTTTAGTGACTAAACCAATATCTTAAGGTGTAGATTTTTTTTTTAAATACGTATACAAAAAAATACTTCTGAATAAAAAAGTGACACTGTAGGACTATTTTTAGAATTATATAAGAACTATTACTTTAGTTTCAACGTTATATTTTTTTAAACTCGCTGAATAAAACGTACATTCACTAACATCGGAGATCCTATATTGACCTGCCGTGACGTCGCAGCTAGACAATGCCCTTAAGGTCGGATGGAAGGGGTCGCGAGAAAAAGCCAGTGTTTTTGCAGTTTATGTAGAAAAATATATATATATATTTTTTTTGCCAAAATAAATAATGTTTTTATGTAAAAAAGTTCTTGCCAAAATAAATAAAATATTGCTCCAGTACAAACATAGAATTTAATTTTCTTCACGTGTTGATATCAACAGTTGTAGAATATCTGTCATGAACATGGTGGCATTATCTAACAAACTTTTTAAATGAAGATAAAAAATGGTCGTTAAATTCCTGGACACCCTTGACAAATATTCAACAACTGTTGTTACACCATTTTTGTTTTTTAATGTATGATACATGATTTTTTTTATTACTGATAACAGATTTAAAAACCGGAATTTTGCTATCACCAATAGATTTTCTTAAATATCAAAAAACCGTTTTTAATAATGTAGTATAGCACTAGTATTTAAAGAATGGTCTTGTTTATTTATTTCCTTCAACATATATATTATTTTACTTCTATATCATTTAATTTTTTAATCCAACAAAGAACAAACGGAAATTTATTTTATAGGAATGTTGTATTCAAGTAGTGAGTCAGATTAATATTTTAGAGAAACTGAGTAGGATACCAATGTTCTATCCTTAAACATAACCAAACAAGTAACTTTTCAGCAGATTCATTGAAGTGTCCATTTGTTATATGAAACTGTTTATACAACATTATACCTACTGACAAAGAGTTGTAAAACCTTTGTCACTTTGGCCTGGCAATAAATATAAGTCCTAGAATTGTTTAATGATGAGGCTACCAAGCCCATCCATCAACTTGTAAGGAGTGGCCTCAGCGGCCTTCTAAAACTACAGCAATTCTGTGTACTTATATCTGTGGTTGAGTGAGTTTTTGTTAAGTGTATGGTGACTATACTATAACATCTAATCGCAAGACTAGAGCACCATTAGCAAGGCCGTAGCCAGGGGAGGGTTTTGGGGGTTCAAACCCCCTCCGAAATTCTATGAACCAAAATATATATGGCTTTATTTATGGTTCAAACAATATCAAAATTAAGATACAACTACAAATTAGGGGTCTGTGTTACCATAAAAAACACTTCAGAGAGCTTCTACAAGTGTTTAATATTTAGAAATTGTCCTAGCCTTCAGCAGTTAGGGGGTAATGTTGCCATAAAAAAAACACGATCAGATAGCTTCTAGAACTCTTTACCATTTAAATTTTTTTCTATTTTCTGGCAATTGGGGATGTGCCCACCAAACCCCCCCTGAAATTATTGGCTGGCTACGGCCTTGACCATTAGCTAAGAAAGCATAGGAGCTCTATGTTGGGTGCAAAATAGATGACCAGGGTAAACCACGAGCTCCTCACTTTGTAACAACTGTGCGGTGTATATGAGAGGATGGTTGAAAGGATCTTGGAAGTAATAGCTGTTTGTCAGGCTGTTACTTCTGTTTAACGAAGATATCTGGAATTTTCTTAAGAAAGTTAAATATAGTATACAATATCCATAATTACCTTCCACCATCAGACCAGTGTTTTACAGTCAAAACCTGTCAGTTCCAAAACCACCCGAAACATCAAACCATGTTGATTACAACCATGGGGATGAGCCGGTCTCTATGGAACAGTACATAATGAGTGAGACTTTCAGACCTTTACATCAAATGAACCACATTTCTTCTCCCAGGGTGAGCTCAAAGACTTAGTAAGGGAATTTAACTTATCTAAGAGTCATGTCAAAGGGTCGAGATAACGATTACAAGGCTAGAACCAGCTGCAGAAGAAAACAAATATTTCAATATTATGCTACCGGCCAAAAGATATCGCTAAGTATTTTGTTTCGTATGGTGATTTGGTTTAATGTATAGATATTGATATGGACACGGCTGCAGTAGGACAAGATCACAATACTGATGAATGGCGATATTTTATTTATTCATCAATGCATAGTCTAGAATCGGTTCTTCCCAATGTTAACAAATATCCCTCCATATCAATTGCTTACGCATTGCATATAAAGGAAACATAAAAATAATATAAAAAAACTACTTGAAAAAACTAATTACAGCAAGCACTGTTGGAACATATGTGGGGACTTTAAAGTTATAGCAACCTTGTTAAGTGTGAAATAAGGATATAAAAGTATTGCTATTTTTTTGAAAGGGTAGCCGAGCCTAGGAAACAGACAAACAATAGAAACAGACTCTCAACCTTACGGGGGTTTCGCTGCGCTCCTTTTACCAGCTTGAGTCCTTCAACACTGTGCCGCGCTAGTGTCACTGCTGGTGATGACAGGACTAACCACAGCGATCCAAGTGGTGAAAAACTCAAGCTTACAAAAGGAGTGCAACCATTTTAACCTGGAGGTTGAGTGTCTGGGTATATTATTTATCTATGTCCAAGGATAAGCACTACTCAATACAACTTTGGAATAAACGTCAGAAACTGAGCCCAGGGGAATAAGATGTTGAACACGATTTTTCAGTCGATGCCGGTAAAAAAATAATCTTACCACCACTTCACATAAAACTTTGTCAAAGCCATGATGAAGGAAGGCCTTGATGTGATTTTTTTTATATCTGCAGCAGAAATTCCCCCGCTTAAGTGAAGACAATATAAAAGAAGGGATTGTTGTTGGTCCACGGATAAGGAAATTTACCAGGGTTAAAACTTTTTACCCTACTCTGAATGAAATTTAACTAGCACCTTATACGACATTCGTATAATGTAATTTATTGGGAAACAATAAAGCAGACAACTACCGGGATAGCTTAGGAAAACTCCTGTTGTATGAATCGATGACATGTCAGTTGTCACTAAAGATTCACTTTTTAAACTCACATTTAGATTACCCCCCTCACCCCCCAAAAATATTGGTGAAGTTAGTGACGAGCATGGAGAGCATTTTCACCCGGACATTTCTGTTATGGAAAAACAGTACCAAGGAAAGTGGAGTGTTAACATACTGGCAAATTATTGCTTGAGAATTATCAGCTATGTGCCTAAGACTAATATTACAAACGGGACTCATTGTCTGAATTAAATAATAATAATAATAATAAAGTTATATTATTTTATATGTGAATAAAAAACATATGCTTTTTGAATTGCGTATTTCTTTTTCACCAAGGATGATATAAATATTCTGACAACATATCAGTAAACAGTTCAAAAAGATGTATCATACATAAGTAAACAATTAAAAAATAAAATAAAAATTAAAATAGTGGAATCAATCACGCTAACTTTCATTTCTTCTGCATCTCACTACCCATCCTAGTCACACGCATTCAAGATAAGGATGAGAAATATCGAATTTAAGGAAATATATTCGAATTTGCGTAGAGTGAGAGTGGGAAACAATTTTTTTTAACAATCCTCAGTACACCCCTGGGATTTGTACCCCACCATCACTGCTACCTTCAAAGCAAACAGATGAGCGTGACATTTAGTCACCATGACCACTAATGTGAGCCTTTAATTCTGTTAGAGGCTCAAAAATACTGCTCTTTAGTGAACTTTAAGAAACAGTACCCGAAATAGGATTGGTAATAGACAAGAGGCTAGGAGTTTTAATGCTTATAGCCACCCTCTTTTGCTTGACTCCTTAAACTGCATGACCACTAGTATTGACAAATCTAGCTTACATATATTGCCAGACAGATGCCTTAAACACATTGGACAGAGTTCATCTCTTTTTGGATTAGAAAGCTCAATTTTTTTTATCTAACTTGATCACCAAGGAAATTAGAATACATTAAGGTCAAAAAGCCAACTCTAGACAACTTTTTGAGGTGCGTGTGCACATGGGCAATTTTGTATTTCAGCAGCCATTTTGAATGTTCGAGTGTTAGGCTGCCATTTTGCTGCTATAGTTCTTTTACATTTTTATTAGATTTAAGATTAATGTAACTAAGTTAGGTTTTTTTTGCAATAAAATAAAGAAAATATCTATAATAATTTCATTCTATAGCAATACCTTCCTCCAGAAGAGTTGAGTCTTGTTTAGACTAGGTATACTCCATTCACGGTAGGAATTACCCTCTGAAAGGTCTTTTTTTCCTACCAATATCCTACCATATAATAGAGTTCTGGTAGGGAAAAAGGCCTTTCAGAAAATAATTCCTACGATGAACAGATTATGAGTACCAATAATGTAGAGCTAGGATTGAGGAATTATGAACTCGTTCAATGACGTATGATTTATGCCTCTGATCAAGTGCTCAAGTGCAAACAGAGTCTGACTGCAACAAGCTCACCTCGTACAGTGTACGTCATAAGTTGGCAAACCTGCGATTAGGATCATTGGATAGTGAACAAGCACAATGTTGTATAAAACATGATCCTGATAGATCAAGAATAACCTCATGTAATGTAAGTACGAGTATGATGGATGGTTCTGATCAATGAATGATGATAGGTATTATGCTTGGCTTGGGGAGATTATGAAAAATTGTCGTATAAATATCGAACATGACTCTGATCTGTGTACGTGGATAAAACTTCATTTAGACATAATAAAAGATTGCATCAATGAATGTCACTAAGTATTGTGGATGATGTATTGCGAAGTTTAGTGATAGATAATGAGCCAAGGCATGGGAGAGCCCCTTCTTTAACCACAAATACATATATGTTTTCACCATGGTGGAATCAATCAATGGATGATTGATGGATGTAATGGTTTAAATCAATGATGCTTAAACTTATTATGGTAATCTCCCTCCACATTAGGGTGTATCTTATAAGTCTAACCAATAAATGCTTATCTATTTATGTGCATTTGTAGTTTTGTATATGTATAATATGATTGTATTATTTTATTAATGAATTTATATGCATATGATGTCATTTATGTGTAAAGTTATGTATGCATTGTATTTATTCTATGTAGGCTATTTATATAAACTTTATGTATTGGATGAATGGGTGAAAGTATGATGATTTATATGTATAAAGAGCTGTATGTGTATTACTATATTTGTATGGCGGTGTGTATGGTGATAGTTTTGTCCAGTCAACCTCATTACACCCTATTCCTATCTTGAGCTACTTCTATCCAGTCTACCTCTTCACACCATATCCATGTCTTGAGTTAGTTATATCCAGTCCACCTCATTACAGCAAATATCTTTTAGTCCATTATAATGGTATCCTCCCATCTGCATCTAGATCTTCCCAGCGGTCTCGTCTCATTGGGTTTGCAGTCATTACCCTGAACAAGGTTCTAGACTCTCCCGTTCGCGCTGCATGTCCTGCCCACCGTAATCTACGAGATATGATTATCCTAACAATGTCTTGTGATGAGTAAAGGGTATGTAACTCATCATTATGTGACTTCCCCCATTTACTAGTACCCACATCCTTGTTTTCAACCAACCTAAATTAAAACTATTTTTAAATAAATTTATTTATATACATTTTTCACTTACTTTAGAAGGATCCAACATGGCTGTAATTCCTCCTTTGGTTGTTTGACCTGAAAATAAAAACAAGTTAATTAGATATTTCATATTCTATCAAGTGAATTATTTACCATAGGATTCAACGTAAAGTAAGGTTTTTATTTTACACCACGTCTTCTACCAGTGGCGCAGGAACGGGGGGGTGGGGGGGAGGGGGTTACGGGGGTAACTTTTACCACCCACCCCCAAAAAAATAGTAAGGTATAAAATGTATCAATTTTACCCCACTCCCACCGTAATAAAATATAGTAAAACATTTAGATAATGTAAAGATCTTATTGAAGCACGATACAAATTTCCCACGAAGTTAACATAGTAAAAATAAAATGTTCTTGGAGCACACACTGTTTGAAAGCTCTGATAGTGATACCAGCTACATCAGCTATTGTAGAAAGAAGTTTTTCAATGCTTGTACGAATAAAAATACTATCTTCGCTCCACGATTAGGCAATGTAGACTAAATCACCTGTGTATGCTTAATGCACATCCTGAGAGATTCAACAAACTTGAAATTGCAAAACTATTTAGTGGTTTTATAGCAAGTAGCGAATATAGGGCAAAGGTGTATGGAAACCTACATTAATTTTCAGTGTTTCGTCATTTTTAGCTAGGCCGCCTCAGATATAATTTTTCTTAATTTGTTTTGTGTGTATTAATTCTAATGTTTGGCATGACTAAAATAAATGAGAAAAATAAACAATGGGACCGTTAAATACATGTATACCTCGTTATAAGCGATCTCAATCTAAGCGTTTTCGCTATAGCACGATTTAAAAAAACATGCTTGGTCGGCTGTAATTACGCAAAGACGCAAGAGTCTTCCGTCCTAGGGCCTTTAAGAGAGCAAGAGCCTTCAAGAAAGCAAGAGCCTACAGTCACAGGGCCTTCAAGAGAGCAAGAGCCTACAGTCCCAGGGCCTTCAAGAGAGCAAGAGCCTACAATCCCAGGGCCTTCAAGAGAGCAAGAGCCTACAATCCAAGGGCCTTCGAGAGAGCAAGAGCCTACAATCCCAGGGCCTTCAAGAGAGCAAGAGCCTACAGTCCCAGGGCCTTCAAGAGAGCAAGAGCCTACAGTCTCAGGGCCTTCAAGAGCGCAAGAGAATTATAACCCAGATTTTCTAGATCCAGTTAATTTATCATGCAAGTGAAGATTAACATTAAGTGTACTTGTAGCGTTGTATTGATTAGATACAATTATTAAAAATTGAATTAGTTTACAAATTTCAGGGGATTGAAGATTGAGAATAGGTGTAGGCTACCCATAGTATTGTACTAGTTAGATAAATAATAAAAATTGCCTTCATTTACAAGTTTTAGGTTTTTATTTACTTTTCCCCTATCTCACTCATGTTAAAATAAATTCCCTCTACGTATTTTCGTGTTACGCGATTATTTATCAGAACCAATCACTCGTGTAGTGCGAGGGACAGCTGTATTACATTTTCTTGTGTTTTTTTTAATTAAAAAAGTTATCTCCTATAAAAATACATGATAATTTTAACAACAAACCCCTCCCCCCCAAATAAAAACGTTCCTGCGCCACTGTCTTCTAACCATCCTATATATCCACATTTAATAACATTAATAATATTAAAGTAAGGGGGATCGCACTAAATCTATTTGGGGAGGGTAGGGGGACAGTGATTTTCCTAACTCTAGGCGTTCAGATTTATTTATTTTTAATTCACAGGTAACTAGGTAACCAGGACAAAGCGGAGAACATCAGAGGTCGATCCGTATGAAATTTCCACCAGGATAGTTGTAAAATTTGAGGCAATAATTGGGCCTTGAATCCAGGCTTTGGCCACTGTATTTTTAAAGTTATTTTTTAATGATGGATTTTTTCAAGTTACAAGTGTTTTTTTTTTTTAATTTACCATCATTGCGTGTGGGAAAACTAACAAGTTTCGGTTCGTAATAACTAGAGGTATTATCGAGTGATCAGCTTAAAACACTACTTTGACATTCTCAAGGCTACTAATGTATAATAATAATAATAATAATAATAGCGGTAGTAGCCTTAAAACTAGACAACTGCCTTCTATACAATGTACTACAGAAGGTATTTTCTTTCACTGTTTGATGAGTTATGAAATTGGGAACTTTTGAAAAGTAGGGATCGACAGTTGAGAAATTTAAAATTATTCTGTATAAGTCTGTGGTATAGAACTTTAATAGTTTTGAAAGTACTGTGGTGCGGAATAAGTCTAGAATTTCCCAACTCAATATCTCGAACTTTCAAGCCATTTCCCAGCATCAGAGGGGGTGATACCCCCGCCCCCACCCCGCAATGTGACGCTCCTGTTCGGGGTATGGGTAACAAACGTTGAACATATAAAATATTTACCCACATTTGCGTTGATTAAGATTGAGAAACAATTAAGGAGGAAAATAATTATAAGTACATCCGGTAGGGGCTTTAACCCCTATGTTATCAGAAAATCAAAATAGACGAGCTTGATTTCTAGTCAACAAGTCCACCAATGTGGTTGAGTACTCTACAAAAAAATGACTTTAGTTACGATTAATATGTTTTAAGTTTGTAGCCACTTTTCAAATATAAATGTGCCGCAACCCAAAATATTTTAAACTCTCGTATCATTAGAAATTATATTGTGAGTTTTTTTAATTTCATCTTAATAGTCACTACTAATACTACTAATACTAACATATCACAACTTGTGTAGTGTTTTAGAATTTAGAAAACAATAGTTTCACCAGTTTTTTTAATGGGTGTGAAACAATGTCTCTTACTTTAGATGAAAACAATAGTTTCACCAGTTGTTTTTAATGGGTGTGAAACAATGTCTCTTACTTTAGATGAAAACAATAGTTCCACCAGTTGTTTTTAATGGGTGTGAAACAATGTCTCTTGCTTTAGATGAAAACAATAGTTTCACCAGTTGTTTTTAATGGGTGTGAAACAATGTCTCTTACTTTAGATGAGAACAATAGTTTCGCCAGTTGTTTTTAATGGGTGTGAAACAATGTCTCTTACTTTAGATGAAAACAATAGTTTCACCAGTTGTTTTTAATGGATGTGAAACAATGTCTCTTACTTTAGATGAAAACAATAGTTTCACCAGTTGTTTTTAATGGGTGTGAAACAATGTCTCTTACTTTAGATGAAAACAATAGTTTCACCAGTTGTTTTTAATGGGTGTGAAACAATGTCTCTTACTTTAGATGAAAACTATAGTTTCACCAGTTGTTTTTAATGGGTGTGAAACAATGTCTCTTACTTTAGATGAAAACAAAGTACTTAAAAAATTTTGCTTCGAAAAGGTATGAAAGTAAGGGAAGGAGGAAGAGGCTACACAATAATGAGTTACATACCTTGTACTAATCACATACATTGTTAGGAAAATCTCGGAAGCTATGGTGGGAAGGAAATGAAGCTTGAACGGTAGAATCTAGAACCATGTCAAGATATTGCCTCGTAAACCAAATGAGAAGAAACCATTGGGAAGACCTAGACGCAGATGGAAGGATTATATTAGAATGGAACTGAGAGAGAGTGTGTGTGTAATGAAGTGGACTGGATATAACTAGCTCAAGATAGGGATAGGGTGAAATTAGGTGGACTGGATAGAACTATGTAATGATACTGTTTTGGACCCCTCTCATATATTCAAAAAGTCATGGATGAAGTGTATTTTCTTTAAAGAACTGTATGTATAGTTTTCTTTTAATACTTCATCCATGGAGAATCACGCGTTTTCAGAAGTAATTTCAATAAACTACGTTTTAAAACTTTCTTTCTGTAAAAGTTTGCCTCCGTTCTATTCGAAAATCATGTGATGGATGAGCTGGCTGCCTTTACTCAACATCAGGTTGCCAGGAGTTCTCCTATTAGTTAGTTTTAACACTGGTTACAAGGGGTCTAAGAAGCAAGGGGTGGGTCATATATAAGCAGCTTGTGCGTATAAATCCACAAATAAAAACTAGTAATATCATAAGAAACATAGTAAATTTCAGTGAGAAAATCACAGTCTGTAACGGTACTAGCTCAGACTTTCCACGTCAGTTCGTAAATGAACAGAACTGTATCAATGTCAAATTTAATAATAATAAAAGTGCAACTAATAAAATAAATAGTGTACAATATTTATTCTCTACTAATTTCGTTAATTAACCAATAAGTAATCCAACAGTAAGAAATACATACAATCAGATCGTCATAGCCGTGTGATAACAAGAGCGTAGTAAGTCATTCACGCGTCGTCATCAACATATAAAACGGTATTACTATAATTACTGGTCAACCGTAAGGCATACACGGATCCACATCCGCATAAGTATCATCAGCATAAACTCCGCTATCGCAATAACTAGCGCTATATAGCTATAGGGTGTAATGAGGTGGACTGGATAGAACTAGCTATATATATGGATACGGTGAAATGGTGTGGACTGAATATAACTAGCTATATATATGGATACGGTGAAATGAGGTGGACTGGATAGAACTAGCTCTATATATGGATAGGGTGTAAGGAGGGGGACTAGATAGAACTAGCTCTATATATGGATAGGGTGTAAGGAGGGGGACTAGATAGAACTAGCTCTATATATGGATAGGGAGTAATGAGGTGAAATTGTAAGAACTAGATGATTATGGCGTGTTTTGCACCTTCTGGTTGTTAGTACCATAGAGTGAGTAAGTTACTAAGACCTGAATCACTGGTCACATGGTGTATCAGTATCACCTCAGGCTCATGTTAGACTGGACTACTCTTGACGAGCCCGGTATAAAATGTGAAGTTTTATCTCCCTAAATTATCTCCCACTTTTCCTCCGCACAAGCCCAACTACATTTCTCCAAATTTCAACCTTACTCATTCCTACATGTACCATTAGCATAATCAACCATTCCGAATGGTCACTAAGAGGCAGTGAGCAAAATAACAGTTACCAAGGAAACTGAACAGATGGCGGTATAGGGTCAGTTCAAAGGACAAGTAATGTTTAATGGTGAAATGATTGGTGATCGTTTTGCCACAGTTGTGCAGTGCAGTGCCAATTTATTTAGGCATTAATCTATACTATACACACTACCACCATACCAGCCTAAGATAATATACACCAAACAGGACAAACATGTTTTGCAATCCACAACAATTTTCTTTTAGTGACGTAACGATGACTACATAATTGAAGACTCCTCCGTGGCGTTATTTCATTACCTCTAATGAGACACATTACCATGAAGATGATTGTCTCGTACGTCGCGGGGACAAAAAAAAAACTAGTCATGAGCAGTATTTTTTAGCAATAAGTAACTCTTTTTATCCATATTATATTTTTTAATTCATTTTTATATTTACTTTTATTTATTTAACGCGCACTTTCTTAGCCGACATATCAGCACACGAGAATGTCTATGTTCGAAAGCGAAAGGGCCTACCATGTTTGCCTAGAAAGGTATTTTCACATACCTTCCCAGGTTTATTTTACATGTCCACAATATAAATGAGACCGACGGCTTTACTTCTCCTCCAAAGGAAGGAAGGATTTTTATCGTTCAAGAAAAATCCGTCAGCACCGGCTGGGTTTGAACCTAAGAACATCAGGTCCTAGCGTATACAGGTTGTAGGAAGCGGTGCTAAAAAACAAAAAAGGGGGTCCTAAGGTGAGTACTTACCCCAAAACCACCGAGGTCTCTGATAAAGAAATACTTGTTTTAAAGTGTATATTTTATGTTCTATGATTAAGGTTTATAATTTTTTTTAATAATTTGACAATACACAACATATATTTGCTCATTTAGTAGTTCAAGGAACACCACCATTTATATTTTGTATTGAAACCAGGCCCGGATTTAAGGGGGGACGACAGGGGGGATGACAAGGGCTATCGCCCTACAAAACGTCAATTTGATCGAAAGCGTTATTGTTGATGTCTATAGCGTCTTCCATTTTCTTCTATTGTACATACACTAAATCATAAAACAATACTAATAGTCTGATATATATTCTAGTACAAAATTTAAAACAACTTAATAAAATAATAACATTCTAGTCACAAATCACAAAATTAAACAAAACAAAACTAGTTCTAAACATTGAAAAATGACCCCTGGACACGGGAATCGAACCCAGGCGTACTAAGCCAACGGTTCCGGGTTCAATTCCCGTGTCCAGGTGTCATTTTTCAATTTTCAGAATATGATCTCTTAGATGCGAGTTAATCCTCACTAAAACAAATATAATAGCTTTGGCTATTTGATTCTTAAAACTAAACTAATCTTCACTGAAATAAACCTTTGAAACACACTCTGTATAGTCAGAAGTCGGGGATAGCCGGCTTACTGGTCGCTTTCCATGGCTGAGATGAACAGAACTTCAGCTTATCTCGTCATAAGGAAATGAAACATTCACTTCGCTCGCTTACTAACATGTCATTCATTACACTTTAAAAATCGACTATTAAATTTCAATTCTACGTCTGTTTTATGTAAAGGGATGTTTTCTCTATTTTTTTCAAAACCTTTTGGGATAGCTGAACTTATCTCGCTTACCCTGACGCCTCGCTACTGGACTGTTTCTAAGCAATCGCAATCTGAGGGAGAGTTAGCTCTAGTTCAGTTGAACGTCTCGACGGTTCTTATACTCATTATCTTTGGAAACAAGGCAAGGGCGGATTTACTCATAGACCTAGTAGACACGTGCCAACAGCGGCAAATTTTGAATGACAATAAAAAAGTCTGCCAATTAAAATAATTTTATGGCTTCATCGTGTGTGTGATTGTTGTGGTTTGCTGTATCTTCGTACCAACATGGCAGATTATCGCCTTAATTCACTGACAATCGTCTTAATTGAAGGCCACTTATTGGATAAAAGGGGTTTGTCTGGCATCATTGACCAGTTAGTTCAGCAGAAATCAAGGCGAAAGATACTATAGACTATTTTCTTATTGTGTACATGCAGATATTTTATCTGTAGTAACATGTTCTACAAGTATTCTAATGCATACTTTATATTCTCCACTACCGGATTGTTAGGACTGTCGTAGCTTCATATGTAAGAGTTAACCCATATTTTCATCAATGATAGATTGAGCCTTAGCTCTGTTGACAAACACGCTATCGGCTGAGCTAAGGTGTCGGACATGGAAAAATATAAACTGGAAATCCAAAAGAAATTAGAAATGTTTCAACTTCAAATCTGACGAGGAATAATCAACTTTAAATCTAAAGAGAAATCTTAAGACTGTAGTCCAAGGGTGCCCGCAGGATTTTTCTCCAGAGGGGGCAAACCAGGGGCCTGGGGGGTATGGAATATCCCCTAGTACGGCGGGGGGTCCGGGAAGATTTATTAAATTGAATTCTCAAAATATGCTTTTTATGGGGAATCCTTGTCTCCTAAAAATAAAATAAAACATAAGAAAAATATTGGAAACTTCCAATAATTACATAACCTCAGAATATCATGGGGGCAATTGGTCTCCTTGGCTCCCCCCTGCGGGTACCCCTGCTGTAGTAACGATAAAAACATGACATAGCTATAAACATGATGTAACTTGCATTTTTTTAAATGGAGAGAGTGTTCACAAAACTACTTGTAACTCTTTTTTTAAATAAAACCTTTTATCCCACTAAAATAAGATATTTTTTCAGTAGGCCTAGATATACAGTAACTATCTTAATTGTTTACACAGTTATTGTACACCTGTCATAGTCATCGTGGAATTTGAAAATTAAATTTTTTCTTTTGAGAATATTCTGGTCAAATGTCGCCATTCACGACAAATATTCAAAAAGTATTTGATATTACCACATTTATAAAGTTAAGTTATATGTTTCTAATGAAGTAATATTTAATTTATTTGGGCAACAAATTGTTTTTGTCATAAAAACTGCCAAAACTCACGTTCCCAGCAAAACTAACCTAACATTTTGGTATCAATGACTATAATTAATTCATTGTATCACTGGTACTATAAAAGTCCCTCCCACCCGCCTTCTCCCCCCAAACAACTCGACAAACACGTGAACCTTTTTGTTCGTATAAAATCCCTACATGTTTTTATAAATTACAATCATTGTATGTTACTATACCTAATTAGTCACTATGAGTAACATTTTCTTCAATTTGTGTGTGTGTGTGAATAGTATAATTAGTTATGACGCAACTTTCTTCACAAAAAAGATCCAGCAGTGTTTTAAGTTTATTACATTCCCTTGGGAAGTTTACAGTGACCTTGAAATTGCACCTTGACTTCCGACATCGCTATACAAATCCCAACACGCACAAGTATCCAGATACAGATAATGGCTGTACATTGTACAGCAAGTAAAAAGACACAAGGACTATCATAGGCTTGTTAAAACGTAGGTTGTAAGTATAATGACTGTACAGTCAGTATAAGGACATAGTTAAAATTTTGTTGGTTGGTTGGTGTGAATAGTGAATCTCTACGGGGGGTAAGACCAACCAAATAATAATAATTCTGGTTTTACTAGAAGAGCATTTCCTGCCTTTGATGACCTTATCTAGTGACGGTGACCCCCTACAAACTTCTAAGCAATAAATAAATAAAAACAAACGAATAGCTGTGAATTAAGCTAGGAATACCCAAATACTTCTCAAATTTCTCGAAAATAATTAAGTTAAAAATTGAAACTCAGCTTAGCTTATTAAAAATGAGTGTTTTCAATCCTTAGCTATTATTATTATTATTATTATTATTATTATTATTATTATTATTATTATTATTATTATTATTATTATTAGGTGTTCTGTCTTACGACAGGTCCATTCCTTTTCTCAGTGACTTAGACTACCAATGCGCCCTGTCCTCTGCCTCCTCCTTCAGCTTTCAGAAACTTCTTCTTTCCTTCAAGTCATCTGTTTAATTAACTTACAATTTTAATTATGAAGAACAAATTTTGTAGAGATGAAAGCCTTTAAAGTAAATAAGTCATCATTATTTGTTTAAAATATTTTAAAATTGTAATGGCAAAACATAAAGACCATAAGTTTGATCTGTTTTAATCTAACAAAATAACCTTTAGCTGAATATGTACTTACAAATTTTAAGCTTATAGAAACCACTAACATTCTTCCCTTGATCTAACGAATCAACACATTTATAAAGTTATGTTTTAAAACTAGGGTAACGAGTAGCTTAAATAAATAATAAGGCTTTAAAAATAAGAATCACATTGTAATACGATATCTTGGAGGACTAAAGTGTAGCTTAGGTAGGTAACACAGCTGGAACCAGACTTTATATAGTAGTGTGGTAGGTAACCTGTATTTTCCATGTGTATCTTAGGTAGGTAACACAGCTGTAACCAGACGTTATATCGTAGTGTGGTAGGTAACCTGTAGTTTACATGTGTAGCTTAGGTAGGTAACACAGCTGTAACCAGACGTTATATCGTAGTGTGGTAGGTAACCTGTAGTTTCCATGTGTAGCTTAGGTAGGTAACACAGCTGTAACCAGACGTTATATCGTAGTGTGGTAGGTAACCTGTAGTTTCCATGTGTAGCTTAGGTAGGTAACACAGCTGTAACCAGACGTTATATCGTAGTGTGGTAGGTAACCTGTAGTTTCCATGTGTAGCTTAGGTAGGTAACACAGCTGTAACCAGACGTTATATCGTAGTGTGGTAGGTAACCTGTAGTTTCCATGTGTAGCTTAGGTAGGTAACACAGCTTTAACCAGACGTTATATCGTAGTGTGGTAGGTAACCTGTAGTTTACATGTGTAGCTTAGGTAGGTAACACAGCTGTAACCAGACGTTATATCGTAGTGTGGTAGGTAACCTGTAGTTTACATGTGTATCTTAGGTAGGTAACACAGCTGTAACCAGACGTTATATCGTAGTGTGGTAGGTAACCTGTAGTTTCCATGTGTAGCTTTACTTAGGTCAGGCAATACAGTTAGAATCAGACGCCACAACATATTGTGGTAGCACGGATTCTTAATTTTAAAACAGTTGAAATAAATCCAGGAATAATATTATTTATTTTAAAATAAATATAAAAATAAAATATATATTTAAATGAAAATACTACTTCACGGATATTAATTTCATTATGTTTGTCCCACACTTTAGTTCAGTCGGTGGCGTGTTTATCTATTGAAATAAGGTTTCCGAGTTCGAATTCTGGCTTGGCTGAAAAGTTTACCATTATTTAAATGTGGGGGTTTCCCCCTTTCACAGTGATAAATTAACGGCCGGGGGCTGTATGTTGTGTTCGTTATAGATTTAAATTAGTTCATAAGTCGTGTACTGATATAATCAGTCGGTTCAGAAAGTATACACCAAATATCTCAAATACGTAATATGAAAAGTTGAAAGATTATGGCGATCACGTGATGATTGTGGATAGCTCTACTTAGATGGGTTTTTTTATGTTTCGAGTGTAGTCGTTTATTTTAAATACTGGCCCCTGAGGTTGTCAACTATTGTCGTTCATAATGCCCTAATTATTTAATTATGGTTGTCGAAGGGTCTAATTCGTCACGCTCACATAACCTGGATTTTGGTGTTCGAATGCGGGTCAATGTTATTGATGGTAATTTTTTTAATGGATTCCCATTTCCTTACCAAGCCGTATATTTCTACTAAATTCCACCTTATTCTTCCCTACTCCATTAGTTTACATAATATATGAATAGCCTGAAATGACACGTGAGGTACTAAAAAAATAAGAAATATGGTTCACGAAAAATGGGGATATTTCTATTTATTTATTTTTTGATTCCATGAAAATGTTAAATTTGTTTATTTTGAATGGGTGACCTGGCGGTCTAGAGGTAAGGTGTCGGACTTCTGTGCTGGGGGTTCGGGGTTCAATCCTTGGTCCCGGCACAGATTTACCTGGCTGTCAAACCCTTCCTTCCCCTCTGACAAGACATGTATTAATCACAACTTGTGAATGTGTGGAATGCCAGACCTCCACCGTGGTTCGGATCCCACGTTAAACTGTAGGTCCTCCATTTTATTTCACAATCACGCATTACACATTAGCGTAAGTACGTATAAACCGAACGGGTAGTAAGACGCGGTGATAATAATAATAATTTATGTTTTTTGTTCCAACGTTATATCTTTAAAATTCGCTGGATAAAACGTAATTTTACTAACATGGGCAATCCTATCTTGACCTGCCGTGACGTCACAAGTAGGTAAACGTCCTTAAAAATTTTGTTTCAAAGTCATTGAAAATAAATATCAGAAGTGACGGCTAAAGGTCAAATGACTTGACGAATAAATATATGAATATTGTTCTAGACAGACTTGTCAAACTTTCGGCACAAGCCATGATTCTGTGAGGACCGCCGACCTTTTGAAGAACCGAAATACAATACGACCCAATTCATTTTACTATAAGTGTTTATTATTATTATTATTATTATTATTATTATTATTATTATTATTATATTATTATTTATTATTTATTATTATTATTATTATTATTATTATTTATTATTATTATTATTATTATATTATTATTATTATTATTATTATTATTATTATTATTATTATTATTATTATTATTATTATTATTTATTATTATTATTATTATTATTATTTATTATTATTATTATTATTATTTATTATTATTATTATTATATATTATTATTATTATTATTATTATTATTATTATTATTATTATTATTATTATTATTATTATTATTATTATATTATTATTATTATTATTATTATTATTATTATTATTTATTATTATTATTATTATTATTATTATTATTATTATTATTATTATTATTATTATTATTATTATTATTATTATTATTATTATTATTATTATTATTATTATTATTATTATTATTATTATTATTATTATTATTATTATTATTATTATTATTATTATTATTATTATTATTATTATTATTATTATTATTATTATTTATTATTATTATTATTATTATTATTATTATTATTTATTATTATTATTATTATTATTATTATTATTATTATTATTATTATTATTATTATTATTATTATTATTATTATTATTATTATTATTATTATTATTATTATTATTATTATTATTATTATTATTATTATTATTATTATTATTATTATTATTATTATTATTATTATTATTATTATATATTATTATTATTATTATTATTATTATTATTATTATTATATTATTATTATTATTATTATTATTATTATATTATTATTATTTATTATTATTATTATTATTATTATTATTATTATTATTATTATTATTATATTATTATTATTATTATTATTATTATTATTATTATTATTATTATTATTATTATTATTATTATTATTATTATTATTATTATTTATTATTATTATTATTATTATTATTATTATTATTATTATTATTATTATTATTATTATTATTATTATTATTATTATTATTATTATTATTATTTATTATTATTATTATTATTATTTTATTATTATTATTATATTATTTATTATTATTATTATTATTATTATTATTATTATTATTTATTATTATATTATTAATTATTATTATTATTATTTATTATTATTATTATTATTATTATTATTAATTATTATTATTATCACCACATCTTACTAACGGTCGGGTTATACGCTTAAGTACAAATACGCTAATGGGTTAGGAGTTGGTAAGGTTGAATATAGAGGATGTGAACCCACATTTGCGTGAAAGGGAGAGTGTAAAACTATTTAAGGAAAACCACCCTCATTTCACCCGAGAGAGATTCGAACCTCGATTTCCCCGTCCTCGGCAGACTAGCTCAACACGAAACTAGTGCGTTAGCTAACTACGCCACCGAAGCGGGTTTTTACATATTACAAACATTAAATATCAGAATTAGTAATTTAATAAAAAAAGGACAAGCAAAAGGTTAAAAGTTTACTTATTTTTGCGAGTTGCCTCCTCCATCTTGCACTGTCTTTTCGGCATGTTTAGACTTAAACATTGCAAATTAAATTCAATATATAAATACATTTAAGAACCACAAAACAAACATACCCTTGAATGTAGGCTACACTCACACTCTCACAATGAAGCAATGACGTACAAATAACAAAGATAATGTAATCACTAAACCTATAGAATGGACGGGACTTTCTCGAATTGTGTTTATACTTATACATACCAACCTGACAAAAAATAATGTCCCACATCACCGATATCGAGGTAAAAGATAACAAAACAAAAGATGTAAAAAAAACAACTGAATAATTGTGTGTCCCGAAGTGGTATTTCGGGACACCGGGACTATCATCTAAAAAAACGGGACAATCCCGGAAAATTGGGACGTCTAGATTATGACATCTGTAAATTGATCAATATTTGTGAATTTTTAGGAAGTGAGGCTGTTACAGCAAGTTTTTACTCTCAACACATCAGAGATTGATTCCCAACAAATGGTTTAATTTGCGCACCCAAGTGTGAGCAATGTTTGACAACACATGAGTGTGTGAACAGTGGTTTCCTCTTTTCAAAATTAACAAGTACTAGAAACAGCATGACTTAAGTATTACGGGCGCGCATTTTATCAATTATTATTAGAAAGTGACTTCAATACATAGAGTCTAGCATTCACACTCTTGCACTAAAATAAAGTTTACAAATTTCTCGGAATAATTGGAATAGATCTTAATATTCTATGCAAACTTTTATTTATTTTTAATCAAATGTATTTTAAAATTAAGTTTTTTTTTATTAAAGATGTTAATAATAGGGAACCCGCCTCGGTGGCGTAGTTGGCTAACGCGCCAGTCGTGTTGAGCCAGACCATCGAGGACGGGGAGATCGAGGTTCGAATCTCGGTCGGGTGGACTGGGGGTGGTTTTTCCTAAATGGTTTTCCACTCTCCCTCCACGCTAATGCGGGTTCACTTCCTCTAAATTCAACCTTCCCAATTCCTAATCCATTAGTGTAATTAGTACTTAAGCATATAACACGAACGGGTAGTAAGACGCGGTGCTAAATAATAATAATAAAAATAATAATAATAATAATAATAGGGTATTTTCTGAAATGCATCCTCTTCAGTATTTTAAAAGTTCAATGTGGCCCTTTTTATGATCAGACGAATTTTACACGACTTTTTAAGAATATTCTGAAACTTTCAACAACAAAAGTATCTCCCCATCTACATTTGACTGTAGAACAATAATTTTATGGAGACTTTCCTTCAAGTTTTTAACACTCACCCACTATTACATTATCATTATTAAAAAATATAAGTTAATTTTAAATTTGTTGAAAAATTAACACCTGGGAAACGAGAATCGAAACTGGGACCTTTGGCTTAGTACGCCAATGCTCTGACCACTGAGCTATCCCTTCGTCAATTGCTGAGAGTTATTCTTCACTCATAGTTTAAGGCTAAGTCTATTGTAAATTATTGGTGCGCTAAGCCAAAGGTCCCTAGTTCGATTCCCGACTTCAGGTGTCTTTTTTAATTTATCAGATTTGATTGAATTGTGGTCTCCTCATCACGGACACTGCTGTAAATACAATTATTTTCAGCCTGTTAGATGATATTCGTTATTTTGTAGAATATGGAATATCTATTTTCACAAATTATTTAAAAAAAAATTGTTTCAAAAATTCTCAATAATATCCATATTTAAAACGTACTATAATAGCTAATACATATCGTAAAATTGAAAAAGCGCTAAATTAGTGATAATGTGCCAAATAAAATGCAAATGTTTGTAATCAGTGATTTTGATATGAAGGGTCATACATAAAATACTAACATATTGGTTTTTAGTCAACATTGATAACATTTTACTATATTATTAGTGTTATTTTACTGGTAGGGGGGCCTACTAATATCTATTGAAAGGGACAGATTATTTGAGAAAGTAGATCTAGTAACTTATATAAATGTCAGATAAGATCTTTCCTAAGAACTTTGGACTGTAGTAGCTTTTCTAGCTGACATAAATAAGGTCCTTAATACGAACATTGGACTGTAGTAACTTCTCTATTATGTCATATAGTGTCCTTCCTCAGGCCTCATAGTATAATTTGGGTGTCAAAGATTAGGAAAAGTAGGACATTTTGATGAAAAAGTAGGAAAAGTAGGACTGCCATTTTGATGAAAAAGTAGGACTTGTTAAAAACACTATATTCACCTCATAGAGCCAAAATAAAATAAATAATTAAGAACAGTGTTTTTATGTTATTGGGCCTTTAGCAAAAATAGGAAAAAGTATTTTATAAAAAAAGAAGAAAGGAGAAATGTTTAACAAGCATCAACCCCTTGCAATCCTCCTTTTATCCCCTCCCCCCCCCCCACACACACACACACAAACTTTAATTTATTTTCTCTTTAGTACAGTATTTATTTTACTTCGTCATTTCATTACAAATCCAAATTTAGAAATAATGGTAGTGACACAAAATAATAATAATAATTATATTTATTACAATAATGATGTTCATCATCATCATCAAAAGATGATATAGGTAAAAATAAAATGTCTTCCACCTAAAAATAAAATATGTTTAACAAATAATCTGTGAAACGTCATGATAATTTTTTTTTACCCGTTTGGGTTATGCAAAAAAATAAATAAAATTAATCAATCTTTCAGTTTTTTGGGGGTTTCTTTGATTCATATTGAATTGCACAAAAGTAGTTCAACATTGTTGTCTTTGCTGTCTTCCTCTTTTGAATTTGCTTTTGTTTGTTTCTTATTTTCTCAAAAGCTGAGTCACTTTCTTCCAATTTTTTGCCCGGAGCTTCTAGCGTAGTTTGGGCTACTTGCAATCTTTCCTACCATTGATTTTCATTGCATTATTAATCCTTTCATTAGCTTCTGCCACTAATGACTTGTAAGATCGAACTTCTTCTTTAACTTCCTGCAATTTCGTTCCCAAAACTTTCCTATTCGCTTGAAACTCTTCACTTTTTGTTTTCTCTTTCTCTCCCCCTTATCTTCTTGCTCTTGTCTCTTCCGTTCAGCCTCAATTCTCTTCTCTTCTTCGAGTCCAGCCAAGTACAACTTATGGACCCCATGTCCTTTCTTGATGAAATTCTTCGTGACTGATACTGTGTTTGCACTGATAGTTGTAATGTTTACGACACTCTTTGGTAGACTGCATGCCTCTGATGGATGTCTCAGAGAGGCAGGTCCTGTTGTCAGTAGGATAGTTTGATGTTTGTGAGAATCTTGCTCAACATCAGCATTTCCATGGGGTAGCACAAGGATAGCTTTAACAAGCCTTTTAATGTTAGCCATTCTAGTTGGAAATAGTTCATTATAACACTACTTCCAAAAACAATTTTATAATCGTTGAATTTCAAAGACACTGTACAAGCTTTCGGTCATACAATTGGAATTTATACAAACAGCGTGGCACATTATGATGCAAAGTTTTTTTTGTCTAGCTTACAGCGAAAAAGAAGACCCACGCTTCAACATCTACAACAAACGTTTCTTTCTTCTGGAGGTCAAAAAGTAGGAAAAGTAGGAATTTTTCCTCCAAAGTTGGACAAAAATGAGCCCTCCTTCCTAAAACATGGACTGCACTAACTTCTCTATTATGCCATACTATAATGCTCTTCCTAAAACATTGATCTGCGCTATAACCCTTCTCTGCAACTGTATTAATCATTGTAATGTTAATGGTCCCACTTCTACAGTAAATGTGGATTTCTCTCATTACGTACATGTGTCCTTCCGTACAAACCGAATGGACCTGGGCTAACTATTCTATATATATATTTCATATTTAAAATAATATATAATTACCTACAAAACAACATTGGATACTAACTTATAATCATTCTTCAAAATTAAATGTTCTATATTATAGTGTCCTTCCTACGAACATTGAACTGTAGTAACCAGTGGCGTATTCTGAGAAAATTAATAGGTATGCTGTACTCTAAAAGCTGCAGGAGGATTCGGGGTCAAAAGACTTTAACCACGTTGGCAAGAAGGTAAGAGATGCTTCCCCTGGAAATATTTAAACTACTCTAGTTTATAACAATGGTTCTCAAACATTTATGATTTTTTCGTACTCGCATGTTATTTTGGGAAACTTTTTGCCTCCCAACTCCCCTCGTCCCTATTTTTCGACTTATTTATATCGTTTGTTTGTACATCCACCTTTACACTACTACAGTAGTCCCCATGGCTTCTTTAGTGCTGACTGACAGCTCACCAAGCTGATCGGCTTTAAAAAGCTACCAGACCAAATTAAGTATTCCTACGCCGAACCATATGGATCTGCCAAAAAACATGTGTATAAGCAGCTGTCACTTCTGACATCATAAATTTAGGTATATACCTAATGTTGACTGTCAGAGGCAGCTGTGAACTGTCAGTCAGCACCAAAGAAGCCATGGGGCTACTGTACATATTCTGACTTCATAAAAGTACACCAGAACTATGCACAAAACACACCAAAACGTGAAACTACCTATGCTTGATTATCATCCACTCAAATTGTAATGAATATCAAAACACAGCACACTGCAGTTCAACGCAATACCTAAATAATTTAATATTTAAGTAAAAATTCAGGGCTAAAGGTGAATTCACACATACACTGAAGTTTGAAAGAAGTACAGTGAGTCCGCACCTCTTATTGGTGCAGCTGTTCACACACTCCGGGAAAGTTGGGAATCTCTGTTTATCCATGATGCATTGAAACGTCAAACATAAAAACGAAAATATTACAATCAATGCAAGTTACTGTATTTAAAATAAAATTAAATGTTTTACTCACTGACTGGGTTTGATTTTGTCATCGATAAAACTCGTGGCTTCCAATAAACTGTCGTTTTTCATCATCACCTTTGAGATACCCATCTTGAAAATTGCTGTTTTTATAAATAATCGCATGTTTGAAAGTTTCTGCATTCGCTTATCTGGTCTTATTAGCTTTTTTTTTTTTGTAGAAGTGCTGGAAAAGTTGAAATTATCTCTACTCGAGCAGTGCAGGCTGGCCAAGCGGACTTCTTGTGTTGGATTAGAGCTTTCACGTGACAAATCCTCAGCACTGCTCGCGTTTGACAGCGAACGTGTGAATCCACAGTAAGAGTGCTATGAGCTCACTCCAGACTGAATAAGAGTGACATACCTTATAAAATTGCTTGATGTAATTAAAAGTACTACAGGTAACATTTTCATTTATTTGAAGGTATTTAGCGTGCACTCTTTCGGCCGAGTGATTATATCAGCGCAGACTTGTAAACTAACTTAAATTAGAACAGACACAACATCCAGCCCACCCCTCCGGCCGTTAATTCACACCGTTAGAAGGGAAATCCAAATTTTACCAATGATATTTTTTTCGGCCATGCGGAAATCAAACCCGGAACCCTTAGTTCAGTGGGCAGGCAAACTACCGACTGAGCTAAGGTGTCGGACTCACAGGTGGCAATACGAAAAGTAAAAAACTACAACATAAAAAAAGTAAAATGAAGTATCATGGATCAAGCGTCCATTAGAACTTGGTGGGAGGAATAAAGTTGATTGTCCAACTCACGTTGCAATAATAGAGCCTAATTATGAGCCTAAAACATTTATCAGATCCTGTTATGCTCCAGAAGTATTTATATACGATAAATTGTGATAACAGTAACAAAGGGGAGATTTTTTCCCTATTAAGCCTATTAACTCTATTGCTACGTCATTGGTTTAGTGCTAAAGACATTTACATCTGAAAATAAATTTAATTTTACCTTTTCCTGATAAATCATTTTGAAATTGTGAAATTACACTCCTACTTTTGGGAATCTTTGATGTACAATTATATAAAATCACAATGACTAATGATTAGATAATGTATGCTTCAAAAAAATATAAACTCATAAGTAACAACTAAAAGAACAAGGTTAAAACTCCATAAATAGTTCATACTAAAAACAAAAACACTCTAGCTACTAGAATTAAATTATCCCCTCATTCCTCCTTCCCCTACTTCACCTGTGTATACTCTAAAATGATGGTAAATAAGCTTGCCAAATATATGATGATACATGTGCCTAGAATGCATAAACATAATCAAATAGGTATTTAATTAGTATATAGTTTAAAGCTTGTTGTTTATACGATTATATTTACAAATATTATTTGCATTTATTTTATTTATTTGAGCTATACTAGCTTAGTAAATAAAATCATTGTGATATTGATTCTTGAATATTTGTTCAATAGTTGGCACAGTGTTTTACTTGCGATGAGTATTCAGCAGGCCCTGGGTTGTAAACACCCTAGTTCATTGGCCAATGTTTGTGGGCTAGGGGAAAGGGGGGATGTTGCAACCCCATAGACATTAGTCAAGGTCATTAGCTTTGCCTGCTGTTTTCAAGCAGCAGGTCCTGAGCTTCGTAAGCTGGATAGATAGGCCCTTTTGGAAGAATAACAATATTCTTGAAATATGAACAAATATTAGTTTAAAAAATTAACAATATATAGATACATTTTACATGTATATTAATTCACAATTTAAACATTTATATTCACACAGTTTGCACAGACAGCTTAAAATTAAGAAACTAGTCCATATAATTATAGGTATGCGGCGCAGGACTAGCATACCCAGAGAATACTCCACTAGTAGTAACCTCTCTATTACGTCATATAGTGTCCTTCCTACGAACATTTGACTGTAGTAACTTCTCTATTATGTCATATAGTGTCCTTCCTACGAACATTGGACTGTAGTAACCTCTCTATTACGTCATATAGTGTCCTTCCTACGAACATTGGACTGTACTAACTTCTCTATTACGTCATATAGTGTCCTTCCTACGAACATTGGACTGTACTAACTTCTCTATTACGTCATATAGTGTCCTTCCTACGAACATTGGACTGTACTAACTTCTCTATTACGTCATATAGTGTCCTTCCTACGAACATTGGACTGTACTAACTTCTCTATTACGTCATATAGTGTCCTTCCTACGAACATTGGACTGTAGTAACTTCTCTATTACGTCATATAGTGTCCTTCCTACGAACATTGGACTGTACTAACTTCTCTATTACGTCATATAGTGTCCTTCCTACGAACATTGGACTGTACTAACTTCTCTATTACGTCATATAGTGTCCTTCCTACGAACATTGGACTGTACTAACTTCTCTATTACGTCATATAGTGTCCTTCCTACGAACATTGGACTGTAGTAACTTCTCTATTACGTCATATAGTGTCCTTCCTACGAACATTGGACTGTAGTAACTTCTCTATTACGTCATATAGTGTCCTTCCTACGAACATTGGACTGTACTAACTTCTATATTACGTCATATAGTGTCCTTCCTACTAACATTGGACTGTAGTAACTTCTCTATTACGTCATATAGTGTCCTTCCTACGAACATTGGACTGTAGTAACTTCTCTATTACGTCATATAGTGTCCTTCCTACGAACATTGGACTGTAGTAACTTCTCTATTACGTCATATAGTGTCCTTCCTACTAACATTAGACTGTAGTAACTTCTCTATTATGTCATATAGTGTCCTTCCTACGAACATTGGACTGTACTAACTTCTCTATTACGTCATATAGTGTCCTTCCTACGAACATTGGACTGTACTAACTTCTCTATTACGTCATATAGTGTCCTTCCTACGAACATTGGACTGTACTAACTTCTCTATTATATCATATAGTGTCCTTCCTACGAACATTGGACTGTAGTAACTTCTCTATTACGTCATATAGTGTCCTTCCTACGAACATTGGACTGTACTAACTTCTCTATTACGTCATATAGTGTCCTTCCTACTAACATTGGACTGTAGTAACTTCTCTATTACGTCATATAGTGTCCTTCCTACGAACATTGACTGTAGTAACTTCTCTATTATATCATATAGTGTCCTTCCTACGAACATTGACTGTAGTAACTTCTCTATTATATCATATAGTGTCCTTCCTACGAACATTGGACTGTACTAACTTCTCTATTATGTCATATAGTGAGTGTCCTTCCTACGAACATTGAATGTAGATAGTGAACTCACCAGGAATGTCCGCCACTTTGCTCATCTTGAACGGCCTCTTCCCGACAACCTTCAGAGGATCCTCGATGTCGACGATGACGGCAGTCGACTCGTCCTGACGAGACTCCTTCACCAGGGTAACCGGGTTCGCTGCCGGGCTCGTACTACCGTCCACGCTCACCCCGAACCACTGACTCAAAGCGTCTTTGATCATCTGCGTCTAAGTTCACGGAGCGGGGATTCCCCTGGGGCAAAGAGAAAAAACAAACATACAAAACACAGACAAGTTTTGCCATCTCTATCTCGTTCTGTAAAAATCAGTGGTGGTCCTACGTACTAAACGTCAAGATATTCTAGCCTTTTTTTCCCCTGCTATGACGAGGCCAGGATTCGATTCCCTAACAGGTTTACTGACGGAGTTATCGCCCCCCCCCCCCCCCAAGTTATTTCCTACTCTCAGCATATCAAAAGAATTTGCAAAGAAAAAGTGTTTTTATGTTCATACTCTATCTTACCACTAATTCTGGAAGGGTAGGTGTGAGAAGAGTTGAAGTTGTAGAGAAATTGTATCCACATTTGCTTGTATATATAATGCCATATATTAACGTATAACTTAGAAGGAATGTATCCACATGTGAACATATATGTTTTTATATATATGCAAATGTGGATACTTCCTCTAAGTTCAACTTTTCTCACCCCTAACCCGACCTGAGCAGGTATTAAAACCTGGTGTGGACATAAAAACATTTTTTTCCCTTTCAAACAATCAATTTGAATCCGAAGATTTTTTTACCAGGCTTTTTAATCACTTAGCTTGTTTTATTGATCACATTTTCTAGATAAGAGTATTTTAATTGCATAATAATATCTCCCACACATTGTTTATGTCTTAAAAACATTCGCACTTTTCTGTCAGAAGAATGTCAACATAAATATGACCAAAGTTTCAGGGAAATAATTATTCCGACCTATGTCCATCGCGTCCTAAAATTATGTTACGTGTATTTCCAGTTTCCACCCCCAAACATAAACTTGACCAGCGATGTCCTTTTCCTCACCAAAAGTAAACATGTATTCTAATTACCTTAAACCAGTTTAATTCATAATGAGGCACGACACGAAACGAGTTCTCAAACCACTAATCTAAAACGTTAAAAACCGATAACTTGTTGTTTCTGAAGAGTTTTAAATATGCGTCCAGTCCGGTGACTGAACGACAACTGAAGAAAGATTTGAAGCTTCCTAAAGACCCGCGCTAACAATTGATGGCGCCGCTAAGATTGAACGTTCAAACGAGTTGGTTTTAATAATGCTAAGATTGAACGTTCAAACGAGTTGGTTTTAAAATGCTAAGCTCATAGAAAACGTCCTTAAATCACAGACGACTCATTGGCACTGTTGATGTATTTTCTGCGTACTCTGGAGTTCTTTAGGTGACCTTGAAATTATCTCTTACATACCGTTGTTGTCTTTCGATCGCCCTGCCGCCTGGTCGGCCGCGGGCGGTACAGCAATTTTATAAACAGAATAAAACGAGAACTTGGTCGTACCTTGTAGAGACAGAAAAAAAAGGCTAGGCGGATGGTACAGCGTTGCCAACTGTAGTTTTGCCGCGCGACGAAGTCCTTTTCCGCTCCTTCTGAAGGTGTTTTAATAGGCTTCGTTATCGATTACCACCTCAGCACTTCTTGGGAGAAGTGTGATCGTTATTCTAGCCACCGCTGAGTGAAGCGACGGCCGTCGAAGGTCTTGACGTCAAGAATGAATTGGGTGTTTTTTTTATTTTATTTATCCCGCGTACGAGCATGCGTGGATATTAGGCCTACGTGCTGATTGCTGAGATTGGGATTGAGAGTCTCAAGGTCTACACAAGGATGACCCTCCTCCGAAGATCAATTTGTTTAACTACCTCCTCTCATGTTTCTGCTTCCTAATTGTTGGGGTTGACTCTCCACGTAACCATTAAAATATGATAGATAAAATTTCACAGATAATATAAATACATGTCATTTCATTAAATTTTTTTATTTTTTATATGTAACTCGCTTTGCCCAAAAACCCCGGTGAGTTTTCTTTGAGAGTGGATGTAAACCAATGTAATTCCAGCGTTGTTTTGAACGTAGCACTCAAAGCTACCGGTATTGTATTGTATTTTTCACACATCATTTTAGTTTCTCCATACTTATAGGGCAGCTAGAATTATCAAATTTGGCGCGCTTATGGCAATTGGATGTGCCAATATGCCTGCCAAATTTTATGGTTCTAGCTGTCCCATAAGTGTGTCATAATATTAAAAAATGTGGGGAAAATGTGCAAAATTTACCTAAAATTAAATATAGTTTGTATACTATATGTTTAGAAAATTGAAAAATGACACCTGAACACGGGAATCGAACCCGGGACCTCTGGCTTAGTACGCCAATGCTCTAACTACCGAGTCGCAGATGGCTGCGTTATGCGATGGCTCGTGATATTAATATAATCACATATTTGTAAGCCGACGATTTCCGCTAAGTCCATCATAGACTCTGCCTTAAAATATGATGAAGAATGACCCTAGGCACGGGACGAATCCTGGATAGCTCAGTGGTTAGAGCATTGGCGTACTAAGCCAGAGGTCCCGGGTTCGATTCCCGTGTCCAGGTGTCATTTTTCAATTTTCAGAATATGATATCTAGATGGAGTAATTCCCACTAATAATCATAAATAATAGCTCTGGCTATTAATTCTTACTATATGTTCAGTTTAAAAAACGGTCTCAAAACCTCAGTGTCGTACCTATGGTATTAAGGGGCTCACCTCAGACTCGATGTTCGTGGGTTCAAACCCAGCCGAGGTTGACGGATTGTTTTGAGTGATTAAAATCCTTAGCACAACTTGCGTCAGAGAGGAGTTGAATCCGGGAAGGTATGTAAGAATACCTTTCTCAGCAAAATTAGTAGTCACTTTCGAGCTCGATCATAGAAATTCAGTGTGGAAGGCAGTGGCACACCCAGGATTTTGGTGGGAGATATTTTAAACTATACTTGAGGGAGTAATTATACTACTATAAAGCCACATGGCTGACTCACTCACTGACATTAATGTTTACCCACTACCAAATGAGCTAGAAAATTGAAATTTAGCAAAATTATAGCTACTATCCTGTAACCGATGGGAAAATTTCAAAAAGTTAGAAAATTTAATTTTCAACCCCCCAAAAAAATTACATCCAACCAACCCTCGGGTTGTTGACTTAAGGAGGATCAATATTCAGTTGTTAAGACGTGGTGCAAAAATAAAAAAATTGTTATTTTTGAGATCGGACACTTAGACGTGGTGTATATAATTATATTATATTATATACTCGCAGAAGTACCCGGCTTTGCCCATGGTAACCACGCAATGGATTGCATTGCTACCCCTGGCAACGCTTTTATTTGCTTCAAACAGAAAGAAAAAAAAATCTTCCTTTTATTTCTTCAGAACCAGTTTTTTTTTTAATTGTTAGCGCCACGTTTTACTACCTGTTTGGTTTATACGCTTAAGTACTAATTACGCTAATGGGTTAGGGGCCATACATGTATTACGTAACGCAGTTTTAGGCCCTTCTAGCCCAATATTACGCTCCGTAACGCTTTGGCAATCCTCCATACCCCCCTTAAGTTACATAGCACTTCAAGTTTCATCTATAAAAAAAAGCACCTTATCTTCATGTCATTTTCGAATGGGCTTTTTTTTTAGTATAATAGTTATTTTCACGTCAGATTTTATAAGTTTAAAAAAAAAAGGTTTTTGAATAAAGGATGCAATTTCTAGTCAAACAGTTTTATTTGTATTAACAAAAAACACGATTTTAAAAGTGTGAAAAAGCTTAAGTTTATACATGACTATTTTTATTGTTTGTTTTATAAACTTCGTCATGTCACGCAGCATAACGCTAATATGGACCCCCCCCCCTTTTTCAAGTGCGTTACGTAATACATGTATGGTCCCTTAGGAATTGGTAAGGTTGAATTTAGAGGAAGTGAACCCTAATTTGCATGGAGGGAGAGTGAGAAATCATTTAGGCAAAAACCACCCCCAGTTCACTCGACCGAGATTCGAACCTCGATCTCCCAGTCATCAGCAGTCTAGCTCAACATGAAATTAGCGCGTTAGCTAACTATGCCATCGAGGCGGGTAGCTCAAATTTCAAAGTTCCAGGTTTGATGATGCACATGTTCGGACACAGGGGGCTACTAATTTTAAAATCTCAGCCCTCTGTGCGTGGTAAATATCCGCAACCCTCACGACATACAGACAAACTCTTCATGTTATTAATATTTTATTTTTTAATTGTTAATATATATTGCATCATCCTACTTTCCGTCCCGACTATCTTCATTTAATCACGTTAATGGGGTAGTAATAAGGAAGGTAGAATTTATAGGAAATGTAGTTGCATTTTGTGTTAAGGTAATGTAGAATAACCCGCCTCAGTGGCGTAGTTGGCTAACATGCTAGTTTCGCGTTGATTTAGACCACCGAGAACGGGGAGATCAAGGTTCGAATCTCCATCGGGTGAACTGAGAGGGGTTTTTCCTAAATGGTTTTCCATTCTACCTCCACGAAAATGCGGGTTCACTTCCTCTAAATTCAACCTTCCCAATTCCTAATCCATTAGTGTTATTAGTACTTAAGCGTATAGCCCGTACGGGTGGTAAGACGCGGTGCTAAATAATAAAAAATAAAAAAGGTAGAATATTCAGGGTGAAAAACACCCTCGGAACACCCTACCGGTATTCGAATCCCGATCTACCTATCATTGACGAGCCAGAATAAACGAGCTGGGCGCATAGTCCACGAGTCAACATGGAACCAACGACTTCACTTACACTCCGAAAGAAGTTGTGCAACGGATTTTTATCGCTCAATAAAAATTCTTTTATCTCGGCTGTGTTTGAACCCAGGAACACCAGATCCTGAGATAAGCGCTTTGCTCCAAGACCACCTAGGTCGACGCACACGGAATATAAAAAGGGAATGGTACAACTCTTGTAGGATCAGTTCAGATTAGTGATCGTCCAACCGATCATCTTGTATTTTCATTTCTCCAATCGACATTTGCTCTTTGTCGCTTTATACATCTCGTTCTCATTCCATAGATTCAATAACTTAACAAATACGTATATCATTTTATTGACAAATGATCTTAAACTATTTTAATATCTTAAATCATTACGTATTATGACCGATCAAGGTAGTTTTGGTCACACTCAAATGTTATTTGAAAGTACTGTACATAAAATATTCGCTGGTTTAAAATATTAAAATCAGTGAAAGTGATTCGCCATAAAAATATCGACCAGATCACATGTGCCGCGTGGGAGGACTAAATCTTTCCCCCACAATAAAATAATACGTACCCTATTTTGGGGATAAACAATACAAAAAAAACTCTCTTTTTTTTGACAGTTATATATGTTACTTCCGAAAACCCCTAAGGGTTGGTGAGAGTCTTTATTTCCTTTTATGTTTACTTTTAAGTTTATTCAATATATGGTTAACCCAAAATAAAATTACTGATGAAAGAAAGAAATATTAAAATATCGACATTTATTAACGATGTAGCTTTCTAGCACGATCGACTGAAATTTGTCTCGAAAGTGCAGTAAGGTATTTTTTTAAACTGAAGTCAGCCTGTCAGACCACTCAGCCTTTACTACATCGCCTCTTTACCTTGGTCTAGGTCTTGGTCTAGGTCGGGGAGAAATCTGCTTTGTTGGACACAAGATATGATTGTCAAGCTAATCTATGGTCCGGTTTGCCGGGGAGGTTAAGGTTCGAACCCTGACTGACCTGGCTGGATGGTTTTCCTAACACCACTCTTCTCAAATGAGGATACATTTCCTTTACATTTTACCTTACTTATTCTTAAGTCTTAACTCATTATTGTAGTTAAATGTACATTTCCCGGACATTTGGTAAGATCGAGAAGACGACGGAAATGAGAAAATGTTGTTTTAATTCTGGTGAAAAACGCTTCAGTGGCCGAATGGTTTAAGGTGTCACTCTCGTGTTAGACTGGCCTAATGATGACGGGAAGATCAGGATTCGAATCCCGATAGGGGTCTATTGAGGATGGTTTTTACTCTCCTTTCACGGAAATGCGGGTGGATTAACTTTAAAATGTTCCTTTCCTCAACCTTGCCTGCCCCATTAGAGTGATGGCCACATCTCTTATTACCTGACGCGGCGATAAAACAATATCTGGTAAACCCGCTTCGATGGCGTAGTTGGCTGACGCGCTAGTTTCGTGTTGAGCTAGACTGCTGAGGACGGGGAGATCAAGGTTCGAATCTCGGTTGGGTGAACTGGGGGGGGGTTCCTAAATGGTTTCCCACTCTCCCTCCATGCAAATGTGAGTTCACTTCCTCTAAATTCAACCTTACCAATTCCTAAGGGGCCATACATGTATTATGTAACGCACTTGAAAAAGGCGGGGGGGGGGGGGGGGGGGGGGGGGGGGTCCATCTTAGCGTTATGCTGCGTGACATGACGAAGTTTATAAAACAAACAATAAAAATAGTCATGTATAAACTTAAGCTTTTTCACACTTTTAAAATCGTGTTTTTTGTAAATACAAATAAAACTGTTTGACTAGAAATTGCATCCTTTATTCAAAATCCTATTTTTATGAACCTATTAAATCCGACGTGAAAATAACTATTATACTAAAAAATAAATGGTACGGCGCACCGCACAGACTTTCTCTCTCTTTCTATAAACTCGTAAGATTTCTGAACGGAATAATGTACATTGTATCATCACCACTCCACATAAGAACACGCATAAAATAATGTACAATGATATATAATCAATGAGAAAAGAGGCGCATCTTTGTCCACCTTAGAACATTTCAAACAGTTTAATGTCTTCCACAAGGGTCAACATTTAGTAATAAAATTTCGATTTTTGGTTAAAATTTTAACATTTTATAAGGTGTTGCATATCTTCAAGTCATCGCATTGATATTTAATTATTCATTTATACATTTTGACCAATAAAAAATGTAAATATTGACTATTGAGTCTAAAATGGAGATAGATCATTGCTGTGCAAACATTTCTCCTAAGAGCTTTAAGGAAAAATAACATACTTTTTTAGATACTTATATTTAATTACTCTATGGCATTGGAGAATTATTGCGTTAAGACTTAAGTAGTATATGTTTACAACTAAAGCTCACAAAATTGTATTAATATATTTGCAAATATCTCAGAAACTGTTGCTTTTATAAAAATATATGTCAAATAAAAGTTTTTTTATTTCTAATAGTCCTACAATTTTGCAATGATAAGTTGTTAAGTTTCTCAAATAGTTGTGGAGATACGGAAATTAACGCTTCTGTAAAGTACCCTAAAAATCATTTTCATAGGAAAATGAAAAAAGGCCAGTTTATTTCTAATCTTAATCAACGCCTAGATCCGAATTTTAATCAAAATCGTTTGAGCAGATTTTGAGAAAACCAAATTTTTCTCTTTTCGCCCTTCAGTAAACTACCCTTAATTTTAAGTTTTTATAGACACACAGACAGACGGCATTGCAAAGACTATTTTTAGGGTTGTGGGGGTCATGAGACGTCGACATCCATCAACATTTCAGGTTAGTTTTTTTTACGGTCGCAATACTTAAACTTTATTGTCCAAAAAGTTAAAAAATTCATATAATTGCGTATAGATTGAAAGTTATTGATTTTATAAAAATATGTTTCGGATAAAATATTTGTAATATAAATATATATACATATTTGTAATGCTAAGTAATTTCATATCTCAAATAGTTTCGGAGCTATTATACAAAATGTTAATTAACGCGTCAGACCGGAGCCCTTAAAGCTATTTTGCCGAAATATTGAGAGTAGCCATTTTGTTTGGAATATTTATTAATGTTCATAAATGAAATTTAATCAAAATCGTTAGAGCCGATTTTGAGAAAATCTACTTTTTCTCTTTTTGCCCTTCAGTAAACTACCCTTAATTTTAAGTTTTATTAGACACACATACAGACGGCATTGCAAAGACTATTTTTTAGGGTTTGGGGGGTCATGAGACGTCGACATCCATCAACATTTCAGGTTAGTTTTTTTTACGATCTCAATACTTAAGCTTTAATGTCCAAAAAGTTAAAAATATATATATATATAATTGCGTATAGATTGAAAATTATTGATTTTATAAAAATATGTTTCGGATAAAATATTTGTATTATAAATATATATACATATTTGTAATGCTAAGTAATTTCATATCTCAAATAGTTTCGGAGCTATTATAAAAAATGTTAATTTACGCATCAGACCGGAGCCCTTAAAGCCATTTTGCCGAAATATTGAGAGTAGCCATTTTGTTTGGAATATTTATTAATGTTTATAAATGAAATTTAATCAAAATCGTTAGAGCCGATTTTGAGAAAATCTACTTTTTCTCTTTTTGCCCTTCAGTAAACTATACTTAATTTTAGGGGTAGATATCCAATTCCAAAAACCCCTCGGGGCAACCCTCTGAAAACCCTAGATATCAAGTTTCAGCTCAATCGGTAAAATAGTTTAGGCTCTAGTTGGAGGTACAGACAGACAGACAGGCGGAAATTAAAAAACCACTTTTTCGGATTCAGGAAGTCATGAAACGCCAAGATTCATCAAAATCTCGAGTTTGATTTTTTTTACGATCACCATACTTTCTCTACTTGTAAGATAGAGAGAAAGTAAAAAGCCCATTTGAAAATGACATGAGGAAAAGGTGCTTTTTTATAGTTGAAACTTGAAGTGCTACGTAACTTAAGGGGGGGGGGGGGGTATTGCCAAAGCGTTATGGAGCCTAATATTGGGTGAGAAGGGCCTACAACTGCGTTACGTAATACATGTATAGCCCCTAACCCATTAGCGTAATTAGTACTTAGGGCTAGTTTCATAGTCAGATTTAGTGAGCCTAAAGTGCGAGTCGATACTAAATACAGGACGACACCTACCTAAACTCGAATAGAATGGGCCAGTTTCGCATATGAAACTGGCCCATTCCATTCAATTTCAGGTAGGTGACGTCTTGTATTTAGTATAACGCCGCACTTTAGGCGTACTAAATCTGACTGTGAAACTGGCCCTTAAGCACGGTTAGTAAGGCGTGATGCTTAATTAATTAATACCCGGTAAGGTCAACATTTCTCGAAGCTGGGGAAACCGAGGGATTCTAAAGTGAGTCCAATTGTTCTTCCCAAACCCTTCCTTCACCTCTGACAAGACGTGTATTAACCACAACTTGTGAATGTGAGGAATGCCAGGCCTCTACCGTGGTTCGGATTCCACGTTAAACTGTAGGTCCTCCATTTCATCTCACAATCACCCTACCATTGCACGTTAGCGTAAGTGCGTATAACCCGAACGGGTAGTAAGACGCGGTGCTAATAATAATAATAATAATAATAATAATAATTGTTCTTCAACCCAACATGTTATCAAACCAAGCTCTATTGCCAACAAGGATGTACGAGGCATGGTCGATACTAGAGCAAGTAAGCACGACTTGGGCGACCTGGTTTCTTGTGTCGACTTTAAACGGAGGTTAATTATTATTAGTTCGGTAAATTAATAACTTGAATCAATACGTTGAGGTGAAGTCTAGAGGTTGTGCCTTGCAAAGCGGCCTCAATGTTATGGAAAGTCACAATACCGGTCGTTCTAAGGAAAAGGGTGTATATGTACATGTGTCCTATTTCGAGAAAGATCTCTTGGATAGAGATATTTTAATGTCCGGTATTTTAAATTTCACTCGCACAGTTACTCTCTGAAGCATGTGCATCGGTTTCATGTCTGTAAGGGGTTAATTAACATAACTGCTGTCCACTCTCCCATCCCACACATGCTGGTACACTTCCTCTGAATTCAGCCTTCTTCATCCCTAACTCATTAGCGTAATTAGTACACATTATGTGTATAACCTGAAGAGGTAGTAAAACGCGGCGCTAAACAAAAAAATACCGTCGTGATTTCCTATGTGTAGGACTCTGGAAAACACTCTACGAACCGGAATTGAAGATAAAAGTCTGTTCAGCGTAGGAATTGTTTTCTGAAAGGCCTTTTTCCCTAACAGAAATATATTATATAGTAGGATATTAGTAGGAAAAAAGACCTTTCAAAGAGTAGTTCCTACCGTGAATGGAGTTTATGTATCATCTTTAACGATACTTGTACAATGTCGCTATCAACAACCAACTGACGCTTCAAACCGATGCACATGTAGTAACTGTGCGCATGAAATTCAAAATAGTGTACATTCAAATATTTCGAAATAGGACACATGTTCATGCACACTTTTTATTTTCTCCCAACACCATGGAGAAAGTATTGTGGTAGTAAAAAAAATCGAGCTCGAGATTCTGATAAAATAATATCGACTTGATACCAAAAAAGTTGTTTTCGCAATGCTGTTTGTCTGTACCTCAGACTAGATCCGAAACCATTTTACAGATTGAGAGATAACTTGCTATCTGGGATTTTCATAAGGTAGCCCCAAGGGATTTTTTGAATTAAATATCTAACCCTAAATTTAATGGTAAATACTGAAGGGCAAAACGAGAACAAAATCGATTTTCTCTAAATTAGCTCTAACGATTCTGATTACATTTTATATTTAAGACATTGTTTATCACTATAAACAAGTTGCCAATTCTGATTTTCACATGAAAATTATATTGGGTTTATTTTACATGGGGGAATTTTTCCAATTTTCATCATTTTTCAGCAACTATTTGAGATACAAAATAACTTATCATTGTAAAGTTGTAGTACTATTAAAGATAAAAAAAAACTTTTATTTTAAATATATTTTTATAAAACCAATAATTTCTTAGATTTAATTCAGGTATTTGAAAATGAATTTGATTCTTATGCTCTTTGGTAGACAAAGATATTTCTCATTTCTCAATTTTTCTGTACCATTGTTCCTAGTTCCTAATGCTATAGAGTAAGTAACAGTTGTATATTATTCCATTTATGATATTTGGTGTAGTGTTCCTACAACAATGTATAGACCTATTATTTCGTTTCACAAATCTTACGAGTTTTTAGTAATGTCTATTTTAAGATTAGAGCGAGAGAAATTCTGTGTGGTGCACCGTATCATTTATTCTCTTAGAAAGACCAATATTAAGACTTTACAGAATATTGACCTTTCCTCCTAAACATCCTGTACAGTGACATCAAGGCCTGATTCCCGGTAAGGTCTAATACTCTAATGATTGTGGTATTTCCTAAATGGTTTTCCACTCTCCCTCACGCAAATGTGGGTGCATATCCTTTAGTTTCATCTTTATCAATCCCTTACAGATTAGCATTGCTATGAGTATAAATCCAACGGATAGTAGGATGTGGTGACTAAATACACACTAATAGGATTTTTATGTTTAAAAATGAGGCGGCCCAGTGGCTAAATAATTTTATAATAATGGAGATTGATAATAATTAAGAAAAAGGAAAAATAAAATAATAAGAGTAAATTTAACGAAGAATGCCCACCTATGGAAAGAGGAAAAATGTGGGAAGAATCCAATACACAAAGGTGACAGACAACCTGTTCCTTTCTTCTGTCTTTTATAGCAGAAGTAGTCACACACATTTAAACACCAAAGGCCGGTACACACAGAATGCTAAGATAAGCTATGCTATGCTGTGCTGTGCTGTGCTAAGACTTTGTCAGTTTGGTTTCACACTCATTGCTAAGCTAAACTGAGCAATGGTCCCTCTTTCCCCTCCTGAATTCCTTGTTGTTTCTTTCTGGTCTGCTCCAGTGAAGTTTAGTTATGATGATGTTCTTCAGCATGTCTTGTTTGAGCTCAGGTGATAGTACTGAGGAAGAGAAGATGATAGTACTGAGGAAGAAAAGATGATAGTACTGAGGAAGAAAAGATGATAGTACTGAGGAAGAGAAGATGATAGTACTGAGGAAGAGAAGATGATAGTACTGAGGAAGAAAAGATGATAGTACTGAGGAAGAAAAGATGATAGTACTGAGGAAGTGAAGATGATAGTACTGAGGAAGAGAAGATGATAGTACTGAGGAAGTGAAGATGATAGTACTGAGGAAGAAAGATGATAGTACTGAGGAAGAGAAGATGATAGTACTGAGGAAGGAAAAGATGATAGTACTGAGGAAGAAAAGATGATAGTACTGAGGAAGTGAAGATGATAGTACTGAGGAAGAAAAGATGATAGTACTGAGGAAGAGAAGATGATAGTACTGAGGAAGTGAAGATGATAGTACTGAGGAAGAGAAGATGATAGTACTGAGGAAGAAAGATGATAGTACTGAGGAAGTGAAGATGATAGTACTGAGGAAGTGAAGATGATAGTACTGAGGAAGAAAAGATGATAGTACTGAGGAAGAGAAGATGATAGTACTGAGGAAGTGAAGATGATAGTACTGAGGAAGAGAAGATGATAGTACTGAGGAAGAAAAGATGATAGTACTGAGGAAGGAAGATGATAGTACTGAGGAAGTGAAGATGATAGTACTGAGGAAGTAAGATGATAGTACTGAGGAAGTGAAGATGATAGTACTGAGGAAGAAAAGATGATAGTACTGAGGAAGAAAGAGGATAGTACTGAGGAAGAAAAGATGATAGTACTGAGGAAGTGAAGATGATAGTACTGAGGAAGTGAAGATGATAGTACTGAGGAAGAAAAGATGATAGTACTGAGGAAGAGAAGAGGATAGTACTGAGGAAGTGAAGATGATAGTACTGAGGAAGTGAAGATGATAGTACTGAGGAAGAGAAGATGATAGTACTGAGGAAGAGAAGATGATAGTACTGAGGAAGAGAAAGATGATAGTACTGAGGAAGAGAAGATGATAGTACTGAGGAAGAGAAGATGATAGTACTGAGGAAGAAAAGATGATAGTACTGAGGAAGAAAAGATGATAGTACTGAGGAAGAGAAGATGATAGTACTGAGGAAGAAAAGATGATAGTACTGAGGAAGTGAAGATGATAGTACTGAGGAAGAGAAGAGGATAGTACTGAGGAAGAAAAGATGATAGTACTGAGGAAGAGAAGAGGATAGTACTGAGGAAGAAAAGATGATAGTACTGAGGAAGTGAAGATGATAGTACTGAGGAAGTGAAGATGATAGTACTGAGGAAGAGAAGAGGATAGTACTGAGGAAAGAAATGATAGTATGAGGAAGAAAAGATGATATACTGAGGACTGTAAGATGATATACTGAGGAAGTGAAGATGATAGTACTGAGGAAGAGAAGATGATAGTACTGAGGAAGAAAAGATGATAGTACTGAGGAAGAGAAGATGATAGTACTGAGGAAGAAAAGATGATAGTACTGAGGAAGAAAAGATGATAGTACTGAGGAAGAGAAGAGGATAGTACTGAGGAAGAAAAGATGATAGTACTGAGGAAGAGAAGAGGATAGTACTGAGGAAGAAAAGATGATAGTACTGAGGAAGAGAAGATGATAGTACTGAGGACAAGGCCGTAGTCAGGGGGGGTTTTCGGGGTTCAACCCCCCCCCCCCCCCCGAAATTTTATGAACAAAATATATATGGCTTTATTTATGATTCAAACAATATCAAAATTAAGGTACAAGTACAAATTAAGGGGCTGTGTTACCATAAAAAGCACTTCATAGAGCTTCCAGAGGTGTTTATTATTTAGAATTTTTTCTAGCCTTCGGCAGTTATGGTGTTATGTTGTAGTAAAAAAAAATTTCAGATAACTTCTAGAGGTGTTTAATATTTAGAATTGTTCCTATTTTTCGGCGGTTAGGGGGTTATGTTGCCATAAAAAAACACTTCAGATAACTTCTAGAGGTGTTTAATATTTAGAAATTTTCCCAGCCCTCGGCAGTTAGGGTGTTATGGTGCCATAAAAGACACTTCAGATAGCTTCTAGAACAGTTTTTTATTTAGAATTTTTTCTAGCCTCCGTCAATTGGGGGATACCCGCCTCGGTGGCGTAGTTGGCTAACGCGCCAGTCGTGTTGAGCCTGACCACCGAGGACGGGGAGATCGAGGTTCGAATCTTGATCGGGTGAACTGGGGGTGGTTTTTCCTAAATGGTTTTCCACTCTCCCTCCACGCAAATGCGGGTTCACTTCCTATAAATTCAACCTTTCCAATTCCTAATCCATTAGTGTAATTAGTACTTAAGCGTATAACCCGAACGGGTAGTAAGACGCGGTGCTAAATAAAAAAAAAAAAAATTGGGGGATGGGCCCACCAAAACCCCCTGAAATTATTGGCTGGCTACGGCCTTGACTGAGGAAGAGAAGATGATAGTACTGAGGAAGAGAAGATGCTGTTGTTAGCAGCTGTTTTGGAAGATGAAGAAAATTTGGGAGGTGTTGGTTTGACTTGTTCAATTAACGCATCCATTTTAATATAAAACACTTATTAAATATAAAACCTAAATACACGTGAAACATACTGAAAACAAAATTTCAACTCTTCTTTGGTTATTTTCGTCTATTAACCAGCACTGCGTCTCTTCCAACACGGAGCCCAAGCTGCGCTATACGCATGCGCAACGTAAGATGGCTCAAGATGGGAGATGGAAAAATTGTTCGGCCAGCAATCGGAAAAAACATAGCGTGGCGTAGCAAGGCGTAGCTTATCTTAGCGTTCTGTGTGTACCGGCCTATATGGAGTAATATTTCCGCATTGTTGCCTATATCAAACAAAAAGAGAAAAGGAAATACATTTTACACAAACACTGAATTAAGTTACTTCATTTTGATTGTGATAAATCGTTCTGGCTATTTTACCACTATTTTATTAGTGAATTTTATGAAACTAGTAAATCGTTGGTGACCGCCTCTGTGGTCTAGTATTCAGAGTTCGTGGCTACAGATTCATAAGTCCTGAGGTTTGATCCCCGGTGATTCCAAAATGTTTCTGTGAAGCAGTGGGCCTAGTGCGGGGTTAAACTAAGCCTCATGAGGATAAATGGAGAGCTACTTAGATAAAGAAGTAACAGCTCCAGTTTATAAAACTCAGGGTGGCTACAAAACATTACTTACGAAATTCCCTGACTTTTCCAGGTTTTCCAGGCAACATTTTTCAATTTTCCCTGACTACATTTTTCCAGTTTTAATGGTGGATTATGGCTTGTTTTATTTATTATTGGTCACACATTAAAAAAAAGTTTGTAGCTACTAAACAAACAGTTTTATCAGTTATTTTAAAAATTAAAATGTTATTTTATTTAGGTATTATTAACTTTTGTTTTAGTGTTTAGTTTCGAAATTAATGGGATTTTTAGACATATTTTTAATTCCCCGACTTTTCCTTATTTTTAGTTAAATTCCCTGACATTTTCCTGTTTTCCCTGTCTTCCAAAAATTCCCTGACCTTTCCAGGTTTTCCCTGTTTTTCCTGTCTGTAGCCACCATGAAAACTGAGATAAACGGCTGGAGGGTTTGTGGTGCTGACAACATGACACCGGTCTATCCTCAAATGTTGGTAATATCACGTCTACTGGCGGCGGCCGCCCGGTCTGTATATCTCGCTTACGGGCTCACACTATTGAGTTTTTTTTATGGAGTATTCGTTAGTTACTATGGTATAATCCATCCACCATTTCTTGAACCTTTATATACAAATGCATGCTCTGGTACTAGTCGTGTAAAGTCCATCTATCACTTATTGAACCTTTATGTACATTCAAATACATGCTCTGGAAACTGTGATGTAGTCCATACACAACTCGTAGATAAGAAAGGCAACATTTTCAATGAAATGTGTCATCATTTACTTACCACAAGTGTGGTAAACCATTTACAAGAAAAACCCAGGTACACCGGTCTGATTTTCAATACCCGACCTCCCAGTGACCTACAAATCAGTTTTAAAAAAATTTGACTTTCATTCCACGTGCCTATCTATTTGAATAAATTCTGAATTTAAAAAAATTATTGTGAAATATTCACAAAAGAATTTATAATCAGAATAGCTTGCTGTATTCTCGATCATTATTTCGACTCCTCTGTGTCATTGTTAAAAAAATTTATTCAAATGCTTTTTTTTTTCTATCAAGTCAGGCTTAATTATTTCAACAAAGAGAATGGTAAATAAAATACCTTGAAGCAAAGCGCATTTTATTAACAAGTTCGTTTAAGGCGATTGGCCCTTTTCATTTGGCGTGGAAATGCAGAGCCATGGGAACAAACGGTTATCTTAAAGAATTTTTTATTGTTTTTGCAATTTTCTTTTTGGAAACGGTTTGTTCAAGAATAGAAGCATGTTTGCTATGTTATACTTTTTTATATATACCGGTCGCATACTTTGTTGACACTATTAGGTTTATATGAACATTGAAGTGTCCCTCTCAACTTTATGATGGGTGACCTGGTGGTCTAGGGTTGAGGTTTCAGACTTCTGTGCTGAGGGTCCGGGGTTCAATCCTTGGTCCCGACACAGATTTATCTGATTGCCAAACCCCTTTCTTCACCTCTGACAAGATGTGTATTAATCACAACTTGTGAATGTGTGGAATGCCAGGCCTCCACCGTGGTTCGGATCCCACGTTAAACTGTAGGTCCTCCATTTCATCTCACAATCACCCTACCATTACACATTAGCATAAGTGCGTACAGCCTGAACGGGTAGTAAGACGGGGTGCTAATAATAATAATAATAATAATAATAATAATAATAATAATAATAATAATAATAATAATAGTAATAATAATAGTAATAATAATAGTAATAATAATAGTAATAATAATATAATAATAACTTTATGATTATACAGTATATTACTATACAGTAAAATACACAGTATATGAAAGGCGAAGCTTTGGGGATGAATGATTGTAATCACAGAAATGAGCCATATTTCGATAATTACCAAATAAATTTAAAAATGACACCTGGTCATGTGAATGGAACCCGGGACCCTTGGTCTAGAACAACCATGCTGAGCCATTCAGGGATTGAACGGTGATCAGGGTAATTCCTCATTCATATTTTATGGTAGAGTCAGTGATGGACGTGGGAATATCATCAGCTGGGAATTACCAGGAGCGCGAAGTTGTGCGCCCCCCAACCCCACGAATCCCCAGTTCCTTTTAAAGTTATTGTTCGCATTCTCACGACAATTTTATCTTGCCATAATAGTTTCAAGAAAAATATGTTTTCGGTTTAAGTAATAGGAGGAAATGTTTTTGAAATGGCATAGTCAGACGAGCGGCGGTCAGTGCCTTGCATTGTGAAACCAAACCTCCTCTTCCCTTCACCTACTGGCCCAACCTGCTACGTCTAGCTAACCCTGCCTATTCTTCGTGTGAAGGCGCACTTCCTTACGCGCCCTAAGGTTGAAAGCTTGTGAGATAATGTGTACAGCGTGAACCAGCAATAATTGTTGTCAGTAATCCTGCGTGTTCCTGCATCTTGAGGCTGTGTGTGTGGAGTGTGTGTCTATAATAATATTATGTAGGGTTATTTTAGGATAGTGTTTATTTGAGTAATATGTTTCGTAGCTAGGCTTAATATGTATAGTTCAATTAAGACAACAAATGTTTCAAGATTAACTCTTGATCAAAAAAGATAATTGAAATCATTAGGTAGACCATGTCTTGAATTCTGAATGGAACAAAGTGAAACGAAGAAAAATGAAAATCGAGTTTTTAAAAGGCAGATCAAATCCAAAGATACATACCAAAAAAATGGTTGGATTTGCGGCTGTGATGTGGACAAATCTTTGTACCATTTTCCGTGTGTTTTGTTTTCTCCCAGAAACAATGGTGAATGCTTGTGGAGAGTAAAAGGCGTCAATGATAAGAAACACGAAGTATCTGCGAATCACACGAATAGAGTCATGGATCTTTCTTTGCTAGGCAAAGTAACCATATCGTCTAGTCTAGACTCACAATAAAGATAAAACGTTAAAAAAAAACACAATACTCACGTTGAAAAAAATAGGCACATATTAATATGGTTGATTTCATGTGTTAAATTCTGTGGTGTTTTTGAATTACCTCTTAGAGGCGATGACAAATCAGCATCATCTATAAATCCTGGTGTCTAGAGAGGTCTAATGAATTATACTGCTGAGCTGGATTCTGCAATGAATGACTATTTAGAATCGGCCACTGTATTCAAAGGATCATAGAAAATAATACAAAATGACATACTGGACTGCATTCTTAATGTCTGTAGGGAGGAAATAGAATAGTAGATACGAGATTCTGAATTTGTAGCCATCGAATGTGATGAGACAACTGATGTAACGAACCATTGTCGACTAGTATTAGTTTTTAGATATGTGTTCGAGGGGTTGGTTTGTGAGAGGTTTTGGGGGTTTCTTATTCCTGAAGGAAGATGTGCAACGACCTTAGCAAACTACATAATGGACCACATCAAACCTCTTCTAGATACTTCAAAAGGAAGATTAATAGCACATACGTATGATGGTGCTAATGTTATGAGTGGCTCTGTTGGGGGTGTACAGGCCAAGATTAGAGAAACATATTCATTTGTATATTTTGTACATTGTTACGCTCATCATCTAAATTTGATCTTGGGAAAAATCAACCAGTGCGAAGAGCAAAGTTCGAATTTTTTTCTCAAACCTTTCTGCCATTCCCGCATTTTTTTTTCGCACTCATCTCTACAATCTGACGTTTAGGAACAAGTAGTACAAGTCAGACTACCCAGAGTTGCTACAACAAGATGGAACTACAACATTCGAACTGTTAACGTTGTGTACGAAAATAGAGATAAGTTGGGGGAATGCTTCGAAGTTCTTGAGGAAAAGTGCACAAACAAACTTACTGTTAACGAGGCGAGTATCCACAGAAGAGCTTTTCAGGACCCAAATTTCATGTTCTGGCTAACTTTTTTCCACAAAATTTTACCTCACGTGTATACATTATACCAACAACTACAAACCAGGAACAGATACAGTGTAGTGTGGCAAAATGAAAGTTGAATTTTCGAAAATGAGATGGAGAAAGCGAGGGGGCAAGTGAATTAATTAGAGAAGCAAATAAACGAAGAGTTCCCTGAACAACTAATAAAAAGGAAAAGTAATGTTGAATGTAGCACCAGAGTGGGGGATGCTAAAGAAGTGTGTGATGTCATTACAACGCATGTAAAAGACAGATTCGCTTTTACTGGTCATTTGGAGGCAGCTTCTTTGTTATGTAATTAGTCATTTCCCCAATTTTCTACTTGCTTTCCGGAAGAAAAACTCACGCAAGTAATACAACACTACCCTTTCTTAGAAAAAGAAAAATTCCGGTCTGAATTGGGATTACTATACAGTTGACAGGACTTTGACGTTAAAGGAGCAATACAACTATTGAACTTATGGAGAAAAATAACATTATTTCAGTTTTCAGTAAGGTGACGAAGCTTCTAAAAATTATCATAACTACCCCAATGACGTCTGCTGAATCTGAACGTTGCTTTTCAACACTGAAAAGAATAAAGACTTTCCACACAAATGAAAGAATTTGACGACAGAGTTATGGAAAAGTTCATTAACTTAAAGGAGAGGCGTATGGACTTCGTATATAAATAATTTATTTGTTTATTGCGTTCTAAGTCATTTCTCGCAAGTGTAAATAATGTAAATATTGTGTATCCTACATATTAATGTTGTGAGATTGTGAGGACATTGAACATACACACCTATATATTCATGCACATTACACAGCTGCAGAGTTTCTACAACAGATCCACGTTCTTTGGGGTGAGTTTTATTTTCTCTTTGCGTATTGTTTGTAATATTAATTTTTGACTTTAAATAAATGAATATTTAATAAAAGATATTCCAAAATTTGTGTCTTCTTTTAAATGTATTATTTAGAAATAATTAATGAACAAAACAGGCCGCGCTGTCCAGCTTCTAAAGTGACGAGCCGGCACTGTCCACACTGGGATTCTGAGTGGCCAGTGAATGGAAGGCAATGCAGGAAGCAACCAAATGCTATGCCACAGATTTAATTATTGTTAGTTTATTTACTTATTTCATCATCATCGTTATCATCAACTGTTTCCAGCCTGTGGCAGGGTCAGTTTAGTAAAATGCTTCAATCTTCCTCTATCCTTCCACCTTTAATTTATTCCATTCTTATCCTATCACTTGAACACTTCCTGTTATCTGCCCCTCCCATCTCTTTCTTGGCCTCCACTGCGATCTTTTTCCCACATACTTCGTTTCCAACATTTTATTCGGCATCCTCTCTTTTTCCATTCTCAGTCTTGCTTCCTCTACTATCTCATGTACTCCATGTACCCCAACTCTTTCCCGGATAACTTCATTCCTAATCTTGTTTTTCCTCGTGACAATATGCTCCTCACAAACTTCATTCCCATGGCCTCCACTTTCCTAGTCTATCTTGTGTTCACTGTCCATGTTTCTGCTGCATATGTGACAACGGGTACAAAGTATGCCTTAATAATCAGATAGTCGAATTGGAACAGGAACCAATAACCGGGATTAACAGTTATTTTTAAGGAACCTAAACCGGAACTGGAACCCTAAAAACACCATTCTGAAGACCCAGAACAGGAAACGTTAAATAATTTTAGGTTCATAAAGGTTCTAAAAGGTTCCTAGTTTAACAGAAATGTTTCTTTTCTTCCTCCTGTCTTCAACATTCTTCCTTCTTCGTCCATCATTTTGACTTCATTTCTTTTCTCTCTCCTCCAATTTCTTACTTGGCTATACAGCACCTTTTTACTTCCTTCCACGTTCCCTTGCAACATTTCCGTCCATTTTTGTATCTAATCCTTCCTAGCTTCCCATACAACTCGCTTAAATATTTTTTTCTTCTCCCTATATTCTTTCTCTGTTTCCTCATTCCTATTCTTAAAACTCCGTCTGAATGCTCTTTTCTTATCTTATACTGCTTCCTTCACCCTGTCGTTTCACCAGGTTGTCTCCTTACACTTCTTATCACCTGTCCTCCCACAAACCTCCACTGCAGTTCCCACCAGACTGTTCTTAAACCTTTCCCAGTCAACCTCTACACTTTGCATCTCATCCTTGGGTATTAAGCTTCTTGCCTTCCTTAGGTACATCTTTCTTTCCTTTTAATTTTTTATTCTCCAACCCCTTATTCTTCTTTCTTGTCTTACTACCTTTCTCTTACATTCCCATCGCTCTAGGTTTGCCAACAACAACCTGTGGTCCCTATCTAAGGACACAGTTTATATTACCTTGATGTTTAAGGTCTGCCTTTTCATTTCTTCATCCATGATAAGGTATTCTATCAGCGATTTTGTCTCCCCATCCCAACAGTATCTAGTGATCTTATGACTTTCTCTTTCCTTCTTATACCATCCACTTTAATTTTATTTCTTGCACATAGCTACAAGAGCCTTCTACTCTCCTCATTTCTCTCTCTTCCCATCCTTCCTTCCCTAACACCTCCTCAAACGCTACTCTCTCTCTTTTTCTACTTTTCATTCAGATCGCCTATTACTATCTGACAGCCGTTTCCAATATGCCTTTCTAGGTCTTCTTCAAACTTGTCTTTTTCTTCTACTGGGCACCCCACTTGTGGGGCATACACTCCACCTTTTTTCCTCTGTCATTTGTTGTCATCTTCATTATTCTATCATTCCTCCCTACTATCTCCGCCTGCACACCTTCTCTCATTATTAATCCTACTCTGTTCCTCCTCCCGTCATCATTCCCTATTTATAAACCATTAATCAGGTCTGTGTATTCAGAGTGGGAAGCAATTCTGGGAGGAGTAAAAACAAAAATGTGCCGACTCCAACTTCAAAATATAAACTTATAACACTATAACAATATATGATAGATATGTAATTTTAAATTTATACTTTTTTATTATTTAGAACCAATATCTGTGATTTGAATTGACAAATGTATTTAGATATACATTTACAATTCCAATGAAGCTTCCCGTGAAGTAATCTGTATTGGAGCATTTTACTGCAGTAAATTACTATTACTAATTAATATACTTTAGCCATTTATAAAGGAGTCTGAGTTAGAGTCGTAGTCAGACTGTAGAAAAATAAAGGGGTCAAAGTTGAGGCCTTGGCATATCAACTCCATAGCCTTACCGCTAATAGGCAATAACCCATCATATTTTTTGGGTAGTTAAACTCAAATGAACAGGTTGTTACCATCCCTCTACGCTTTATATCTCTCTGTAGCGCTCTTGCATTCCCAAAGCAGTCCATCGTGCTCTACCCCTCTCCACCCCTTCTCTGTTCAACCCCTCAGGGGCTAAGGTCGCTAGCCAAGCATCACCCTCCCTTTCTTCGTGGCCGCTCGGCACCCGAACTTCCCAACTAGGGGGGGGGATAAAAAGAGCGGAAGGACAGCTAGCTATCATCAGTCACCCGTTGTCCAGCTCCGCGCTGGTCAACCGCCAACTTGGTGAAATAAACCACCATTACGTGTTCGCGTGTCTTTTCTTTTCTCGTCTCAACGGACCAACATAACCTCCCCTTCCTGCCCGGTCCACCGCGGTAACTCGCCGAACCTCCCTTCCTGCCCAGTCCACCGCGGTAACTCGCCGGACCTCCCTTCCTGCCCGGTCCACCGCGGTAACTCGCCGGACCTCCCTTCCTGCCCGGTCCACCGCGGTAACTCGCCGAACCTCCCTTCCTGCCCGGTCCACCGCGGTAACTCGCCGGACCTCCCTTCCTGCCCAGTCCACCGCGGTAACTCGCCGGACCTCCCTTCCTGCCCGGTCCACCGCGGTAACTCGCCGGACCTCCCTTCCTGCCCGGTCCACCGCGGTAACTCGCCGAACCTCCCTTCCTGCCCGGTCCACCGCGGTAACTCGCCGGAACTCCCTTCCTGCCCGGTCCACCGCGGTAACTCGCCGGACCTCCCTTCCTGCCCGGTCCACCGCGGTAACTCGCCGGACCTCCCGTCCTGCCCGGTCCACCGCGGTAACTCGCCGGACCTCCCGTCCTGCCCGGTCCACCGCGGTAACTCGCCGGACCTCCCGTCCTGCCCGGTCCACCGCGGTAACTCGCCGGACCTCCCGTCCTACCCCGGTCCACCGCGGTAACTCGCCGGACCTCTCTTCCTGCCCGGTCCACCACACCGAACCTTCCTCCCTGTAGACTCACCAAACCAACCCTCCAGGTTTTCTCTCTCAAATGGGCCCATTTACAATCGGGCATGACAACAAGGTATTTGGAACTTTAAGTCTCTGATGACTGGTAATTTATGTGGATAAGGAATGGATAATCCTCCTTAGTACTTAAGACATTGATTTTCCAGCTTTGCTTGTTAACATAAGCAGGCTAATTAATTGGAAGAAACAAAAGGATAAAAAATAACAACTAAACATCATTTTATAAACATAATAGTACATACTTTATTTATTCAGTGCTATAAAAATTAAGGCAATGGGTACAATAAATGGCAAGAAAATGGTATTATTTGGCAATAAAACAATACAGACCTTACTGCATATGTTTGTATCCTCTACTAGTTGGTAAGTTTTGTGCTGTTCAGTAGTAGATTACATTCTAGAAATATAGTTACTTTTATAATATTGATCTATAAAATGAGAAACTGCTGAATTTAGAGAATGAAAAATCTCTACCTTATATGTAAACAGTGGTGGAGGAAACAGGGGTGCATCATCCATTTCTATACCACTAAAAACCAACTTCAAATTGCTTCTTCTTCTTCGGGCGAGGGTCACTCTAAATTTCTTCTAGGGGTATACAAATTATAAAGTTTTCAAGGGACAAACCAATGGGAGTAGCTTCTAATGGCACCCAACTATCTAAATTTTGCTGGGGGGGGGGGGGGGGGAGGCTTGAGCACTCAAAATAACTTCAAGAGTTCCTCAGGTAACGGTATATGTCAAAAAAAATAATTCTGTGGGTCCCCGGTTCCCTTTTGACATATGGTGGAAAAAGCCCCTAAAGGCCCTTTTTGAGTTAATTATCGCCACCCCATAAAGAAAAAAGGTTCAACGGTCACTGTACGTAAATACCAATGAACATTACAATACTTTGAACCATTCTAAAATGTTTTAAGAAATATAACAACAGAAAAACACAAGTAACATAGTGAATAAGTTGTATTGCAGTTTAAAAGAGTGTGAGCGTGTGTTTACTTGAGCATGCCCACATTCTAAATGGCCTGGAATGTTCCACTTCTGAGATTTTTTTTTGCATGTGTTTGGAAAATTCGCGATAGTTTTGTAAAATATAACATTAATCTGAGTAAGGTAACTCAATAACTTTTATCAGTGTGTTCAACACAAAGGTTATTACTGTCTTGATATAAGGAGAAGCTGTGAGGAGGGCAGTTTAGGGGAATAGCCACTACATTAGCGTAGAGCGAGGATGGAAGAAAACCTGTGATAAATCGTGTGCGAAAAATTACTCCTAGTGCAACTGACCAAGAGTTGAACCATGATCTCTCGGTCACCATCTGACATCTTAGCTCAGTCGGTGGCATGTCTTTCTACTGAGGGGTTCGATTCTCGCCATGTCCAAACAATTTACCATTGGCTAAATGTGGGTTTACCCTTTCACGGTGATAAATTAACAGCCGGGGACTGGATGTTGTGCCCGTCCTAGTTTTAAGTTAGATTATAGAGAATATGAAGCTACGATAGGCCTAGCCAGCCGGTAGTGGGAAAATATATGGCTTTAATAAATAACAGACCCAGACAAAGGCTGGAAACAGTAATGGATGTAAAAAAATCTCTGTCACAGTAAATCTAGTTGAAGCTTGTGTCAGACGCCTTAGAGCATGAGACCACCTGTGCAGGTGCCCAATGAATCTTAGGCTAGGCGCACAATGGATTTTTTTTAACCACCTGTTCAGGCTATATGCATATGTACTAGTTACACTAATGTGTTAGGGATAAGGAAGGTTGAATTTTAGAGGAAGTGTACCTGCATTTGCATGGCAAAACAGTGGAAAACATTTTAGAAAAATAACCTCTCAGTACACTCGACCTGAATTTGAGTCTCGATCTCCCTGTTATCAATAGTCTACTCTCAAACGAGAGTGATGTCCTATATCACATGGCCACCAAAGCAGGTAACTTTTAATTGTGAAACTATTTAGCTGCCTGGATGAACAAAAAATATGTTTAGCACTGCGTCTTACTACCCGTTTTGGTTATACACTTCACATTACTTTAATGGGAGAACACAGAGTAGGCGACCTTATGTGTTGGAAACTAAAGGGCAGAAATAGCACACAACCTACAGAAGAAAAAAAAATTCAAGTTTTAAAATATTTACTTTTCAAAGTTTTAGTTTGAATGACAAATTTGAAAAACATAAGTAAATTTAATTGTTTCATTGTGGAACCCTATTTGTTTGCATGTTTGTAGGTAATGATTTATATATTTTATAATTTGACCAAAAATTATGAGATATTTCTAGAAAATAGTTGAAAAGCTTTCATTAATATATTCTTAAGTCCTCAAATAGCTTGTAAAGCTGATAATTTAAAAGTCACTGGCAAAATATTGAATGCAGCCAATACTGCTTATTGTGTTGAGTTTTCGTTATCCTTAGTACATTGTGTAGTGAAGGAAGAAACACCAACTATTTAGTTGCAGTGCACCCACATCCCTCAAATTGTAACCCCCTTGCCCCCAAGAAAAATAAGGCACAGAATCACAAGAGAAAAATGGTTTCATTCAAGAAACAATGAATCAATTTTAAACAATAACAGTATGTACATTGTGACTAGAGACTCGCCACCTCGCAGCTTTCAAAAGTTAAGTTTTGATATAATCCAAATCTTAAATGTCCTGCCACCTCGTGACAGCTATTTGTACTTTAATAAAGTTTCAAAGATTAAAAAATAAATCTTTAAGAGCTCTGCCATCTTGTGGTAGCAATATGTACTATAATGTAATTGAGGTTATGATATATAATAGTAAATTTCTTAGTGCTCTGGCATCTTATGACAACAAAATATATTCTAATGCAATCTCGAGCCATTTAGTTAATCTTACCAAACAATTATTTACTCGAAAAATGACGCCATTTGCCCATCAGCAAGATGGCCATAGCCTATGTAAGAGCGCAATTAAACGCTAGCTGCCAAGCTGCGAAACAGAAGTTAGTTTAAAGATTGAAGGAAAATTTAGTATTCCCAATAGACAAAATTTTAATTGAAACGTGGCTACACACTAGCCCGCTAATAAAGGAAAACACTCCCATCCCATTACAGCAATTTAAAATTATAGGTCTATATTAATAATTTTGAAAAGATTCCATAATTTAGCCAAAAGGAAATTTTGAAAAAGCGTAAGTTAAGCCCTAGTTTAAAATGCATAGCTCACCTCGTCCTTAGCCAATGGTACAGTGAGTACCGATACAATCAAAACACCGCCATATATAGTGACTACACAAGATCACATGTCCACAGAAAGAAGGGGGGGAAAAAAGGGGGGGAGGGAGAAGAAGGGAAGAGATCAAAAAGCTCGTGGAAAGATTGCGAGCATTCTGGGAACTAGTAAAATGCGCTAGAACAGTCCAGGTGGAAGAAATAATAACTAGGTACGTGCAGCCACCTTCACTTGTTTTTCTTGGGCGTGGCCTTGCAGAAAGTTGGTTCACACCTCCTTTCAGTCCGTTAGATAGTGTGTTAGAGGGAGGTCATGGCCAGACGTGACAAAGTGTGAGTCCAAACGGGTCAGAGGGTGAGTATTATGCCATTTGAGTGAATTGAAACTTGTAACTTGTTACAAAATCATTCTCATTAACGTTTTAATCGCCACAATAATTTAGTTCCCAGTGTGCATCTAGCCTTATAGTCCATTAACCTGATGGTCAAAGCTAGGGTATGTATTCAATACATCTCAAACATTATGTTGTTGTTTTTGTTCATTTAAATGTATTACGAAGAAAAATGAGCGTAAGCATTATATAACTATTATCTGTTTCATAAACGCCATTTTACAAAATGGTAGCTACCAGTTTAGTGTTTAGTTTGAAAGTTCAATGAAACACCCCGCAAAGTGATGAGTTGTGTTTGTTTTAAAGCTAGAAGGATCAGCTATTAAAGCATGTAGAATAATTTTTGCTAAATTAGGTAGACAATAAAATACAAAGTATTAAAGTTTTTTTTTTTTTTTTTTTTTTTTAGCACCGCGTCTTACTACCCGTTCGGGTTATACGCCTAAGTACTAATTACACTAATGGATTAGGAATTGGGAAGGTTGAATTTAGAGGAAGTGAACCCGCATTTGCGTGGAGGGAGAGTGGAAAACCATTTAGGAAAAACCACCCCCAGTTCACCCGACCGAGATTCGAACCTCGATCTCCCCGTCCTCGGTGGTCTGACTCAACACGACTGGCGCGTATTAAAGTTAAAAGTTGTTTATATTCAACACAACAGTGCATGAGTAAAAGTGATATCAAGTTGTCTATGTGTGAGTGATGCATAATCTCATGAGTATGAAACAAGGAAAAGGAGTTACAAAGTCTTAAAATCCACAGTTATTAAATAATGAAATAACTATCATCAGCATAGTGGCTGAATAGTTGTTTTAACGTTTGTTACTTTGTTTTACTAGAATGATTGTTAAATAGTTAATTTACTCTTAGGTGCTTAGAATATTGTCAATGGTTAATTCTCAAAAATCTCATAACTTAACCAAAGACAGTTTCTAAAATTTTGAATAAGTCATAACTTAAAATACATCACTTTTATTTAAGCAAATGAATTTTTGTTTTCTCAAAAGAATGCAATATAAGAAATATAAGAAAAAAGTATAAAAACATAGTTCTGTGTTCAGGTGTATTTCATACTATGTGCAAACTTCTTTAGATCTTTGAAAATGGATATTAGGTTGTCAGATTGAAGGATCAATTGAAGCAGATGTGATAATAAAGGCTTGGCAAAGGCGCTGTAGAGATTAGAATTTTTTTTATGAATTTGTAAAGTATGATTAGTCTTATTTGGATGAAGTTTGTTCCATGGGAATGATAGTAAAACAGAGATTACCTAATTCATTTATGCAGAATGAAGATACTTTAGCTGAAAATATTGATCTATTATCATTTTAGAGAGACTAGAATTTTTTGAATTTCAAAAACTTAGTTTCGGTTACTTTTTGGAATATACACAATATAACTATGGCGGAATATCATCCTTACGGCTGTCTTTTATCGATATGGTAGACATTGCTAGATTTTCTACAAGTTGCTGGAGAAGTAAATTGGTAATTACATATCTCAGACATATTTTATGTAAAAATAAAATGTATGTAATGAATACTTATTTAATAGAATTAATTAATAAAATAATACAAGACGGTAGAATTGTGCTTGATTATAAGTGACTCACTTTCGTTTTCTCACTCTCATGAATTTTAAGATTCTTTTACTTTTTACATCCATTACTGTTTCCAGCCTGTGGCCTGGGTCAATTTTTAATTCAAGCCATATATTTTTCACTACCAGCTTACTAGAGTGTCATAGCTTCATATGCCTTACAATATTACATAAGACTAGAAAAGGCACAACATCCAGTCCCCGGCCGTTAATTCATCAATGTGAAAGGGTAAACCCACATTTCACCAATAATGATTTTTTTTGATCATGCCAAGATTCAAGGCATTCAGTAGGCAGACACACTACCGACAGGGCTAAGGTGTCGGATTGACTTTAAAGATAACTGAGCATTTTTCATAGCACATTAATTTAGTTAGAAAGTTCATTCATATTCATGATACATTGTGTTAAGCAAAATTATATATTCTTAAATTTAATTTTTAGCCACAATATTCTACTATTTATCTACTATATTGAAAGTTATTTAACACATACTTGCAGTCATTATTATTAGTTTAAATATTTTTTAGATATATTGCTGAAAGTAGTCTCTTGAAGCGCTCTTATATTATCAGACATATTATTGGAATGTATGTGATAATATTAACAATAACCATACCATATGTTTAAAATCAGATACAATGCATACAGTATTATTGTATTAAGTTCTTCCAAATAATCATAGTTGGTCGACATTGAAAACAAATTAAAATTAACCAAAGATATAAAATTGATAGATATACATAAGTCTTTTTTGTAAATTTTACACTTTACAAACTTGAAATATTATTAACTCTTATGAACAAAAACAAATCTAACAATTATAAAAATAAGCTAAATAATATTTATAAAATTACATTTAGTTGTAATAAAATACCCTAAGATTAAATAATATATTAATTTAAAGTTACATATCAGCTACTCACGGCCTTTAGATATATTTGGTTTTATAAAATATTATATTACTATATTACAAAATTATCAAAAGTAACCTCATATAATACCAATGCCACATCTTTGCCTTCTAGTAAGGTCATATAAATCCATTTGCATAAATTAATTTAATACAAGTACCTAATTAAAATTATGAAAAGAACTATGGCTGATAACTAGATTTTTTCATGATAGATGCACACAAGTATACAATTGTTTGGATTTTTGGAATAATTATTGCTATAACCATTTTATTTGATAAAACATCTTTACTTTTATTTTATTGATAGTTGAGAATTCCAGTATGTAAAAATTTTGCTTAAAGTTTTAGTAGCAAAATTCCTCCCTTGTTATTTTAAGCTATAGTGGACCAAGGATAAGAATATTAATATTTTTATATAAGTGGACATATTGTACAGTACAACCATTCCCACTTTTAAATATAATTCTGTGTATGGAAACTAAATGTTTACAAAGGTATTGGGTATGCTAAAAAATTTATCAGAGGCCTTACTCACATAGTTTAAAAATTAAAATTATTATCAATACCAATTGAAAAACCGTGTCAGTGCTTCCCTCCATTGGGTCACGACTGGGTCATATTTTTGCTTTGCATTTTTTTGAGGTTCGAATACACGATCTACTTTCCTTAGCTGGCATAGCTCTTCTTTAGATTTCCAAACACCTGAAACAAAATATTGTTTAAATAATGGAACAAAATATTAGTTAATTAAACAATTTATAATAAGTATGTTGTTTGCATTCTAGATGGTAAATCAGGTTACCATATTACCGGGTAACGATATCTTTGATGTAATGGAGGTGTTTATGTTGCTAGGGAAAGAGACTGCTGGGTGATGTATTTGGAAGGCTTTTAAATCTGTTTCAAGGTGAGGTTGAGAGCCTTGTTGTGGTTTTACAAAATCAGCCAAATTTATCATCCAGCAGTCACTCTATCTAGCAACATAATTAACTCAATTTATTCCATTAAAGGCCTGTGGCGGCAAGTGGATTCCATCTTGAAAAGGCCCGACTAGAGGCGTGGTGGTGTCCTTAATGTCTGTATGTGCGTGCGTTACCTCTGAAGGCCAGACATTATATCTGTTTAGGAAAAGGTTTAAACTGGTGTCTGAATCCATATTTGTTTTTGCGTAGGGAAGGAAGGGTTGAAGAGAAACGAAGTAGAGCTTCCTTGTATGCAAATTACCATACGGTATGAGGGCTTATCAAAACGTGCATTATTTAAATATCTCAGCTTGAAGAACATCGAAGGTACACCTCTTCGTTTCTTATGGAAGGGCAAGTGCGTAACATTATTTATCAACAGAGCGGTGACAGGCTCTGAAAAGGATGCAAGGAGCCTGTGATTAACAAAGCGATGGCAGGCCTTGCGGTCAGTGAAACAGGTTTCGTCCTTTCACTATACTTACAGTAGCCCCATGGCTTCTTTGGTGCTGACTGACAGTTCACAGCTGACTTCTGACAGTCAACAGTTAGGTATATACCTAAATGTTGACTGTCAGAAGTGACAACTGCTAAATACATGTTTTTTTCAGATCATATGGTTCGGCGTAGGGATACATAATTTGATCTGGTAGCTTTTCAAAGCCGTCAGAAGTCAGCTGTGAGCTGTCAGTCAGCACCACAGAAGCTAAAACTGAGGTATATATTATTTTTTGATGTCAACATTTTGTTTTTCACCCGAATATATCCCCCCTCCCCCCCCCTGCCCTAAAAATACGATAGTTTTTTTATCCACATTTTTTCGAACGTAATTTTGGTGTCCCATAATTGTGCCTTGGCAGAACTACACACAGATTAAGTGTAGAGCACCATTATCCGTCTCTGTCTGGCTGTAGAAATATTCCTTTGGGGCGAGATTGAACTCTCCTGGCTCGAAATTAAATTTTGAGCAATCTACGCCCTTTTATCACCTCATACAATAGAGGAAAAGGGCCTGACAATTCTGGGGTGAGGCTTCATAATAAACTTACATCTACTGATAATAACGTTTAAACTCTTAGAAACTAATAATAATAGCTATATTAAGAAATTGATCCTCGTAAGTTATATTTGTATGACATATTTTTGGTTGCAATGTTTAATTCATACTGGTTTTTTTTTTAATTGAAAATATATTCAAACCTGAGTAAAGCCCAGCTAGGAATCCCACACCTAGAACAGACATTTCTGTAGAAGTTGGTCTTTCCACTTTTATCTCGATTAGGTCCGCCAATAGCTGGCACACAAAGTCATTATGCGTGACTCCGCCATCAACCCTGTAAAGACGTTTTATAACAATCAGTACAAAAATAAGACGAACAATGACAGCCATGTAAAAAATAGAGAAAATTCATTCATAAATTAAAATAATCAACACACAAAAAGCGAGTTTTTTTGAAGCTAGGAAGTTCATCATTAGGTAGCATGTTTATTGTCTTTGCTTCACTAAGAAAATGTTTGGTAGTAGGAAATGTTTGTGAATCGAATTTCTTGATTGTTTAAATGACAGAGCTAGTATTGAAGCTTTGTGAAAGTTCAGATGTTTGGTGCGAGAATATAGATCAATTCCCATTTTCTTAAAGACTTCAATCACTTTTAATAACAGCAGGAACACTATCGTAATATAGTCTACACAGTCACAGATTAACGTATTGACCTCGCGGAGTATTAATCCTGCCAATAAAAACTAAAAGAAAAGGGAGGGGTGATAATGATTTGAATGACGGTCATAAGTGTGTCTAACCTAGGTCCTACCCCAATAGTGCTAAAAGGTTGTAAAGGGTGCTAAAAGGTTGTAAAGGGTGCTAATGGATGTAAGATGTTTAGGAGCTTAGCTATTGTTATATAGAGCAAGTATGCTACAACAACCTCGAGGTTAAAATGGCTGTGATCTGGGGGAGAGCTTGAGTCCTTCAACTCGAGTATAGCTAAATGCTATCAAGGGGTATTCAAAAAATTAAGCTTTTTTTTAACATTGTTTCACTAGAAAAAATTAGACGAATATCTTTATCGAGTCAATCAGCCAGCTTCCACAAAACTAGGTTCAGGGAGCTACCCAACCCCCTCGCCATATAATTCTACCTCACAAAGAGCTTACTCAGACTACCCATTATGATTTCAATTATGAGGAACATGTCAAAAGTGAATTGTTTAAGAACTGCACATTTGGAAGTACTTTTATCATTGAGCATTGATACTAGCGAACCCCAGTGTTGATGGACTCAGGCTCAAGGAGCGCAGCGAAACTGTAGGGCTGAGGGTCTGGTATATAGGCTACTTGACTGTGCCACTATACTTGATACTGTGACATATCTCCTATTCGCTTAAATACTCTGGCAAATTACAAGTTGGAGCCCGCGAATGCAGATGTTGTTACCTAGTGGGATTTTCTGCAACTTGACCTGGGCAGCAGATGGAAACTACAATAGAAATAGACAACGTTTATCACAATGTGTGGTTACCATCTGTTGTCAATTATGTGATGAGTGACATATCCAGAAAATGTGTAGGCCTACTCTATTCTATAATAACTAAAATACTCAAGTACAAGAAGTCTTAAGGAGCATCCATTTTGCCATACAGCAAGAATCTACCCATTCACATCAATAGAATAAATACCTTTGGAAAAAAAAAAAATATATATATATATGATACTGAGCAAGCATTCCCTAATATCTACCCTATCTTCTAACAGGTTGGTTCAAACAAGACTAGAGTTAGGCCTGCAAACCTATCACCAATGATCTAATAGTGCATGGATACCCTACAATTAATAACACATGACTCGATACAGCTAGATGTTGTGAGGAATAATCATTGACAATATACAACTAGCTGTTGCAAAGTGTAATTTATAATTGATACCCTACAACTAATATAGCACATGACTCTATACAACTAGATGTTGCAAAGAGAAATAGGGCCACCCTTTAGCACCACTGGGCTCAGATTAAAGACTAGGTTAAAGCACATCGACCCAGTGGGATCCAATCATAATTACCCTTTCTCTATTTAAACATTAGTCGCAGATTTAATATTCATGTAATGATCAAGTTCATGTTTTAATTCGACCGTTTGGTATTTTATCTGTCTGATAAACAGATGTTCGCCCCACGATTACTGACAAATGCGTAAACCAATTTTAACTTAATTTGGCGGAGACAATCTTTGAATTTACACTGAACAATGTATGTATGTAAAAAAAAAAAAATGCTCTAGTTATACATTTAATCATGAAAGGAAGACATTCAATATGTGTTGTGTTTAGTAGCTCATCACAAGTTATTTGAATTAAAAGTCTTATGCAAGCTATCAATCAGTGTGCTCGTATTGTTTTAAATATTGAAATCTGTTGCAAGACTAGCATCTTAAGATTGAACAATGTTTTTAATATGATTGCTATTTATTTCATGTAGTACTAATTGGTTTTTTATTACTTGATCACCAAAGGAAATAAATCATCTTCAAATCCAAGGAAAAATAAAAGGACATATTTCAACTTGAAATCAAAGTAAAAATTATAGGCGATATTTCAACTAGAAATCCAAGGAAAAATTATAGGAGATATTTCAACTTGAAATCCAAGTAGAAATTATAGGAGATATTCAACTTGAAATCCAAGTAGAAACTATAGGAGATATTCGACTTGAAATCCAAGGAGAAATTATAGGAGATATTTAAGCATGAATTCCAAGGAGAAATTATAGGAGATATTTCAACTTGGAATCAAAGTAGAAATTATAGGCGATATTTTAAAAATCCAAGAAGAAATTATAGGAGATATTTCAACTTTAAATCCAAAGAGGAACTATAGGAGATATTTCAACTTGAAATCCAAAGAGAAATCATATGATTCTAGTAACTATAAAAACTTGACATAACCCTTAACACGATCTAGGCATACTTAGTAGCCTATTTTTTTGGAAGCGTACAAACTTTCCATTATAAAATATTATGGTTATATTGTTGTAGTTTAAACAGTTATTTTAATATATAATTACATAATTACGTTAGTTATGTTTTATAGCACCATGTCCTACAACCTGTTCAGGTTATACACATCTTATTCATGTAAATAAAATGGAATGTGTATTTATGTTTTTGTGGGTTTGTTTTACAAGAGCTTTAAATAATAGTGGTAATGTTATTGTGAGGTCTACTGTTCACAGAACTACTACAGGGTGGCTACAAAACATATTTTACAAAATTCCCTGACTTTTCCAGGTTTTCCAGGCAACATTTTTCAATTTTCCCTGACTACTTTTTCCAGTTTTAATGTTGAATGATGACTTGTTTTATTTATTATTGATCACATATTAAAAAAAAAGTTTGTATCTACTAAACATAAACAGTTTTATCACTTATTTTAAAATTAAAATGTTATTTTTTTTAGGTATTATTAACATTTGTTTTAGTGTTTGGTTGCAAAATTAATGGGATATTTTAGACATATTTTTTAATTCCCTGACTTTTCCTTATTTTTAGTTAAATTCCCTGACATTTCCCTGTTTTCACTGTCATCCAAAAATTCCCTGACTTTTCCAGGTTTTCCCTGTTTTCCCTGTCTGTAGCCACCATGTACTAGTATATAATATAGACGTGTATATGGATGTCCTTATTTCCAAGTGATGTGGTTGTACTCACCGGATCAGGGAACAATCACATCCGGCCTCTTGTTGCAAAGTGTCATACAGTTGCACCACTCTGAACACCAGACTCTCTAATATAGCTCGCACCATGTGATGTTTCGACGTTGTTGGCTTCAGCCCAATAAAACCAGCCGCCGCCTGGTAGTCATTGATAGGTGCCTGAAAAGTTATGCATACACGTTCTGCTAATTTGGAACAGCTATTGAAAAAAAGAATGCACACACCTAAAATAAAGAATATGAGTAGTCTAGTCATTTCTTAACACAATAAGTGGACGTTTTAGCTTGAGTTTAAATTATGCCTGATTGATTCAACCCTCCTCCGGAAAGAATATTCCTTACTCCTTGTAAAGAATCTACTCCTGAAAGAATATACCCCCTGGAAATAATATGCCCCCTGGAAATAATACACGTCCTGGAAATAATATAACCTCTGGAAATAATATACCACCTGGAAAGAATATAGGCCAACTCCCTGGTTGCTATTATGAATGACCGCCATATTGAATATCTACACTTCCCAGATGGCCATCACCCATTTTTGTGTTCCATGGGACCCAATAATCATATCCTAGAAGTTTCACCAATTTCACCTATTTTCACCCAAATTCCTTTATTTAAGCCTCTAGCACATGGACTATTATACACGTAACCATGAATACATTAAACATAAATGGAAACATAACACAACCTTGTCTAACACCCTGTCCAATGTCAAACCATTCGTTCAAATCTCTATCCACCCTAACGCACGCTTTACTTCCATCATACACCACCATAATTGCATTTACTAACCATGCATCCACACTATACCCTCTCAGAACATTCTATAGCACATTCCTATTCAACTGTCCTAAGCTTTTACAATTTTGATACTGTATTTAAAGAAATAAAAATCTTATTTATTTGGATATATGTTTTAGTGTTACACCTAAATACTTATAATATACCTATATTATTGACTTAACTCAAAAATGCTCCTACCTGGTTTATAAACTAAGCCCTTATTCATCTTCAAAATATATTTTTACTATAATTTGTGAAAGACAATTTGTATTAATTACTTATATTAATTATAATTCTTATTTTGATGTGTATTCTTTCCATCATTATATTTGTAAATGATACACTTAAATTGTTGCTATAGTTAAAACTATTCATATCTATAGTTTAAAATTACACGTACAATATTTAATGAAAGAGAACGGTGAATTTGCACCGGTTTGCAGCACTTTGCTAGGCCCCATGACGTCACTTCAGGTGGTTTGTCCACAGTGAGCACCCTGGCCTGTAATTAAAGATGGCCGTGGCTTAGGACGCTGACGCAAACGGTGATTTGATTAAGTTGTTTAAGACTTATAAACACATTTTAAATTAATAAAATCCTTATTCTAGCTTCAGTGGCCACATGGCCTAAGGCGTCACTTTTGCAATAGAATAGACTACAGATGACAGGGGTAACAGGGTGTGATTCCCGACCAGGTATTTTATCTTAAGTGGTTTTACTCTCTCTCCATTCAAATGCTGGTACACTTAATCTAAATTCAACTTCCCTCATCCCTAATTCCTTAGCGTAATTAGTATGTATGTGTATTGTGTTTGGCCTTACCAGGTAGTAAGATACGGTGCTAGAAAAATCCTTATAGCGTTTTAATTTAGGTCTTGTGTCATCCTTACATCGCGCTGGGGGAAATTACAGATTAGGGGTCATCCATAAACCACGTAACGTTTTCTCCTTACTTTTTTTGTCCCCTCACCCCCAAGTAGCACCAAGAAGATATTTGATCTGACCACTCCCCCCAACCAACATGCATTAAGAAACTTTTCACATCAAGGATGATTATCATTATTTCATAGATAAGTTTTTGTGACACTAAAAGAGGGATTTTGTTTTAGTACTACTCGAAATCCATTTTAAATCCTGAATATAAATTATTTCAACATTAGAATTTAAGTAGGGATATGATCTATGTTACGTAGCAATGTGATGTACGGTACCCATATAAAACAGTGCATATGTTATGGTAAGGCCCAAATCAGGCCCCTTAGAGAATTGTTTGGACCCTTCGCACATTGGCCAGCTGGTCCAGCCCAATCACGAAATATTTATTGGGGGAAATTTTAATTCCCGTTCTGGTCAGACAAAGTGTGAATTGACCACCAGTGCCCAGAGTGCTGAACGTTATGACACTTCACAATTCATAAAACACTTATAAAATTAGTCTACATGTAATAAAATAGAAGTGAGACAAAGAAAATTCTTTACTTTGGCCAATTTTACCAAAGCCAGACCTGCTGGTATATTCCGCGCTTTGGCCAATTGGTGGCCAAAGCTAGAAGTGACTGGCCATTTCGTGATATAGCTAGACCTCGGTCTTAGACCATGACATATACATTAAGCTCCACCACTCTCAACCGCCTTGCGTATTTTATGGATGACCTCCTATGCATACCCAGGCCCCGGTTTATAACTGGGTGGACTGAGCAAAGGCCCAGGGCGACTGACTTTAGGAGGCGCATGAGAAGAACATGTTTTTTAAGAGAAAAAATATTGTATTTACACAAGAATTAAAACGTGACAAAATGACTTTTTTTTGGTGTGTGTTTATTCTGGTTGTAAAAATGCGAAATGTATAAATCACTGTCAATTTCCTGCCATCCACACATTCTAGTGTAGTAATTTGCAAACTAACCCTTGGTTATTACTTTAATTCTCGTCTGTCTGCCTTGGCGTTTCATCCTCAATGTTGACGTTTCATTCACACGATCGCTGACAAGTGTTTCGTACATAACCTCTTTTAATTGATTCTATATGTGTTTTAAGTGACTCGTTTCCAAGTTTTAGTCTTTAAATATGACTAGGGAATTAAGTAGTGCCGAGCTCAAAAAGCATGCTGCCAAAAAAACACAACTGTGAAGTTGAACTATCAAGAAAAGTGTCAAATTTTTTTACATCAATTTCAACCTCATTGACTACTACTAAGTGTTCACAATGTCCTGTAGCGCTCATCGTATGAGAGTCCTGTGGGGCTGGTACTAGCAGTTTTTCCTATTGTGTGTATGTGTTTATATAAATGTATACGGTATTGTTATAAAAAAAAAAGACTTATAAAACAAACAAACAAAAAGGTTGTTTTTATTTACCATGGTCCTAAATATAGCATCTAGGAATAAACAATCGAAATAACCGAAAGGTTTGCTAATCAGTGTGCATTTTCAATTATAAACCGTAGCTACTAATAGTTAGACAAGCTTATAAAAATTACAAGGGGGGAGGTGTTGGAGATATCTATGCCCAGGGCACCAACCACATAAGCCCGGGGCCTGCGCACACCCTAGTGGCTGCACACATATACATACTCTCTGTACATCCGTTTACAAGCATATTTTCTTCCTTTGTATATCATATTTCTATGCACATGCTATACGTTACCTGCAAGCCATTAAAAGCAGGAACGAAGAAAACGCCATCTGAGTCTTTCACAGACATTGCTTGCTCAGCGGACTCGGCGGGCGTGTTCACAAAACCTGTTAAAATATGACACAATATCTATAGCTACACCTAGGACAACACACAAAGAAATATGTAGCCCTTAGCGCTGTAAATATCAATATCTGGACGGTATCATACATCTACAGACGTATATTAAATTCCAATAAACACAGGTTTGGTTAATCAATATAAAATTATTGAAAAAATGACATCATGGACACCGGAATCGATACGAAGAAATAAGAGTCCATCTAACGAAAGACTAACCTAATCTTTGTCCAAATTGTAATTGAAAATAATGAAGAGGCTTGCTTAGAAGTTTGAAATACTTAGCTATTAAGGGGGGTTTTGGTCCGTGTCCTAGGTTTTATCTGGGAGGAGGGTGGATGGGAGATGCTTTATCTTAAGAGCCCATATCTCGACTGATTAACGGAGAAATTAGTAACAAGATTATGCTTAGGCTTAGCAAGTTACTATAAATCACAACCTCCCTTAGTGATAATATAGATCTACTCCAATAAATACACACAATTTAAAATACTAGCCACACTAAATAACGTCGCGATAACGCAGACTTCTTCAATAAAGAAATACCATGGCCACTTGTAAAAAATTCACCCAGATAACTGTTATTTACACATACGGCGTCCAATAGCACGTGCATGTGCCATCTTGATGGATGTGTCTACTTTGTTTTGAACTTGATTGCATTGCAAAGTGGAAGAATTTCTGTCTGACCTAGTTCCGCGTGGCGCAGAAGGGAATATGCACCAAGCACCCTCAGCTGTGGAACTAGTGGATCATTCGAGGCCGTCCTCGGACCTTCTGGTAGGAACTTTGATCCCACCCCTCTTCTCCTTTTCCTGTGATACTTATACAATTGTCTTTTCGGCCACACTGTATATAACAAAAATCCAACCAAATGGAAGTTGTATTTTTGCATTCACCGTGATTCTCATCACACCTCGCTTGTGAGGTGATAGAATGGTGCCACTATGGTGGTTATTTTATATAAATTGTAGATTTCGGCTTAAAATCACTTTGAAAATTTTGGGCTTGAGCTATTTTCAAAACTCATTTTTGTCCAAATTTCATGTCATGTTTATAATGGTCGTTTTGTATCACTTTGAGAAAGTTACTTGTTTGTATCAATTCTCCGGACTTATTTAGTCCTTATTAATTAAGTTCACTATAGTACTATAGTATTTTTAATAGATATGATAGTGGAAGGATAGACAAAGATGTGTTCAGTCAATTCTACAGTCAATTCTACAGCAAATGTTACATACAACATCCTAGTATAACATAACCTAACTATACTTAACCTAACCAAGCAAGGAAACAGCAGTGTTCAAATAGAGAGTGAATGGTTGTCTTATTATTATTATTGTAAACAACTAATTGGCTTTATAACTCTAGTAATAGGGTTATATAGGTTATGTAGGTTATACACGGCTGTACACAACTCGACACCCTCCTCCCCCCTCAGGTAGGCCTGTTGGTTGCAGGACGCAACTCAGCACCCCTCCCTCGGGTAGGCCTGGTGGTTGCAGGACGCAACTCAGCACCTCTCCCTCGGGTAGGACTGGTGGTCATTGGACACAACTCAGCACCCCTCCCTCGGGTAGGCCTGGTGGTTGCAGGATACAACTCAGCACCCCTCCCTCGGGTAGGCCTGGTGGTTGCAGGATGCAACTCAGCACCCCTCCCTCGGGTAGGCCTGGTGGTCATTGGACACAGCTCAACACCCCTCCCTCGGGTAGGCCTGGTGGTTGCAGGATGCAACTCAGCACCCCTCCCTCGGGTAGGCCTAGTGGCTGCAGGACGCAACTCTGTATTTACCTTACACTCGTAATGATCTCAAAACAATTTTTGGACACAATTTGATTCCCTCGATCAAAACATCGATACTAGCTCCTCCAATTTAAATGTTTAGGCTACCACGGAAACTCAGAAGTGTCTACACCCGTATATACTAAGGCCATGGCTAAGTAATTAATTAGTAATTAGCATGACGCAAAAATGCAAATATTCCAAATTTAATTAGTGTACCAAGGTATATTCTTTTGATTAATTTCTAAAAATGTATAAATTAATTTGGATATCATCGAGAGCAAACGCAAATTGACTTTTTTGTAGTTTTAGTTTCTAGGTACTTAGAAACTTTACTTTCCTTATGAATGACCTTTTGGAACAAAAAAAAGCTAATTTTCATTGCAAATATTGAATGAAAGTCATTAATGTCAACCCATGTAGAAATAAATTGTATTTGCCTGGTTAAACTCTATAGTTACTCAGAGTAGTCATCAAAATGTTAAAATAACACTTTCTTAAGGATTATTGTACAGTTGGCTTTTTAAAACTAACTGATAGAATAAATTTCTTGTTTTTTTCCCCTCGGATGTGGCCACAAGAGCGTCACGTAACAAATTAAAATGTATGACATATTATAAATGGCCACCATAAATTATGACATAAGCATATTTTTTTTGTAGCTTAGAGAAAAAACCCAGACAAAATATTAGTTTCAAAATTAAGGGTTTTTATTTTGTAGAAACAAGCGCATGAATATGGGTTTCATTAACGTCCTCAACAGCACTGTTGGCCATATTTATTATGAAATGAATACAACCTTTTATAAACTCTCAGTTGTAAACCATTTTTAATTGAATAGTCAACGCCACTAACACAAAAAAAAAATCAAAATGGTTATTCTCATTATTTCATATTTTAACTATGTAAAAACGCTTAAATAGAGCAATAATCAAAACCAAATCGTTTGTTGTGAAAGCTTTGACTCTCAAAAAGGACAGCTGTTAAACATATAGTCTTGCATATAATAGTGTTTGGCGTATGGATACATGAAAATAGATCTGTTAGCTATTCGTAAGGAAATCAGGGTCTGGAGGTAAATATTGTAGATACTATATTATTGTACATGAAATATTATATGTAAATACACATCTTGGAAAATTGCATATAATGATTTGAATTTAACAATCGTGGTACACCTTTTGAGTGATATAATTTAAAACTTGTTTACTATTAAATATAAATTTGAATCAAGCTCCTGTCACAATCAACTGACAATTTTCTCTTTCACCTTGTTTCCATTGTTGTCTTTAATCCACATGTTTGATTCCCATGAAATAAAATGGAAAACCTTCTTCAGTACAGCCTGGAAACATTTCGCTGTGAGTATTCCAGGTAATCAATGAGTTTCCTGTCGCGGTACAAAGAGAAGTGTGTCATAGGCCATTGTACTCATACAAAGCATTAATCATTCTGGCCACTAAAAGCGATACCCATTTTCAAGAACCTCACAAGTACAAAAATACACGGGATTGTGAAAATAATTGGCTTGTCAGTTAATTTTTTATGAAACAAATTTACAAAGTCAAATAAAAAGTAAAAGAGTATAGTACAACAGAATATATTTTAGTAACAATTTGTTCATAGAATGAATTATTTACTACAGATAAAACTAAATGACTACGATAATCGCAAATAAAATACTTTTTCTAAATATTTTTGTTTAAAAAACACTTTTTTTAATACTTAATACTTGTAATAAAAATAAAGTAAAACCACTCACTTCAGTGGTAGAATGGTTCGAGGCGTCACTCTCACAATATACTGGACTGTCGATAGCGGGGATATCACGGTTCGAATCCCTGTCAGGTGGACCAAAGGACTTTTCCTAAATGGTTTTCCAATCTCCCTCAGTGAAAATGTGGATATACTTTGTATAAATTAGACCTTTCTTATCTTAAGAAAATTACTATAATAATAAGTAAATAAGCATATATCCCAAGCTGGCAGTGAGATGTGGTAGCTAAAAAAAATAAAGATTTAAATCATTTCTTAAAAGTTTAAGATTAAGCTGGACAAGCTGTTTTGAACATGTATGAACACTCAAAAATAAAATACTTCTATTTCAATTTTCTTTTAAAAGACAGTGAAATGAGGGAATAAATTTAGTTTATCTTATTGTTTATCATATTAAATTATTTATTAGAGTACTATACATCAGAAGAAAGGTTTTGTTGTAAAGATTTGGATAAACTTAAAGGCGAGATTAGTAACTAGAGGAACCATGAAGTTATACATTTACTAAACTTGGTAGCTAGATCCACTAATTTTGAAAAGACTAGCCGATTAAAAGAACATTTTAGTACAATCCAATTTATTCCAATAAAACTCATCATTATTAACACATTATTTTCATAAAGAAAGCACATTTTTTAACATTAAAAAAATTATTACAAAAGTTAATAGCCCAACTCATTTGTAAGCTATATTGAACAGTGCCGATATGACATTTTCAATTATTATTTATTTGCTTTTTATATTAAAATAAAGAAAAGTTACTATGCATTATTATTTTAAATAGTGATACTGAGAAGAAAATCACTATAAAAAGCAAAATAAGCCATTGAATTTAAAGAAAATAGTAATTTTGTGCTAGTACTTAAAAATTCGAGTTCAAGATGAGTTTTAGTAGCTACTCGAACTCGACTCAAAGATTTTTACAAAACTGGAAAAATTGGAGTATACCAGAACTTTTTGATCTTTTTTTAGACGATTTTTAGTTTGATTATATGTAGCCCATTCAATTTTAAGATATAATTTCATTGCAAATAGATTGTCTCAAAATTTCAATTTTTATAATAAAAATAATTGTACAGTTATATTAATTTTATTTAAAAAGTTCGAATTTGTGTGATTGTAAACTTTTTCACAAAGGAAAAAAAAAGTGTTGATTTATTCATGGTCTATGCATGCATCTATCACAAAAATTCAACTTGAAATATTTCTTGTAGAACTACTCAAACTCGATAAAAACTGTTTTCATTCAAACTCGACTCGAAGTGAAAATATCCTTTTTGCACAGCCCTAGAAACAGGATCGTATCCAGAATTTTCTTTCGGGGGGAGGGGCTCATTAATCTCAATTCCAAACAGCAGAGGAGGGGGGTAGACGGAACGGAAAGAAAAATATATATCAACATTTCGTACAAAAATATATTGAAGTAGACCCATTCTTGCATTCACTAATAATCGATGTACTTTTTATTACTTTTAATAGAAAATATACCAATTTTACTTACATTTTTATAAAAATTAATACATTTTTTATTAAAAGTCATAAAAAGCATATTAATTATTAGTAAATGGGTTAACTGTAATATATTTTTAACGAAATTTTGACATATTTTCATCTCAGTGTGTGGAGTAATTCCTGAGTATAGGTCAACTTAGGTGACTTAAGCTGTAGATCAAGTCCCCAGTGCTGCCAAACATGATAACTATAAACTGATCGCACAGCGGCAGGTGTGAAATTACCCGAAAACAATGAAACACATTTGAAGGAAATAATGAAATTTACACTCTTAGAACTAATGTAGTTTACACAAAGTTTAACTGTCAATTTTCATTTAAAATAATTTTATAATTATGTATCTTTTTATAACAACTTTTAATTGTTGTTTAGATTTCAGGATATGTGCTTGCCTAGAAAATACCATAAATCACGTTTCATAGAAAATAATTTTAATCTTGGTAATATTTTACTATATCAAAGACTAGGATATATAATTAAATGTTAACATGTTTTGTTATAATCCATTCACTATAGCATTAATACATACAGTTAAGTGTTAAATTAATGGTCTGGGGTTTGGTTGTTAATTAACAACTATAGGACAAACTTAACAATCAGAATGTATGATTATCATGTTGGGGCTTAACCATCAATAAGCAAGCAGTATGAGACCAATTCAAAATTTAGAAAAAAAAGTATTGATATTTTTTTGAAGCTCGAATCCGATATTTTCTTGAATATCCATAAGACATCGAGGGTTCGAAGATTCTAGGGTTCCATCCAAAATTTCAAAGTAGCTTTCTAAACAGTATAATAATGCAATAATGTGCGTATTCAGCTCTAACAATCACTTTTAAATCAACTTTTAATCAAATGGTATGTAAAATTAAGGCATATCTGCTCAAGTGCACTCTTAATACTTCTAACAGACATTTAAATTAACTATGAAAATTTGATAAACACATTAACTAACGCGGCTTAGGTCGCTTGTAACCAATGAGAACCTTAACATGAAACAAATAAGCTACATTCTTAAAATTTATAGCTAACTAATTTAAAACGAAAAAAGTCAATGCACAAGTCAAAAATAATACATAAGATAGGTGTATTGCCACCAACCAAACTATAATGGAAGCATGTTGACAAATGCCAGGCTGTCGGAACACAAGTAGCGAGTGCTACCAGCTTAATAACGAACTCTTGCTTACATTTCAGATTGAAACAGACGCCATTTGCTACGCTATAAAACACTGTTCACAGCACAACCCTATATCCAAGATAAAACTAGCGCCGCAATATTAAGGTTTTAATAAGGCAGATATATTGGGGGTGCTGAGCACCCCTGAACATATTTTTGGGGATACTTAGTATGCAAAGCACCCCCGCAGTTGGTGCCCACGTATGCTCCTAATAATACTTTGTCCTCTACATATTCAGACGCGAGTAAATATGATTACTAACTGCCTCAATTGTAAGATGTGATATACAGGAGACTAATTCCTGGGATCCTCTTGAGATGACAGTCCCATCCCAAACATACTTATAGGCTTTGTTAGTTTATAAATTGTGTACACCCATTGTAACAACATAAGTTTCTTTTATAATATGTAATTTATGTAGTGTGAGTTGGAAATGTTAATGCCTTTTGAAGGTCAAAAGAAATAACATAATAATGAGTGTCTTGACTTGTGTGTGCTAATTCTGCGACATGTTTCATTGCCTATCTTGAATTCTCAACTTTCCTTAAATCTATGTACATACTTCATAATGAGCTTTTAAGTATTTTTTTTACAGTTCTTCAGCAACTTTTCCCTGTAGCTTTAGTTTGTCACATTGCTGACATGTGTCTTATTGAAGCTAGCACTACTATTGATTAAAATTGCAATGGACTCTACTCTATCTATAATATTTCCATGATTGACAGTAAATTTTTATTTTCGGGAATTTATTATATGAACAACGATTTGGATTTCGGAAACAGTAACTCTGCTTCCAGGGAAAAAGTTCACTTTATTTCAATTGATTGTTATCAAACTATTCACAAGTCTTGAAGAAAAAACAAGTTTCAGTTCAGTTAATGGTACAAGATGATTTCAAATATACAGTGCAGCTATAAAGACAGGAGACAGGAATGAGCCACAGACTCATCCCTGGTGCTAGATTGACGGCACATGACCAAGGGCACCCATAAGGGGGGTCAGAGGGGCTTGAGCCCCCCCTCCCCCCAGCCGTTGGTATAGCAAAATTTTTGATAAATTTAAACCAATAAAATAGACAAAACCTTTTATTAAAGCATTTTTAAAAATAATAAGATGTTAATGATTGATTACAATTATCAAACTTCTTTATTTTAAAAATTGTATTTGTCCGATTCTGCTATGCGTTTACTTTCAAAAGTACAACAGTGAATTTTAGGTGACAGTTTCAACACATCTTATTACAAACCAATGAATCAGTAATGTTTTTAGGAGAGGTAGAGGTATATGTTGGGTATCGTATGCACATGCGTGGATTTGCGCTGCGCCCCGGCTCTGCATATGACGTGGTGAAAAAACTGACTGCTGCCCGCTCATTGTTCTGTTCTAACCAATAGTTTCCGCAGGGCTTTCGGAACCACTAGAATGTTCTCCATTGTATTCGATTTCCTTAGAATTTTATTTTCACTATAAAAAGCAAAGTATTGCAAGTCAGAGTGAGTTGAGTTTGAGATTTCTCAGTTTTGCAAATCGAATTCGATTGTTTTTGTAGCGATCTTTCCGCGACGCATTTATTAAAGTCTGCTATTGACTTTGTTATTGTTTGATAATTCTGTTAAGTGTGAATTATTATTTCTAATTCTGTTATTAAGTGTTGAACTGATTCATAGCTGTGGATACATAACCATGAATTATTGTTTTAATCCTGTAATTTTGTCTGACAATGGATATACAGAAGTTTTCTAAAACCAAGCAAAATCTGCAGTTTGATTTTTCTGAAAAGTACTAAATATAATGGTGGAATTAACTTTTCCCATCACCATCACAATGTTCTATACTGTAATTATAACTTTAATTGTATAGTTCAGTTGTAACTTCTGCGTTGACAAAAGCAATTGCTACAAACTTCTAATTCGTTTTAAATATAGATTTTACATACCATCATCACACAATAAGTTTCAATTACATTTTTTTAAATCAGCTGAAACATTCATTTGTTCAGTTTTTTTTGTAACTTTGTAAATAATATAATGAACAGAACAGACAAAAATTATGTGAGTTTTTGATAGATCTTTCACATTTAAAATAAGGTACTTGTTAGCTAATTACTTAATCTCAAGCAGTATTTTAGTATCTTGTACATTTACTAAAATGTTTGACAGCCTTGACGGAGGTAAGGATTTTTCTTCACCCCTCTCCTCTAAAAGTGCTCATGGGCGCCCATGCATATGGCACAGGAATAAGCCAAAAGTGGTGTCACAACCCTGATGGCTTCAGAATCTATGACTCATCCTGCTGCCAGATTGGTGGCATGAAAATTCAAGACAGGAACAGGTCAACGGTGATGACTCATACCTGACACCGGATTGGTGGCCCATCATGTCGAGACAGGAATAGGCCATGAGTGATGTACAGAAAGGAAAAGAGAAGTTGGTTTTCCGTAAATAAAACACACTAGGATACACATATATATTTACTATACATTTTTAAATGAATGACACATATATTTTTTAATATTATTTTTCATAATCTCTCTTAGTTGTGTTAGTAAAATGGTTTCTAGTTCACAATTAACATGTAATATTACATACGTGTATAGTAGGTAATACTGATTATATCTGGGTCTATGATGTGTGTGTCCACCGTAGGTTGCTTGAGATAGATGACATCCACAGACTCCGTTAGCGTGTCGCACACATCCACGACGAGTGTGTTAATCAAATTGTTGCAATATCTGGCAACGGGGATTGACCATATATCCCTTCAGTCAATGGCGACACCGATGAGGTCCCACACCTTGCAGGGATGCGCCCAGCTCAGTGCAAGATAGGTGACCCGTTTGAGTTTGGTGTCATGTTTCTCACCGACGACGACCATACGGTCGCGTCTCAGAGAGATTGAATGATTATTCAAGCTTATCCTCTGAGGAAGCTGTGTGTTGTTGTTGAAAAACTTTGATACAACCGACTTGTAAGCTGCCCAGTTCTGGCCACTTTGTACGGTTAAACACTACGCAATTCCCTCCACATTTTTCTAGTTGGACAAAGGTTGTAAAGTTGTTCGTGACACTCATGCTGACGATGACTCGTTTGGCGTTGACATCATCCAGTGGAAACAGTGTGTTGAAAATACTGGTAATGGTGAGCAGTTTCATCGGCTTTGCGGGTGAAAACGTATTTGGGCATGTGTTGGCTTTCCATGGTGTTTTATCACTTTGGCGACTGTCGGGATTATAGTAGGTTAGAGAAACCTCGCAAGAGATGATTTTTCCACAGAGAAGTGGATGCCGAACCCTGACACGGCTGGTGAGTTTCCATCTTGAAAAGTCTCTGAATTATATACGGTGTTAGCCTAGTGACGTGGGGGTAATCTTAATGCTGGGACACCCTTTTATAACCACTGGAGTAAGAAAGGTTCGAGCAGATTATATGCAGTCTCTTGAGGAGCAGCAGGACGTGATGTCGTGAAACATGTGTTGTAGGGCCTAAATCTCAACACATTGGCGTCATTGTCTGTATGATTGGTGGGTTAGGATTGGGCCATGAACGTGTTCATAGGAATGTTCTGGGCGCGATAAAGAAGGTACATGAGACTATAATGGCTGCAAACAACTGATGCTATACCTTGAAGAAATACAGTGATATACACGTGTTACACACTGCGAATATACATGCAGGAAAATAACATAGCTTTCAAAGTAGTCTCCCACACCATTCTTGTCGATAAAGATGACAACCCATGCGCCCCAAGCTTAGTGTATAGATCTTAGATGTTTATGTCCACTTTGTTTGAAAATGTACGGAAGGGTATCCCACACGACACTCCCCATTTTGGAGGGAAGTGTCCTCGCCCAAGCAATCTATCTAAGCTCATATATGACAATGACCCAGTGTATGACACCGTCAATGTATTTGCCAAGACTTCGCATATTGATATCTGCTCTACAGTCTTAGAAGATGTCTGCCGAACGATTCATTAGGCGCAGAAAGGCAGCCACCATTTTTGTCTCCTTTATTCAACTTCTTATTTTTCATAGGTGGGCGTTGCAATGGTGTCAGTGGCTTAGATACGGGAGTATCTCTAATGGATGTCAAACATTTCAGGTTGACAAGAAATTCTTTAGCGACATTTATTTTTTTGGAGCACCGTGAGAAACTCTCGCCACCCCAATGGCTCGCTTTGTCCTCTTGATCTACTGACCATATCGTTGACTAGATACACAATGCTGGATCCTTAGAGAAGCGTGCCGTGAATTATCACCTCCTCGTTGGCATCTCACGCGATTCCACCTCAGGAAATATATTTTTTTAGCACTGCGTCTTATTACCTATTCAGGTTATATGCATACGTATTAATTATACTAGTGAGCTAGGAATGAGGAAGGTTGAATATAAAGAAATTGTATCCACATTTGCAAGGAGGGAGAGTGGAAATAATATTGGAAAAATTACCCTCAATACACCCGATAGGGATTTGAACCCCAATCTCACTGTGATTAGCAGTCTAGTCTAAGAAGAGAATGACATGATGCTTTGACCAATGCGACCAATGAAGCAGGTCTAGGGAAATAATATGCTGGAGTAAAAGTTTGGTTTTGTTACATGCCTGAATGGGTAAAGTATTGAGCACCGCTTGAATGGGAAGTACCACCTCTTCAGTGGTAATTGTTTATTTAAAAGTAAATAGCTTTATAGCACTTGTTGGTATAAAGTCTGTTAAAACTTATTGTTGAATTTTGAAGCGATGACATATTACATTTCCTTGTCCAACTCGGATACCACTAGATTGGTAGCCGACATCTCTAGCTGGTGGTGTTGCTCGTAACGGTGTAATGTTTCCAAAGACATCAATATCATATTTCACATGTGCTTCATTTTCTACTTGCTCTGACAGCACAATGGTTGCGACATCCACCCTTGGCTTATTCCTGTATCGACATTTTGAGCCATCATCTGGCACCAGGTATGAGTCACAAATTCTGATTTCATTAGGGTTGCGACATTCTGGGAAAGGGGATGACCTGGTTTCCACTTAGCTTTCAGTCATAAACTTCCAAAGGAATAGGAGCTCCGACATGCTCCGTGGGGGAGCGGGGGGAGGAGAGAGAGGTCCCAACCGATGAAATAAAAATAAATCATGACAACGACAGATCAACAACAAATAAGTGAGAAACAACACCAATTTCCTCCCAGGGAGTCAACTCAAGGGGGCACATTCCCCCAAAAAGAAATTCAAATGGGGCCAATCAAATGGGGAAAATGACACATGGGATCAATTACCGGACGAGTTTGAACAGAATCAGGACTACGTCACAAGTAAAACCCAGATTGCAATGCAACGCCCCCAGAGGCATCTGACGTGTGTGATGTAAGTGGTCTCATGTACTAGGGACTCTATTAGCTTAGAGAGCCCAGTGTATAAAAAACCATAAACCTCATGAATAATAATAATAATAATAATAATAATAAATAATAATAATAATAATAATAATAATAATAATAATAATAATAATTCCCATTATTAGTGTGACGAGCCTTGTGAATGTATGGTTGATTGGAGAAATATTTGAATACATATCAAATTATGCTAGCCACTATCTGAGATAAAGCCAGGGTCAACCAGGCATTGGAAATTTATTTTGGGATTGGGGCTTAACTGAAATTGAAAATTGTGGTTTTTTCAATTAAAAAGTGAAACTGCAGAATCATGGTTTTCTGATTTCTGAATAAGGATTTTTCTTAAAATAATTTGCCATGACTGAATGCAAGTAAACAGGTAAACATAAGTTAATAGTTTGTACCTGGTAGCTATCAGATAATGCGGCCAACTCGGTAGTTGGCTTTTTGCTGCCATTTGTACAATTATTATAATTGTATGGGTTCACATATAATTATGAATCAAATAGCCAAAGCTATTATATTTGTTGGTTATGGTTTTAGCAGCATGTGTTATTTATAATGAAATATGCATGTAAAATTTAGTAGGATTAGAATAAACAGTATTCAGAGAAACTACAGCTAACTACATCATTGTCACAACAAGATTAAATTTGTTAAGTGTTAAAAGATGTACTGAAAGCTCTCAAAAAAAAAAAAAAACTAGTCAAACTTAATTACTAAAGGAAAAATTTTCAATGTTTAAAGAAACTTGTCAAAGAATGCATAGCCTTCATCATCTTTACGAAGAATGTTCGACAGTAAAACGACGATGAGGATAGGGAATTTTCGTTGAGTAGTAAATTTGATACTAAACTTTGCTCAATATTGTCTGATAAATAAGTAAACAATCTTGTTTATTTGCAAAATTTATACCTATAATTATACAGGGTTCCTACAGTATTTGTAAAAAAATTCTCCCTGACTTTTCCCTGACTATTTTCCCAAGTTCCTTGACCAACTTCTCACAAAATTTCCACTTTAATTTTATGGAACTATTCATGTGGAAATATTAATTTAATTACACTTATTTCGGCCTCCTCCTCCCCTACAGCCAACCTTGCCTCACCTCTCATGGAAGAATAAGAACCCAGACGTCTTGCCAATCAGTTCAGGGGAAATGATGGAAAAATAACAAAAATATCAAACCCAATCAAAAAGAAAAAGCTGAAATCCAACTGCAATTGTTTTGAAGAAAGCTAGTTTACACTTCAGGAATGGATCACAGGCTGCTCTTTTCAGTATCCCTACAGGTTTTGTTTTAGGAAGCTTTTCTTCTTTGTGAAACTTAATGTGGTCCCAAATTTGTAATGCCCTTTGAAAGCACGTTGCATTTTCTAACCACTGCACACCACAGAACTTCAAAGGATAAGTTGTACCCCCTGTCAACTGGGTAAACAATGCTCGACGAGCTGTAGAGTCAGTGAATAGATAGTACGTGTGACACAATAAGAAATTTATATCCCAATTGACAGGTTCCACTCCTGTTCTCAAGGAACCATGAACAACATGAAGCTCACATGTCCCCAGAATTATCAAAATACATACTTCATTGTCTGTGACAGATTTTATGTGTTCCTGAATAAGCGTTATAAACTTTAGATTGACATTTGGGCCATCCATTGACACTTGTATAAACTTAGAGACTGGAAGAGGAGAAATAACATCAGAGAAATGTTTAAGTAATTCTTCAGCGGTGCTTCTATTAAAAAAAAACACTGTCCAAGCAATGATTGAGGACTTTATGATTTTCCTTGTCCCAGAATCTGAATACAGTGTCCATTTGCCCTCTTTGAATAACTTTATTCAATGCCTCATCAAAACAAATTACAAAGTTGTTACATGATTTTAGGCGGTCCAGTAAATTGTTATGAAAGAATGGAGCAGGCCACTTGGAACACTCGAGAAACAAACTGAAAAATTGTACTTAAATTATTGCATGAATTGAAATACATTTTATTGTCAACAACTTGCAAAGCCCAAATGACTTCCGCCTTAGTTATATTATCTTTCATAACAAAAGTGTTAGGGTTTCTTTGAGCCACTACACTACTTTCACTTTTAGCAACACCTTCCTTCTGCGGCTTTACAATTTCCGATAAAACTGAAGTGTGACATGAATTGTCGTTTCCCTAACTTTCCCTGACTTGTTATTTTTTTCCCTGACTTTCCCTGACATTCCCTGACTTTCTAGACCGTAGGAACCCTGTTATAATTATTCAAAAGCAAACAATAAAAAGATAGTTCAATATGGCTAATTTTACTTTTAAAAATAAAAATATTATTTTTCTATTTCACAACTAGATAAGTTTTCTATAGCGTTGAAGAGTAAGAAGCTCCACTATAAATTATTTTTATCACAACTCTAGCTCTATTTTACGTGTACAAATTAAGCAAATTTTACCATAACAATTGAATTTTCAATAATAATACTAAACAATATATTACTGCGGGAATATGGCCACCTCATAACGTGATTATAAATTTTTTTTCCACTTTGATAAAGATATTAAATAACTTTTAGTGCTAAGAACAATATTAGATATTTGATAATAATAAATCAGGGTTTATTTTATGTATAGAAATCTTGAAAATATAAGGAAAAACTAAGAACGACATTTTGTCAGTAATATTTAAATAGTTAAGAAACAACAGTTAATTTATTTCCTTTTCCTGTGGAGGTCAACAAGATGACGAAACAGGGTCACCGGAATAACCTAGAGGAGGAGGAATAATAGAAGTTTTGAGTACCTTCTTCACAGTTCAAGCATTCTTGTTAAAAACCCAGTAGGACTCGGGCACAATTTGTTGACGCGCGTGTGGCAATAATTGTGGGGAGACTTTGTTTACAATGTAGTAACAATAATATATTGCAAATGTAATAGGAGTCAAGTTTATATTCAAATTATAATTTAGTTGATCAGATGTAGTTTGTTAAGTACATCATTCTTAATTTATGAAATAAATGGTGCAAAGCGTAATTTACAATTTATTAAATATCCTTGAACTCACAATGCTATAAAAGTTTAATCAATGATTAATTACACTATGCTATCAATATTTTAATGGCAGAACATTAGATATAGAAAATGATCATAACAAAACAACAAAAAACCATAAAAATTGAATGTAGTTTTAGAAAGTTGTGATTTTCCTGAACTTTAATTGGAAATAATTTCCCTTACAAAGCCAAATAACACTCCTCTATATAAAGTGTATTTTAAGATAGGTACTCACCGACGTGTTGAGCCCATTTGACAAGTGAGCCAGTGTCATTAGAGGCGCCTTCTGCTACATAAACTATTTCATCCTTATACCGCCAGCCAACTAAAGGGTATAATCCTGAAACAACGAGAATAATGTCTAATCTAGGATATAACCTCCTAACCAGGCTTACACCTCAATTTTGGAGAGGGTGGATTTTTACACCAATTAATTAATAAAACTAACTAATAAAACAAAGAATAAAATATAAATTATTATTATCATCATCATCATCATTGTTGATTATAAACGTTACTAGTGTTTACATTAATTTCAAACCAATTACTGCACCAAATAAAATATTTTTACAAGTAAAAAGTTTATCAAAGTAAATTTTAGTAGCCATCACAATGACAAAGACCAAAAAATTGTACTTAGTTTGATACCATTTTCTTTTGTTAAAAGGATTTTTACTATTCTCAAGCTCTGTCTCTTCTCTTTTGAATTGATAAAAATATGTATCTGTTTTGTATAAAAACTTTGGTTTTTCCTAAGCCCATTTGATGTTTGTTAATAAATTAATATTCTTCGCCTAAGGATAAATTACAGTGAACTTTTTGAGAGTGTGACAAATTTGCTCTCTAAAACGTATGCCCGCGCATTCTGTCAAATAGAGACAATCTCACAGCTACAAGGAGTTTCATAGACACCAAATGATTTTAAGTATAAATTATAATATATTTAATTGAGAGAAGATAAAACATATTTATTATTTGTTTTGTAAGCAAAGTAGTTTATTTGGTGTTACCTCAAACATAGAGAAGGATTACTTATTAATAATGGATAAAGTGTGTTGTTAAGGACATATTTGTCGATTATTTATTAATTAACTAAGAAAGAATAATTACATTTACTAATTTAAAAATATGTTCATCTTCTTATAGCTGGATATGGGATTCTGTTCACTATACATTGATGAGTGTCCTTTCCGTTTGCTCTGTATCGCCATGGGCCACTCTTTACCAATGATGTCCAGAAGGGCTCTTGTCTTTTGCACATAAAAACTAATGTTAGGCATGTGGTTTTGGAGTGGATAAATTTACTGATTATTTGGAACAAAGATAGTTTGAGCTTTAGTTGATAGTAAAGCATCAATTCACATGTAGAACCCATACTAATTAGTAATAAAAAATGAAACTTTTTTTTAGATTTCTAAAATCTAAGTTTTCCACATATAATATTTCTGGTTGGTATAATGTAGTTTAAGGCATTTTGTTAGTATGGCAGAGAATATAATAGGTTTGGTTTGGATGTGGTTACATAGCTTTTGGGAGCATAATACTATTCCTAATTGGTGGATTATACATAGTATTCAGCTGCATATAACTGCAGGCAGGTGTATAATGGCAAACCTATATTTTCAATTAAGGCATCCAATTGAGCCATAGCTCGACCAGCTGGAGATAATATGTAGGACATACGCAGGTGTGCCACTTATAATTACCGCTGATGCTAATGCTAAGTCTCCCATGTGGCATGGTCATAGGGCGATTGGGAGAGATAGAAGGAACGTGGTCGGACGGCCCTGCAGAAGGTGCCGTGCCTTGTAGGAGTTCATCTATGGTCATACGCTCGAGGTTGCAAACCAGCCGAATAATCCCCCTACATATCAGTTCTTCCAACAATGACGTCACTTTGTGTAACGCCGAGTCCATGGACATGGTGGAAGGTTGGAGAGTTGTGGACAACGTCATGGTCAGTGATCATAACCTGATCGTCTTTGACTTTGCCGCGGGGAGGCTGGTGGATGGAAATGGGGAAGAAAAAATAAGGTGATACAACATGAACAAAGCTAATTGGGAGAAGCTGAGGGGTGAACTGATACTGTCCAGCCCAGTGGCACAAGGCGACAATGTCAACACGAAGGCCAAACAGCTGACGTGGGCTCAGCAGGATGCAATGAGGAAGTCGATACCTGTGGTGAAAGGTGATACCAAGGTTGGTAATAAGCCATGGAATGACAGACTGCAGAGTCTCCGTAAAAGGGCAAAGAGAACGCGTAGGAGATATCAGAGGTGTCGAGACCCGGCTGGTCGGGTAGTGCTGTTAAATATCTACAGGGAGAGGAAGAGGGAGTTTGAGGATGGATTGTTTCAGGAGAAGAGGAAAAGTTGGGAAAAGTATATTCAGGAGGAGCTACAGAGGGAACCTTGGGGGGTGCCGTTCAAGATAGCCTCCGGGAAATTACGCCCCCCAGCCATGATAACCATGCTATCTGAGAATGATGGAAGTACCACGACCAGCTGGGAGGAATCTGCGGTTCTTCTAATGGAGACATTGTTGCCAGATGATGAGGTGACAGAAGATACTGAAGATCACCGAAGGTTGAGGGAGAGGATGGAGAATGATGAGTATGTAAACGAAGAAGAGGTGGAACCTGTTAGTCGGGTGGAGGTAATCAGGAACATTATTGCTCTGATGGGTAAGAAAAAGGCGCCTGGACTGGACGGGATAAAGGTCGAGGTGCTGGAGAAGACGGCTGACCTTATTGCTCCTTTCCTTGCAGGGCTGCTAAACGAATGCCTCGCTCAAGGCTGAATCTCAAACATCTGGAAGCAGAGCGAGGTAATCGTGCTAAGCAAGGTGGAGGATAAAGACCCGCTGATTCCGAAGTCATACAGATCCATTTGCCTGTTGAACACAGCAGGGAAGTTGCAGGAGAAGATATTGTGTGAAAGATTACTGAGACACAGAACAGTCATGGGCATGCATCAGCAGCGGTATGGCTTCCAAAGAGGCGGGTTGACAGAGGACGCAATCTGCAGAGCAATGGGACTGATTGACTCAGCAACCGGTAAATATGTCGTAGAAATATTCGTGGACATTTCAGGCGCTTTTGACAACCTCTGATGGCTGGCGATGTTTGATAGATAAAGAGAGATTCAGTGTCCGAGATAGATGTATAGGAGTTTTAAGGATTACTGTCATAACAAATACTCCACCCTGAGATGTCCAGGAAATAGGGTTCAGAAGCTACTGACGAAGGGATGTTCCCAAGCATTGGTATGTGGTCCGATCTTTTGGGATGTTAGCTTGGAACCAGTGTTGTACTTGTTGGAGGGGATACCGGAGACGCAGGGTGTGGTCGACTTCGCAGGTTACCTTCTAATAGTAATAGAAGGGTACTCTAGAAGGAACTTAGAGGAAAAAAGTAACCAGGTGCTTGAAGAACTTGACACCTGGTGTAAAAGTGTCAAGTTAAAAATGGCACCGGCGAAGACGACCTACATGCTGTTCAAGAGTAGATTGGTTAGGGATCCGACCATAAAGGTAGGTAGGAAATCTATAAGGAGAAGCCATACAGTAAGATACCTGGGAGTGACCCCTGATGATAACAGAAACTTCACGGCGTACATGGAGGAAGTGATGGGGAAAACTCTGTCAGTGATGAACAAAATTATAAGCATGGGACAGAGGTGGTTTTATCTGCCCATGGGGATAGTAAGGACATACCATCAGACGATCCTTCTCTCCATTGTGAGCCATGGGGCGTGCATCTGGGCTCACAGACTAACCAATGTCGTTCCGGCTAAGGTGATTCAAGGTCTACAGAGGAACATATTACTGAGGCTGACGGGAGCCTACCGGACTGTAGCAACAGATGTACTGAGTGTGGCCCTAGGTGTATGGCCATTGGACCTCCTTATAAGGAAGAAATATGTGGCGTACTGGCTAAAAAAGGGAAACATGGAGAAGGTGAGACTCCTCACCACACCCGATGTGACAACATCTGGAGAGGCGGAAATAGCCTTGTTGGAGGAGTGGAAGAGACGCTGGGAGAGAAGTGGGACAGGTAGGAGGACTTATCAATTGTTTCCTAAAGTGGTTGAGAGACTAGAGAATAAACACTTCCAGCCATCTCGGGGTCTTTTCCACTTCATCACAGGGAAGGGATTGTACCCGGCATCTCTAAGGAAGCTGGTATTAATAGTCGGGGAATTGTGAATGTGGTGAAGAGAGAACCCCTGAACATGGGGTGCTCGAGTGTGTCCTTACACTAGAAGCAAGAAGGAACTACCAGAGAGAGATCCATGGAAGATTAGTAGGCGAAGTATTGGAAATTATTAGACCAGATTGCACTGGAAGCATCAGATAGAGCAAAGACTGCCTACATAATTAGACTCAAAGAAGCACAGGGATGAATAAAATGGGACGTTGACAGTGACAATGACGAAGAAGATGACAGCGACACGGAGGGCGAGATTGACACGGACACTAGTGCGGTCTCAGCGGGGAGTGAGTAGAGAAAAAAGGATTGTTAAAGGGGGATAAGCTGAAACAATCCTTGCCGGGGTAAAAATTTAGGTGCCAAGAGGAGTAAACACGAGCCATGGGAACTAGATTCCAGTACGATTGAGTGTCTGGAGGAACACAGGGGATGCCCTTGTGATCTTAAGGACAGGTTTCCAGTCCTATGAACAAAAGTTAGTGGAGTAAATATAAACTCTGAAGGGTTCCCTGCACCGTATGACCCACCCCCTTGGAAACAAGAGAGGGGGATTGTGGCTGATGGGCCCTCAGAGTCAAGATGGAGAAAGGCGGCTGCCCTGCAGTCCTCTGGTACCATCGGGGTGACGGAGTTCCCCAGCAGAAATGCGAAAAAATAATTAAGTAAGCTTAATTTAGCTTAGTTTAGTAGTTGGAATAGCTAAATTAGGGACGGGGGAACTAGGTAGGGGTAGATTAGGAAATTCAATTGCCAAGGGTGGAAGGAAGGGTGAATACGGAAGTGTGGTGGCTAGAAAGTAGGCGGAGCCCCGATAGGGCACCTCCACAGGTGCTGGATAGGGGGATGTCCGCCTCTGCCGGGCGCTTGGTGGAATCGGGAGTGAAATCCCGGGCACTGCGGAGGGCCCAGCGGGGGAGGGTACCGGGGGTGTAATATACCTGGGGTGGACCAACTGGAACTAGGGGTAGTTGAATTTCAATTAAACTAAGAGCCAAAATCTGTTTTATAATTTTAAAAAGGAAATTCATATTGTAATTGTAAAAGTAAAGACAAAATTATGTGGAAAAACGGCCTGGATTTAAAGTTTGTAAGATACCGGGCCTGTAAACACTGAATAATAATAATATTCAGCTGTGGCCCACCTTGGTGCATCACTGTTAGTCAATTGTGCTTATCATCTTGATAGGTTTATTTAGCACCGCGTCTTACTACCTGTTCAGGTTATACGCTTAAGTACTAAGTAAGCTAATGGATTAGGAATAGAGAAAGTCGAATTTAGGTGAGGTAAACCCGCATTTGCACGGAGGGAGAGTGGAAAACCATCTAGGGTTAAACCACCCCCAGTTCACCCGACCGAGATTTGAACCTCGATCTCCCCGTCCTCGGCAGTCTAGCTAAACACGAATCTAGCGCATTAGTAGACTACGTCACCGAGGCGGGTGTCTTGATATGGAGCAGGCTGCCGGTTGAGTTGTTGTGGGTTGGTCACGGTTGAGTAATAATTATAAAATGGACCATCCAGCTCATCTTGGACCTGTTAGATTGGCATACGGAGGTCGAGAGAGGTGAAAGATGTCGAGTGACAAATGAAATAGACAATAGGATGGTGTTTTTAGTGATGTATTTCCCTCTAAGAGTTTCTCTAGGTCAGATTCTTAGCATTGTGGGTAGCCCCAATGTTAGATGAAACCGCTACCAGAGGCGCTGACCTTAAGTTTGACTTGTTTATGAGGAGGAGAATATGGTACACCTCCTTGTTTAAAGGAATGTTAATGGTCAGTATGTTCTAAAGAAAGAAACAAACAATATTTGTCCCCTATGTCCTTAGATATAAGTCATTGACAAAGTTTCATAATTCTGATTTAGGCAGACATTTGAGTGTCTTTAAAAACATTTTATCTGATTTAAAAGGATTTTTTTTAGTCTCATCTGCAACAAGAGTACCAGTAAAAGCAGGTCGGAAAGTTGTACAGTGCCAAAGGTATAAACCAGCTCATAACTTAAATTAGTGGGTTAAAATACTGCTAACACTGCCAGAAAATGATGGGAAAAGGGTTATGTATACTTTTCGAGATCTATTGGTCTTTCCATTGATGGGAATACTCATGTCATTATATATGCAAAATCCTCCGCCAAATTTGTAACTACCATTACTCTTGGAAATGTGACAGGCATCCTTGTGTGTAGGCCTAGGCTTTAGATAAACGAGTTGAATAGCTTTAAAGTGACTCTTAACATGTTTTATCAAGGCAACAAGAGCTTTTTTGGTTATCAATCTGTTAATTCAATATTTAGTGCATAATATTGCTTATCGTAAGTCTATCAAAGTGTCACCTGTTTCGATGTTCTTAGGTAGAGAACTTATTTTTATGATGTGTGTCAGTATTAATTCAGTAACTAAATCTCTAACCTTAAGAAATGTATAGCATTTGCAGTGCATGGCCACCAGAACATAATCTCGCCATTCAACCCTATCCTAAGACAAACCCATCCAATCCTTAACCTGACACACAACCTAATTCAAATACATTTCACATATTACTTCCATTGACATTTCAGCCTAACAAGGGATCTTTTTTCTTCAGGTTTCGCTACTAAAATGTTGTGTACAAACCTGTTATCACTCATATGTGTCATATGACACCTCTACCCCCATACCTTAGCCTTCATGTCTTGATTGTCCTTCGCTATTCGTGTTGAGCTCGACCGCCGAGGACGGGGAGATTGAGGTTCGAATCTCGGTCGGGTGAACTGTTGGGGGGGGGGGGGGGGTTCTAAATGGTTTTCCACTCTCCCTCCACGCAAATGCGGGTTCACTTCCTCTATATTCAACCTTCCCAATTCCTAATCCATTAGCGTAATTAGTACTTAAGCGTTAAGCGTATAACCCAAATGGGTAGTAAGACGCGGTGCTAAAATATTATTATATTATTGATTGTCCTTAATATTTTTGGGGATGCATACAGACCATGCAGTTCTCCAAAAGGTAACTTTTTTCCATTCTCCTTTTTGATCATCCCTCACAACACCTGTTTCAAGATAAGAGTAAATCAAAGAAGAGGACAGTCCTACCTGCAACAGAAGCATGAGGGGTTTTCCCGGTGTTGAGGTTGATAAAGGTCCCAGTCCCCATGGTGACCTTGACATCTCCCTCTTGGAAACAACACGACCCGAACAAGGACGCTGCCTGGTCGGCCATCTGCAAAGCCAGGTCGGTGTAAGTTGGAGAAGTTTGGTGAGGCAAGTAAAATACATTCCCTGGAAATGTGTCTGGTAACACTTAGTAACTAATATCTTGATGAAATCACATAAAAACAACTAGTTTGTTACTAACATAGGTCCGATACATCAGCTCAGTCGGTAGCGTGTCTGTCTACTGAGCTAAGGGTCCCGTGTTCGATTCCCGGCATAGTTGAAAATTTATTATCGGTGAAATGTGGGTTTACCCTTCCACATTGATAAATTAATGACTGGGGACTGGATATTGTGCCTGTACTTGTCTTAATTTAGATCATACAGCGTATGAAGCTACAGCAGGCCTAGCCTGCCGATAGTGGAAAAAAAATATGGCTTGAATAAAAAACTGACCCAGGCAATTGGCTGCTATTGTATTTTTCGGCGAATGTGTGAATCCACAGTGAGAGGTAGAACTTACCGAGCATCGTATGGCAAGAGCTGTACCGAAAATCCCAGGATCCACCACGCCAAAGTCCGCAGCGGTGTCACACACCTTGGGGAGCATGTTGCCAGGAATGTTAAACAGCTGAAGAGCCCAGCTCCCCCAATCCATGGTAAAAGGATCATACATCCCAGTGGCGCTAGCGTTGGACACGTCTGTGACATGCAGGCGGCCGGCTGTGAGGCGGTACAGCAACCAGGTGTCCACAGTTCCAAACATGGCCTGCCCCTGGGACGCTGCCTCCTTCAGACTCTCCAAATGCTGAAGAGCCCAGACCAGGCGCATGGTCACCTGCGTACAGAAAGCAGGACCAGATTTAAGATAGCCAGTAAATATTGATGATGAGAGAATGAGTCTTTTTTCTAAACGATTAAACTAGAAAGATATTGTGCCCTAAAGCAAAGTCATACCCACCAAATAGAAATGGTCCCTTATTATGGCAAACCTATTTTTAAGGAAAGTAAGGAAGTTATGTGTCATCTAGAACTTAAAATTCACACTATTTATTAATTTATTTTATTTTTAAAGGTCCAAAAGGGTATTAAGATAAGTTTCACAACGAAAAAGTTTCAAAGGTAAAAAAATCAGTTAATACTTCTTTGTCCCTCTCCTAATATATGGCATTATGAGCTCGAAAGTTCATTGCTGCACTTAAAAAAGTACGCCATCTATCCCTATCTTAAGCTAATTCTATACAGTCCACCTTATTCCACCTCATCCCTATCTTGAGCTTCTTCTAACCAGTCCACCTCATTACACCCTATTCCAATCTTGAGCTAGTTCTATCCAATCCACCTCATTACACCCTATTTCAATCTTGAGCTAGTTCTATCCAGTCAACCTCATTACACCCTATTCCTATCTTGAGCTAGTGCTATCCAATCCACCCCATTATACACTACCCCTGCCTGGAGCTAGTTCTATCCAATCCACCTCATTACACCCTATTTCAATCTTGAGCTAGTTCTATCCAGTCAACCTCATTACACCCTATTCCTATCTTGAGCTAGTGCTATCCAATCCACCCCATTATACACTACCCCTGCCTGGAGCTAGTTATATCCAGTCCACCTCATCACACCCTATTTCAATCTTGAGCTAGTTCTATCCAGTCAACCTCATTACACCCTATTCCTATTGTAGCATGTCATTTATATGATATGACACCTACAATTAAAATTCCATTAAAGACAATTAAAACATGGCAGGTATTAGCTCACGGTGGATTTATGTTGCCGGGAAACGCCCAAGCTCCGAGGAAGATTGCCCCAGCGGACCATGCTGGCACCGCGAGCATTTTCATGTCTTGATCAAAGGGCACTCATCGAAGAAAATAAAGATAATTGTCTCTGCTCGCCACACCTTCTGAAAGTGCTAGTGAGAAATCGGCGTAGTTCTGCAACTCTACCCCCTCTTCTCCCCTTAGATCTCCTGATGTGGTCCAATTCCGAGGCAGTTCTGTTGCTGTATAACGGATTCCCTGTGAGTCGCATTTTTTTATTCCATTGTATTCATTCACCGGAGGAAGAACTACGACGTACAACTTCAGCACCAAAGACTCTACTGGTGGCCACAATGTGTCAGGCGTCGGTCTCACCACCACGTAGTAGAGGAAGCCTCTTATGAGACTTTAAGTGTCTGTCTCTTTTGCTTAGAATCCACACTAGATTCTAAACTCTGTTTCTATGTTCATCAGACATAGTTTCATGTATTAGAATGTCTAACTTTATTTTATATGTCAATCAGACATAGTGTATTGTGTTAGGATGTCTGAGCTATTTTCTATTTCCATCAGATACAATTTCTTGTGTCAGAATATATGACGTTATTTGCTATGTTCATCAAATGTAGTTTCTCGGGTCAGATAGTCTGACAATTATTTCTTTAAGCCCATAAGGCATAGTTTAAATACGAGGGCTATGTGCTCTCTATATATATATATAGGTCCAGGTGATTGTGTTTACTGAGTCCATGAATCTGATTTCCTTTTCTGAGTCCTTAAGGCACTGTTATATTTATCAGGAAATAATTATGACACCCTAAACGGTATGCTCACGTTTAGGATCTCTTTATGACTACAATCAGATCATCTAACATTTTCTTCTTGGACTTAGTTAGGTCAGTGACTGGTTGCAGTCACAATTACACCCGTGTTTGTGTATCTATTTACGGTGTGCAACCTGTGGGAGCACTACTAGGTTGAAGTAGTGGCCCATGAGGATAATGCTTTGTTCTGGCCCCTTTAGGCGCCATATTTATCTAAGTGTTCAAAGATGGTTTGTACTAGCTATTGTATGCCCCAGTAATGGGTAAATGTATAAATTTACTATTGATTGTCTTGGCAGTATTCATTAGGAAATAGTCGGCCATAGTAAAATCATTGTGTAGATGCCTGATTGTTAGCTATATATTATTTATAAAAAAGGAAGCTCCTCTTATAGGAAATTATTCTTAGGTTTTTGTAACGCTCCATGGGGATTAATTCCAAGCTAGCTAGCTTAAATAACAATCTTCTTAGTAACTCTAAAAATATAGGATTTGATACTATGTTTCTAAGTTCAATGGTTTCACTATCATTCATGATTAGACCCCTCAGGTATTAGTCTGGTATTAGCCAGGCAAGATTGTCTTTATGTATATTCTGAAAATTGAAAAAATGACACCTGGACACGGGAATCAAATCCGGGACCTTTGGCTTAGTACGTCAATGCTCTAACCACTGAGCTATCCAGGAATCGTCCCATGCCCAGGGTCATTCTTCACTCATATTTTAAGGCAGAGTCTATGATGGACGTGCGTAAATTGTCGGCTACAAATGTGTGATTTTATTAATATCACAAGCTATCAGATGACGCAGCCACCCTCGACTCGGTAGTTGCCTTAATGGTGCCACTTGTACAATTATTATAATTGTAAGTGATTGCATATTTAAGAATCAAATAGCCAAAGCTATTATTTATGATTTTTAGTGAGGAATCCTCCATCTAGCTATCATATTCTGAGCATTGGCGTACTAAGCCAAAGGTCCCAGGTTCGATTCCTGTGTCCAGGTGTCATTTTTCAATTTTCAGAATATAATATCTAGATGGAGAATTCCTCACTAAAAACCATAAATAAAAGTTTTGGCTATTTGATTCTATGTATATTGCCTAAAATTTAGTTTAGATTTCCTATTTTTTACTGCCGCTGAGTTGAGACAGATGCTCCCTCATACGATTATGAGCGAATATCCCTACTTCTAGAGTTATTAAACTGAATAAAATGTTCTATCTAACTTCTGTTGGTTCCTTGTCTACAAAGTGTTAATATCTGTTCGTCCATCTGAATGTTTTCTACCTTAATAACAGAATACAGTTATATTTAATTAATTGGATTAAAATCTTTTCCCTCATATGTTATTAAATATCTCTTTGTTTGCTTTTTAATAAACTTATTTGTTAAACCTATATATTTCTGTGATGCATCTTCCTTACCTATCCTTCATCAATTATAACTTATGTAATTAGGTAATAGTAATCGTCTCTTTTCTACGTGATAGGAGAAGCGATGGTTCACTATCTTGAGCCACTATCTTTTATCCAGTCAACCTCATTACACCCTATCCCTATCTTGAGCTAATTTTATCCAGTCAACCTCATTACACCCTATCCCTATCTTGAGCTAATTTTATCCTGTCAACCTCATTAAACCCCATCCCAATCTTGAGATAGTTCTATCCAGTCCACCTCATTACACCCTATCCCTATCTTGAGCTAGTTCTATCAAGTCCACCTCATTACAGCCTATCTCTATCTTGAGCTAGTTCTATCCAGTCCACCTCATTACAGCCTATCCCTATCTTGAGCTAGTTCTATCCAGTCAACCTCATTATAGCCTATTCTAATCTTGAGCTAGTTCTATCCCATCCGCCCCATTATACACTATCCCTTTCTGGAGCTAGTTCTATCAAGTCCACCTCATTACACCCTATTTCTATCTTGAGCTAGTTCTATCCAGTCCACCTCATTACACCCTATTTCTATCTTGAGATAGTTATATCCAGTCCACCTCATTATCCCCTATTCCTATCTTGAGCTAGTTCTATCCAGTCCACCTCATTACAGCCTATCCCTATCTTGAGCTAGTTCTATCCAGTACACCTCATTACACCCTATACCTATCTTGAGCTAATTCTATCCAGTACACCTCATTAAACAGATGGAAAGAGTCTCCATGGAAAGAGTGAATAATTAGTACATTTGTGTGTCCCCTGGGAAACTGTACATAAGTACAAGCTATAATCTTTCTACAAACTAAGCTACAGGTGATGTAACCTAGACACATATATATATATATATATAATATATATATATATATATATATATATATTATATATATATATATATATATATATATTGAAAATGATCAGTATAGTAAGTAATGTCTTACCTGTGTGTTCATAAGACGTAGCACACTTCCAGCCAGAAACCTCTTGCTTCCTGAAAACGTGTACAGCCAGCGGGCACCAGTGCGAAGACTCTGAAATTATAATCATTAATACATGAACTACCAAGTAAAATATTTGGTTCAAAAAAACAATGAAGATAGTGGAGAGTGAAGGAGGTAATAAGATAATGTGCTAAATTTTCTGTACATATCTCTAGACATTGTTAGGGTAATCAAAGCTCGCAGATTATGGTGGGAAGACGTGCAGTATGATTGGAAGAAATTAGAACCATGTTCAGGGTATTGACTGGCAAACCAAATGAGAAGAGATCAGTGGGAAGACATAGACATAGATGGGAGGATAATATTATAGTGGTCCTGAAAGAGGTAGGGTGTAATGAGGTGGACTGTATATAACCAGCTTAAGACAGGGCTAGAGTGTACTGTAGTAAGGTAGACTGGATAGAACTACCTCACAGCAACCAATGCCATAGAGCAAATAAGTATATAAATGCCCTAAATGAGACAGACAATGACTGCTGAAGCTACAAGGCCATTTAATGGCTTCTAGCAACTTGAATTTTCTGACCTAAGGCAAAAGGATGGGACGGCTAATTTAAAAGAAAAGTGTCCGACATTAAAATTTTAAAGGGTGGCCTCACCCCTATTTCTCCCAGTGAGGATGATTGTGAGGGATCCCGAGCAAGAAGCGAGCACATTATTTGTATCACCAGCCCTAAACACAAGCATGCATGGGGTGGGCAGTCTATAAGACCGAGCTACAATACCTTTAGCACTGTTGATCTTGATACATAATTACCTGAGAGATTTGATGACCCTAACAATGTCCGGTGATGAGTTCAGGATATTTAGCTCACCGTTAAGTAAACTCGCTCACTCTCGACATTACCTTTATTGCTTTTTGGACCAAACAGCTTTTTAAGTACTTTGTTTTTAAACACGCTAAATTTATTCTCATAATGTAAGGTAAGAAACAGTGTTTTACAACCATAAATAACAACCGGTGACTTTTTTTTCCGCATATATTTTCAGTTTTACATTTCTTGACGAAAGGTTGAATGTTTTCGCAATGTCACTTCTCTGTTTTCTCAGCCTAGAGCTGAAACCATTTTACCGAACGGCTAAAACTTGATAACTAGGACTTTTTATAAGGTTACTCCAGGAAATCCTTAGAATAAGATATTCAACCCTAAAATTGGGGTAGTTTACTGATGGGCATAGAGGGAAAAACATCTACATTCTCAAAATAAGCTCAAATGAGTTTGATTAAAATTCACATCAACAATAATATTTAATGTTAAAAACCAAAATATGGCGTATTTCATTTTCCTGGCAAAATGACATATGTAGTGGGTAGGTACTTTACATAAGCTGATCTATCATTTTTATATTATCTCTATAATTCTTTGAGATACGAATTAACTTATCATTGTAAAGTTGTAGTCAGAGGTAGACTGGGACTCCGGGATGCCAAGATATATCCCGGTGGGCCACATTAAATGGGGCTACGGCAACGGCCTTAAGCCAAAACAAATTTAACAATTCTAAATAATTATATTTATTAAATTGTATTCAAATATTTCAGTGAGTCATTTTTGAAGATATACAATGACCTTAAATGTAAAACCGTCCCATTTGTTGCTTCTTGGTGTTGTTATTAAATAATTTCTTAAGTGAAACATTTGTTTAAGTGACTATAGATTTGTAATCTACACAAGTAGCTGATGGGGTATCAATTTAAAAGATTTGAACATATCAAAAATAGATTTCCAGCTATTGTATGATAATTTAGAAGAAGATTTTATCATTTCAGTAGCCGGTAGAAGCTAATGTTTTAGTGGAGTGAATTGTCAACAAATTCTCGATGATGTAGCTGAAATAGATTTAAGATCAAATTTAATTATTAAAATAAAAACACTTCATCACACCTTCACCATTTCAGATGACAATGAAACAAATGAAACATAGCTTCAGTGGTATTCATAAATACCCTACCAGTCTACCCTAGCTGTAGTACTATTAAAAATAAAAATTAAATTTGAAATATCATCATCATCATCAACTGTTTACAGCTTGTGGCCGGATCAGTTTAGTAAAATGTTGACATCTTCCTCTATCCTTCCAACAGTCTTCCTCCTTTAATTGCTTCTATTCTTACCCTGCCACTTGCACACTTTCTGTTGTCTGTTACTCCAATCTCTTTCTTGACCTCCCTTGTGCTCTTTTTCCTATATACTTCATTTCCAACCTTTTATTTGGCATGCTCTCCTTTTCCATCCTCCATACATGACCATACCATCTCAGTATTGCTTCCTCTACTATCTCATGTACTCCACATCCTCATTACATGCCTGTACCATCTCAGTCTTTCTTCCTCTACTATCTCATGTACTCCACATCCTCATTACATGCCTGTACCATCTCAGTCTTTCTTCCTCTACTATCTCATGTACTCCAAATCCTCATTACATGCCTGTACCATCTCAGTCTTGCTTCCTCTACTATCTCATGTACTCCACATCCTCATTACATGTCCATACCATCTCATTCTTGCTTCCTCTACTATCTCATGTACTTCTGTTGCTCCTCACAAACTTCATTCCCATGATCTCCACTCTCCTACTCTCTCTTACATTCAATGTCCATGTTTCTGTTGCATGTGTGATAATAGGTACAAAGTACTCCCTGTACAACACTTCCTTACACTTTAAGGACACTTCTTTTCTCCATAGCAGGTCTCTTACACACCTATAGAACAACTCTCCCTGCTGTCCTCTTCTCATTATATCCTCTCTACTTCCACCTTTCGCTTCAATCATAAAATATCTTAGAGGTGTGAAAATTTGAAATATATATTTTCAATATCAATAGTTTCTGAGCTATTGGCATATATATTATTTAAATTGAGGTCTGGGAAATCAGGAATTTATTGTTATGCTCTTTGATGAACAGAGATGCTACTTTCTATCAATATGTTTCTGTGGTGGCATTTGAAACTCTTTTTTTCCATTATGTTTCTGCAACAAAGTTTATCATTTATTTTCACATACCTTACGAGGTTTAAGTAAATACTACAATTTTTTAGGTGAAGGAGCTAGAAAGACTGTTCAGTTCAGTTCCATTTATTTTAATAAGGTTGTGAGAGTTTAGTGATTTAAAATTTAGTGTTGTGTATTATAGTATAGAGTATTCCTTAGTGTTCCGTATTATTATTATTATTATTGTTTATCCGAGGCCATGTCAGTCTCTCTAACCTCGGATAGCTGGGACTTAACTGTAAATGTAAAGTATAAAACATGCTGTGGCGTGCAAAGATGCACGAAACAACGCCACAGCGTTCGCCTTTCAAGTCACCAAGCAACTGCTATAGTGTAATATCCAAAAGGGGTGAGCAGTAACCTAAACAGTTCTTAACATTTTAACACCTCCCATTTCTATTTTAGTTGTGTATGGTCACTCGAAAGAGTAGGTATAAGTTAATAGCGTATACAATCATTATTGTGACCTCACCTTGTACACACCATGACCCCAAGAGGGGTCACCACTCCTAGTTTTAATATCACTGATTCGTACTAACCATCATTGTGTAAGAATTGTTCCACTCTCGCACCAAGCCATCAGCTCTTATGTCTTTCCATGTGATAAAGTTGTGAAAAGTTTTCCCTGTGTCCTTGTGCCAAGTTGTGAAGGTGGACCTCTGGGAGGATATCCCAAGACACGTGACCTGATTTAAGCTCCACCCCGGCGTCTGTAACAAAATTAATAAGCCATCGTTTAATATGTTTTACATACACACACTGCGCACTTTCAAAAGATTGCCAAAAATGTCAGGAAAGAATTATCTATAATTTAATTTAAAAGATTGTCATTTAGTCTTTTTTATTTAATTGTATTTTTATATCTGTGAAGCAGTGGGGTCTGGAACAGGGTCAAACTCAGCCTCTTAAGTATGAATGAGAGCTACTTGAACAAAGAAGTAGGAGCTCTGATTTAGAAAACTGAGATAAACGCCAGAGGGCTCACTGTGCGGACCAAATGACACCCTATAACAATAAATGGTGGCATAATCATCGCTAACAGTGGCGGCCGCTTGGTCGGTAATCTCGATTGCAGGCTCACACCATGGAGTTTTTTGGTTTGAAGAATGTTTTAAAGAAATACAGTAACATTGGTGATAAAAAAACATCATCTGCAAAATAATTATTGTTTTAATAAAACTATAGGGTTTTATTCAAATCAATTATATAACTGTAGATTAAGAACATTTATAATAAATAAATCAAAGATTTCCACATCAATTCAAACATTTTGTATTAATAAAATTAATAAATAAAAAAAAGGATATCTGTAAAATAAAAATTGTAATCCATGTTTTCAGCTCAACCAATTACAAAATTATGGGTGAGGACCCCTTCAAATAGATTCTAGGGAGTCAAATTTATACACATAAAATTTTTTTAGAGGATCACGTCTTAAAATAGATTTTAGAGGCTTTCACTTTTCAAAAATTTGCCGAAAGAGACTACACCAAATAGCCTTTAGGAGTACCAGTAACCAAATTTAAAAAAGTTAGAGGAATATTCTTCAAATGAAGATCAATACAAAAAGCTTCTAGAAGCATCTAATTTTCTAACATTAACATTAGAGGAGGGTAGAAAGACCCTAAAAAACGTTTTTGTTACTCGTCTCCCCCCATTTCCCCTCTATCCTCTTACACAAATAAAGTTCCACCATTAATGTATAAATTAACAATGTTTTCTTATTTCTTAGGGTTTTTAGTAAGTCTTAACATCATGTCATAAACTTATAATTTTGAAACGACCCGACCCCCCCTCCCCTCTTGGGATTAAGTTCTCCCTATGCCCATGAATACAATATCATCTCCACTTCTCAATAATTTAGTCTTTGTCTAGTAATATGTTATAATACATTTTTGTTAATTTTATTTGCCATTTGAGGTTTAATACTAAAAATATATATTTTTCTAATGTAAAGTTCTCATCTAAGATTATCTAAACTTATGAGTTTTTAATTACATTTTGTAATATGTTTATTTTATCAACGCAGGCTGTTTACCCTACATGTTATGTTTTATGTTATTGTATATTACTCATAATTTTCACGTTTGTGATTAACATCTAAACTAATTAAGACAAAATTAAATTAAATTTATTGTAAGTATTATTAATTTTTATAAATAACATGGTTTTACTGTGTCAAAACAAGCAAACTATTCCATCTTATTATTTTCTTATACCTTACAGTAATCATTTGTAACAGCTACCAAACCTTTTTTAATACTATTGAATCCAAATAACAACTTGCAGATGTTCTTACAAAGCCTGTGCCAAAGCACAAGTTCAATTACTTGCGAAGCAAGGTTGGTTTGAGAGACAGATCTAAACAAGTGGGAGTGTTGACATTATTTAGTTCTTGATTATGATGAGACATATGTAGTTGTCCTGTCTCTGGCCTATTGTGTTGTTGCACATGCATGAGTTGTATTTTTTCAGTTGCGTCTAAAAGACTTGTAATGGTTGTCTGTGTATTTGTGATCTCTAAAGTGATTTAATTAATTTTGGTAGTTATTAGACAAAATTCATTTAGTAATATATACTTGTTTAATGGCTGATAAAATAAATAACAGTACAGAGAAGAAATAAAAGATGGTATGCTTGTATTTGAACAGTAATAACTCAACAAATACTATTATTTGTATATTTATATTTCTTCATTTTATCTAAAACTGCTCAAAAACTAGCACTAAGAAAATAAACAAAATATCAACCATCAATGCTGGGGGGTCGATAAAAATTTTGATTTACAAAAAGCAGTCGCAAATAAAGAAAACAGTCAAAGAACCTGTGATTGAAATATTATTTATATACCTAAGAGGTTTTTTTATTTCAACTCTCTAACTAAGGGTAGTTTACTGATGTTGATTTTGAAGAACTTGATATTTAATAAAAATTACTTTACCGATTTTGTTCAAACTCTGTATCTGTATCTCAGTATAAATAGTGTATATTTATTTTTATGTTTATTTTAAATATGTGATGGTAGTTTACTGTTTAGTGACCTTTGAAAGTTTTGCCCCAAACTAGAATAGAATAAATGAAAATTTAAATAGGATTTTGTCATGATATTTATTTTTAATCATGTGAAGCTTTCTTCTTCAAAATTGAGTAGAAATAAAATTAACAAGACCATATTCGTGAGATAATTAATCCATATTAATAATGTATGTTCATTGTTTGTCTTTTCAAACGACAAGTTTTACGAGTATTAAATGCAAATGGCGATCATATCGGTGAGTTAATTAATCCATATTAATAATGTATGTTCATTGTTTGCCTTTTCAAACGACAAGTTTTACGGGTATTAAATGCAAATGGCGATCATATTGTTGATTTAATTAATTCATATTAATAATGTATGTTCATTGTTTGCCTTTTCAAACGACAAGTTTTATGGGTATTAAATGCAAATGGATTTAATTTTCTTATCTTTTAGTCAATAAATGCTCAATTAGTATTTTTTTTAGTGTGTAACAAGTTAACCTTGAAAGTGAATCTTTCGTTGACAGCCACTCATAAGAGGAACAGGAAATCTACTACCTGCAAAGTTGTAGTCTCACCTTTAATGATTTATCTGATGGAGTTAGAATTCGAGCCAGGTGTAATGAGAGTGGTTTTCTTTAAATGGTTTTACCATTCTCTGCCTCCAAGTTTATGCGAGGAAATTTCATCTAAATTCTTCCTTCCTCGTCCCTACCCCATCAGTGTAAGCCTAAGCAGATATCCAGAACAGGTAGAAAGGCAAGTCGAAAAAAAACACCTTATATATAAAAAGTGGAGTCCAGATCTTAAAAATTATATCCAGAGCCAAGGTAATATCGGATCCCCAACCAGAATGGCTTGTTCCGGTAATATCAAAAGCGAATATAAGTATGTTGGATGCAGTTTTTGTGTTTCTGCTGTGTCTCAAAGTTAGGCTTACCAACCATACTCTTTGTTTACGCTATAAGGTAGCAAGCTTAGCTTAAATTATCCTACTCAGTATATCTTATAAGATAGGGTCATATTGTAATCCATAGTGGCATGACTGTTACCTTCCAGGATAAACAGAGTGTACAAAGGATACTTTATATATATATATAATATATATATATATATATATATGTATATATATATATATATATATATATATATATATATATATATATATATATATATATATATATAATATATATGTATATATATATATATATATATGTATACACCCATGTATATGTATATAAGTGTATATCTGTATATACACACTGTATACACTATTCTGTCTCCAATCCTATGTTGTGCAAGTGTGATGTGTGGTCAATTAAAGATAATCAAATGTTTTATAGATATGAAGTACGAATTTGAACTGATTATGCAAATAAAAACATCTATAGGCCTAACTATGAAACACTATGTTGATCAATGAATGGCAATAAGTATAATTCACAACTCTAGTCAGAGAACGATTATCCGATGTTATAAAAGTATGATGCATGATTCTGATGAAAGACCAAATCAGTAATAATTATGTAGTGTTATAACCAATGAACGATGATTACAGGATGAATGAAGATTTGATCCGATCAATGAAATAAATTTAAATTTTATATAAGTATCATGCAGAGTAACGATTGATGAATGATTGGTAATCAGATGCTATGTGAGTATTACACATTATTCTGACCAATGAGTGATGATCATATGTTGACCAAGTATGTATGTTCAATATGTTGTACTAATAAACAATTATATATATATATATATATTATATAACTAATTAACTATAATATTGTAACAAAATTAGTGTCTGACAATGGGACCGGAGTGCTTCTCGTTTGTTTATCCTAACTGCACTCATGTGATCTATCTCCCTCCTTGTTTAACAGGTATGCAGCCTGACTCACTGACAGGGGAATTATAGGGCACAAGGGGGAAGAAAAGGGACACATCTGGAAGCATCTGGGTTCATTTTATTCTAGCCCAGTAATCTAAAAATGGAGGAATATAGACTATTAATCAAGGGCAGCTTAAGGGCCGGGCGAACCGGGCGGCTACCCAGGAAGTTTGCTCGAGGGGGGGCGCCAAACAGCGAGCACACTGACCTAACCTAACATGATGTGAACATGATATAAAAATAATTCTCAAACCTCACAACTTCAAACCTAACATAACCTGGGCTGTGGGGGTGCTAAGCATAGCAGTCATTCTCTTTTTGATACTAAAATGAAATTTGACATAGTGGTATAGTTTTTTGTGGGGAGTAAAATTGAATTAAGTGCCACTCTTAAAAAGCTATTTGCATCCGCCATCTTAAAATATGGTGCCATAAAATGTTATTTTGCAATTAGTTCTTAAATCGTTCACTATATCAAAATTAAAGAGGCGAACATTGTCTACAAAATATGTTGTAATCCTAACCATTTTCAGACAATATCGCAGTGACATGTTTGTAATACTGTATGATAACCATTTATGGAGTTTCTCCTTCAGATTATTTTAATGTCACACCCAGGTTACATTAGGTTTGGAGTTGCTCGGTTTGGCATGGGCATAGGGAAAATATAATTTTGTTTTTTTTTGGGAGGAAAGTTGTTCAAAAACATAAGCTTATGACATGATGTTAAGACTTATTATTAAACCCAAAGAATTAAGTGCATTGTTATGTTATACAGTAGTGGTGAAACTTTATTTGTGTGAGAGGGGGAGGGGGGCAAAGAACCATGAAAGTTTTTTCTGGACTTTTTACCCTCCTCTCCCCTAGTTAATGTTAGAAAATTGGATTCTCCTAGAAGCTATTTGAAATAGTCTTCTTTTGGAGAATTTTTGAAAATCATATTCTTTTAACAGCTATTTAGAATATTTCTCCCTCAAAATATTTTGAAATTTGGATTTTTCTAGAGGATATTTGAAGTAGTCCTCCTTTGGCAATTTTTTAAAACTGGACGCCTCTAAAAGAACTGTTTGAAGCGGTCTTCTATCAACATTTAAAAAAAATTGGATTCCCCTAGCAACTATTTGGAATGGCCCTCACCTGGGGTTTTTTCCCTATCGTGCCCAGGCTACGTTAGGCTTAGAGTTGTTAATTTTGGGGATTAGTTTCATACTATCTTATTATCCCCCGTTTCATACAAGGGGGTGCCAAAAAGTAATCCCGCCCCAGCGCAAAATTTACCTCGTGCCACCCCTGCTCTGTGACTCATATATACACACGGTCGTCGATAGCCAGAGAAGCTCCAGTCCGAGACGAGGCTAACCAAGTGAGTGGACCGGCGTGTCCGGGCTAGCGTGCACGGGATTGGACAACGTGCTCAGTGTATGAGGCAGCGTGTCCGGGCTAGCGTGCACGGGATTGGACAACGTGCTCAGTGTATGAGCCAGCGTGTCCGGGCTAGCGTGCACGGGATTGGACAACGTGCTCAGTGTATGAGCCAGCGTGTCCGGGCTAGCGTGCACGGGATTGGACAACGTGCTCAGTGTATGAGCCAGCGTGTCCAGTGTTTGTGGAGCAGCGTGATCAGTGTATGAGCCAGCGTGTCCAGTGTTTGTGGAGCAGCGTGTCTGGGCTAGCGTGCACGGGAGTGGACAACGTGCTCAGTGTATGAGCCAGCGTGTCCAGTGTGTGTGGAGCAGCGTGCTCAGTGTATGCACCAGCGTGTCCAGTGAATGGGCCGGCGTGTCTAGCGAGTGAATTAGCGAGTTTAGCTTTCGTGTAACACGAGTCAACGCAGCGTGTCGTACGCGGAGACCAGTGGCGACTTAAGTGAATTTACACGGGTGACGTAGACATTGAGCGTTATTGAGAATGTGTTATGTTAATAATGAACAGTTTTATGACTGGTTTAAATATATGAATAGTTATTATGTGTTTTGTAGTTAGTTATTAATTTGTTTATTTAATTTAATTCTATTTTATGTGTTATTATTATCTTATTAATTTACAGACTTGATTACGACTATTTTTATTTAATTTGGTGACTTATTTAATTGTAGCCTAATAAGTGTATATTTTGTTTTATTATTAATAATAAAATCCTTTAAAATTTCGTGTACATTTTCATTCGTGTTTAATCAGTAACCCACCTCAGTATCCTTAAAAGAACTCGTGGTTCACACGCTGACATATGAACGGCCCGTGACTCCCAGTTCACTCATTACAATATATAAATTGACCGCTGCCGCACTGCTCAATCGCACTGCTAAATACGCTCGTGGAAATGGGCTCTTAGCATAAATTACCAGAACCATAGTTTAACCATTCAATGTTAATTCCATCATGCTGAAACTTAAAATAATAATATAAACGGAGAGTACCATCATAGGTCTAAGTAACCATGTTTGTTGCCATTCAAGGTTATTCCAGGATTACGATCAAGTTAACTTAACGTTCACTTAACATAAGTAAGAGTTGTCCAGGGAGAACCTTAACGTTAAGCGAAAGTATCACGTGCTCTAGCTAGTCATTCATTTTGCAAGTAACGTTAACAGGGTTATTTATTACTTCATTTGTTTGTTTATGGTATGCAAACGAAATCCTCGGTATATTTTTATTTTACACGTTTCTCGGACTCTAAAACGTCGTAGCCTCTTTGTTGCATTTTATTTTGTACATCCAGTAATCTTGTGAACAGTTTGTTTTCAAACCGTCCATATTTATTGCCTGTGTTTTGCTAGAATTTTTACGTTAAGTTACGTGAATCCTGATCACATAGTCAACTTATTTATTTACGGTGAGCCTTAAGTGAACGTTAAGTTGATCGTGAACCCGGCATAAGAGTCATCCCTCGATTGACTTCATCAATATATCAACAGAGTCTGTCATCATGGGTGTGATCAATTAATGATAATCAAATGTCTTCTAAGTATGATGTATAAATGGTGATTAAGTATGATCCAGGGCATGCTCAACGAGCTATGATTAACTCTACTCTATATATTATATACTATTTATATATGTATTATATATAAAACGATTAATGAGGAATGAACTATAAGTACAATATGTTTCTAATAAAGTATGATTAATTTTATTATAAGTATCAATCATGAAGAATGATCAAATATGTTAAAAGTATGGTTGACCTCTAATCAAGTAGGATGATCTATGATGTATGATCATATGTATTCTAAGTATGTATGATGTGTGGATAGTGATTAAATATTGTAGGATGTACGGTATGATCTATTAGCTATGATTAAATGATTCAATGTACGTATCGCAACTATAATAAATGTAGGGTGTAGGTTAAATTTGGCAAGAGGGTTGGCTTTTAAAATATAAGTTCATTTTCAAAGTCTGACAAGAGACCAGCTGGATGAGCTCACCTCGTAAACATCTGTGCTACGTAGCTGGCCGACAGTAATTAGTAACGCGAGCATACCTGTCACGACTTGTTGTAAGGAATGGGCAGGGTACTTTCTGTGATGAGCGAGTTGTGGGGTGAAAGAAAGTTGCGTCAGCAGAAGAATCGTGGATGAGGTGAAGGGATAAGTGGGAGGAAGGTTTGGGAGAGTAAGGTATTTTGAGTTGCATTTTCTAGTCCTACACCATGGGATTAATGCATTGGGACTTTAAGATAAAGTGTACTTTATCTTAGATGTATATATATGCATCAGCACTATTTTCAGGGATTGAAAAAGTAACGTATAATAAGCCATTAGAGATTAAGGTAAGCTTTGTAATATTCAAGAGATTGAGAACACACCACTATGACTTGAGGGTTGGTACGCCAGCAAGACAACAGACACATACCAGGATGAGGGATGATGAGAGGGTAAAGACAGCAGACACATACCAGGATGAGGGATTATGAGAGGGTAAAGACAGCAGACACATACCAGGATGAGGGATGATGAGAGGGTAAAGACAGCAGACACATACCAGGATGAGGGATTATGAGAGGGTAAAGACAGCAGACACATATCAGGATGAGGGATGATGAGAGGGTAAAGACAGCAGACACTTACCAGGATGAGGGATGATGAGAGGGTAAAGACAGCAGACACATACCAGGATGAGGGATGATGAGAGGGTAAAGACAGCAGACACATACCAGGATGAGGGATGATGAGAGGGTAAAGACAGCAGACACATACCAGGATGAGGAATGATGAGAGGGTAAGGAATGGGAGCAGGATTGGAGAGGAGAATTTAGGTTATGGGTTCAATAAGTTGTCCCTCACAACGTTAGCATGCCCACTTACATGTCAAGGAGAGAAAGGTTGTTCGGATTGCATCTTCTGTCATTACACCCTATGGTTTAACATTATGTATATAACCTATATTCTTCTTAGGTCCTTATTCTTCTAAAATGAGGCGTGAATGATTTTTGGAGCTAGAAAGCACACGTAAGGATCAATGTAGTTGGGCTGAAAGGGTTTTCTACTTTAATAGAATATTGACTAAATGTATATTATTGAATTCATCTTTGTCAATTCTTCCTCTAAAATGATAATTAAAGATGATTATTGTTTATAATAATATATGCATATGGATCAGTTTATTTGTTCTTAAAAGAGTCTTGTACCTTAAAGTGAGAGATGATTAAATGTATATTCTTTTATTAATTTAATTTCATTAATTAATTTATTTCTTCCGTTCTTCTTCCAAGATGATGGGTAAAGGTGATAATTGTTTATAACATATGCATAAATATCAATGTTGGTCTTAAATTGTTTTCTACTTTATAGCGAATGTTGATTAAATGTATGTTATTTTATTTGCAAAATCTTGGACCATTCTTCCTATGAGTGTTTATATTGTATGTATAAAGAGTGATGGGGTTGTATGTACTTAAGAGATTAAGTACTTATTATTGTATGTGTATTAGTAGTGCTTGAATTGGGCCGAAACGCACCGGAATGCCGTTCCGGTTGATACGAAATAATATTAAGAGTGTTCCAGTTGATACAACACAAGTTTAAAGCGTTCCGCCTGCACACTAGAACGCTACATCTTCGTTCATCCTATCATTTTCCAAAAGAATATCTATTCTAGTATGAGCGAACCCAGATCCTACTACGTGTCTCTATAGTGTATTGGATTCTGAACGGACCTAGAAGATACTTACTACACGTCTGTACAGTGTTATTGTACTTTGTATTGCACTGGCTTTTCCAATCATTGGCTTCAAAACAGAGAGGACGATTCCTATACAAATACATTGAGTCCAACACAAATATTTTATAGATTTTATAGATCTTTCCCTTTAGCACAGGGCTGGATTTAAGGGGGGGGGGAGAGATCACCCAGGGGCCCCCACAAACCCCCGAAAGAAATAAAAAAAAACTCTACTTTTATAGTGTGAATGCTTTCTTGTTTTGTGTCTAACATAATGTTATTCCTGCACGAAATCATGAGGTATGAACAAATTAATGTGTGTGGCAGCTTAAATTAAGAATAAAAATCCTACCGGCACTTGAAAGATTTACTAGGAAAGTCCCCGTTGATCACTTACAATTTTGCGGGCTAGACCTAAATACATCCGGCGTGCTGCGGCGGTTCCTCTCAAAGTGTTTCCACGAACCGGCTGACACAGCCGCTGTCTCAGCGGTGTCTTTAATACAATTTTTGTTTTCCAATTTGTTGTTGCTCTGACAAATTTAGCCAGTTATTCTCGATAAATGTTGAAATTCAGATGTTTGTTGTGTTTGTGGTGAGTGCCAGTTTGCGTTTTAATGAGGTAGTTAAGTAGAATACTAGGTGTAGAAGTGTCAATTGTGGAAGAGTATGTCGACATAATATACAAATATGTTATATGATCCCGGAAAAGATACCTTAAGAGTTCGGCCAGACTGACGAGTGAGCGCGCGAGTAGTTACCAAATTGATCTCAGTTTATTAGAGAAAATGTCTGTGTCAAAGATACTTCGGGCATCTCTGCTACTCGAAAATTCTTACAAAGCATGTTTATAAACAAAGGAAATATTATTGTGGTTTTCCTATTACCTCTTTACGCTAACAGTGATTTTTATTTGTAAATGCCTCCTTTTATTATAATATGATGTAATTTACATGGGTTAGTGGGGCCTCCCCACTGTAAGCCGCCCCGAGGCCCCCCACATACGTAAATTTGACACTGCTTTTGTAGCCTCTATTGTGGGGATTATTTATGAAAAGGGCATTTGCTGTTTCTGTCCGTAGGTAGAAGATTTATACTTTCAGCTTCACATTGTCTTTCATTGTGTAAATACCGTACCTATTTGAAATTTTGGAAATTTTGCCACAAGTTAACCAGAAAAAAAAAGGCACACATTTATGTTCATAAATTATGTTTAGCGTCAAATTTTATTTATCTACTCAAGTTAGCTATTTCCTTGCCGCTTAAGTTTTATAACTAAACATATTATCTTCAAAATATTTACTGCATTGAATGAAATGAAAAATGACAAATGGGCTCCATTTGTAAGCGGCTAAATCTTTAGAAATGCTAACCGTATTCAATAAAAACTTAGCCTGTTCAGTCAGAATTTACATGCAAATTCAAGTTCCAATATGTGATCTTTTAAATATGCAACTACATATGAAATTTTACCATGCAGGTAATACTGCCAATATTTATTTTAAAAAAAACATTGTCCTGGTGTGGCCAAAATAATACTGGAATACTTTAAAATTTGTCCTCAATAGAAGGCTTTGTAAGCCAGTGGCCTGTTCTACTTGACCTTCAGGAAACTCAGTTTTGGCTCAGGAGTGGCTATGGGATATTCACCATATAGCCCAAGGACTTGGGTTGGATGGTGAATATCCATTCCATCCAGCGCCGGCGGACCCACCGTGTCTCGGACTGGATACCGAAAACTGTGAAGGATCAAAGTAACATTCACTGATCCTAGGCGGTCCATGGGCCCTCCCTTCCATCTCTTTTACGACAAAGCCACATAGCCGAAATCAATTTAATTAATTTATTAGTATCCTTGAACAAATTATGTACATCTTATATGAAATGCATGTCGTAATGCATTCATTCATAGCATTCCACAGTAGAATTCTACTGCCAAACGAGCCGATCATTGTGATATCAATTTGCATTGTCCTTTACAATTACAAAGTGCTGTACACTCCAAGGAATAATATTTACAAATAAGTGTTCTAGAACAGAGTGGGGTAGCCTTGCAGACACATTTTATAAGTCCCCTGCAAGACATTGTTACTTCTGGTAAGGTTGTTCATTCTGGTTTCCACCTGTCTTTGACTTTTTTCCAACCAAATCCGTTGGTCAAAGGAAAGTTTAAGTAGGATCATGGCTTGTTAGTCATATGCTGGCTTGATAAATCGATCGATTGGTGTTTTGGAGAAGAGCATCTTGCGAGGGTGGGAGGTTCTACATCGCCTGAGTTGATTGTCCTGAGGTGAATAGCTCTTGTCTTACATCATTTGTTTTGAAACATGATGTCGTGCTACTGTACTGTGTGCTGGACAATTGTTGCAAACTCTTCACTGTGTTTTGATACTGGGATGAAAGGATCTTTGCTGGTATATAGAAAATCTGTTGTGGAATTTGTAAATGTTTTCCACACTTTCCATGCAATTTTCTTCCATTTTCCGGCAAATAGTGATATGGTGTCCAATCCTGTAAACGCATGGAAGTAAGGTAAACTCCTCTCCATCTCTTCTCCCACTAAAATACATATCAGGTTGATATGATAGTACCTAAAACTTATGTCCTTTCCAAATGTAAGCCATTAATAAAGACCAGGAAAGACCTTTATCAAATTAAAAAACTCACCAATCAAAATCACGAATACATCCATGTCCACACTGCTTATCATAATGCTCCTCAGTCCAGACTGTGCAGCACTCATGATACGCAAAACTTTTCTTGAATCTACTTCTTCTTTACTTGTTGCAGGAACCTCAATACCTGAGGGATACGAAAGGGATGAAAACCCGTATGTAATAATGACATGTTTTCCTGTTGAAAATTCAGATTGTTTCACTGATTCACTTAGCAATTTGGAAAGGTCCTCTTTGTTTTCAAAATTTCTAAGGAACATATTAAAATCCTTTGGAAGCTTGGTGCACCTAATACCTTTCTCCATATGCCTTCACCTCTTTTTTTTCCCCCTCATGTTAATGCCTGCAAGCTGTCTTATTTATATATGTCCCAGACTACATCTACCCTTTTATAGCTATGTAGCTGTTTGTGAAGCCAAGGCAAAAACACAGCATCGCTGTTTTCTTTGAAAGTGGAGGATTCTGCTATTGATAGTACCTGGATCACAGTTTAATAACTAAATATTTTTATATAGAATGCTTGGGCCTCACATTCTGAATGCTGAGAAATAGCTAAAAGCTGTGACTTGTTAGTTGGAAGCCTAATTGTGTTGTGTTCAGTGAGGGATGGAGGCCAAGCATGATTTTTATGGGAAACGTGACTGACAAGCTATAAAAAGCTGGTTGAAGAGAAAAGTATCACATTTTAAATTATAAACTTTTGTTGCAGTTTACATTTCTTTTTGGTTGGAGTTGTCTTGAACAAAGGCAAGTTAATCTTCTTAATAGGATCAAATATTGATTTACTTCCAAGAATGAGAACTGGAGACACAAAGTGGTTATGCTGTTCCTTTCCTAGTTCCTCTATTTTACTCGCAGCTACTGCAATAGCAGGATCAACATAGTTTTTGGTCAAAAGATGGACTAAGTCATGTTGTATATGACTGGACTTCCATACAAAGAACTAGTTTGCATTAGCTTTTAAGCATGTTCTTTATATTTTTCTTGTGTAGAAATGCCCTCTTCATGATGGCGTGTATAACGGTTGTGACAAATAGAATTGCATCTGAATTCTTCTACAACTCTGACAACTTCAGGATCTGAAACCATCCACCGTTTAAGAGCCGATAGGTTCTCGGTAAAGCCGCAGAACCACCAGCCACCTTCACTACTGTGTTATTGTGCTCGTGAGCCTGATCTATTAGGATAGCAGAAAACTTTAGTGTTGTCTTGGGTAATGCCCAGTTTTTTTTTTATCAATTCTATCTTCACTCCCGCTGGGATGGCTTTCATATCTCTGAGAAGCACTGAAAGCCAGCGGGCGTTGTTTGGTTGGTCTAATGCAAAGAACCATGGAGTGAGTGCTTCCAAGACTTGTATATAAAGAGGTAAGTTTCGTTGTCTGTTTGAACGAACAGCAACCAATATAAGCGCTGGATCAGTCTTAGAATCATATCCAGGTTTCTGAACGTTTCACTCTATTTTGTCATCTCCATTTTCCATCTGCTAAATTTTTCAAAGTCAAATTCAGGACCAGAGTCTGTCAAAATGCTTTTTTGTAATTTTGCTAAAGCTACAGAGGTAATTTCGTAGAAATCACGAGTTTTCTTCAAATGTGATACTTTGAGTAATGAATATGTTGTGTCAGGCGCCACAATTCCAGATTCTACAAGTAGGGCAGTTCATCCAGAGTCTTCTGTCAAATTACCCAGCAATTTCAATGTGCAATCCACCGAAAAGAGCAACGAACTTCTTTTCTCCATATAATCTGGCAAAGTTCAATGAAAAATAGGCTTCAAACCTATAGGCCTAGTAACTATATTTCCCCCAGTTCTGAATTGCACCTTGATTTATTAACGTTGTAATAAAATAAATCCTACAAATATTTCTGAATCTTTTATCAGGTTTTCTAGTACTTTTTACAAACTACTAGAAGAATTGGTCCAACAAAAAATAAACCAAGTGACTCCAACACAAACGAGGCTCAGGTGCCGGTAACTAATCCGGGATCAGTGCATGGTAGTAATAATATGTATGGCTGTAACTTCTTTGTTTATCATCAGATTTTTACAATTATGGTATCAAATTAAAGGTAATGAACTTTGTAATGATACTAATTTGGACCGCTTTCATATATTTAAAAAGTCATGGATGAAGGTATTTTTCTTCAATAAATTGTATGTAAATTATCCTTTTAAGACTTCATCCATGGAGAATCACGCGCTTTTCAGAAATAATGTACAATGATTGCACCACTAAAACTTATTTTTTATTTCGAAATTTAACTCCGTAATATTTATTATACAAGCTATCGACTAGCGAAGAAGAGTGCTTTAAACACATCTAGGTGACCTGGTGGTCTAGGGGTAAGGTGTCAGACTTCTGTACTGGGGGTCAGGGGTTCAATCCTAGGTCTCGCCACAAATTTATCTGATTGCCAAACCCTTCCTTCACCTCTGACAAGACGTGTATTAATCACAACTTGTGAATGTGAGGAATGCCAGGCCTCTACCGTGGTTCGGATTCCACGTTAAACTAGGTCCTCCATTTCATCTCACAATCACCCTACCATTACACATTAGCGTAAGTGCGTATAACCCGAACGGGTAGTAAGACGCGGTGCTAATAATAATAATAATAATAATAATAATAATAATAATAAACACATCTACACCAGGAGGGTGCTTTTATATGTGACTTTGGTAAATTTAACTAGCAAGATTCCAAGTAATGTAGGAACGGCGCTTGATCAACCATATTATAGGCTAAGTAAGATACGTATAAGTAACTTAAATTAATATAAATATTTTGTCAAGAGGTATTCCCTACTAAGAGAGTGTTTTTAAATGTGACTTAGGTAAATTTTAACCTAAGGAATTAAAGGTGGCTACGATCCAACCAGATATTGAACTAGAACCTAGCTAACTTAAGTACTAAACCTAAAAAAAAAAAAAAAGGATAGATATAATTACTATGTAACCGCAACTACAACCATAGTAAATGTAATAAATATAACTTTAATTATTATTAAATCGGTAAATAATGTGTAAAATTCAATTCAACTTTAGCCATGGTAAGAAATGTTTAAAATAGAAAGTTAAGTAAATATTCAGAGGTACAAATTCAGTGAAGTAGAAATAATGCTTCTTTTGTAAATGAAGATAGTGCGTATTTACAGAAATTGTAAGTAAACACGTAGCAACAGGAAATTCAGGTAAAATTAATCTTTTCTTTTTTTAAATAAAGAGAGTGTATTTGTTAAAACGCACAATATTCTCCACGTCTTAAAAACAAGTTTTATAGTAAAACTTCTATTGTTCTCCTCTACATCTCAAAAAACACGCTTGCAGAAAAACATATTTTGTTAAAAAAAAAAGAGAGAGAGGATAAACTCAAGGACAGTTAGTTACTTGAAAAGACGACGCAGAATTCAAAATGATATTTTTTTTCTATGAGTAAGAGTCGAACCCGGAGTAGTAAACATGAAATATTTACGTTTAAAAATATAAATTCTTAACGATTCATATTAATCTCATTTGGATTTAAAACAATTACCTGAAATTCAATCAATCAATATAAAAAATAATTAAAGAAAAGTTTCTAAATGTGTAAGAACATATTTTCGCTATCTTGCACCGTATTTCTGTTAAAATGGGTTATGTCTAAGTCAAAGATAGGACATTTTACATTATCGTTAATTTATGCCTCTTATATTATACAGAACGGGGTTTTAATGAAACCATGAAATCACTGATAATTTCAGTTGCATTTAAAAAAATGTCAAAAATTCGTCAATTAGATAGCTAGAAAAAGGCGTTAGAGTAAAGTAGTGTTATAAAATGCAAGATGACAACGTATTTCAAGATGGAGGACCGAAAAATCGGGCAGCTACCCATAAAAACTTTATAATAGGTGTATAGAGTCGGTGTACCAAGTTTGATGCTTTAATCCAGTCACGATCTTTGTAAATTTAGACACTAAGGAACTCCACGATAATTTTATTCACAATTTATCAAATACGACGGATTGTCTCAAAATATAAATAAACTTTTAATGGATATATGAACAACCCGTATTTTGAAAGGAATTTTATTCTGGCAGGTTGCACTAACTATACACAAAACAAGTATAAAAACAACGACCTTGTAATGAGCGTCACGCATTACAAGATTGTTGTTTTTATATACTGACTTTTTTATATAATATAATATATATATATTCCAGAATAGCTACTCTAATGGTTGCTTCTTGACAGTGTTGTCATCATTATTTCAACACTCATTTATTGACTACCTTGCTGGTTATTTCGTAATACATGTCATAATTATTTCAGTACTATTTTCGCTACTAAACTACTCCATTACACTGGTTAGTTCACGATACATGCCATATTTAATTCACTACAAGTTTCTTATATAATATTTTTTTTATCACATCTGTTCAGGTTAGTGACATATGTGATAATTACTTTAAAGGTATAGTGATGAGGAAGGAATCATTTTAGAGGTAATCTAACGTCATTTGCGTGTAAGGAGAGTGGGAAGCCATTGACGAAAAACCACCCTCTGTAGACTCAACCGGGATTCAAACCCCGATCTCCCCATCATTAGTAGGCCGGTCTATCGTGAGAGTGACACCTTAGACCGTTGATCCACTGCAGCTGATAGCTTTATACAAGCTAATTTTCTTGTTATTTCGTGATTGCTGTATTTATTTTTCAAATTTCAGTTTACCTTGGTGGTTATTTGGTGATAGTTTTAATCATTATTTCAGTTCAAGTTTCTTTATTGAAATAAGTATCAAAACATCGCCTGTGTGTATGGAACATTAGATTACCTAAATGGTTCTAACTTACTTTGCACCGCAGCCCGTACAACTTTTAGAACAGTAGTCCAAAGTTTCTCTGGATCAATTTCTTCCCTCCCAGTTTCCGGATATAGAAGCTCCACCTAAACATAAAAAACAACAACTGCAACACAAGAACAACGATTTAAAAGCCACAAGTTCTCGTCACTAGAAGAGTTTTCATCGGTGGAAATTATCAACGGTAGCGGGTGACAACAAGGCCGTAGTCGGGAGGGTTCAACCCCCCCTCCCCCCCCCCGAAATTTAATGAACCAAATATGTATGGCTTTATTTATGGTTCAAACAATATCAAATTTAAGGCACAAGTACTAATTAGGGGGTTGTGTTACCGTAAAAAAAAACACATCAAATAGCTTCTAGAGGTGTTTAATATTAGTGATTTTTTCTAGCCTTCGGCAGTTGGGGAGCTATGTTGCCATTAAAAAAACATTTCAGATAGCTTCTAGAACTGTTTATTACTGATAATTTGTTATAGCCTCTGGCAATTGGGGGATGTGCCCACCAAACCTCCCCTGAAATAATTGACTGGCTACAGACTTGGGGTGACAACCATTTTCAAAGACCGAAAAATGACTTCTCAACATGAGAATCTAAGTCAGAACCAAAGTCCAGATATCAATTCCAGTGTCCAAATTTGATGTTGTTGCTATATTTAGATTATATATCTTTCTTTATATATATAATTCTTCTGTACGTGTGTATGTCACTGAACTCCTCCTAAACAACTGGACCGATTTTGATGAAATTTTTAGTGTGTGTTTGAGTGGGTCCGTGGATGGTTTAGATTCACAATTGGACCCTGTAGGTGGCGCTGCAATCGGGGTTTAGGAATATATTTTTATTTTTTAGGGAATTTTTTTCGGGGGATTTTTTTTAGATTTTTTGCACATCAGAACATGTAACTTCAAAAAAATTTTTGATAGGCTACAGCTGATATTTGTGGAGTTATGGGCGAAATGCCAAAAATGAAAAGATGTTTTATTTTGTATGTTGTCTTGACAAACACTGAATTTGTAATATTTCTGTTACTCACTAATTGGAGTTCAATGTGAATTTGTAATTGTGATGATCACATAGTATTTGTTTTATTATCGAAATCAATTATACCACCCAAACGAAAAGCCAACGTTCGGGCAGGACAACGTCTGTCGGGTCCGCTAATATATATATATATATATATATTTAAATCAGACACAAAACAAGACACAAACCCGCTTTGGTGGTCAAACGGTCTAAAGCAGTGGCTCCCAAAGGTGGTCCACGGAACCCCGGGGGTCCACGACAACCACCAAAGTTTAACAAAATAAAAAGTTAAAATAATAATTAAACAACAGTAGGCCTAATCTTAATCAATAAAAAGCTTCCCCTCCTCCTCACATACCTGCGCAGTGATTACTGCGCATTCCAAAGGCGCATTCCCTCTTCCTAAAAACCTGCTCAGTGCTTACTGGGCATCCCAAAGGCGCTTCCCCTCCTTCTCACACACCTGCGCAGTGCTTACTGCGCATCCCCTCCTCACATACCTGCGCAATGTTTACTGCGCATCCCAAAGGCGCTTCCCCTCCTTCTCACACACCTGCGCAGTGCTTACTGCGCACCACAAGACCACATGCATTCGGATTTTCGAGTCAAATTGTCCAGCCTTCAACCTGATCTTAAAGAAGTGATGGAAAAAATGAAGAGGTTTAACTTATCTTACTATTAATAGACCCAAATGAATATATTTGAACTTTATCATAGTTAATCAATGTTCATATAGGCATATCTAGCCTTTTTTGTGTTAACTATTACTATTATATTCATTATTATTACAACTAGAGTTAGTGTAAAAATAAAAGTACGTAAAACACATTTGAATCGGATTTACTGTGCCAAATTCCCAATTTTGTATGTTTTCTCACATGAATTACTAATATGGGGGGTTTAAGTGTGTTGGGATTCTATTTCCTATTCATAGAATGGATTATATTCAAATGATTAGAAAAAACGGGGGGCCCACTGATCTCAAAGAGCCTCTTAGGGGGATCCTTGAAGTCTTTGAATGGTAGGTAATTGGTCTGGTCTAAAGCGTGCATGTAAGACTGGCGGCTCGCTGTTAGACCGAAATATAATACGGTCCGATTGTTATTTTTATAAATATCACAGAAATACAGCACTTAGGAATGTTATTCCTGATTATATTTGATTCCATCAAATCCATAACAGTTTACAGATTTACAATTTATTGAAGAGTTCCTGGTAAAAACTTCATATATTTCTTGGTTTGAATCAAGGGCAAGTTTTACTCTTTTACTAAACCGGTCACGGCCCCTTGGTGTACCTGGTTATGAGCCTAGGGGTCCCGGGTTTGATTTCCGGCTGGTATCTTGGGTGATTTTTCCCCGAAAGGGAGACTATCCTAGCAGTCATCAGGGATTGGTTAGTCAGGCTTGTTAGTTTAAGATGTTCATTGGTTCCACACCCTCATAATCCCTATCACCATCACTTCATCTCATCGGACAGAAAAAGATCCTCCACGGAAAGGAAGTTCGATTGGTACATTCGGGGTCCCCTGGGCAACGGTATATTGGTACATTCAGGTTCCCCTGGGGAACGGTATATTGGTACATTCAGGGTCCCCTGGGGAACGGTATATTGGTACATTCAGGGTCCCCTGGGGAACGGTATATTGGTACATTCAGGGTCCCCTGGGGAACGGTATATTGGTACATTCAGGGTCCCCTGGGCAACGGTATATTGGTACATTCTGGGTCCCCTGGGGAACGGTACATTGGTACATTCTGGGTCCCCTGGGCAACGGTATATTGGTACATTCTGGGTCCCCTGGGCAACGGTATATTGGTACATTCTGGGTCCCCTGGGCAACGGTACATTGGTACATTCGGGGTACCCTGGGGAACGGTACATTGGTACTGGCTAATCTTTCCACTACCGAGCTACTATTAATGTACCCCAAACTCGAAATTTATACACTATTTTATTGACTCAACATTTTATTTTTATTTTAATAATACACAAAGTTGAGGTTCTTTACCTAATCTACTGACAAGGTGGCATATTTTTTAATACGGCCCCAATTTTCAATGTGTCCCTTATGACCAAATGAGTTTGAGACCGCTGGTTAGAGCCGTCCCCCTCACAATATTAAACTGCCCATGACAGGGAGTTTGGCGTTAGAATCCCAGTCGAGTGTACTGAGTGTGTTTGTTTTTTACTAAATGGTTTTCCACGACCCCGACACAAATGAGGTTACACTTCCTCCTAAGCTCAACCTTCCACATGCATAACACAGTAGCGTAATTAGAACATAATCGTTTAGACCTAACGAGTAGTGATACATCGTGATTGGTTTGATAGTACCTAGTCTTGTATCTAATTTGTATCTAGCTAGGCTGTAGCCGAATAGTCCTAGGATCCTTGTCAAGCAAGGCCGTAGTCAGGGGGGGGTTTTCGGGGTTCAAACCCCCCCTCCCCCCCGAAATTTTATGAACAAAATATATGTGGCTTTATTTATGTTTCAAACAATATCAAAATTAAGGTACAAGTACAAATTAGGGGGCTGTGTTACCATAAAAAGCACTTCAGAGAGCTTCCAGAGGTGTTTATTATTTAGAATTTTTTCTAGCCTTTGATAGTTAGGAGGCTGTGTTGCCATAAAAAACACTTCAGATAGCTTCTAGAACAGTTTTTTATTTAGAATTTTTTCTAGCCTCCGTCAATTGGAGGATGGGCCCACCAAACCCCCCCTGAAATTATTGGCTGGCTACGGCCTTGTTGTCAAGGATCCTTGAGTTGCAGTCTTGATGAATTCACACCTGCCACGCACTTCCCAACGAGGACTGCATTATACTATTCGAACGGTAACAGCCTTTCTACACCCCTGGGTCCACACTGCTGCTCTCTAGCAATGATCTTAGAAACTATGTAAACGTCTTCTATTAGCCCTAATGAAACTAATACGGCGGACCAAAATGGCGCATTTTCGTTGAAAATTGAAATATTGTTTTGTTCGCTTTGCAACGTTTGTTTACCATCGAGAAATAATTTAATAATGTTGGCAATATTCAATAATAGACGTAGAATGATTATACAACTTTTATATATACCTATTCAATTTATTATTAATGCCAATGATTAAAACTGAGAATTAAGTAAGAAACCAGCCCTTTTCTTTATTCTTTCTACATCACACAACTGACCACAATATTATTTAAAATGGAACAGTTGCCGATCAAAAACCGCACCGACAGCGTGTCGACGATGAATCGCTTTCATCCTTGAGCTCAAAGGCGTGTGTGTGGTGCATCGGCAACCTTCATGACTATTCGGACAAATCTTCACTTGGTCACGTCATTGCCGATGCAACTCTCAAGGCCACGTATCAAGTAGACAGCACATAATTATAGGCTATTCAGATACAGCCCAAGCCTGCAGCCAAGGTTACAGAACTTGTTTGTTTATATAAATAAGTTTGATTTTGCAATGTATAACATAATTTTTTGCTTTTAATTTATTTTAATGATCGTGTTTAGTATTCACTTTCTGAACCGGTTGATTATATCAACACACAATTTTATATATATATATATATACATACACACTCTCTGAATTTCTCTGAATTGAACCTACCCCATTTTTAACATATTAGCATAATTAGTAGATAGTGAAACGCGGTTATATATATACACATATATATATACACATATATAAAACGCGGTTATATATATATATATATAAAAACCGCGTTTCACTAAACGCTGTTTTATATATATATAAATAAAACGCTGTTTTATATATATATAAAAAAACGCTGTTTTATATATATATAAAACGCTGTTTTAGTGAAACGCGGTTTTATATATATATAACCGCGTTTCACTATCTGTTCAGGTAACACGCCTATCTACTAATTATGCTATTATGTTAAAAATGTGGTAGGTTCAATTTAGAGCAAGTGTACCCGAATTTGCATGAAGGGATAGTGTAAAACTATTTAAGAGCGTGCATCATATGCCAATCAACTCTGTGTGTGATACAGTCAGCTAGAAATCGTAAATTTACACGAACACTAATGCACGTGGATCATTTACATATGATTAACATTCATGGAGATAAATTATTATTATTATTATTAGCACCGCGTCTTACTACCCGTTCGGGTTATACGCACTTACGCTAATGTGTAATGGTAGGGTGATTGTGAGATGAAATGGAGGACCTACAGTTTAACGTGGAATCCGAACCACGGTGGAGGCCTGGCATTCCTCACATTCACAAGTTGTGATTAATACACATCTTGTCAGAGGTGAAGAAAGGGGTTGGCAATCAGATAAATCTATGCCAGGACCGAGGATTGAACCCCGGACCCTCAGCACAGAAGTCTGACACCTTACCCCTAGACCACCAGGTCACCGACCATGGAGATAAAAAGTTAATAGAAGTTCCTAATACTGAACATTGTTGAAATATTAAAGGATATTTGGATTAAAAAAAAAACTTCATTGAAAATACAGTTGTTGACCATTTTAGAATGGCTTCACAAATAAGCACTGTGCACACTGCACAAATGTTCATTCTGTCGTAATAGGTACATACTGTAGTATTAACGGAAAACTTTGTCATTTTGTCCCCCACCGTCACCGCGGATAATGTCGAGTAATCATTCGAATATGGATGCAGTGCATGCATTTCTGGCATATTGTAGGTCTTTTCTTTTCCCTTTAACTCCCATACCTCGCGCGCGCCGACACACAAACGCAGATGCGAGAACGATGAACGCTCTTCAGGCAAACCACCCTCAGTATAGGTCCACCCGACCACAATTCAAACCGCGATGCTCCCCCATCATCGACAGTTTAGTATATTGCGAGAGTAGCGTCTTTTAGACTATTCGACCGTAGAAGCAGCCGTAATAGCCTATTACTCTATTAGGTAAGAGAACAAACGGTTTAATAAACAAGTAATAGTCTAGTGGCTGTAGTGTATTCTATATAACGGCGTAGTCCTAAGCATAAAGGTACCTGGGAGATCATTCCCAAAATTTAAAGTAACTTTATATATAAACATTATAAATATTAAATTAGTCTAGGATTTTAACGTTTAACATTTAGAATACATTTTAATTGTTTAAAAGATACAAAGACAAGATATAAATAGGTAAGGGTCTTAATGTTAACGCAACTCAATTTATTCATTCTATAACTCTAAAAGCAAGCACAAAATTAATTTATATCATGCTCTAAAACATTCGTTTCTGACGCTAATTGATGTAAAAGCAAACACTAGACTAAATATTTGCCTGCAAGGAGAGTTGTAAATACACACTAAGGGGTAAACCTACAATCAGAGCAGTCCCTGGAATAGTGTTTCGCCCCTCGTGTCACATCCCTCTTTGAGGTGGAACTTTTAAGTTTAGGACCTTTTTACGCTGATAAAGTTGGAGAAGATTAATAGTTTACTTTAACTTTCGAAAGTTGGATAAGAATTATATTTTAGCATGCTTTACAAATGTTGGGGGTGAGTTATAATGTAATGTGAAATTTGTGGATAAATTATCATATACTTTACATTTAAAAGTTTGGGTATAAAATAAATATAATATTCTTTACGTTTTGAAGGATAGGAATAAATGTGATTTAATCCATCTAATAATTATAAATCACTTTACACTGTGCAGGCTGGGGAAGAAGTATAATTTAACCCTACTCTCCTATGTCATAATCAGGTATACTATCCTTGCAGCATTTTAGCTCAGAGTTAGGTACAATAACAAACATAAAATTTGTGTACTGATACAAAACAATCTCAGTAGAGAAATAATATAGACATCCTGTTTATTCCATACACATCATGGCGGCTTCACGATATATTTTACTTTAGTCTACTTTACATGCTTCATCTTTTCCTTAATAGTCTCCTTGGCCTTGACTTGTAAAATCATTGTTGTAGCTGTTAGCCCTACACTTGAGTAAAGTGGAATGCTACAGTGAGCAAGATCGTTAGTTATTCTAGAATTTAGAGTAATTTGATCTGTAAATGTTAAAGTTTCATTGCCTCACTCAAACATTTCCAATCCCCCCCGACCTCGGTATTTGATATTTGAATCCAGGAATAAGAATTGGGTGAATAGTGGAAGGTTCGGAACTACGTTCTCATACGCTTAAACATTTAAAATTTATTTTTAGTTCTTAAAAAATTGTTTGTGGGCAACTTGCTAGCTTTAGTATTAAATTGGAAATTGAAACTAGGCCTTTTATTTCACCCCAATTAGCTGGAGATAACTATATCGCATTAAAATAAATTCATTACTGTGAATGTGCTTTCTTGTATTATTGCTTATGAATATATTTGACAGAACAATAATTATTTTATTTAGTAGGCTATAGACATTTTCTGCCTTCATTTACCTGGTCGGAAGCCATTCCAATCGAATAGGTCGATTTGTCAATAAGGTGACATCGAATTGTTGTCGTTCCGACATCTAGCGCCATCACGTAGTTTCCTTCCATGTTCTTAGGGTCTGGACTTATGGTGAATCCTTGGTAATGTTCCGGTCGAGAAAAAATTTACTCTTATTTACAAAAATAACTCAAATCATTCGTGCTCATTACGCCAACACTGTTTTATGATGAGTACTTTCGTTTTGATACGTTTGCATTTTAAAATTCGAATCATAAACTAGTCACTTTGTATTAAATTTATGTATGCACTTTAGTCATTTACGAACATATTGCATACTACTTTGAGGTTAACAAAATGTCCGAAGACAATGGCTGTATCCGAATAGTCTACTTAGGCGGCGTCGCGTTGGCTCGTGGCGTTGATAGCTGCATGTGCAATCACGTGACCAAGTGTAGATCTATCCGAATAGTCGCGAACGAGACTGATGCAGTCTTCTCGAAGTTTTGGTAACCATGGATAAGGAAAGCTACGAGCCATACGGTTTTCTCGCGGAGTTGGTGCGGTGTTTGATTGGCAATTGTTTTATTATTATCGTTTCGTCTGCTAGAGCACCGACTTACATTTTGCGCCATTTTAAACAAGAATGACTCAACACTAGAGCGTGTTTCAGTGACATTGCTGTTTGATCACGTGCTCAAACACTGAATACTAAGGCCGGTATTACACTATCACATTTTTCTTTCATCAAAGAAATATATTACATATAATTCTTTGATCAAATATACGATAAAAGATTTAACGCTGTCTTTGATCAAAGATGTGTTATTACACTACATCACATTTCTTTCAGAATTGCTACAATATATGTTATTAAAAAAATTGACTCCAATGGTTTAATTTCATGTGCGGTGACTATGAGTGCTATTGTGATAATATCATTGCTGCTTAGAACGAAAAGAAAACCTGTTAAACGATTGTGGGTTTGACCTTGGGTTGGGAGATGAAATTCAAGAGGGATTAACAGCTGCCTGCTAAAAGAACTTCAAACTGAAGATCCGGAATCTTATCAAAAATATTTACGCATGGCCTGTGAAACTTTTAAATATTTGGTAGCAAAAGTCACTCCATTAATTAAAAGAAAAAATATACACCTAAGAAATGCTAAAACTGCTTTGCACGTCCAGGATAATCTTTCAGACGCCATTTTCTTTGATCAAACCTTAGAGCATGTTCTATAACGTAAATATGTGATCAAAGATTTGTAAAATATTTCTGTGATAAAAGATCTTTGAGGAGTCGTCAAAGATACATCACATTTTCTTTGATCACAGATCTTTGCTCAAAGAAATATGACAAAAATGTGATAGTGTAATACCGGCCTAACGCTATCTGGTTTCCACAAGACTGAGCATAAAGATAATTGTTTAAATTTAAGTATGAAAGTTACGTACCGGTAGTTCAAAAACTGTTGAAGCTTTAGTTTTAATTATACCGCTAGGTGACGCAAATATGTCCCATTAAATTCTTCTTTTTTAATTTCAGATATATAACTGATGTGATAAATTTTATTTATTTTAGTTGCGATTGACGTCTTAATCAAAGTAGCGATGCAGGTAGTGTTCTTAAATGCGAGTGTATCATTTTTAGTGTGTGTTGGCTGGAAGTTAATAAGAGTTTTATCTGTTTACTAGAATTATTAATAATAATAATAATAACCATCATTATAGGAAATGTGAATTCTTTTTAGAGAGATATTACCATCAAAACTATTATTATTATTATTATCACCGCATCTTACTACCCGTTCGGCTTATACGCACTTACGCTAATGTGTAATGGTAGGGTGATTGTGAGATGAAATGGAGGACCTACAGTTTAACGTGGAATCCGAACCACGGTGGAGGCCTGGCATTCCTCACATTCACAAGTTGTGATTAATACACATCTTGTCAGAGGTGAAGGAAGGGTTTGGCAATCAGATAAATCTGTGCCAGGACCGAGGAATCAAAACTATTGTTGTCTAGAATAATTGTTTACATACTATTCTCTCAAAATACTAAAAATGTCACTAATGTAAATTATTAATATATAATATAACTAAAAATAGAACTGAACCAATTATACATAAACTATGTAGAGCTTTTATTAAAATTAATATATATATAAAAGTAAAATATTTAAGAACTGATTATTTAACTATATGTAGAATACTAAACTATACTTAACTACTCAAACAATTATTTATTTACTGTGTCCAAAATCAAAATTTGGTATAAAACTTAAAAAAATATTGACCATTACTCGAGCTTACTTTTCATCTGACCGTACAGGGTTTATTTTACAAAATGTTGGTTGTAAGTCTTAGTGTTACGTTCAAACTTATCCCTTCTAGCTATCCTTAAAGATGTGAGAAGGAAAATTTTCCCTATATTTTTTCCAGATGATTTTCCAAAACAGAAATTTTTTTATAATTATTTCTGTGAAATAATTTCAACTGATTAAATCAAACTAATTTACTTGAGATATAAATATCCCAAATATCAACGTTTATACTTGATATTAATTTCTCCTGAGGGCGTTAACACCAGAAACATCATCAAACGAGGTTCGGTGGCCACACGGTCTAACACGCTACTCTCGCAAAAGATTATACTGCCAATGACAGGGAGATCGGTGTTCGATCTCGGTCGAATGCACTGTGAGCGGTTTTTCCTTAATAGTTTTCCGCTCTCACGGGTGCATTTCCTCTAAAGTGTAAATTCAATCGTCCTAGTCCCTAACACATTACCTTAATTAGTACATAGGCATAACCCAGGTGGGTAGTAACACTCGGTCCTAAAAAAAAGTAGTAAAGAAATAAATGAATGAGAGCCTTTGTAGACACGTTATGTTCATAAATCATACTTCAATTTTTTTATCATGAATAAGTTTGTTAAAATAATTTTAAGGTTGGCCCGACATTTGTCTTCCCCCCCATCCTTTGTGTTTCCTAACCATCCCTCCCCCTTCTCTTCCCACATGCCACCTTCTTAAAGCCCACTTGTTTCTTAATACACTATTTTGAAGTATAATTGGCTTTAGGTGCCACCTCTACAATTTAACCCCTCCAACACAAGCCGCCACTGCAGCAAATTTCCCAGAAAATTTTCAACTCTAGGTATCCATGATTTTTTTTACCTATAAATTAGCATATTAACTTACAATAATTCTTCTTTTAGGTATAATTAACTAAACTGGGGTAATATAGTAACAACCCATTTACCCGCCTCGGTGGCGTGCTAGTTTCGTGTTTAACTAGATTGCCGAGGACGGGGAGATTAAGGTTCGAATCTAAGTTGAGTGATCTGGGGTGGTTTTCCCTATATGGTTTTCCAATCTCCCTCCACACAAATGCGGGTTCACTTCCTCTAAATTCAACCTTCCCAATTCCTAACTGTATTTAAGCATTTTATCTAAATGGGTAGTAAGACTTAATAATAATAATAACCCATTTGCTTAGAAGTATTTATTACAAGTTCCACCTGAACCATCCATTCAATGGCTATGACAATTTTTAAGGTAAATTACAGGGATCTTTATTGATCAACACTCAAATTAAATAATTTTCCCTTTTTTATAAGCAAGTCTATTGTAAATAGGACAGGAACCTTGCAAGAACAAAGCTGGAAATGACAATATACGAAGCCATGGGCCAGTTTATTTAAAAACATAACAGGTGAAAATATTTATATAAATAACATAATATTCAGATCTTAAGCTGAGCATATTCTTTCTTGCTCTCGGGACGAAACCAAAGACACTCATCATTAACTAACCAAAACAATATAACATGATAAACAACTAAGTTATAGAATTAGTTCATCTAAACATACATATCCTACTTTATCAATACCCTGCAGAATTTGATCTAAAAACATATTGAAAGGTAAACTGACTCCAACTTCTAGTAACAAGAATAGATATACCTGTATCTACTAAACATATTCACTAGTTACGTGCTCCACATTATATATGTTGCATTCAAAAGCTAGCCTGTTAGCGGAAACCATGACATTTGTTATATACAGTCCAGATGGTTCAATGAACTAATCTTAGACAAAAACTAAGACACACCTAACTACCTAACCATAGTACATAGCCTCAAAATTATCAAATAACGATCAGTCAAAAAGAAATATATTACTAACCTAAACACACAAAGATTTTTATAATTTTTGAATTGGCAAAAAAGTTCTCCAAATTATATAGAAGACATGGATAATTAGCAGAATAATTACATAATTAAATTGTTATTAAAACCTAGACTCTATCGCTTATTAAGGTAACATAGCTAAATAAGTCTCCATCATAATGTCCACTTACATTATTTAGTCTTAGTCCCTCCAAAGGCTAATGGCATCAAAGAGTGCCTTAGCTTGCCGAGCACACGCTTATATTCATTTAGTTTCAGCGGGGGAAAAAAGGTGTTGGTATGAGTGGTCACACAATGATGTCATTTCTGTCCAATAAGCATTTAGATGACCTCATTGGCGTCTGCGCATAACGCCATGAAGTTTTGGTCTGGAATTGGGGGGTGACGAGAAGACACTATTGAGAGCCAATCACGTTCCTCAGATCACGCACGCGCTTTATACACAGCCATTCTTCTTGACGATGAAACAACTGGTTGAAGAGTCAGGAAGTCAGATAGAGTTTTTTGTTGTGTAAGTGAACTGCGCTGACCGATGGCGCCAGTCTTCAGGCTCGTATCTAGGCTGCGCCGAGGAAGTACAACAGGGTGAGTAGACAAGCGAGCTAAGAGGTGGTGGTGGTGGTGTAGTATGGCCACGGTACAAATCGATTATATTTATGGTGAACTGGGTCACCTAATAATTACCCTGGAAAACTGCATTCCTCAATCGACCCTTAAGGGGAATCATCCACGTTATAAATTGGTCATAAGCTGAAATGAGTTCCAAATGAGTAAATATGATAAAAGGATCGTCTCCAAGAAACCCTTCCACTCCTAAAACACTGAAATATATGTGCTTTGGCTCTTAAGAACTCACTTGGGAGTAAGGGCTGTATGCAAGAACGTCACTAAGTGAATGTTAAGTGGACACTAGGGGTTTACTTGCATCATCATAGGTTAAAATAGGGGTCGGCAACGCGGGTGCCGTGGTGTTCTCTTGACAGATTTTTAGGTGATTTTAGGCGCCCACCTTATATTTTGTAATTTTGTACATTTTTTGCTAAATATGTTTGTTTTGTTTGAACTTGGCAGATAAAAACTTTTATCAAAAGTTGAGACCATTCACCTTGAAACTCCACTCCTATTGTGAATCAACTTACACATGTGAATCTGTGTTCTAAATCATGAAGCATCTTAAGTCAAAATATAAATCAAGATTAACTGATTTTCATCTTGATAACTGATTAGCTACGGCGATATCTGTTATATTCCTGACTACATCAAGTTGGCCGACAATATGCACTGCCAAGTTTCACATTAATGATTAAGGTACTTAAATAAAGTTCACAATTTGCAGAGTGTTGATGTTCATGCTGATTCCAATTGTTTATTATTCTTTTAATAACCTCATAAATAAGTTTTTAACAATAAGCCCACTCTGTAACATGCCTCAAAATTTAAGGCTCAAATATTTAAATCGAAAGAATGATAATATTATAGTTTGTGTTTTGTTTATTACATTTAAAATATGTATATTCTCAACTTGTTACTAAATACACAAATAAAAATTGAAAATTCAAATATAAAAATCTACATTTTTCTTGGTGCCCCCAGAGTAAAACACATTTTGGAAAATAGTTCTTAGTGCTTAAAAGGTTGCCGACCCCTGGGTTAAAAGGTGGAGCGCTATTGTGCTCGGGACCACAATATCGGTCCACTAAGCATTCACTAACGTTCTTGCATACCGCTTTAAGTCTTTCCAGAGCTAAGAACTATAAAAAAAACTTGTCTGCTTAAAACCTGCCACTTGGTAAGAAAAATAGTTATTTGCGTCCTTTTAGCACACACTATGAGTAAAAATTATCTTCTATGAGGCAGGAAACGCCTGCAAAGTGTGATGGGGAAAGAGAGAGAAATGAATCATTTAAACAAGGATAGCACCGTTAACGTTCACCCCTATCCTTACAGGTTAAAGCCACGAGTTATGCTTGAAGAAGCTAAACAAACAGATGGAAAGTGCGTGTTTAAATTCTAGATGGAGACACTTGACCTATTTTTTCACTTATTGTTTTGAACTCTATTGAACAAAAGATAATTGATATAGTTTATAACTAATTTATTTGTAAAGTTAATTTATTACAAGTTTCTGCAGCATATAAATATTTAACCGTTATTAGAGTGTCCCGGTGCAGGTGAAAATTACCTTAGCGCACCAACTTTAGTGACTCATTAATTAAATGCAAGTAGTTTAATAAAAATAACTTTTCTCCCAAATATTACACAACAGAAAGGTAATGTCGAGATGATTAAAATTATATATGTATTATGTGTTTAGATTATAGTTGGTGGGCGCCACTCCTAGGAACTAGGAGAAAAAAGAAACTTTTAGCTCAACTAACTCTGACAGTGTCACGACGACTCTTTAACACTCGAGACCACTAGGTGTGCTTGGGAACGTTTTCTGGATGTTGCAATGTTAATAATAATGACACTACCTTACCTACAACAATGGTGTGCTGTAAATCTCTACAGGAGTTGAAGGAAAATACTTATAAAACATGAACAATTGAAATAAAATGGATCACTGAATGAAATGTACTAATTTAAACTACAATAAAAAAATTATTAAAACTTTTGTGGGTTATTATTATTATTATTTCATTGTTGCCACATCCCAATCCTACCAATGGGATTCGGAGCAAATACATTTCTAATCTTACAAAATAATTAAAAAAAATTGTATTGTACATCTATTCTTAAACAAAATTAATCAATTACAAATAATAATCTCCGAACATGGTAAAATTTTGTGCCGGCTTAGTAGGAATTAACCCACACACTCAATTACCTCATTTATATTATATATTTAACAATTTTTTAATGTAAATAAAAAATTTACAAAGTATAAAAAATAGTATTTTTTAAAATATTTTTAATTTGAATTAATTTAATTCAAGATAATGAGGGGTTGAAAATGTTGATTGTTGGTAGTTTCCAAATAATTTGTAATGATGTCTCGAAATTTTCTTTGTTGATGTTCGTGTTTCTGCTTCAATTCTTGGAGAGGGATAAAATATATGCTCAAGGTCTTGCTGTGTGGGTTTGATCGGAGAAGCGTCGTTTCTTCAGATGATTTAGGTATTTATAGCTCTTGAAGTGTACAGTCTTAACATCATTATAAAAACTATTCTCAAAATTTAAAATTAATATTTAATTAACATATTTAAAATTAATTCTCAAAAATGGCTGTGGGGTTATTAAATTTTATGTAAAAAAGAGAATTTACTTGGTTATATTAAAACTACTATAATGTATTTTATTAGCTTTCATGAAGTGTGGTTAATGTAAGAAATTATAACTTGTAGTGATTTTATTGATTTAGATATTAGTTTATAATAGTTAAGATCCAGACGTGTGTATGTTTAACAGTGGGCCAATATTCAATTTTGAAAAACTAGTGAATTTAGATGATATTTAATAATATAACTGTTTAAATTTTATGGAAATTGTAGTGTGTTTGTTTCAGAATCTTCACATTTAGGAAAAAAAAAATCAGTCCCTTAGAAACTATTACGTTGATATAAAAATTAATTTCAATTAAAGGTTTTGTTTATTTTTAACTGTAAAATAACTTTGCGATGGTAAGTTATTCTTATCGTAAAGAGTTACAGGGTTATAATCAACGTATAAGATATTTGCTTTTGAAAGTAGGCCTACCCTCCAAGTCTTTTTAACAGAAAAAGCACCCTCATCATTAAAAAAAAATTTCCCTCCCAAAATGGAGTAAGGCCCTACATCTTTTCCCATGAGTTTCAAATGTTAGTAGATGACGAGGTTGGTAATATTATCTCTATCACCTTTATCACGGTTAATTTTTTAATATGCTGTGTTATAATATCTTCTCGGATGTTACACTGAATTCTATTCTAAATTTTAGGCGAATTAGTAACGGTTGGTGACTTGGAGGTCTAGGGGTAAGGTGTCAGACTTCTGTGTTGGTGGTCCAAGGTTCAATCATCACAGCACAGATTTATCTGATTGCCAAACCCTTCCTTCACCTCTGACAAGACGTGTATTAATCACAACTTGTGAATGTGAGGAATGCCAGGCCTCCACCGTGGTTCGGATCTCACGTTAAACTGTAGGTCCTCCATTTCATCTCACAATCACCCTACCATTACTCATTAGCGTAAGTGCCTATCGGAGATAATGCTCTGTCTATTATTTCACAAAACCAACTCTAAGGCTAGATCTTAAATTAAACTAAAACCAACCTAAAATACACTATAAATGTTCTGCTATTACAGTGATGTTGTTACACTTTCTCCTGGACGTTCTTTGATTTGAATTCTTGATGGTACTGGATGTCTGCTGACCACAGAGGTCCATCTCCATCAGCTTACCTGTCTCCTCCATCAGGGGTTACACAACTATTACAAGTTTCTGCCAATATAGGATAGGTGGATAGGAACACATAAAAGGGACGAACACAAAAAATGTATTTTACAATGAAAAGAAGAAACCAGTTCACACTTTATATTTCTGCCACTGGACAAAGAAATTTTGGCTGCCTCTTTAAGAAAAATCAATCGTCAACACCCAATCCCTCGAGCAGCCAATAAATATCTCTTTGTCCAATGACAGCGTTGTAAAGTGTGAACTGTGTTCTTTTCATTGTAAAAGCCATATTGTGTTTGTTTCTTTTGTATGTTTCTATCCACCTTTCCTGTACCTTCTTCCAAATATAATATAATTACCTCAAAAAGCGAAAATAGGTTTTCCTTGAAGAGATAAATATTAAATAAAATTTTATTTAAATAAATCTTTTTACTACCTGCAAAAAGACTTTGAAGTTATAAATACAGAGAAATGAATTAGTTTTTTAGGGTTGTCAGCATTTTAATTAATTCTAATAAACTATTTAAGAATAATAATTTAAGTTTTCATCCGGATTTATAATCAAATTTGTGCATCTTAAATAACATAATATGTATTATTATTTTAAAACATCAGGAAGATTACATACCTTACACCAAAGCTAATGATAGAAAACCAAAGATGTTAGAGAATATTAAAAGTAACTTTAGGAGGTTCGCTCATCATGCCTAGGTTACAAAGATAACATGGATACCATAGGCTACCAAAATAAACTGTTAGGCTATGACCACACTAACGTCTTGCGACCTGGTATTTCCATTTTATAACCAATTATCATGGCACCAGGGTGTGATGATGTGGTGTTAACCAAAACCGTATCGTAATAAGAAATGTAAATCTATAAACTATGGTGCCCATCCCATTAATTTGAAGAGATGTACCTATGGATACTTTCACACTTTATTTCATGAACTTAGAAATTATGAAGATAGGTTTTTCAGTATTTTAGAATAAGTAGCTTCATTTGACAAACTTTGCTCATGTGTCGGATAGAGTGGCGGTAATATGAGACTCAAATAATAGTGTAGAAACAAATTACATTGTTGTGCAGCAATATATTAAGAAGTGATTAAACCCTTTTTTACAGTAGAAATGCCTTTATTGTAAAATTTACTTGAAATTAGTTATAAAAAAAGACAAGTTTTAAATACTGTAATAGTGTGCTAATTGTTAACGGGATCACTAAACACACTAAATACACTTGACTCACTCTCATAGTCAGATGTTGGTGAACGCTCTTGTTAGGGTTTGTGTTGGAATTATTGAGATTACTTGTCGCTGGTGAAATGACGATTGGTTGAAAGCCATTGTTTGGCTCTAGTTATCATATGCACAGGGCTCATAACAGCTCGTGACCTTAAAAATAGTTGAAATATTGCCAAAAAAACTCAAAAAAATGATAATATTGACCTTTCAACAGAAAAAAAGGAGACTAAAGATTATGTTTTCTCCGTATTTTCAGAAATTTGTAACAGTTTTTTTCTTCTCCGTATTTATTGTGATTTTCCCCAACCAAATCATAGCGAGTTAGGTCAGCGATGAAGCAGTGGCTGTTGGCCTGGAGCTGACTCTAAATGTTAAAACGGCAAACTTATAATGGTAAAATATCAATTTTATTATCTACTGTACACATTTAAGAAGCATAAAATAAAATAAATAAAATACAACACCTAATGTGCAGTACTAAAATTAATATCTCGGAAACCTACTAGAAATCCTAAAGAAGAAATACTTCACATACAAAGATGGCAAAATATTTCAACATTCTCCCAAGCAGACCACTCCGAGCAAATAAAACTTTTAGAATGTTTGAAAATAATTAAGTCATTTAAAAAATATATTTAGGGCTTTCCTTGCAAAGGGTTGTGGCACAAATTCAAGTGTGGCCACCTCGATATAAAAAAGAAGTTTAGTTTTCTTTTTAATTATTTTTTATTTCAATATAAAATCCTTTGAAAAATAAAATCACATAATTACTAACTTTAATTTCCCTTATGTATTATAATTATTAGGCTACTTACTTTGCCTCTTTCTTTTTGTGTATAAAATGTGTACTTTATAAAAACAACTTAACCTTTATTTGTGCAATAGTTACAATTTAATATTCTTTTTTTTATATAATTTGATTTGTTTGAATGATTTTCTCTTTTACAATAACTGTCATGTATAATTTTTATGTCTTGTTATACATCTTTTACTATGTCTTTATCGTATAAAAATTTATTTTTGAAAAATAATTGTATTTATATAGCTAACTAAATTTCATGTATACTGTAAGTATCCGCTACACTGTTTCAAAATAGACTCAGAAGATGGCCAAGGCTGTCAGGTATTTAGAATAAATAAAATAAGCCATTAAGGTGAGCTTATTTGTTGCTGCGACCTGAAAACACAAAAGCATTTACAAATTTGTTGCTGTCACAAGTATGGCTGTAGCTCTTAAGAGAACAATGGAACAAATCTACACCGTGGACAAAATGTCGTTCCTCTTCCAGATTGAAAGTTTGTCATTAGCATATATAGGTTAAGAAAAGAAAAAGAAAAAAACCTTTGTCCTAGTCATAACATTTTTGGTTCATCCTACCACCACGTCTTACAGCACACTATTCTATCATTTATTTGTTGGTATTATTGGTGTTGCATAGCAAGTGAAAGTTTAATGCTGTCTTTGTGGAGCACCACATCAAACTTTTTTTTGTGGTTGCAAAAGAGAAAATTAATTTAATAGAAGAACAACAAAATGTGTTGTGGTTATTTTGAGGATTGTTGCCAATCAATTACAGGCCTGGGCACATGTTGCCACAGAGGGTTTTGTGGAATCTTTGCACGTCTGACACGCCGGAACTAATACCAAAGTAAGTAACATTTTTGCCTCGATAGTTTTTATTTTTTACATCAAGTTATTATTATAATAAGTATACTTATATTAAAATCAAGTTGTTACAAATACAATGCTCTCTGCACTTAGAGAGAAGCATCAAGTTATTACACATGCAATGTACACTGTATTACCAACAAGCTGTAGCTACACAGACAATTTTCTCTGTAAATAATAAGTAAAAACATTAGATGCAATCCGAATCTTCATCAGCAACGTTGGTTACAAGAGGCTTGTGTTTTTCTGTCACTTTCCTATTGGGAGGTTTCCTGCTTCCTTTGAGTTAAAGTGACGCCTGACTTTCGGGAACATAGCCCAAAATGTGACTGATTCTTTTCCTGGTTTGTTATGAATTTTTTTTAGATACATTACTGTTTCCAGCATGTGACCTAGGTCAGTTTTTTAACATTTTGATTTACATCTATTACTGTTTACAGCCTATGACCTGGGTCGGCTTTTTATTCAAGCCATATATTTCCCACCACCTGCTTGCTAGGTCTGTTGTAGATTCATACGCTTTATAATCTAACTTAAGATTAGGAAAAGCACAACATCCAGCCCCAGGCTATTAATTCATCACTGTAAAAGGGTAAACCCACATTTCACCAATGATAAATTTTTCGGCAATGCCGGGAATCAAATTTGGGACTGGTTCAAAACCTTTCTCTCTATCCTGGCTGAGTTTTTACTTAACGGTACGTGAATCCTGAGAGCACACAATGTTCCGTTAAGTTAAGAGAACATTAAGTGCATGTTATAAGCTTGAACATTAAGGTGAATGTGATCCCCACATCAGGCTTTGTTATTTTTGTTTATTTTGAATTATGGATGGTTATAAACATGTTAGTTATAATTTGTTTGGTTTGTTTTCAAAACGTTACGCATGAATTAGTGAATTGAATAACAAACAATTTAATATAATTTTAATAAACATTCAAAACAATATTGACCAAGTACAACTGTCTCTTTTCAAGTTCATTAATTTGTATAGAGTTGATACTGCTGCTTAGTAATAGAATTTAAACAATATCTCATAGTTCATTTATGGTGCTCCTGATTGAGTGGAATTTAAAATAAGGTTTAGCAGACTGCGCTTGATTTATATGTTGTTTGTTTCTTATTGTAACTAAAAAGTACAATTAATAACTTTATTAGAGTGAAACACTCCTTCAATTCATGGTAAATAAAAATGTATTACTATAAAGTATGATGAAGTGATTTTTATTAGTAAATAAATATTCAAAATAGTTATTAGTAGCAATGTAACAAAGTCATGTTTAGAATGGTAGGAACTGTAACACGCATTTGGTAACATTACAACTAACTATGTAATTGTTAAACTTATGGGAAGTGTAACATGATATAGGTAACCACACAACCAACAATGTAAATGTCTATCCCTAATGCTATAAACAAGTCTTCATGTAACAATCCTCCCAATGAGGCCACGTTCGTATAATGTCGTAAAGAGCTTGACCGGGGCTATCTGTGATGGACACTTGACGATGTCCGATAAGTTTATAATCTGCACTTAGCTTACCCTTCTCAACGGACACATTTAGGAAGGTTTGAAACTCTTCCAATTGTTGCATTAATGGAGCAGTTTTCTCGAAAATACCTGTAACGTTAATATAACTATTATTACTGTAGGCCTACCAACATAATTGTATCATTTACACTCAATGCTTGCTCTAGATTGTGTGAAAAATGAAGACTTAATCATTGAGAAGAGTTTAAAAAACTTTCCCAGCAACAAATATTTGCAATATATTGTTGAAAGTTTATTTATTTATTTACTGTATGGCTTATCTGCAGAGGATGTACAATGATAAAGTATGACATAACATAGAATATATAAAATACATGGTCAATGTGATACAATAGTATACAGTCAATACAATAAATGCATGTTTATATTACACCATAAGGTCTAGAATAATGATCACAGATCAATTTCCAACGAGAGTGACCAGCAAACTGGTTCTGGTGTGGCTGTGGTGAGATCATTCCAGGACCTTTGGGATTTTCTGAGGGGGCACTGGCAAGTTATATGGGTTATTGTATAGTTATTGTAATCGAGATTTTTGACTCTGAGAGATGCAATATCCTGTTCGGTCGCCATGTGTGTATTTTACTAGCCGCTCTGTTGGAACAGAACTTTGCCAGAGGTATACCATCTTGAAAATTGTCTGCTCACCATACCAAAAATATTTAACCTTTTTGTTTTTCCAAGAGCTATAACTTAATTTTTTTAAATCCGGATATTATTTTCATAAAAAAATCTAGCTTATTTATTTTTATGAAAATCCTATCTGGAATGTTTTGGAAACTAGCCCCAGGAGACTCACCAATGAAAGCTACTCCAAGAGACACGTTGTTGTAATGGGCTGCAAGGGCCCCTTGTGTATCCCAGCCTCTGCCCTCGTACACCTGACTGTCTCCTCCAACCAAGAAGTTGTAGGCGATATCTGCGTACCCCAGGTCATCCATCTGAAACCCCTGAATGACGTGTGTAATCTTGGAGCATTCACTCAGAGTGACGCATGGGGCGGAGCCCGTGTGGGCCACTATCACGTGATTGGCAGGGGCTGTCAAGTTGGCCTCCATGGCACGGTACGCAGGACGGGCCTCCCAGGTAGAGCGATTCACCAGAAGGAACTGTTGTCTCGATAAGTAGAGTCGGGGAAGAAAAGACTCTGACAAACCATTTGTTGAGCTTGAACAGCACTTCTTTTCAGCTGGTAACATACAGTCCAGGCTTATTAGTAAAAAATAGTGTAGAAATATTGGCAACAGTGTGGAACATTTTCTAGTACAGTGAAATTTCCACTAACATACAACTATGAAGAGCACAATCTTCTTTATAACGGACAGTTTAAATTTCCCCGACAAAATAACATGAGCTCTGACGGTAAAACCAATAACGGACTTTCTCATTAACAGAAACATACATCTTTAAAGAAGCATATGTATGCATAGCAATAAAGGGATGTAGCCAGGGGAGGGGGTGCTCCCACGCCCCTGAAATTTAGGTCCTCTATATTTCATTAAATATGTATTAACAATAAATGGCCCATAATAAAAATTAAACATATTTACCTCATGTGTTGGAATGTAGGGAAAGGGGAAGGGGGTGGAAATGGTTAGTGGCTGTAAGTTGTGACATTCATAGGGTAAGGGAAGAGGGGGAACCACCACAGAGTCGCCAGTTTAGTTCATTCGTATTTCAGCAATTGTCTGGTATAACAGTGCTGGTTTGTTTTCTCTGCGTAATTGCATATTTTAAATAACTTGGTGAATTACTTTGTACAGTAGTGTGTTGTTTAGTCTATATCTACAATAAATTAAGAATATAATTGAACCGTGAGTTTTATTTATGGTCCATAAACATAATTAAAATCAAAAAGGCTCGGTAAATGCTTAGTTAAAATACCAGAGATAAGTTTTATCTGATAATATGTGAGAATTGTCAGGTATACAATAAAATCAAAGAACATATAACTATAAAACTAAAACAAATTTTAAAAGGATATTAAAAACATTTAATAAGTATATTTTAAAAAATATTTGAAAAGTATTACTGGGCTTCTGGTTGGTTTACTTCATCGATTAAAATTTACCAATAAAGCTAGGCAACGATTTGAAATAGCCAAGAAATGCAGAAATATGCAATGTCCATAAAATTGATTTTCATTTAACACACTCGGGGATCGCTTATTCAATTTAAGAATTTTCACTCTTTTAGTGCCTATAGAACTTTAAAATTTTTGAAATGTATAAAAAGATTGTGGTGTAGCTAACATTATGAAGAGGGGGAGACTGACAATAATTATGATTGTTTGGCCCAGTACCTTATTTCTTATGTATTAGCTCGAACCGATTGTTTCACCAGTATTATATTAATTACTAATATTTGTCTATACAACATGGCAGTGTTTAATGACACACTCAAAATAATCATTCCCTTCTAAAAAACTTGTGGCTATGACTCGGGGAGGGCAAGGCCGTAGCCAGCCAGTAATTTCAGGGGGGGTTTGGAGGGCCCATCCCCCAATTGACGGAGGTTAGAAAAAATTCTAAATAAAAAACTGTTCTAGAAGCTATCTGAAGTGTTTTTTTTATGGTAACACTACCCCCTAACTATCGGAGGCTAGGACAAATTCTAAATATTAAACACCTCTAGAAGCTATCTGAATTTTTTTTTATGACAACATAACACCATAACTGCTGAAGGCTAGAAAAAATTCTAAATAATAAACACCTCTGTAAACTATTTGAAGTGCTTTTTATGGTAACACAGCTCCCTAATTTGTACTTAATTTTCATATTGTTTGAACCATAAATAAAGCCATGTATATTTTGTTCATAAAATTTCAGGGGGGGGGGGGTTTGAACCCCGGAAACCCCCCCCCCCCCCCCGACTACGGCCTTGGGGGAGGGGGATTGTAAAGAGACTTGGATTCCAAGTAGTAATTTTTCCTCTGAAGTTCAGATCTCTATAGACGGCAAGAAGATATTTCCAGTTGCAGTGGCTAGAACGTTTTAAGGGCTAACATATTCAACCTTTGCTAAAGGTGTCATTTGTAAAACTAGCATCTTATTTGCAAATAAGTCTGGTTCAGGTAAGAGATCACGCAAAACTGCGTTCTCAAAATGGAAAGATGTGAAAGATTTTCATTAACCACTGTGTTACACATTACTATAAAGATTTTATAATATGTGCACAAGACCTCATTGATGTTCGTAAAGGCAGTCAGGAAAGCATTAATTTGAGAGTTAATAAACAAGCAAAAGAAAAAGCTGAACTAAATGGAGTGAAACTCTGTACCATAGTAGAGACGATAATTTTATGTGGAAGGCAAGGTATTGTCCTTAAAGGGGATGTTTGCAGTGGGCGGTTGACGATTGATGGACCAGAAACAAATAACGGTAATTTTAGAACTTTATTGAGTTATCATACTCGAGGAGGATACAGCGCACTTGTGGGTCACATCAAGACCGCTGGGGGAAATGCATCATATACAAGTCCATTCATACAGAACGAAATAACTTTAATTATTGGGAAACAAATTCAATAACAAATTGTGAGCAAAGTTTATTCTTCTCAATTTTAGCTGACAAGACTTCAGACAATACTAATACAGAACAGTTTTATTGGAGTATTAGATATTTGAACCAAGAAACCATAAAAATTACGGAAGATTTTAAAAAATTGGCTTAAGTAAGTGACGTTACTGGCAAAGGACTTGCTTCCAGTCTTAAAATGTAACTTCATGAATTAGGGCCTGATCTTAAGAAAATGAGAGGACAGGGAAATGAGGTGCTGCTAATATGACTGGATCATTCAGAGAAATTCAGGCTATTATAAAAGCAGAATTTCCCACTGATGTTAACATTCATTGTTCGTCTCTCTGCCTAAATATATGTTTAACTGATGCGTCAAAAGTGCATGGAATAGGAAATGCCTTTGCGATCCTTAATGACTTTTGTGTTTTTTTTTATATTATCTACTAAAAGAACATTGGCATTAAAAGAAATCTTACAACAGTCATCCCATTCTTTCCCTCCTTTGTCAAAGTATTGCGAAACAAGATGGGTTGAAAGTCATGAGGCTGTAGCTCAGGTAGTTTCACAGAATGTTGAATTTTTAGAACAAATAATTGAGAATTAATAGCCAGAGCTATTATTTATGCTTTTAGTGGGAAATTACTCCATCTAGATATCATATTCTGAAAATTGAAAAATGACACCTGGACACGGGAATCTAGATGGAGTAATTTCCCACTAAAAGCATAAATAATAGCTCTGGCTATTAATTCTTAATATGCAATCCCGTACAATTTAATAATTGTACAAATGGTAGCAATATGCCAACTACCGAGTCGCAGATGGCTGCCTTATCTGATGGCTCGTGATATTATAATATAGTCACATACTTGTAGCCAACCATTTCCGCTAAGTCCATCATAGACTCTGCCTTAAAATATGAGTGAAGAATGACCCTGGGCATGGGATGAATCCTGGATAGCTCAGTGGTTAGAGCATTGGCGTACTAAGCCAAAGGTCCCGGGTTCGATTCCCGTGTCCAGGTGTCATTTTTCAATTTTCAGAATATGATAAATAATTGAGAGTAGAAATGATTAGAAAGATGCTGCCAATGCATTACCTCACAGACTGTGTACTTTTGAATTTTTAATAAATATAGCAGTTGGTGGGAAACTTTTGGGAACCACGCATCATTTATCAGAATACTTAAAAACTGTAAGTATTGACTTGAACTTGGCCATTGAACATGTTTGTTTGATTGTATCTGCATGAGAAATAATGCGGATTCAGAATTACTGACGATTTTCAACGTTACCGTCAATAGAACAAATGACTTTGGCATGATACTTTCGACGTCCAGAATAACTGGAATCCAGAGACAGAGAGAACATCACCAAGTAAGTACCACAGAAGAGTTCTTTAGGAGAAGTGTGTTCATTCTATAATTGGAGGAAATCAAGAATTCAATGGAAGATAGGTTTGAGACACACACAAACTTATCGCAAGGATTGAACTGTTTAGTTCCTAAATATTCTACGGGTAAAAAAGCTAAAGAACTTGAGAATGAATTCAGCTTTTACAGTGATGATTTGAAATAAACTAATTTAAATGTGTTAACATTATAATTTGAGCTGTGGTCACCAAAATGGCAAAACACTCCTCAGGACAGACGGCCACAGAATGTGGTAGATGACATTACCGAATGTAGTGAAGCCCTTTTTCCAAATATTCATGCATTATTGAGGATCTTGGCAACTCTTTCGGCGACAACAGCTTCTGCTGAACGGTCCTTTTCTACACTGAAACGTGTAAAGACCTATCTTTGAAACCGAAAGGGACAGGAAGGACTTACATGGTTAGCATTGATGTCAATACATAGGAAACCAATAGACATTGATACAATTATAGAAACTTTTATGCTACAACATAGGAGAGTAAAAATCTAAATTGTTTCTCCTACCATGGACAAACAATTTTTTTTTGCCATTTAATATATTTGTAATTTATTGTGATATAGACACATTTAGAATATATAATTATTGATCCAATATGCATTTGTTTTATTTTAAATACATTGTTATGTTTTCATAAAAAAAATATTCCCAATGACCCCACCCCTTCTCCCAGAAAGTATTAAATAGCCTACATAAAATTAACTATGGTACTTTACCGTCTTACCTCCCACCCCTTCCGAGCCATCGGCGGGGGCTGTTTCAGCAGTTGTCGGTGCTTTTTTGGACACAAGGCTTGTTCACATTTAATAATTTCATTTGCGTACTGTTCTGTATATTATGCAAGATGTTTAGTAAGCTACGTACAATACTACAGTATTTAATTATAAGTCATAACTTAATTATCCTGTATACAATACTGTATAGAGCAATTATTATATTGTTGTAACTAATATTCAAAATATATACATAAGTTCATAAAGAATAAATTGTGTTCAAGAAGTATGATTTAAAAATATATATTTTTCCAAATAACGGACACCTCTTAATAGTTAGATACCATAAGGTGTCCGCAATGAAGAGATTTCACTGTATTATGGAAGTTAAATTGCAATAGACGTGCAGTGTGTATGATACAAAATTAATAGAAATGGCAAAGGCTGCTTTCAACAAGAAGATAATGTTACCGACTATCAAACTGTACCTGGAGAACAATGGATAAGACTGCTTTCAACAAGAAGAGGATGTTACCGACTATCAAACTGTACCTGGAGAACAATGGATAATACTGCTTTCAACAAGAAGAGGATGTTACCGACTATCAAACTGTACCTGGAGAACAATGGATAAGACTGCTTTCAACAAGAAGAGGATGTTACTGACTTGCAAACTAAACATGGAGACGAGGAAGAATTTGGCAAAGTGTTACATATGGGGGATGGCTTTGAATAGAGCTGAGATATAGATAGATCCTGAGGGGGAGGAGAGGAGGAAGAATAAATATTTTGAAAGTGTGGAAATGTGATGTTAGAGAAAAATAGGGAGGATAAAGTGAACAGGTTGGGTGGCTAATGAAGAAGTTCTAAAAAAAAGTAAATGAGAAGAGAATCACTAGGCAGGTGATTGTACTAAGAAATAACAACTCGATGTGTCACATTATGAGAAGAAATGTATTATTGAGTGATGCCATAGATAGAAGGTAATATAAAAGGTAGAAGGAGACCAGGAAGACCACGAATACAACTGACAAGACAAGACAAGAAGATGAAGTTTCAGGATCTAAAAAAGGAAGATGTTGATTGGACAAGCTGGAGAATCTAATTTGGATAAAGTAACGAACATATCAAAATACGTAACGCCTTATAATATAGGCCTAATAATTGCAACATAATTGATTTTTGGTCAAAATGTTGAGATGATACAGACTGCAGGGGTGTAGTGGCAGGGTATACTATGAAACTAACAGTGGCGTGGAGCTACTCGTTGCCAATCTAGGCAGCTTTAGCTGAAATTGTGCCTGTGGTATGTTCTCATCACTCGTTAGAACCCTCATTGGTTGAGTATAAACTGGAATACATTCCCATGAGAGTTGTGTAGAATAAAGTAAATGTAAGACTGAGCAAACGGGGACTGAGCGGGAAATAGCAAATCACAGTTACAGTTTTAACAATCTCTGCTTACTCTGGAAATACTCTGTGACACGACACACGTATAGAGATTAGGTCTCCCAGAACCTACTACTGGACAGTTATAAAAATAAATACCAACCGATTATAAGCTATTGTAAGTTTAAAAACAACTCCCAAAATGATACAATTGACTTAAGTGCTTACTGTCAAGAAAAAGTAATATTTTTCCCCTTCACTTCCCCTAATAATTAGACCCTCACTACTTTGTAGCAAATTTATTTGTCTCTAGCTGTCCTCACTCCTTCGAGATCCCCGCCTATGTTTCCCTACTTAGGGCTTTATTAACCTTAAGAAGCTAGTCTCAAAAAGTTGACAGATTGAATCGGTGTTTAAATGCGGGTTTAAATTGTTATTAGATTGTTTGAATGCATGCTACAACAATTAATCCCAAACAATTATATCTTAATCCATATGTACTATAGTAATTATTTTAAACTTGTAAATATTATTTTATTTAATTTATATGCAAAATTTTGTGAAATTTGTTTTTGTTTGGCAACATTGCGTTTAAAGCTCCCGAGAAAATATTTCTATGTAATGCTAAGATAAAAATGTAATATACTAAAATTACAAATCCCTTACACCAGGCAGGGTGAGTGAAAAATGGTATTTCACTGGGCCTTTTAAACGTTACTGCTGTAGAATTAAGATTTTAATTATTTATACAGGGTGTTTATAAAATAACTCGGGGGTTTTGAAAATTCATGTTAAATCCATCAAGTGCGGTGGGTTCATTCGGTTTCCTCGTTCGTATTCAGTAAATTACCAAGTTTAGTTCACTGAGATTTGAAATTTATTCGTCAAAGGCTGGCAGGCTGGAAGCGGCAGTGCCGTGGCAACACTACAGCAAAAAGTACAGTGCGTTATTTGGTTTGTTGAAACTCGATCTGTTTTTACTGTTCAGCGGAATTTTCCGCGTAAGTATGGTAGTAACGCGCCTTCAGATAAGCCTATTCACCTGTGACTGAAACATTTTAAGGAAACGGGAAGTGTTTTAAAAGGGAAGTCGCCAAGGAGGCTGCCCATTTAAGAAGATAATGTGAAAATAATCAAAGCTTCCTGTGTTCTTAGCCCAAAAAGTTACTAGCATAGTAGTACAATGTGTCTGTGGAGAGTTAGACACTCGATTTCCAGACAAGTGGATTGGAAGGGAAGGCCCCGTCGCGCGGCTACCACGAAGCCCAGACCTTACCAACATAGATATTTTTTGTGTGTAGACATTTCAAGAATATGGTGTATGCTGAAAAGATATGTGACATCAACCATATATGGCAGAGGATTGTTGCAGCCATAGCGACCGTTCGACCCGACACGTTGGCGAGAACGTGAGAAGAAGAAGAAGAAGAAGCCGATTATCGTCTGGACATGTGCAGGGCCACGAATGGGGCACATATCGAAGTGTATTAATCACAACAACAACAAAAAACTCTAAAAATATAACCTTTCATGATATTTTTTCATTGATAAAACTTGTTTTGAAACCCCGGAGTTCTTTTATAGACATTTTCTATTAAAACTCTGTATTTAGAGGGAAATGAAGGGGCAAGCACCCTGGAAACATCCACTATCTTTGGTAGATAATGGATATTTTCAATGTTTTTTCTGAAATTTGGTTCTTAAATTTGTCATTTATGTATAATAATATTACCATAGTTTCTTAAAATACTGGTTCACTGTGAAACAACATTAAATATATTTTACTTGGTTTTTCCTTTAATTTCTGCACGGTGTCAAATTATCAATTCTGGCTATCTGCATATTTATAATAATTGAGTAGAAATGAGAAAGCTATAGCGTAGAAGAAATTTACCCGTATTTGAGTGTAGGGAGAGTGGGAAACTTTTCAGGAAAATCACCCTCAGACTTCGAGAAACCAACCTCCCCATCACTGGCAAATCCAATCAATTAAGAAATATTTCTAGGGCCACATGCCCACCGATGCGGATAGGAGTTTCTGCAACAATTTGAGGCATATACTCCAGTGGTGCGCTCCTAAAATAATTAATGCCATAGATAAATTTGAAGATGGTAAATCTTGGTTTTGGGGGTATAGCTTATGAGATTTGATTACCCTAACAAGGGCTAAGGGTGAGTACAGTACGGAGTATATAGCTCATTATTATGTAACCTCCTCTACTATCCATTATATTCATCCCTTTTTGGACCGAATATTTTCTCAAGTACATTGTTTTATGACACCTTAAATTTGTTTTTATCATGTAAGGTAAGATACCCTATTTCACAACCATATATAACAACTGGTGAAACTATTATTATTATTATTATTATTATTATTATTATTATTATTATTATTATTATTATTAAAAATGAAATAATTGATTTTGATATTGATAAATAATAAATGAAATTGAATTATTATTATTATTATTATTATTATTATTGATATTTTTTTTATAATAGTAGGTCTAACAAAAAAATGTATCAGATTACGATCTGATGTCATGTAATTTATTAAGCCATTCCTTCCTTCTGTCATGTCTTTGTTTAGCTTACTACTAAAACTCTCTTAAAATATGTAACGATCGATTGTATTCTATGTACTCTAAATAACTGGCACAATATTATGTTCATTTTTTACCCCTATAGAGTTCAAAGAGCTAGAATAATCTATAAATAGATATACTAAAACTAAACTAAACTACCTCCATTTTTTTACCAAAAAACAAAGAGTTAAGCTATAAGTCGATTTGAAAAAAAATATTTTATTTAAAGTAATTACCGTAATGATTTAATACTTATTAATTATTTAACCACTGGTAATTATTAATGCCATGATTTGACACTAAATAAATTAGAAAGCTTACTTACAGTAAATGCCAACCAAGACCCAGGTGATGATTCCCACCACGCTAACCAGAAGCAGGGCAACCACAGCCATGTTGACACATTTCCGCCAAAATGGCTGTCGTGACTGAAGCAATGGAAGGGAGCTATTCTCGTCCTCATGAAGAGCTGTAAAGTATTATGTACCAAGATTTTCTTATTTATTTTATCTATTTAGCACCTCGTCTTACTACCCGTTCGGGTTTTACGCTTAAGTACTAATTACACTAATGGGTTAGGAATTGGAAAGGTTGAATTTGAGAGGAAGTGAACCAGCATTTGTGTGGAGGGAGAGTGGAAAACCACTTGGGGAAAATCAACCCCAGTTCACCCGACCGAGATTCGAACCTCGATCTCCCTGTCCTCGGCATTTAAGTTCAACATGAAACTAGCGCGTTAGCTAACTACGCCTCTGAGGCGGGTGATTTTCTTATTAATTTACATTTGGAGCCCCTTTTGGACAATACAAACATAATATAATTTTGCTGTCAACATTGATAGCATTGTACTTTACTATAAGTATTATTTTGAATTGAAAATATCTACCAAAAGTATCACCCGCAAATCACATGGTCCGACGTATGAATTCGTGAAAGTAGATCGAGTAACATTTCTTGCTGTCATATAATATGTGTCTTTACTATAAAATTGGAATATTGTGAACACTTACATTGATAAGGACGCTGATAAGAATCCAACAAGTATTCTTTGCCCCTTTTAGCCTTGACGAGGGTCGCTGGATGCATCTCTGTTTCAGCTCTACACACTTTAGACGCAACTTGTCGATAGCTCAATGAGTGTATGACGTAATGTAACACTGGACCATGTCGTCATGATATAGACAGAATAGATATGTCACACCTTTCTTAAAGTTTGATAGCGGGACTAGTCTGATTGCGACGTAATGGTTTCATGAGAAGTGCTACTAGATAAAGGAAAGGCGTGTTTTGTCGGAAGAGTTGTGCACAGATTATATTGCTGCTTGGTGATATTAGAAACAAAACACTGCTGTAGTATCGGCAACACGACTTATAGGGAGAGCCACACCCAGCCAAGTTTTCCGGGTGTATTACTCGTAGATCAGTCGCTGTCCTCTGCACCGACAAAACCTTATCATATCTGCACTTCCCAAGAGAGGATAATACAACACGAGTGTCCAAAATGTTGTCTGGAATTTAAATAATAGTAGATAGTGATACTAAATAATGAATAGTGACCAACAGTCCTGGTGAATGTGATAAATTGTTCATGTTGTAGTCAAATTATTCACAGTAACATGTTATTATGTATAATAACCAGCACTTTCTGGTTAAAGTGATAAATCTCATGCTTGTGCAAGTTTAAACCTGTTTGAGTCCCTGTCTGAGTCTGATGTGTGTATCAATTGAGGTCAATCTTTAATTGAGTGTGGATGTGGGGTGATATCTAACCTAACCTATCCTAACCTAACCTTCAAATATTAAAATTTTTCACTTCAGCCATACAGATTTTGTTGTTATGTAAAATAGCCGATTAAAATAATAAATTAGATTTTCAAAACTTTTAAAATCTATCATTTCGGCCAAACCAGTTTTGTTTTATGTAAAATAACTGGTTAAAATAATAGATTGCATGTGTTTAATCACATTAACCACTAATATCGGTTACTTTGGAAAATAACCGGTAATTTAGCATAGTAACTAATTTATTACTTCAACGGTTATATATATGCGCGTATCTGGGCTACATCACTCGTAGCCCAGTAGTGGAAAGATTGGTCAGTACTAATGTACCGTAGCCCAGAAGATGTCCAAATGTACTAATCCTACATCCTTTCCGTGGAGGTTTTTTCCATGTCCCGATGAGATGAGGTGATGGTGATAGTGAGTATGAGGGTGTGAAACCAGTGGAAACAATTAAACCTAACTCAAGCCTAGCTAACCAAACCTTGGTGACCGTTGGGATAATCCTTCTTTCAGGAGAAATACCCGAGGCACTAGCTGGGAATCGAACCCCTGATCCCTTAGTTTGTAGCTCGGTGCTCTGACCACTACTACACCACGAGGCCAGTTCGTGATACTAATAATAATAATAATAATAATAATAATAATAATAATAATAATATTTTACAGGGGCGGCTGCCCGGAGCGCCAGCTCGAAAGGATGCCAAACAAAACACCAACCTAATTTAGAGTAACCTTGGCGTGATAGGAAAATAATGCCCAAACCTTTCAACTTTCAGTCTAAAGCATGAAAATATCTACATCTATTTCATCTTTATAAGAATGTAATGTTATATATTCGCCTATTACAACATTAACCTTACAAAAATTGTCATCAAGTTATTACTACTATACGTTACCCATAAATTGAATTGTGGTACCGTCGTGGAGAAGGAGCCAGTTTTTTTCTAGTTTATTTTACATTGAACGTAATGCATCTAGCTAATACTTTTTAATACATTTTTAATTTTGCATGATAGAGAGCAAAACTAAAAGTAGAATTAAAATGATCTTATGTTCATTATTTAGGGGGAATTATCCAGAAAGAAGTAATTTGACTGCTTGGCTCAAAAGAATAAGCAAAAGATTTTGAGTGAAGTATCAAAATTGAAATATTACTCAATTATCTTAGACTGCAAACTTGACGTAAGCCACACCAAACAAATGATGTTGGTTATTCAATTTGTGTGCTGTGTTGTATAAAGAGATATACATACAAGGGCATTCTTTGGGATTTGTCCCAATAGGTAGTTCAACAGAAGCCCTAACACACACCCCTTTGACTCATCAGGAAGAAATGAAGATAATATTGCGTAAAATGTAACTTAAAACCGGGGTGAGTTATTCACGTTTTCCTATTACTAAACAATTATACTAAAAATACAACAATTATTCTTATATCATAAAAACAGCAAAATTTTCCGCTAATTTTGGTAAAAGTTTAGACTCCATAACCCAAAGGGTTTAAAAGTTATTAAACAATCTAATTTCAAGGGTACCGGAAGCTAAGGTCATTGCGACCTTGGTGGAAATTTCCATTGCAACTGCAACACACGTGGTGAGATAGTGAAGGACCGAGTCAGGGTAATTAACTAATAGCTCACTAACCGATCCAGTAATAGCCACCGGTTAAGTTTAGAGCACCTATAGGTCATCAAGAACCTTCAGTTGCCAAGAAACCAGGGGTTGGTAAAACTTCTGGTTCTAAAATAGAGGTAAGGGAGGTCATTCTAAAGGCTTAAAAGTGACAATTAAGTAAGTAGAGTGAACAAGAAATGCGGTAGGCTGATTGTTTCACTCGCTAACGAAGATGTCTAAGGAAGTAAAAAAAGAAAAAACCAGTTAAGGTCATGGAGGAGCTTTCTTCCTCTGAGTCCGAGGAAAAAGTACAAGATGTAGACAGAAGAAAAGAAGGACGCAAGCCGGTGGATGATAGCGATGAATGAGTTCATTGATGAGCTTTACCAGGACAGAAAGATGAGCGCGGGGGTTACCAATATGTTGAAATCGGAGGTTAACAACTTGTTGTTGGTCATCGCGAACCTAGAGGGGCAGGTGCGGCAGCTGACGTTGGAGAATACAAGACTTAGGGAAGAAGAGAAGAGCAGGAGTTGAAGAAAGAAGACCAACGTTCGTCCAGATCGTCACCGCTGGGGTAACAGGCAGAATGGGTGCCAAGATGGCCCCGGCACAGCGGATCAACAGAGAGATGGGAAACAAAACAGCCAAAGTTTTCATCTCATCCAGCAAAGGGGAAGATACAAAGGATATACAAGTAAAGGTAATGTCCAAGCTCAATCCTTCCAAGGATAAGATCCGGGTCAGGTATATTCGGCCAGCAGGGAAGATGGTTATAATAGAGACTGAGGACAGTGAGGACACCAGTGAAGATAAAAAAAAAGGGATCCAATTACTTGAGGGACTCAGGTGTGAAGATCCAAGGAAGAGACGACCACTCGTTACTATATTTGACGTACCATTGAACATAACAGTGGAGGGACTGGGAGAGACAGTTTATAAACAAAACCTAGAGGGCAGAATCACCCAGAAGGAGTTTTTAGAGGGATTTGAACCTAGGTTCAAAACAGGATTGAGAGAGAGAGACGGGTCACCAACCATGTGATGGAGGTATCCGCAAGGGTCCGGAACCTACTGGTTGGGGTCCGTGTCTACTTACGTTTCAGTAGCATCTCGGTGAAAGACTACTTAGTCATTACGAGATGCAACAGGTGTAGGGATTTAGGGCACAGGGTGAAATTCTGCCCTAAAAAGGAGTCGGTATGTGGTAACTGTGGGAAGGTGGGACATGAAGTCAAGGAATGTAAGGCAAAAACTTAGACGTGTATACCATATGGTAATAGAGGAAAAGATAAGTGTAAGCATCCTAACACCAGAGAGTGCTCCACATACAAACTGCTTTTAGATATACAGATACAGAGTACAGACTATAACGAGTAACGACATTAGAGCTTTAATCACGGTGCTACAGAAAATACTGGACAGATTAAATGAGATGGACGTGGACAGACACAATAGGAAGCAAAGGTAGGTCTGATAATAAAAAGAAGAATTCCCCCTCAAGAAGGAAGAGGAATATGAGGAGAGCAGAAAGGTATAGAGAAGGCAAATCTGAGGCGAAGATAAGCACCCAACCGGAATAACAGGTAATGGAGAAGGTAAGGGTAGAGACAGAGGAGGTAACTTCAACTTCAACTGTGGAAGAGTATAAGCGAAAGCTCTGGAACATCGAGAGGTGGAAGTTTTGGAAAAAAGGACCGGTTATAATACATGGAAGAGTTGTCGAAGCTGAGGAGAAACAAAAGGAAGAAACAGGTAAAAAGCAGCACTAGTTGAAGCCGCTGGAAGCGTCCACTGAGAGAGAGAAGACAGCGGACGGGGATGAGGGAAAGGCAGCGGAGGAAGAAAAAGTGAATAGGTTGAAGGATGTGTCCGATCCTGGTCAGATATACAATAACTTTGAGGAAACTCTACAGCTGTCAAGGCTGGAAGAGCAGCAAACCCTCCACCTGGCCATAAGACACGTAATAAGAACTGGCCATGAGAAAGGTAATTCTATTGCTTTCGCCACCCCCAAGGCCTTGGACAGAATACAACTCAAGGCCATGAACCTACATACGGAGGCGGGACAACTACTGGAAAAAATTCACAAGATATTTGAAAGAAGGGACGAAAAGCTCGATGTAGAGAAGCTTTACCAGCATTTTGTAAAAGCAAACGGTCTCATAGCGTTTGACTCGAAGGAAGCTTGGTCCAAATGTTATGTTTTTACGCATAACCAATAATGGCCACAGTTGAAAAATTAAAGATTGGGGATTTGAATGCTATGTGGAGTGCGACGGTAATGGATGAGATCAGGAAGGTGGCGAAGGACCTGCAGATAGACATAGTCTGTCTGCAGGAACCGTATAGTACCCGAGGTGGGAAGATACCACAGATGCCGGTGAATGCGAGAATAGTGGTATCTGGGAAGTCACCCATGAGTGCAGTAGTGATCTTTAATAAGCATCTAACGATCACAAGTGTTGATCAATTATGCAACGAGAGAGTAACTTATGTTGAGGTAAGATCGAGAATAGGCACAGTCATTCTTGTCAATATGTATTTACAGTATAGAGACGATATAGAACCATATTTAGGAATGATTGAAGCAGTAGATGACGTTTATGGAGGGACTCCTGTTATTTACTTAGCTGATACGAATTCTAGGTCACCCCTGTGGTTCAGCGATGTGTGGAGGAGAGCGGATGGAAGGAAAGGAGGACATCGTGCCTATAAGAGGGGAGATAAATTGGAGGAGATAATTGCGGCGAGAAAACTTAGAGTGGCGAACCTACCAGGGAATCCACCACCAACATACCAAGGGAGAGCTGGGGCGAGTTCCAACATAGACGTGACATTCCAAAATCAAGAAGCTGGGGAAATGGTTGCTAACTGGAAAGTGCTGAACGGAGTGACGATCAGTGACCATAATTTGATCACCTTTGAAATAGAAATAGAAGGTAGGAGGTAAGATCAGATAGACATGGAGAAAAGGATAATATACAACATAAGGAAGGCAAACTGGAACAGGCTAAGGGGGCTGCTGGTGCTCCCGCCTGAGGTGGCTGAAGGAGGAAATGTCAATATTGCCGCCAAGGAGTTTACCATATCAGTTCAGAGAGCTATGCGGGCATCCATCCCAATGGTGAAGGATACATTTAATATAAACAATCGACCATGGAACGAACGACTTGGTAGACTTCCGAAAGGCGATGAGGGTAGCATGAAGGAGATATCAGAGGTCTATAGATCCTGCTAGTCGTGGACTGCTCCTCAATGGGTATAGACGGAAAAAAGAAGAGTTTGAATCTACCCTGGTGAGGATAAAGAGAGAAAGCTGGGAACGATATGGACAGGAGGAATTGAGAAGTAACGCATAGGGAATACCGTTCCAGATAGCTACAGGAAAGGTAAGGCCCCCAACAATTATCTCGACACTAAGGAAGCCGGGGTAGGATTTACATCAAACTGGGAAGAATCAGTGAGGCTGTTGATAGACACCCTACTTCCAGACGAAGACGGAGAAGACGAAGAAGGACAAGTGATAGCTAGACAGGACATGACGAGTAGCTACGACAATTATGAGGTGACAGATCCAGTAACCAGGATGAGGTAATAAGACTTGTGGCTGAAATGAAAAAGAAGAAGGCACATGGACGAGATGGGATCAGGGTGGAGGTCCTTCAACAGATCAGCGAGCAGGTAGCACCCTTCTTAGTTAGATTGATGAATGAGTGCGTGGCTCAGGGCCGTGTACCAAATGTATGGAAGCAAAGTGAGGTAGTTATCCTGAGTAAGGGAGAGGATAAGGATCCTCAACTCCCGAAATCGTACAGACCAATGTGTCTCTTAAATATATGCGGGAAATTGCAAGAAAAGATCCTGTGCAATAGATTGCAAAAACATAGAGAGGCTGTGGGGATGCATCAACAGCAGTACGGTTTCAGGAGGGGCAGGTCTACGGAGGACGCTATCTGTGAGGCCACGAATCTTGTAGATAAGGCTAGAGACAAATACGTTATGGGGATATTTCTGGACATTTTGGGAGCGTTTGATAACTTGTGGTGTCTGGCGCTATTCGGGAGGCTCAGAGAAATTAGATGTCCGGGGAACCTCTATAGGAGTCTTATGGACTACTGTAGGGGAAGATACGCGAACCTGAGATGTCCAGGAATGACAGTAAGCAAAAAACTCACGAAAGGATGTCCTCAGGGGTAGGTCTGTGGGCCGATCTTTTGGGACGTAGCATTCACTCGAACCGGGTTTAATGAAGATTGAGTCACTCCCTGAAACGGCGGGGGTGGTTGCCTTTGCGGACGATATACTCATAATAGTTGAAGCAACATCTAGAAGAGAATTAGAAGCCAAGAGTGACGCAGTTCTCACTGGGCTGAACTCTTGGTGTAAAAAGGTAAAACTGAGTTTAGCTCCTGCAAAGACAACTTACGTGCTATTCAGGGGAGTACTCAAGAGAAACCCGAGGGTTAAGATAGACGGACATACGATAAGACGAAGCAAGGGTACCAGATACCTGGACGTGGTGCTGGATGAGAAGCGTGACTTCATGACACACGTGGAGAACGCATGTGGCAAAGCTTTGAGAGCTATGAATAAGATCATCAACATAGAGCAAGGTAGATTTAAACTGTCTATGAGGTTGATCAGATTGTATCACCAGGCTATGTTGGTCTCCATTGTGTGTTATGGAGCTGGCGCGTGGGCTCATCAGCTCAGACAGGTAAGAATCAGAAGGAAAATCAGAAGCCTTCAGAGAAGTGTACTTTTGAGGCTATCTGGAGCGTACAAGACTGTTGCCACAGACGTTTTGTGTGTAGCCTTGGGTATCTGGCCCTTGGAGGAGAGCGACATTGTGTTGGATAAGGAAGGGGGATATGGAGAAAGTGGCTAATCTTACGAGAACAGGGATAACAACGGGACTTCAGGTCAGGAAATATCTGGAAGAGGAGTGGCAATACGAGTGGGAGCGGAGAAAAACAGGTAGAAGAACGCATAAGATATTTCCAAGCATTGCTGAACGGTTGGGAATGGAGTACCTGCAGCCCTCTCCAGGTTTAGTACATTTTATTACTGGGCATGGTCCATATAAGGCCGCTCTCTTCGCTAGACGACTGACGGATACAGGAATTTGCGATTGTAGTAGGGAGGCGACGCCGGAACACGTCGTGCTGGAGTGCATTGAGACGTTTGAAGATAGAATGAACCTACAGATACCGTTGCAAGCGAGCACGGTTTATCACATACTGCGTGACGTGTACCCGATGGTGTCTCCTGGATGCAATCGCGGATAACGTGTCTAAATACGAAAGAGATAAGTATTTAACTGCAATGAAAAATAAGAGGACAAAATAGACTGGTCAACTTAAGACAAGGGTACAGGACGGAGAGCGACAGTGACATGACAGTAGACAGTGACGTTTCAACAGATATGGATGACACAAAACAGTACGACGTGAATAAGTCAATAGGTGTGACAAAGACAAACTGGATTATCGGCTGACTGGGTAGAATGTGGTGGGGATCTCCAGGCAAACCGGAGCCTAGCTGAGGGAAGGAGTGCTCTCTGGACTCCAGTAGTGTGAACTGCTGATGAACTGGAGGGCGCCTTAAACCAGCCAGAGAGTACAAGATAACAACATCTTCAGACGGGAGAATCAACCCCTCACTCATAGGGTCCAGCCCACTTGGCGACAAGTGTGTGATGCTGGGCTGGAGGGCATCTGGTCCATCCACCGATCCATCGGATGACTGCTCTCAGTTCAAAAAATGGATCGGCGAAAGCAACCGAAAGACCCTGTAGCCAATTATAAGAAGGACTTGTTTTTAGGTTAAGTTAGCACTAAGCATTTTTATAAATCCTTAGGTTAAGTTAGTTGTAAGTCCAAAGGTGGTGATATTGTGGGTAGTAAGTGGAGCGAAATCTCTGGTAGGGCGCCTCCCCAGGCGGCTAGGAGGGGGATGTCCGTCCCCACTGGGGCTCTCGCCGATCTGGGGACTATTAGATCCAGAGCGCGGTGGGACACCCAGCGGGGCAGGGTACCGGGGCATAATATACCCGGGGCGTACCAACTAGTAGGTTAGGTATAGGAAAGAAGGACAAATAGGACTTTTAGATTTAAGTGTATTTTTTAAATTTATTATTGTATTTAAAAAAAAGAACGTAGCTAAAAGATGTAATGTAAATTCAAGATGTAGACCTAGGTCCCGAGCTACATGCAAGGAATCGGGATAAATAATGTAAATAATGTAAATAAATAAATTGCGTAAAATGCGTGGACAAGGATGACAATGTTGCGGACTTGTCGGCATCCAGACCAAGAACCTTAGTATGAACCTCCAGGAATTTTTTGTACCATGTAGTACCCACTCTATAGATGTGGTGGTAAATGATGCTTCTCTATCCTTCAACAAAGCCGTGGCCTTTTTCAGCACTGTGCAAGAAGTGTGTAATTGTAACATGTTGTTTAACTTTCAACACGTTAATACAACGAAACCCTGTAAAAGGTTAAAACTGTTACTACCAAATCTAAAAAGTTCTAATAATGTGTGACAGATATAGACTCACTGCGACATCACAAGTGAGGGACGCCCTGTTCTCAGCAAAAGTTGCCCCAGTGAACGAGGCAACACGACTTGGTAAGAACAACACGATCCATAGTTCCATCACCTGAGCCAGTCGTCGAGGAAGTGAGAGAGGCATCAGTCCAGAGGTTTACACCAAGAATTGAGTAGCGCTAGTTGTTGACAAGCATGATCTCTCATTAACCCCCCTTACTCCCCCTTTTCGTACATTGCCAAATTTTATTAGTACTGCTGGTATAAATGGGCCTTTCCGCGGTTCACGTACAACTATTATTTTGTAATCACTTGAAGGAGGAACTGCGGGAAGAGCTTCATAAGATTTAACTAGGAAGAAGTATGGAAGGCCACAATGTTTGAGGTGTCTGAGTCACCTCCTCGCCGCAGAGTTAAGCTACAGCAGATATTATAAGTATAGAGGAATCTTTGAAAGTTTTGTATGTCAGTATTTCTGAATAGTTTTCCTATGCCCTTCGGTCATAGTTTATATTGTTGAGCATAGTGCTATACTTTGTTCAATGTCCTTATGAGATAGTTTTTGTATGTCAGTATTATCGACTTGTTTCCCTGTAACATTATGGCATAGTTTATAACTTTAGGCAGTACCATTCTATGTCTATTAGGTTTAGTCGCAAATATTGGGGTTATGATTAGACTACTCAGACTATATGACCATGCTGCGGCTAGCTTAAAGAACAGAATTTAATATTGGACGAGACCAGTTTATCAATTGTTATGTTTCACGACCTAATTGGGTCTGTTACTGACATTTGTCTTTTATGAGTCTAACTCTGTACCGATTTGTGGTACGCAACCCGTGGAAGTGCTACCAGTCCATAGTAGTGGCCCGCGGGGCTTTGTCTATTGTGTTAGGTCCTCTTGTGGATCCTTTGACTTTAGTAAATCTTATCTCTATTATGGATAGTAGAGTTGTCCCATTAGCTGGGTAACACATTTATTGATACTATTGATTGCTCAGGCAGTACTTATTAGGAAGAGTCCGGCCATAGTATTAGTAGAATCTAGTTTTCCTGGTAGTTCTAATATGGATAGATATATTGTAGTTTTGCTAGGAGGTTATAATGTTATATTGCCTTACTGTGTTAACTCACAACGGAGTTAACTCTCGCTAATTAGTTCTTGCTAATTACCTCCCTTGTAGCTCATTAAAGTAGGACTAATGTTGTGTGGCTAAGTTTTGTGTATTTTGTTGAGAACAGTGGCTGCCAGTATCAGTCAATTAACTAATATTATACAATGATTAGTATGTATGTATATAGATTTGATTGCCACCACTAATTTATAGTAGCACGGAGCCGCTGCCTTTATTCCATGTGATAAATCTATATACACCTTGCTTTAACAAGTTACTAGCTTTCATAACAACACCTATTACCTATATAAGTGTGGGTAATAGGACACTCATAGGTGCTTCACACCTGATGCGCTTTGTCGATCTACATATATTTATTATTTCTCCTTTCATATTCCTATGTCTAAATAATGGATGGTTTGTATAGTTTCTAGCTGTTTTTCTATGTACTTCTTATTGACATGTTTCAATATTAATAAATTGATTTGTTAAACCTGCAATATATTCTTATTTCTCGTACTGTAAAAATAATGTAGCCTTAGTTATATAATAATTATTATTTTTATGCCTCTATCATCAATAGTTCGTGTAACGGAACACGTGCCATCTTTGACCACAAACCCCTTTAGTGAGACTCACTGGGAAAGTCGTATTGATGCTATAACTCTTTTTCACTATCAGGCTGGTGAAATTTACGATGCTGATGTATATTTGGTAAGAACACTGTGTTATGTTTGGCTGGAAAGATAAAGAGTTTCAAGTTTGTGTGTTGTCTAATTATTTGGCATGCAACTCTCATTATGATCAATCTAGTTAGCAAAATACTTAAAAGAGAAAATATAAACGTTTCAAAGGGAGTTGAGCAAACCGTAAAAATAAAAATGTTCTTGAAATAAATACGGTCAGAGAGAGGTTTTCAAGCGGCAATGGTTGATGTAAATAAAAGGGCTGAAACCCTTAAAATTGAAACAGTTTCCAGCTGAATTCCAGAAAAAATAATTGTCAATTTGACTCTTAAGTCACAAGGCAAACTAACTGTGTGTCCTAAAATGGCATTCAAAGACAACTTGTTTTTATATGTATTGAAACATGCTATCAAACCAGTAAATGAAAGCTTTGTCCAAATTGACATTGATAAAGACATAGTTTTATGTATGAGATTAGTAACTTTTCATCCCTTTCCTGACTTTTAAAGTGTATGAACTTGCAGATAGCACAAGCTGATAAAGAACATAGTGTAGTTAATGGTATGCAATTACATCAATAATGTTTGCTAATTTTTTTACTATATGATAAAGATGTAAATGACCCATTGAATGTATTAAAGCTTATCACTACCAACAATCCATATTTTCCAAATATAGTTACCAGATATAACAGTAGCGCTCTGAATTATATCCACCCTTCCAGCGACCATTGCTTCAGGAGAAAGTACCATGTCAAAATTAGAACTCATTAAGAACTATCCGACACCTTAGCTCAGTCGGTAGCGTGTCTGTCTACTGAGCTAAGGGTATCGGGTTCGACTCTCAGCATGACCAAAAAGTTATCATTGTTGAAGTGCGAGTATAACCTTTCACAGTGATGAATTAATGGCCGGGGGGACTGGATGTTGTGCCTGTCCTAGTCTTATGTTAGATTATAAGACATATGAAGCTACAACAGGCCTAGCAAGCTGGTAGTGGGTAATATATGGCTTGAATAAAAAACTGACCACAGGCTGGAAAAAGTAATGGATACAAAAAAAATGAAGAACTACTTAAGATCCAGCATGTCACAGGAACATATAGTAGGACTGACAATAATGTAATTAATTGGAAACTGCAGTTTTGATATAGACCTATAATAATTGTATGCATTGTATTATAAATTTAAATGGAGCATGTAATATGTAATAAAATTTAATTTTTTAATAGGCGAATACATAAGATATTGTAGACATTCTTAGAAAGATGTAAATGTGCCTAGCCTATGCTATGTTTGGATTTGTTAGATTTAGAGATTATTTTATGTTGGGGGGTGGGGAAGGTGGTAATCTTTATATCACGCCAAGGCTACGTTAATTTTGGGATTTCTAATTTTGGGTATAATTTTCGTATTTTCTTATAATATCCCGGAAATACAAGGGGGCACCAAAAAGCAATCCTGCCCGGGCGCTAAACTTATCTCGAGCCAACCCACAATGACCTTTTATAATACAATAAAAAACTGCAACATGCTTTTACGAACAGAGGCTACCCCAAAGCACTGGTGTGTAGTCATATAGATAGAGCTCAAAATAGTGGGCCCACAACATCAACAGGAACAAACAACCTCATCCCTCTGGTCACTACATACCACCCTGGGCTCCACAAACTCAACAATCTCTTGAAAACAGGTTTCCCCATAATGCAATCCTCCACCACTACACAACATATCTTCAAGGAGCCTCTAAAAAATAACCTATAAACAACCAGCCAATCTACGCAACTTACTTGTAAAATCCAAACTGCCAGACACCACGATTCAACCCGAACCCAAACAAATATCAGGTTCATTTCCCTGCAACAGCTCCCCCTGCAAAACCGGCACCATACATAAACCAACAAATTCGTTCTCCAGCAACATAACTAAAATAAATTATCCTATAAAAGGGCACCATACTTGTGATTCTGAAAACCTCATCTACCAACTGGAATGCAACCAGTGCCAAGCACAATACATTGGTCTCACAACAGAAACACTAAGAAGGAGAATGAATGGTCATCGACATGACACAAAAATGAAAAATAAAGATAAGCCTGTAGCATCACATGTCAAAACCCATAATCTGGACTTTAATCACTGTTACACAACCAAGGTGGTCAAATCCCCGAACAAATAAATATGCAACCCTTCACAACTAAGGATATGGGAACTGACCTATCAATATATCATCAAATCCAGACAAGCCCCTAACCTCAACATTAAATAATTTCTCTCCTTCCTACTAGCACAATTATTATTACATTCAATGTCACAATAATAGTAATAATACAGTATATAATACAATTTTTACTTTGTCTATCTATCTATTTATTCAAAGTGCTGTCATCTATATAGTGATATCATAACTGAAAAACAGTCAGCTGTGGACAATCAATCTTGCAGTTCAACCAAGAGCATCAGTCTACTCTCTTGACCTGATGAAGTTGTCTGTGACAAAAGCTTGTCCTTAAAAATGTGTTTGTGTGTTTTATAGTGTTCTATCTAAACAATTTCTACTCTAGTATCACCAAGGTAAGTGTGCTGGCTATCCCTCCTAATTTAAACCATGATTTTAGCCTAGTGCTCTATTCCAAATAACCTTAAATATCAATAATATATTTCCACTTAATTGATTCTGTTTGTGGTCTTTTGTTTTGTTTGTAACCACACCACTATCTTAAGATAATGAGGATACACATTTCAGTTTTGGTGAACTTCGGACATTGTGACCAGTGGTGTGTCATTCCAAAATCAAGAAAAATATAAAGGTGACACTTTTCATTAATCCTCAGAGTGCCTATTTTGGGTATGTTTTTAAAAACTATTATGTTGAGTCCGATGCCTTAAACCAGTGTTATTCAACCTGTGGTGTGCAAAGACATCTTGGGATAGGCTACTTAAAATTTTCAATAATTTTAATATTTTATTTTAGATTCTGACTATAGAATATGTATAACTTGCATTATGCACCAATAACTTTGGAGGTACAAAATTAAAGCGAAATTATAATATTTGGGGGTACACGAACAAAAAAGGTTGAATGAAAATACCTTAGACCCATGATTACTGGAGAGTAAATCTTTCAACTCAACCAAGAAATTTTAAACTTTAGTTGTTAACAAGTTAGGGCTTTCCTTAGGGTGTGCAGTTAAGACTGTTTTGTTTTTTACATCCAAAGTGATATTGATATATTACCTTATGTCAATTACCTTATGTATGTAAATATTATTTTTGTTTATCACAATATAGAACAAAATTATCAAATAAATACAGTAAACTAATCAGGTTGGCATGCCAAAAATAATTTTAAACAACATTTTTTTCTAGCTTCTGAGGAAAGGAGGGGTGAAGTTTCAGTACCCCAAACCCACCCTCGTTACTGCACCACTATAGAAGACAGCTAAGCACTACATAAATACAAGGAGCGTTACATGATATATATATATATATATATAAAATCAACTAAAAAGGCCTTAATTTACTGCAACCCTCTTCAGTGGCGGAATGGTCTCGTGTTAGACTGGCCCATTAATGAAGCCGATATTGGGGTTAAAAGCCCGGTCGGGTCTACCAAGAATGTTTTTTCCCACTCTCCTTCCACACAAATGCAAGTAGATCACCTCTAAAAATACTACCGTCCTCTTCCCTATTCATTAGAGTTTTTACAAGATAAATAACATGAACAGTAGCATTAAAAAATATATATATTGCTGTATTTTTACTAGGTCATTAAGAGTAGCCGCTTTTTGTGAATAAAATTGAACAAAGCTGAGAATGGTGTGCGACGGTTTAGAGGTACATATAAAATAAATGGTTCAGAACTCCATACGGACTTTCTCGCTCTATTGTTTAAAAAAAGGAGATATTTACTCACAACTTGTAATATATGCGAAACGAAATAGTATACACTTGCAAACCCAAACATAAATTTCACTATACTTTCATAAAACATTTTTTGACTCCCGGTTTTAAAAATTCTATAATTCTATTTTTAAAGAATTAATGTGCTCATTTGTATATTTGGACATAAAAAAATATTAATATTGGGTCCGTAAGGGTCAACACTTCGTATTAAAGTTTCGACTTCCGGTTACAATTTTTAACATTTTACTAGGGGCACATTTTATGGTTATCGCATTGCTATTAAATTTCTCATTTATATATTTAGACCAATAAAAAAGGTAAATATTGACCATTGAGTCTAAAATGATAGCGATAGATCATTGCTATACAAACATTTCCCCTAAGAGGTTAAGGGGGAAATAACATTAACTTTTTGAGAGACTTACTAATATTTACTTACTCTATGGCACTAGAGAATTATTGCGTTAAAACTTAAGTGGTATCTCTTCACATCTAAAGCTCACAAAATTTTATTCATTTATTTGCCAATATTTCACAAACTATTGGTTTTATAAAAATATATTTCAAATAAAAGTTTTTTATTTTTAATAGTAGCCTACTACGATTTTGCAATGATAAGTTATTTAGTATCTCAAATATTTGCGGAGATACAGAAATTTCCGCTTCTGTAAAGTACCCTAAAAGTAATTTTCATGTGAGAAATTAAAATATTCATTTTATTTATATTCTTAATCAACACATAGATATTAGTTTTAATCAATATTGTTAGAGCTGATTTTGAGAAAATCCATCTTTCCTCTTTTCGCCCTTTATTAAACTACTCTTAGTTATAGGGTTGGACAGACACACAGACAGACGGCATTGAAAAAACACTTTTTAGGGTTTGGGGGTCATGAAACGTCGACATCCATCAACATCTCAGGTTAGATTTTTTTTTACGGTCGTGATATTTACCTTTAGCCTTCAAAAAGTTAAAAAATATATATATTTGTGTATAGCTTGAAAAATATTGGTTTTATAAAAATATGTTTCAAATAAAAGATTTTTAATATAAATATACCTACATATTGGCAATAATAAGTAATTTCATAACTCAAATAGTTACAGAGATATGTAAGAAAATTAGAATTTTCGCATCAGACGGAACCCTTAAAGTCATTATGATGAACAATTGAGAGTAGCCATTTTGTTTGTAATATTGATAAATACTTATAAATGAAATTTAATCAAAATAGTTAGAGCCAATTTTGATACAGTTGATTTTTTCTCTTTTCACCCTTCAGTAAACTACCCTTCATGTTAGGGTTGGATATACAATTCCAAAAATCCCTCAGGGCAAACTGATTAAAACCCTAGATACCAAGTTTTAGCCCAATCCGGCAAACAGTTTAGGCTCCACTCCAAGGTACAGACAGACGGAAATTCAAAAACCACTTTTTCTGATTAGATGGGTCATAAAATGTAAAAATTTATCAAAATCCAAAATCTAGAGTTCTATTTTTTCTGACGATCACAACAGTTTCTCTTCCTGTAAAATAGTGAGACAGTAAAAGGTATATAAAAGATAAACCTCTTTCAGTAAAATTGCCAGGTGTCAAAACTCTTTGCATGCATAGATATAATATAAATATATTACCAATTTTTTTTATGAGATTTAAATGTGATCTCAGATGGCATATACAGTCAAAATGAGTTTTACTAAGAAAATATGTCAATTTTGTTAAATTTATTTGGTTGAGTTAACTTTATTAAGAATTAATTTAAGGTTTTGTACACAACAGAATGTCATACATAAAAATTGTCACTATAACAACAACAATGAATCACTGCCCTAAGTGAAGGCACATTGTAATAGTTGAAGCTTACTGTTAAGTAACAAGTATTTTACTTTATGTGCTGACTAACAAATACATAGCACATAGTTAATGTGTCAACTGACATATCAACATTATTGGCACATTGCAAAAACAAAACGGTCTGATCAAATCATTTCATAGCTAAATTAGCACCCACTTGAATTTAGCTGATGAAGATGATAAGAAATAAACCAATTTAGTTTTACAGTCAATGTGTTAAAATTACAATCATTTACAATAAATGTAATATATTTCGTCTGACCACCCGAATACCATTGTTCTTCTAACAAATTTGTTTTTAATGATACAAATAAATACATATAAATGTATGACATTATCATAATAGATTATAAATACTGTAAACACCATAAAAGATAATATACAAATATTTCTTATTTGTAAAGATCACAAAATTGTATTAATATATTTGCCAATACTAGAAACTATTGGTTTTATAAAAATATATTTCAAATAAAACCTTGGATCTCAAATATTTAGCAAATTTAAAATTTTAAAAAGTTAAAAATTTTCTTTGGTCAACTTTCTTTTAGTGGAGACTTTAAACTACTTTACACTTTGTTCCATATGAAGCCATGTTGGTAATTTCCCTTCATAAAAACTTATTAAAAAAAATGACTAGTCAAGTGTTTTGGTTCCCTTTAACACGTTTCTCGAGTTCCATCTTCTGCTGAAAATATAAAAATAACAATATCAATAATAAATCAAATGTTTAGGGAGGGAAACTCCAGCCTTGTAGTTTTTATAACACAAAAAAACGTTACTGGCCAAAACAAAGTAAATACTGTTGCAGTTGAATTAGGAGGATTACAAAACTTATTTTATAATGTTACCTGACTTTTCCAGGGTTTCCGAAAAATATTTTTCCAATTTTTACTGACTTAATTAATCCTTTTACAGTTTTCCTAAGAAGAAAACAATTTTTACATTTACCACACATATCACATATTAAAAAAAAAGTTTATAAGTTCTTAAAGTAATAAATGTTTTAGGTATTAATTGTGGCACTCAGGGGTGTCCCAAAAAATATATTTGAGGGGGAGGGGGGAATGAGACAATGAATTTCCCAACACTAGGCATTCTGAGGTTATAACAATTTCTAGGTGACAAGGGCAACATTTAGAACATCAGGGCAGTATTGGGGGGGGGGAAGGGTTTCTCAATACCTCCATTTTCAAAGCAACAATTATCTTCATGAAAAACTCTCTCTACCCTATAGCTTAGCTAATAGAGCCAAACATTTATGTTCTGAGGAAGAAAACCTTAAAAAGCAATGTCAACAACTTTTTAAGGCTTTCACAACCTGAGAATACCCTAAACCCCTAGTCAACAGTCAAGTAAACAGAGCCCTAGCCAATCAAGAATATGACACACAGCTCACCACCAAGTATTATGAAGGACTAGACAAACTCAAATTTATCCTAAACACAGGCTATAATATCCTAACCTCATCACCTCTCACACAAAATATTCTCAACAGTGCTCCAAGAATCACATTCAAACCCCCCCTAAATTTCCCCAACATTCTGGTTCACCCTAAATTGCACGACCCAGCCACAAACAACAAAAACATCAAGCCAAAGGTTATTATCTTTGCAACAAACCGAGATGCAGTACCTTCACCAACCTTCCAACTCATTCAACAACAGACTCACACAAATGGAATACCCCATGAAAGGTCACTGTGATTGCTCCACTGAAAATCTTATATACCAGCTACAATGAAACTACTGCATTGCTGAATACAATGACCTCATCACAGGAACACCCAGACAACGAATGAATGGTCCACGTTTTGATACCAACACTGACAAACCAGTAGCACTTCATGACCAAACACATAGTTCAGGTTTTGACTCACGCTATAGTACTAGAGTTATATGAGTTCTCTCCAATAGTTGCAATGCTTCCCAGCTTCATAGGTGTGAACTTGCTCACCAATATATTAACAAATCCTGGCATTCACCTGGTCTCAATCTTAGATAACCTTCTCTGCTTTTCTTCCAAGCAGGCATACTCACACCAACAACACGCACAATAATAACAGATAATATAATTTAATAATTAAATATAATATAAATACAACATTCTCTCCACTTAACAAGAATAAAGACACAAGCTTAAACAAGCACCTGTAGAATCCAAACCTAAACTTTTTTTAACTCAAAAAACAGGCAACAAGAGACACTCTGTGACCATGATCAACCTCTAGCATGCTGCCATAGTCCTGTCCGTGTTGACTCAAGAAACAGGTGACAACAGACACTCTGTGACCATGATCAACCTCTAGCGATGCTGTCATAGTCCTGTCTGTGTTGACTCAAGAAACAGTCAACAATAGACACTCTGTGACCATGATCAACCTCTAGCCATGCTGTCATAGTCCTGTCCGTGTTGACTCAAGAAACAGGCGACAAGAGACACTCTGTGACCATGATTAACCTCTAGCCATGCTGCCATAGTCCTGTCCGTGTTGACTCAAGAAACAGGTGACAACAGACACTCTGTGACCATGATCAACCTCTAGCGATGCTGTCATAGTCCTGTCTGTGTTGACTCAAGAAACAGTCAACAACAGACACTCTGCCACCATGATCAACCTCTAGCGATGATGCCATAGTCCTGTTTGTGTTGACTCAAGAAACAGTCAACAATAGACACTCTGTGACCATGATCAACCTCTAGCCATGCTACCACAGTCTTGTCTGTGTTGACTCAAGAAACAGTCAACAATAGACACTCTGTGACCATGATCAACCTCTATCCATGCTACCACAGTCCTGTCCATGTTGACTCAAGAAACAGGCGACAACAGACACTCTGTGACCATGATTAACCTCTAGCCATGCTGCCATAATCCTGTCTGTGTTTTAATTGTGAATGTTGAGGCCTCCAGTTTTCTGGTAAGTGTGTAGGTCTTGCCCTTCTATCCTCCTTTCAATGTTTTATTCTAAATTTAAAGAATATGATATTTAGATGCAGCTGACAAACATAATAGCTTGGCTAATTAATCAAAATAATTTATTGATATCTTATAAAACAGAATGTTATTATTAACAAACATGTCAACTACAATAATTGATTGTTAATGAATATAAAACATATTTTAAGTTGCTTAGTAATGCTAAATATACATTCTCTTTGGATAAACTAGCTCTGTACATAGGAAAGGTGGGCGGGACTTTATACACATTGTACTATGTGTATTGAAATTTTAGAAGTATTATTATAAATATATTAAATCAATTGTTTCCAATATTTTGCAAAGTTTGTTGCCAATTTTTGTCACTGGGACTATCACGACATTTTGATCACCAACAAATGTTTAAATCCTAGTTTATTTTATTCACTGCACCTATAACTGACCAAATTTAATTATATGTTGGGTAAGAAGACTTATATGAAATGTAAAAGTATTTGCTTGGAGAGAGAAGTGTAAACCATTTAGGAAATATCACCCCCTATACACCAGGACAAAATTTGAATCCCTGCCTCCTCGGTCACCAAACAAAACGAGCGCGAAGTTAAGCCCACATGTCCATCGATACTTGTTTTGATTACTATAAATTTCTTTTTAATAATGACTATACAAAAGTGACTTAGTTGTCATTAAAGAGAATCATCCAACCCAACTGTATTTTGGGTTTTTATCAGGGCCACTAACCCAAACTGCTTCCACCTCTACCCCCAGTCACACACACAATATAATAAGCTACAGTTACTTCCATTACTGTTTTCAGCCTTTGGCCAGTGTCACTTTTTTATTCAAGCCATATATTTTCCACTACCGGCTGACTAGGCCTTTTGTAGCTTCATTGCCTTATTATCTAACTTCATACTAGGACAGGCACAACATCCAGTCCCCGGCCGTCAATTTATCGATGTTATAGGATAAAACTATATTTTCATCAATGATAAATTTTCACCTATGCCAGGAATCAAACCCAGGACCCTTAAATCAGTACGTAGACACGCATCTGACTGAGCTAAGGTACCAAGCTAAATCTGATTTAAGAAATATATTTATTGTATGATCAACCAAAAATGTAAGTGCTTTTAAAATCATGAGCCATCAATTATTATAGTTGATAAAAACTAATAAGCTCTTTTTTTTTGGGATAGTATTAAATATTTTCTCTACCCACTATATTACCTAATACCATAGAATGAAAACTTAGTTATTCATACTTTTTTACAATATTTGAATTACGCGCGTTCTAATACACTAAGATGCTAGCACTGTTTGGTTTCAATGTCTGATCACTGGAACTGTGCGTGAGAAGTGTCAGAGGAACGCTCCTAAACCATTTGTGTGTTTTTTTAGTTAAGTCCCTTTTCTTGCCAGCGTGCGAATTTTATATTTTACATCTAAAAATGAATGATGGAGATGAGGTATGTAGAGAAAAAAACCTCAAAGGAGACCAAGAAAGAGATGGGAAGAGTAGATAACAGAAATATGCAAGTGAGAGGAGAATGGTGGAAGGATTGCGGAAACAGTTGTTGTTGATGATCACAAAAATATGACATACTCTGTGAAAATAGGCCACGGCCATGACGGAGAAATGAGGCTGTATATAATGACCCTGATTCTAATTTTGCTAATAGTTTGTAAGAATACAAACAACCCACCAGAGCAGTGAAGTGAGAACCTTAGCGTGAGGTGACTTACAATCAGTTTCGTCAGCTTTGTTTGTATCTTAGTCTTTCTTCTTAGCATCGACCTTCTCATCCTTGTTCCCACCTCGGCCCAACAGCTTGGCCAAGGAGTCCCAGATGCCTCCCAGGAACAGAGCACAAAACAGGTTCTCAAACGGCACAAAGGGGTCGTGGATTCCCAGCAACACTGACGAGAGCTACGAACAGTGACACACACAATTACAATACTATTTGTGTTTTTTTTATGTTTATATTAGGGCTGGGCCGATAAGCCCTTTTGCAGATACTGCTAATGCCAATATTTTGTTGCCGATAACCAATGACGATTTAGTTGTTTTTTTAAATGATCACTCAGTTAAATGATAAAATAACTAAACACCCATTTACAACATCAGTAAATTGGTATAGTATGATTTTGGTAGGAAGAACAGTACAAGTTAGTTACTAAAGTTACTAAAACAATTTTTATATATTCATACATCAAGTCATGTTATCTGCATCTGTCACTTTTGATAGATATTATCATTACATATAGAGTAACATAAAGTATATGGTAAAATGTTATCAGTGTTTGCCGCAAAGAAATATGTTAGAATTTTCTCTACTGTTCTTCCAACCAAAATCAGGGTTTACATCGGCATTATGCTTGAACGCGCTATAAGAACTGATCTTGGACAGCGCTCAGTAACTGGCATGCAGCCGACATCGCGCAACATAATATGATGTATTTTTAAATTTTTTTTATAAATCCACAACAAATAAAATAATACTGGCCCATCTAATTTTGTTTTTGATAATATTTTAACTTTATTACTTGAGGAAATCTTTATCGCTAATATATTTATCAAGTATTTCATAATTTGAAATAAGCCTTAAGATAAATAAAATTGGATGGTTTATTTAATTTATAATGTTAGTTTTGCTGTTTATTATAAAATAAAATAGCTAACGCAGAGTTAAAGAATTTGTGTTTACATGCAAGAGACTGTATTTAAATATTTTTGTTTGAACTATGAATTATATTTTCTTGACTTGAGAATTTTAAATATATTTATAGATTTTGAATTATCGGCGTAAAATAGCTGCATGATTAAAAACCAACTATCCTTGACTGATTGTGTCAATATTGGTCGATAAATCGGATCAGCTATCAGCATTGGTCCAGTACTAATTTTATATATATATATATATATATATATATATATATATATATATATATATATATATATATATATATATATATATATATATATATATATATATATATTCAAGCAATTGCTGTTAAAGCTATTGTGATTAACATGTCTTAATTAATTCCCAATATTATTTTGTTTCAATATACACCATATTAAATATGTGTGTGTGTAAACATATATATCAGGCATGATCAGTCCACATAAGCATTGAAATCACAGCTTGATTCCCTTCTTTAAGTGAAATGAGACCTTATTTTATGTTATCAAATATATTTTAGATTACAAACCTAATATATTTTATAATTTTTGCAACATCTTTGTTTGAGCTTCGTATTTGTCAAGCGTGGATGTGGGCGTGTTACTGCCACAAGGCCCTGCTAGAAGACAACTCAAACTTTCTTCTAAAGTATTCAAAATGGCATGAGAATGACGACAGGGAGAGGAGGAGGGTAGGGCGCAAGCAAGGCCGAACTGTAGAGGGAAAATAAGCAAAATTTGAAATGCCTCTAACTGCCGCATAGTATTTCGGCCAATGAAAGACAAGAATAGTAAAAAAAATCTACCGACTGTACTGAATGTTGAAGCATGTGTGGTGTCAATTTTACGTCAGTCGTTTGTTCAGGACTGCTCTAAGAGTTATAATATCAAATTGAATAGTAACTATCGCAGCTCAAATTAAATTTGTATTAAAAAACAAAACCAGCTATTTTAATTTTCAAACCATGTTATTTTCATTCTTAATGCATTAATGTTAATGTATTTAAAAAATATATTAATTTTTAATAATCTATTATATAATTTATTGAACTCAAATTCGATCTGACTCATTGTTCAGGAGATTTTTATGAAGCTCACTCAAGTTGGAGTCAAATGAACAAACTCTTGAGCTCACAGACTCCTTTTTTAAAAATTATCAAAGAAAAGTATACAATGAACAACTATAGGAAATAAAATGTTTGTAATACTTACTTACTCTATGACATTAGGAACTTGAAAGTTCATTACCGCACTTACAAAAGTAAGCCACCTATCTCTATCTTGAGCTAGTTATATCGGGTTCACCTCATTACACCCTATCCCTATCTTGAGATAGTTATATCCAGTCCACCTCATTACACCCTATCCCTATCTTGAGCTAGTTATATCTGGTCCACCTCATTACACCCTATCCATATCTTGAGATAGTCATATCTGGTCCACTTCATTACACCCTATCCCTATCTTGAGCTAGTTATATCTGGTCCACTTCATTACACCCTATCCCTATCTTGAGCTAGTTATATCTGGTCCACCTCATTACACCCTATCCCTATCTTGAGCTAGTTATATCTGGTCCACTTCATTACACCCGATCCATATCTTGAGATAGTCATATCCGGTCCACCTCATTACACCCTATCCCTATCTTGAGCTAGTTATATCCAGTCCACCTCATTACACCCTATCCCTATCTTGAGCTAGTTATATCTGGTCCACCTCATTACACCCGATCCATATCTTGAGCTAGTTATATCTGGTCCACTTCATTACACCCTATCCCTATCTTGAGCTAGTTATATCCAGTCCACCTCATTACACCCGATCCATATCTTGAGATAGTCATATCCGGTCCACCTCATTACACCCTATCCCTATCTTGAGCTAGTTATATCCAGTCCACCTCATTACACCCTATCCCTATCTTGAGCTAGTTATATCTGGTCCACCTCATTACATCCGATCAATATCTTGAGATAGTTATATCTGGTCCACCACATTACACCCTATCCCTGTCTTGAGATAGTTATATCCAGTCCACTTCATTACACCCTATCCCTATCTTGAGCTAGTTATATCCAGTCCACCTCATTACACCCTATCCCTATCTTGAGCTAGTTATATCTGGTCCACCTCATTACACCCTATCCCTATCTTGAGCTAGTTATATCTGGTCCACCTCATTACACCCTATCCATATCTTGAGCTAGTTATATCTGGTCCACCTCATTACACCCTATCCCTATCTTGAGCTAGTTATATCCAGTCCACCTCATTACACCCTATCCCTATATTGTGCTAGTTCTATCCAGTCCACCTCATTACACCCTATCCCTATCTTGAGCTAGTTATATCTGGTCCACTTCATTACACCCTATCCCTATATTGTGCTAGTTCTATCCAGTCCACCTCATTACACCCTATCCCTATCTTGAGCTAGTTATATTACACCCTATCCCTATCAGATTAAGGTCTGACTCAGGCTGTATCTGATTAGTCAAGTACACTTGACTTGATGAATGTACACTTATCACACACTTTAAATCTAACACTGCAACAGACTATAAAGATGGCATACTAATTTTTCCACACCCTTGAGTCCGCAGTGCTGCTTCCTACCAATCAGGTTAGAAACTATTTTAAATGCCATTTATCAACCCATTATCACAGATCACATTACTCTATGAGCTCTATTTCTACCAGACGAAAAAATAAACAATTGCCAGTCAAACATCGCATCAAGGGCGTGTCAAGGGTGACTTGCAGTCGTCCTTGGCCTCAAGGGTGTGTGAGGGGTGCATTGGCACACTTCGTTACTATTCGGGTGGATCTACACTTGATCACGTTATTACCAATGTAACTATCAAGTGAACGTCAAGGGTCGATGGCGCATGAAGTAGACTATTCGGATACAGCCTCAGTCTGACATGATAGCCAGTCACATAACATACATGGTTAAACATTCAGTAAAATTCAAATTATTGCTATAGGCCTTTAATATATTTTGTAATAGATTTGAGAATACAAACTTGAATTTGAGTTTTGAAATAAAATATTGGACTTAAGTTTTAAGAAAAATAAAACTATATGGGCCTACCCATCTTTATTAATTATATGTGTGGTTTCAAACTGGTTCTGTTAATTCATAGTATATTCTGGTAGAAAGGACCTTATCTGACATATTATTATAAATGTTACTAAAACTACTTAAATATATACATAAACAAAGTTATGTTATCTTCATCTGTTACTTTTAATAGATATTATCAATACCTATAAAATATCATTATTAATATAGTAAAATGGATAAGAGATGAAAGACCGGTCAAGATGATGATGGTGCGAGGTTTATGAGAAGTATGTGGAATGTCACAAGGAGAGATAGGTTAAGAAAGGAGGTACAAGAAATACCAGAAGTAAAAAGATATAATGAGATAATAGAGGAAGAATAGCGGAGGTACAGAGGAAGACTGTCGAGATATAGAGGAAGATGGAGGCACTTTATTAAACTGACCCTGCCAGAGGACAGAAACATTTCTAGACAATGCTAATGAATCCATTAAAATGCATCAATGTTTACATCAAAAGAATATTTTGACATTTTTTTAAGAGGTTTCTTACTATCAGAATCCTAATATACATACATTAAATGCCATTTTCAAAATGTGCTTTAGGACAACCGCACGGCTAGTCTACCACGCATTTGGTCACAAATCAGAAAACATTGGTTAAATTAAGTCTTTTTACACAATTAATGAGTGTTAGTCTTGACATGAGACTTTTGATATGAATGCGCCTCCTCTATGTTTTCTTAGAGGTTTCTTGATGGCTGGTGGTTGTCATCAAAGAAAGATAAGGAAATCCTTCACAAGAGTGTTATCTGCGACCTGTATCTGATGTAAGTTAAGATGGGGTGCTAGTGAGTGGTAGTTTAGGGCAGTATTTTCGAAGTTTTTATAGCATAAACATTTATTTGGCCAAAATAAATCAAATATTTCTTCTATAGAAACATAGAGGTTAGTTTTCCGCACATGCTAATCTCAACAGTTATTTAATATCTGTCAAGGGTGTCCTGGAATTTAGTGACAACTTTTTCTCTGCATTTAAAAAGTTTGTCACCAAATGCCGCTATGATTATGGTTACTCTCCTTCTCTCAACTAATAAATATGCTTCACATATTTATTAGTTTATCTATGATATGATTAATATTCACTTTGTTGTAAATTTGAATCAAGCGGGAGGTCTTCAATCTCTTCTAGAATGCGTGGCGGAGATTGTTTTCTCTGTCACACATACGCATTCTTTGTTCGTGTTTTTTTTTTTTGTGTTTTGTGTACGCGTCCCTGACGCCACTCAAGTCTGGTCTCACGAGATATTTGGTCGCCATGTTTTGTTTTTTTCTCTTTTCTGAGTTCTACTATGAACCAAACATTACAGCGTGGTAGACTTGTCACAGGTATTGAACATGGCTGTGTGAAACCTCGATAAGTAAACAGCTTGAGAGATAAAGAAATTATCATGTTTAATTACCACTGTAACTTACCTTGAAGTAAACAAAGAAGATGACAATACCAAAGTACACAAGAGCGTGAGGGGCCGAGATGATGTCGGTTTTTTTGTCCAGGACAAAGATGATGGACGCAACAATACACGCCTTTGTTGGGCTGAAACATATAATTTGGTTTCTGTGAATCAATAAGAACTTAAATTATTAACTAAAGATGGGTTGACTCCACTTTTTAATTAAATAGAATTATGGAACCAAATCTTTAAAAAAAAAATGATAAAAATAAGTGTTGGCTTGCCGACATTGGTATACTTTTTCTTAAATTCTGATTGCCTATGTGGTATAGTGGTCAGAGTTTCTGGTCACAGGTCCCGGGTTCGATCCCCGGCGCTTCCAGATTTTCTGTAAAGCACTGGGTCTGGAACGAGGTCAACTCAGCCCCGTGAGGACAATTTAGGAGCTACATGGATGAAAAAGTAGCAGCTTTCCTCTAGAAAACCGAGATTAATGGTTGGAGGGTTCATTGTGCTGACTACATGAGAACCTCTATCCAAAGAAGTTGACATTATGACTTGATTTTAGGCTGATGCCATGAAGTTTTTTTTAAGTTGTGAATTAATTATCTAGAGCAGGGGTCTCTAAACTTTTTGGTATGCAGTAGGGGTGTGCAAAGTCCACTTTTTCAATTCGAAGCGAAATCTAATCGAATAAATAAAATATTCTCAAAGCCGAATCTAAGTTTTAATATTTTCATTTAGTTGTTTTATGCTTGAAAAAATATCATATTGTGGTTACTTATATTACTTTAGGCACTGAAATTACTTGGAAAATGTTTTATTGTACAATTGTTTGTGATATTTCGTGTTACTCTGACAAATAAAGTTACTATCCCAACATACAATTAAATTTCTTCAGATTTATTCCATATAAATATTAATCATCTACAAAACAGCTCAAATGGCAATATCTGAACATAAATGGAGTATTTTAGCTGTCTATGTTTTAACTGGCGAAGCTTCGAAGCCAGAATTTGTTTCGAAGTAAAGTCGAAGCTGATGTTTGTTTCGAAGCGAAGTCAAAGCTAATGTTTGTTTTGGAGCCAAGTCGAAGTTTCGAAGCTTCGCACACCTCAAGTATGCAGGCGCCATAACATATTTTACATATTTTCACGAGCCAAAGTAGCGTTCACTCGTTCTTCAAGTAGCAACATTTTTTACCTGAATGCCTTGACATGTGCGAACAGATCACAAATCAAATTTGTTTCAATCCAATTGATTCATATGGCAGATTAATTCTGCAAAAAAATGCCACTTTTCAAAGCCAGTCAATGTTTGATAAAAGTGACTGAAGTTGATTCGTCTCTGTGCGAAACGAATCAATATATATATATATGTATATATATATATATATTTACAGTAAATAGTCAATATAATTACTTATTTTTAAAATTATGTAGCATCATTCATGACTTTCATTTTACAGCCCTCTTTAGGGAGACTTGGAACTACCTAAAAATCGTCACAAGCTGTTCTGTTGTAGGTATAGGGAGTAACACCGTGGTTTGAGGTCTTTAACGGCACCTGCGACTGAAAATGAGGGTTTGCAATTCCGACAGCACTCTGGCTTGGTGTCATGTGCGTGCCGACAGTAACTCGACATATCATATATACTGTTTGGTTAAGATATAACGAAGAAAAATAATTAATTTGTTTTTGATAAAAATCTTGGGGCGGACCAGATATAATCTTGTGGCCCGCGGGTCATAGTTTGGAGATCCCTGGTCTAGAGTCTGGTTGTTAGGTTTTCCCTATTATTATTTTGGGCTTCCCCTATAATAGCTTCTAAAATTTAGATTTTATTGATTTATTTTTTAATCTCAAACATAACACTTTTTTTTAATCCTGAAGTTTTGAATATTTTTAAGGATACAAGAGATTCTTGGATTCAAAGGGTCCATCCATAAAATTAATACAATTTTGGCCAGGAATATCTAAATATTCTAGTAGCTTCATAGACATTTGTACATCTTTGAATGAAACTAATAGTTATCTTATATTTAATTTCACTATCTTTAGAATAAACTTAAGTTTAGCAAACTGATTCTAGAGTACCTTTAGGAAATACATTCACTCTCACAGGATGTCTAATGAACAACTCACTCTCACAGGATGTATAATAGACAACTCACTCTCATAGGATGTCTAATGGACAACTCACTCTCACAGGATGTCTAATGAACAACTCACTCTCACAGGATGTCTAACGAACAACTCACTCTCACAGGATGTATAATAGACAACTCACTCTCACAGGATGTCTAATGGACAACTCACTCTCACAGGATTTCTAATGGACAACTCACTCTCACAGGATGTCAAATGAACTCACTCTCACAGGATGTATAATAGACAACTCACTCTCACAGGATGTCTAATGGACAACTCACTCTCACAGGATGTCAAATGAACAACTCACTCTCACAGGATGTATAATAGACAACTCACTCTCACAGGATGTCTAATGGACAACTCACTCTCACAGGATGTCTAATGAACAACTCACTCTCACCGGATGTATAATAGACAACTCACTCTCACAGGATGTCTAATGCAGAGGTTCCCAATTTTTTTTTGCCACGGAACCCTAATTGATCATACTTTTTTTGGCGGAACCCCATTTTGATAATAACAAAAGTGATTGTACATTGTAGTGTAGTTTGAATATTTTCATGTTTGACATGAAAAGAAAGAATAATTATAAATAAAAAATAATTATTATAAATATTATAAAACATTTATCGTACAAAAAAAAGTAACTATTTAATGTGAAGAATGAAATTTTTTCACATATTTACTTATAATAGCACTAAAATTAGGCTTAATGTCTGACAATTGAACGCGAAGATCTGGAGCTGCATCCAGTCTGTTTCTGTACTTGTTTTTGGTGTAAGCGTAAGCTGAAAAACCAGTCTCGCGTCGGTAAGTCGTCACAAACGGAAGCAGAGCCATAATAGCCTTTTCAACAACTGCAGGGTATTCATCTTTAAGTCCAATCCAAAAGTAATTCAAATTAGAATCTTCTGATTCGAATTTTTGTTTTAGAAGGGATGAACACTTAATGTCGATCAAATTCTCATACTGTGACACAGTTAGCATCGATGGTTTGATTAGATTTGCGAATGGATTCTGTACCCAGGTGATGTTATGACTGTTTTCTACGAACGTTTTAGTTAATTTTCAGACAGAACTCGGAACCCCTTTAACCCTTCCACGGAACCCCAGGGTTCCGCGGAACACCTTTTGGGAAACGCTGGTCTAATGGACAACTCACTCTCACAGGATGTCTAATGAACAACTCACTCTCACAGGATGTCTAATGGACAACTCACTCTCACAGGATGTATAATAGACAACTCACTCTCACAGGATGTCTAATGGACAACTCACTCTCACAGGATGTCTAATGAACAACTCACTCTCACAGGATGTCAAATGAACAACTCACTCTCACAGGATGTCAAATGAACAACTCACTCTCACAGGATGTATAATAGACAACTCACTCTTACAGGATGTCTAATCGACAACTCACTCTCACAGGATGTATAATAGACAACTCACTCTCACAGGATGTCTACTGAACAACTCACTCTCACAGGATTTCTAATGGACAACTCACTCTCACAGGATGTCTAATAGACAACATTTTTGGAATTTCAGTATATCTTCAGTATATCTAGGCTAGTATGTTTTTATTTTAAATTCAGTATACATGAAACTGTATATACAATATACTCAGCAGTCAGAACAAAAAGTCACTTTAAATGTTCATGAAATATATTTTTATTTTTTCTGTAATCACGCAATGCCATTCATGTTACAACTTACTCCTTGGGAAAATGAAGATACAACCAGATATACGTATATAGTTCAGGTGAAGGAGTTAAGCAGGGATTCAATCCTCGGCTCTTCTCTAAAAGTATGATTGGTAATGTGATTGTGTATTCCTCGCCAATGAGGGGTTCAATGTTTAAAACAAAAAATCTTGACAATTTCCAAACACACACATACAAAAATAAATGTTTTGTTAGGTACAACCATTGTCCTCTCAAGTTTAATTAGTATATGAGGTCCTGAGAAGACAGACATTTTTAATACCCTGTTTACATTAGTTCAAGGGAAAAGAAAAAGGTCTTGAGGTTTGAGTAAAAGAGAAATAGTATTAACAAAGTTTGGAACATATTCTCATATTAACTTTAAAATACTATAGGTCAATTTTCATAAGCATAAAATGATGCAAACTGCCATAACCAGCATTTAATTCATTGTGAATAAGCTGAATATTTTTCCGGTATGCAATCCGAATGAATGTTTTTTTCCCCAAGTATTTCCAGTACCAAAAATATAACTAAGAGTATTTATAGACCAAACTTTACTTAAAATAACATTAAAATGTTAGTGAAAATGTAAATATTACTCACAAACTGGGCTGCATGAACTCCATTGCCGTAGGTGTCCAAACTCCCCGGATGAGTCTCTCAAACAGTTTTGTAAATCCTGCTCCATTTCCTGTTGAAATCAACAAAAACATGAATTACTAGGCTTGCAATCCTTTTACTGATATTAAAATTCCCTGTTTTAATCCAGGTTTTCCTCAAAGAATTCTCTTTTTACCAGATATGAAGTTAAACATAGGAATGGTTTTCTTTTATCGAGTGATTATTGCGAGGTCATGTAGTTAATGTATGGTCTGGATGATATGATTCTGATTGGGAAATCGGTGTGTTTGAGTCAGCGTGCTTAATTATTCAGTTCAATTTGTCTTCAAAGCACAGGCATACTATTCAAAGATTGCAGTTAAATGTTCCAAATATTTCAATGCTTTTTGATGGGTTTTTTTTTGTGAAATTCTTTGGGCGTTTTATAGACAGGAAGCTTTGTGCGCAAAAAAATTACAAATGAACCAGGTAATGCAATCCATTGTATAAAATGTCAATTTTATTCATGTTCACACGTGTAATCACTACCAGTTTGCCGCTTTATTTTTTTAGAAGAAATTGGTGAATAAAATACAGAATTACCCAAGGCCATAGCCAAAAGGTAAGGGGGGTTTGGGGGTTAAACTCCCTCCCCTAAAGTTTACAAAAAAAGTTGCCTAATTTACAGATTTGACAAAATAAAAATATATGATTATATAGCTTGTCACACCATTCTAGTGTTTATATTATACTGTTCATTAGTCAGACAACAAGGTAGCGTAGACCAAGACAAAATATTGACAAAGGATATATTATATATTCACATCCAATGTCCATTTCCTGTGTTTGTCCTTAATGTTAGTCCTTTTACATGTTCCTATCCAAGTGTCAAATCATCATTTATCGATTTCCTTTTCCTCCCTTTTGTGTTTTTTAGTCTCCTCTTTTAGGAAGTTGTGTTGTGCGTTTCACACTCCTCCCTGATGAGTTCCGATAGAATGAAACCTAGGTCGGGGGATTGGGCGGTGACGATCGATTTTCTTTAAGAGGCAGCCAATACCTCTTTGTCCAGTGGCAGCACTGTAAAGTGTGAAACGTGTTTTTTTCATTGTGGAAGCCATATTGTGTTCGTTCCCTTTTTTATGTTTTATATCCACCTTTCATTTACCTTCTTCTAAATATACATGACAAAGGAAAAAGGAGGTATTAATGAAAGTGGGAGGAACTGTGGAAGAAAGAAGGTTTTTGATATTCGGAAACAACAAAGCATCTTTAGAATGGTATTTCCGAGAATATGTCACAAATGAGACAGCGAAGAAAAGAATGAAAAGGTTCGGATCAAAAAAGAAGGGGGGTAGGGTAAGATGTCCAGTATATTCACCATAACTTTTTACCTGAATGACAGTTCAAAAATCATATGTTTAGGTTTTGGGTTGCCAACACTTGTAAAAGATCACTGTTTTGTTATAAATGATAAGCTTTTTAATTACATGTTATATTTTACATTTAAAATAAAGTAAACTTGAGTTTTCTCACATTATTTTAAACATAATTAGTACTTATTCTTTGTTTTGGAATGTTATCTATTATGTGTATATAGTGCATACATTAATACCTTTTAATACAGGCATCGTATTTACTTGGAAAAGAGAAAATGTTTGTCAATTTTTAAATATATGATAAATTATTGTATTATTATTTTATTGTATTTCAAAATATTTAACTGAATAAAATATTTTTTACCACTGTGTGGGTGCACCATTGTAAAGAATTTGTTTGTGTCATGATCAATCACATTGTTTTAATTCATCAGTCGCCATTTTGAAGCTATATTTGTTAGACCTTTTGTGAAAGTGCTGTCAATACATAATTTTTGTGAGTGGAATAAAACGATAAATAAGCTTTATGCCTGACCTCAAATAAATATAAATTATATTGACCTAAATTACTGTGACTTACTATAATATTCATACATTACCATATGTTTTCATTATAGTTATCTAAAATGACAGATGTCAGCTGTTGGCGTAAGGATACATTAGGGACTATTTCTAGTAACTTTGTGAGCTGTCATTCAAGTAAACTCGAGTGGTGAATGTACTTTATGAACACCCAACTTGTTGCAGTTTGCCAAAATATAAACAACCTACCTGGAGATAAGAACATGTTATAAATACTGTAACATTTAAACATTTTTAGTTCTGCTTATTTAGTGTGCCGTGTAGACTAGTGTTAATTAGTCAATTAGTGTGTTGTATACATATTTCGAATGCCAACTTTTGTTTTCTACATTAACACTATGAATTCCAGTAAACAAACAAAACCATCTGGTCTATGATTGATTTTGTAGGAAGAAACTTTTAGGAAATACAAACTTTTTGCTGTTAACATTGATCACATTTTATTATTTATAAGTCTTAATAACAGTGGCGGCAGAACTGGGAGGCAGCATCCCCTTGGAAATAATTTGCCATTTCCTAGGATATATTCCTCTCTCCCCCGGAATACATTTCTAATCCTTTGATATTTGAATATGAAATAGAAGGATGGATTTAAGTAAAACTCCAAATAACTTCGAGTTGCATGCAATTTTGAAGAATTTTCACGCAAGGACCACTCAAAATAATTTCTGAGCATATTTAATCTTCAAAAGTTTATTGGTGGAAGAGTACCACAAAAATCTAATTTTTGGTAACGATTCAGGCAAGAAGCAATCTAAATATCTTCTATAAGCATCAGAATTTCCAAAAATTTCTGGGTGAAGACCTCTTCAAATAGCTTTTAGGAAATCTAAATTAAAAACAGATCTAACTAAGGACCATTTAAAATTTCTTCTAAAAGTTTCCAAATTTCAAAAATTTCCCAAAGGACTACTCCAAATAACTTATAGGATTTTTAAAAAAAGGAGGAAGGACAACTTTAAATAGATTTCAAAAAGGTAAAATTCTGAAAATTTGGAATAGGAACACTCCAAAATAATGACAGTGAAACCGTTTAGTTGAGTTTAGGAGGGGTCAATGCCCCACATTAGACACTTGAAGGATACAGGGGAAATAAGGGGAAATTCATATTACACAAATTTTTAGGACAATAACTTTTATGTCTCAAACCCCACTAATAATCGGAGCAAATACTTTTTTAAATTAATTTAAATATGACAGAGATCTCTTTTAGCCATAATCTAAAGTGTATTAGAAAGGTCTCATGATTGTCTAACAGATGGCAGCACTTACTTAACCCTTCGTTGGTCTAGGGGTGAGCTCACTACTTTTTTATCCGTCTGGAATTTGCGATGAAACAGCGTAGGAACAATGAATCTCAGTATAGCTGCCTGTTTGAATGTTTAGAGTGGGGGCATGGTTAAGATAAGATGACGTGATACCTTCAGTCTGTATCATACCGTCATTCTGTGAACGTTGTCTTATTAGTGAGTGCGGCGCTCACCCTCGACCGATCGTGTTATTATTTAAACTTAAAATCTTACTGTATGTTTTTTATTTTATTTTTATTTACGGTGATTTTATTATTGAAAATGGATCAGGAATGTCAAATTAATCCATGGCTATTAGAGGACTTGGTCGAAGGCCTCGATATTTCACTTGATGAAGACAACTCCGAAGATTCAGACGTAGAGCAACCAGCCAACAGTGAACACGGCAGTAATTCTGAAATGTCTGGGAATTACATAGGTCAATATTAACCCGAAGGTTCCGGGTCGCATTATTTTGGGTGTGATAATGCTACTTTGTGGAACGTTCATCCCCCTCCTCTCAGCAAATGCTGGAGACAAAGAAACATCATCATACATCCTCCTGGAGCTAAGAGAACAACACGCTAAAACTATTTATGAATCTTGGTGTCTTTTTCCCCCAGATAATGTGTTAGAAGACATAGTGTGTTACACAGATGATCAGCTACGTAAAGTAATAACTAACTATACCTGAGAAAATTATGTTGTGAACAGCAACATTGACTAAATTAAAGCTCTAATGGGTTTGCTATACTTGGCTGAGAAAATGAAGTCATCTCATTGTATTGTAGAAGATTTATGGGCGAATGACCCGACAGCCCCTGAAATTTTTCGTCTTGAGATGTCGTACAAAAGATTTTATTTGTTGCTAAGGGCTCTTTATTTTGATAACATAAAAATAAGAGCCACAAGAAAAGCCATCGATAAACTAGCTCCTAACGGAATTATTCGAGAGTTTTGTTCAGCGCTGTCCAGACTATTATTTAGTTGGAGAATATGTCACAATTGATGAGATGTTAGAGTCATTTCATGGAAAGTGTAGTTTTAGGCAGTACATGCCTAAAAAGCCAGCAAAATATGGGCTCAATATATTTTCATTGGTAGATTCGTGGATGTTTAACACATTGAAAATGGAGGTATATGTTGGTATTCAACCAGATGGTCAATTTATCTCTGATAATAAACCAACTAGTGTTGTAAAAAGGTTGATAGACGAGGCTCGACCGACGGAGGGTTGGTTTGAATTTAAATTGGACTCTCCCCCGTTTTCACCTGTACCTGCCCAACTCACAGGTGGTTCATCGAGATATTAGATACACGTTCACGCTCAAACCAGAAAATGCATTAAAGTCCAGCTTTCTGCATTCTTGACTTGACAGCAACAAAGATTTTCTCAATATCCGCTGTTTTCTGATTAATACTATGTAAAACTGCACCAGGGTCTGACATCTGGGGCAAGGTGTATTACCTATCAAAGTTACAGTCCAATTTTCATAGGAACAGCCTTAAAGAAAATATCTATAATATCTTAATATCTATAAAAAGTGATGGCTGCAGATCACACGACTTTATATATGAAAGTAGATCTAGTAACTATTTTTAATATTAAAATCAAAATGGGTGTCATCGATGGGATTGGCCAGGCTCTTTAATGTAGCGAGTAATGTTCACCTTCAAATGTTGATAAATGTTTGAGTGTCTAATAAGCGTACAGTCCAAACTTCTTAACAAGCGCCTTTCTTTACAGCTATAAAGGTTACTAGAACCACTTTCACGTATTCATAAGTTAAGTCACGTGTTCTTATAAGCTGTCATTTTTAGTAGATCAATAATAAATATAAAATATATTATCAATTTTGACTGCAAAAAAGAGTTTATATTTTAAAAGACTCTTCTAATGAAAGTTGAACTCTAAATTGGTGGTGTACACATATTAACTCGCCCTGAGCTTGAATTGGGCAAGGACTGGCGTGGTAGTCTCGCGGTCATTGAGGAAAACATTTATTTTAGAACTATTACAGGAGAAATGAAGTGCCCTTGAAGTGCCCTTGAAGTGTTGTACAAGGAGTACTTTGTACCCATTGTCACATATACAGCAGAAACATGGACAATGAATGTAAGAGAGAGTAGGAGAGTGGAGGCCATAGGAAAGAAGTCTGTGAGGAGCAACAGAAGTACATGAGATAGTAGAGGAAGCAAGAATGAGATGGTATGGGCATGTAATGAGGATGTGGAGTACATGAGATAGTAGAGGAAGCAAGACTGAGATGGTATGGGCATGTAATGAGGATGTTGGAGTACATGAGATAGTAGAGGAAGCAAGACTGAGATGGTATGGGCATGTAATGAGGATGTGGAGTACATGAGATAGTAGAGGAAGGAAGACTGAGATGGTATGGGCATGTAATGAGGATGTGGAGTACATGAGATAGTAGAGGAAGGAAGACTGAGATGGTATGGGCATGTAATGAGGATGTGGAGTACATGAGATAGTAGAGGAAGGAAGACTGAGATGGTATGGGCATGTAATGAGGATGTGGAGTACATGCGATAGTAGAGAAGGCAAGACTGAGATGGTATGGGTATGTAATGAGGATGTTGGAGTACATGAGATAGTAGAGGAAGGAAGACTGAGATGGTATGGGCATCTAATGAGGATGGAAAAAGACAAAATGCCGAATAAAATGTTGGAATTGAAGTAGGTAGGAAAAAGACTGCAGGGGAGGTAAATAAAGAGATAGGAGGAGTAGATAACAGAAATTTGCAAGCGCGAGGAGAGGAATGGAAGCAAATAAAGAAGGAAGAAAAATGGAATGATATATTTCCACTAAAATCTACTTAGTATTTAATTATTATTTAAAGATACACCTACCTTTTAATGTTCCGATGAGAATCATGATGATGTATGCATTGGGATATAGTTTAGCAGCATGAGAAACACCGTCATACACCTTTTTACATCTGTAATAAAACATTTGACTCATTGATATGGACAATGAAACTGGACAGGAATGGCTAATTATTTGTCAAATAAACACTAATTCCACCAGAATACAGGGCCAGTTTCAGAGTCAGATTTAGTACGCCTCAAGTGCGGCGCTATACTAAATACAAGACGTCACCTACCTGAAATTGAATGGAATGGGCCAGTTTCATATGCGAAACTGGCCCATTCCATTTTGGTCTAGGTAGGTGTCGTCCTGTATTTAGTATAGCGCCGCACTTTAGGCGTACTAAATTTGACTATGAAACTGGCCTATAGTCTACCCTGATAATTATAACTCTCCCCCAAATTTAGAGAAAGCATTGTACTAATTAAAATTTATTACATAGACTCTATGACGAATCTTGACGTTTTTGTGCCCTCAAACCTCAAAAAAGTGGGTCTAGCAATTCTTACTGTTCCTGGGGCTACAACCAAAACAGTTGGATGGATTTTACTCAAATATTTTATTCATATAAATTACAAGGTCATACTAGGCACAATTTTTCTATCACTGCGTCTTACTACTTGTTCATGTTATATGCATAAATTATAATTTCTCTAATGGGGTAGGAATAAGGAAAGTAGCATTTTAGTGGTAATCTACTCGCATTTGTGTGGAAGGAGAATGGGAAAACATTTATAAAAGAAAAACATAGTCAGTACACCGGACTGGGATTCAAAAACAAATCTCCCCGTCATTAGTAAGCAAGTCTTAAACGAGAGTGACACCTTAGACCATTCAGTCACTGAAGTAGGTTTTCCTTATTTTTATTTGATTAAAAGTTTTCCAAAAATAACTCTGATGATTTTGTTCAACATGTATATCCAGGGAGTGTTTTACATAAGAAATAACACTATTGTTTTTTGGAGGGGGAAATCATTTAAGTGTATTTTATTGACTAATTTTTGAAAATAAATAAATATATATATGTATATAATTTTTAAATGGCTCAAATGTTGTTGTAATGATTAATAATAATGTGTGTTTAAAAATATTTGAGAGTAGTTTACTTATAACTGATTTATGAACATTTTTTCACAAACTATAATAAGCTAGCTGATAAAGTAAGTAGGATTGTGTCTTGCCATTTATTTCCTATTCAGTCTTTCTTTCTGCCAACTCTACTTCCCTCAATAAAAGACATGACGATTCCATAGAGTATTAATTATGTCTTACTCTATTGCAATGCTTTACTCACAAAAGTATGCCATCTGTCACTATCTTGAGCTAGCTCTATCCAATCAACCTCATTACACCCTATCCCTATCTTGAGCTAGTTCTATCCAGTCCACCTCATTACACCCTATCCCTACTTTAGCTAGTTATATCCAGTCCACCTCATTACACCCTATCCCTACTTTAGCTAGTTCTATCCAGTCCACCTCATTACACCCTATCCCTACTTTAGCTAGTTATATCCAGTCCACCTCATTGCACCCTATCCCTATCTTGAGCTAGCTATATCAAGTCCACCTCATTACACCCTATCCCTACTTTAGCTAGTTATATCCAGTCCACCTCATTACACCCTATCCCTACTTTAGCTAGTTCTATCCAGTCCACCTCATTACACCCTATCCCTACTTTAGCTAGTTATATCCAGTCCACCTCATTACACCCTATCCCTACTTTAGCTAGTTATATCCAGTCCACCTCATTACACCCTATCCCTACTTTAGCTAGTTTATCCAGTCCACCTCATTACACCCTATCCCTACTTTAGCTAGTTCTATCCAGTCCACCTTATTACACCCTATACCTATCTTGAGATAGTTCTATTTGTTCCAACTAATTACACCCTGTTTCTTTTAGGTTCAGTCTAATGTAATCCTCAGATCTGTATTTAGGTCTTCCAATGGTCTTGTCCCATTAGGTTTTTAGTAAATAGTCGGAATACGGTTCTAGAATCTTCCATTTGCGCCACTTGTCCTGCCCACCATAATCTAAAATATGATTATCCAAAACATTGTCTTAAGATGATTACAGGTTATGTAACTTTCACTATCTAACATCCTCCACACTCTCCATTTATTTTTTGTCTATTTGTGTGCCATTAATGAAGTTTCAATTAAGAGGCGGTAACAGTAGACCTAGATATTTTCATGTTATTATCGTGACTACAGTCTTACTAGTAGTTCTCTGAACCATAGACCTCCTCCCTTCATGTCATCGATAAAATGTGTTGTAAGAACAAAAGCAGTTTCAGTAATCAAATGCCTCAGGAAAAACTATACAAGGCTTTGTTAAATTTTTGACAATTCCCAATGCTCGATTCTCGTGTCATTTTTCAATTTTCAGAACACAATTAACCAAGTTGATATGACCAGTTGGTAAAAACCTTTATATTAATGATGACTCAAGTAAATATTGTATGTAAGTTTTGTTAAAATGAGATTAATATACTCCCCAAATCTGTTAATTCGAGAAACAATAATAACACTTTTTTTTTACAATTCAACACCTTAATGTAAAAGGGTCATATTCCAAAATGACTGACTTTTCAGTATGCAAGTTTGGTTTGTAATGAAATGTAATTGTGTGTACAAATACATTATTTGAATTAACTAACATAAAACTTTCATTGAAGGTATATTTAAACCGTAACCTTTTAAATATACATTTGATGTTCCAAGATTATTGATGTTATTAACTGAAAAATTGCAAGTATTATGTTTAAACACTGCCCTATAGAATTATTATTTGTAAGCTAAGTTTACATTAATCTAAATTAAATATACTTTCTTCCAAAATAATTGTAGAAAGAAATAGGTTTGAAGTAGATCTAGATATAACCAAGTAGGTACATGACTTTATGTCAAGGTATGTCCGTAAACTATATTAAAGGTTTGGAAACATCATGGAACATCTACATAAAATGGAGGTTCATCCATAAACTAAATTCTAGTATGTAAAAATCATGGAATTTCTGTACAAAATGGAGGTTCATACATAAACTATATTCAAGTCTGTAAAAATCATGGAAATATATATATATATATGTTTTTTGGTGTGTGTGGTGTGTGTGTTGGCAACTCTGGAACATTAAGTCGACACTCAAATCCACCATTCAGATTTTCAAAATTCCACACACTAATAAAACATGTTAAGACCAAGATAAGGAAATTAATTTATCCTAATATGTAAAATAAGTTAAATACAATTTATTTCCAGCATTTTTATTTTAAAAGTACAAGTAATGTTGTAAACAAACAGACTCACATTATAACACAATAATAATTGCCATCCATATTCTGTCTTATGGAAACTACATTAATATCAGTACTCACTACACGAATTTGATTTTTTAAAAAGTTGGTAAGTCAGTGCTAGACCAAGAGGATGGAATAGTTTAGTGCAGCGTTAATCTACTTTTAGTGATTGTAAAATATATTTTCCCCTCCCCTCTTTTCAAAATAATCAACACCTTAAAACAAAAACAAGTTAGTATTGTTTCCTTTACATAAGTAGTACCAACAAAAACATATTAAAATAAAATCTTAAAATATATCACTAAATGAAATGTAAAAAAATATATAAATATATACATAAAAACACTACATAGTATTAACAGTGCAGATACAATTTACAGCTGTCCTGACAGTGTGAAATCAAATTTAATTTACAGCTGTTCCAACATTTTTGAAAACTGATTTAATGTCTAGGTGTTCTAGCAATGAGAAATCGATTTTTTATTATGCGAAATTCGATTTAATTTACATTGGTTCAAGCAATGCGAGATCCGATTTAATTAAGTGGTTCCAATACTGTGCAATCAAATTTAATTTGAAATTATTCCAAGAGTGTGCGTCATCTAATTTAATGATAGTATCCATTTCTGATTAACAGCTTTCTGATGCGATATGAACTGTGAATGAAGCTTGACAGCATAATGTGACACACATTTGAAAGCTGACCATTCATTTCAAAGGAATGATTCAACTTGGCATTGTTAGGTCTCGGAACACAAGAGGCGTATCCTCAAACTCTTGTCATGGAGTAGCAAGAGGGGGAAAGTGGTGTATAGGGGGGGGAGGGGGGTGAAACGAAGTGCAAAATGAGATTAAACCACTCACTCTTGTCGAGGGCCAAGCCTTTAGAAACTGGTTTGCTTAGTTTTATTCAATACTTTCATTTTTGCAGCACGTCTTACTACCCGTCTGGACTATACACATTTTAATCACACTACTTGGTTAGGGGATATTGATGAGAGAATTGAGAGAATATGATACCAACATTTGTATGGAGGGAGAGTGGGAAACCAGTTAGGTAGAGCCACCCAGGCAGGATTTCGAGCTTGGATCTCGTCACAGGCAAACCAGACCAGATGAACCGGACGTTTAGACTGTATGCCCATCGATATGGGTATATATTTGCTATTTGATACAATATAATTAATATCATTAAATGCACACATTATTTATTTTAAAACCATCCCAATATGTTTATCTGGGCCAGGGAAATACTCTTAAGTAGTAATTTTATTAATTTATTTGAACAAAAATTCACACAATTAGGTGCGTAAAGTGATGATAAAGTATGGCACTGTTTAAAATAGTTATAATTGTTTTTAGTAAGCTATTTAAAATTATGTACACATAAAATTAGAGGTTAATTATATATCATTAGTATGGATTGGAGAACCAAGAAAATACTAAGAGCAATAATGTCGCTAAGTCCCAATGAAAATATTGTTAGCTGTTAACTGAAGAGGGAAGTTTGTGTTTGTACTGTCAATTACTACAATTGCTTTTAACCCTGCTCAACAATACATTTTAGTAACAAAGGGAAGCATGAAACTTTTTGAAACGGTAAGGGTTCACTAAACTCTTGTTTTGAAACAAGAATCGAACTAGATTTTGTTTGCATATATGATTGCAGGGTTGGATTGTAATAAAGTGTTTCAGACAAGCAGGTCGGCCCGCAAGTTTGCGAATCCTGCTCCGATTGATGGCTGAAGATATAGGGAATGGGAGCCCATTTCACAGGATGTTAGTCACATGATGATGTTTGAACAAGGAATCTCCTCAAAGTGTAGTTTTATACATCCTTACTTAGACAACAGTGAAATTTGTATCAGTGACAGATTTTTAAATTTATAACATTTATTGTTAAATATATTGTATTATTTCAAATATGTTAAAATGTTTCTACAGGTCTCAATTCCAGTGTTTTCTAAACGAGCCTCTAGGTTACCACATTATGATGGTTACAATCTGTTTGTATTATCTATAGCAGTGGTTCTTAATCTTTTATTACTCGCATCCCCCTAGTTTTTACTAACACATTAATCATTAAGATTTATTCTGAAATAATGTTTTATTTACTGACTATAGCAAACAAATAAAAAAATAAAAGAAATTAACTTACCTAAATGTATTTAATGGGTCCTCTAATGTTGAACACTTTCCACTATTTTGTCTATTCTTGTTTCAATTGCATTATTTAACGCTATTCACAATTAGGAGTTAATTCGGGGTCGATTTTGCTGCTTTGTTTTAATATTTACCATTGTGAAAAATTCTTTTTCACATAAATAAGTAGAAAAAACAAAAGGCAGACAATTTTGAATGGTGTTGGTAAACAGATATGTACTATCCGTGATTTATATTATCCGTGCTCCCCTACCCTAATTAACCTGGAAAATCAAGTCTACTGTACTTACGTGCTAACGATTCATCAAATTCCTTATTCCAAAATGTAGAATCTATGATAATTGACTTCAGTAATAAGCAAATAACATTTTAAATTATTTTTTTCGAGGCCCCCCAAAAAACCTTTCATGCCCCCCGGTTAAGAATCACTAATCTATAGGATGTGACAAGCATTTGAGAACTACTAGTAATGGGAAAATATAGAGAGTTATACGCAGCCACCCGCTTTGGTGGTCAAACAGATCAAAGTGTCACTGTCGTAATAGAGTGGACTGTCAATGACAAGATTGGGGTTTGAATACGGGTCGGGTCTAACGAGAGTGGTTTTTTCCACTTCTTTCATGCAAATGCAGCTACTCTCTCTATAAATGCAACCTGTTGCATCCTTAACACACACGTGTGATTAGTTTATATGCATATAGATGCAGTGACAAAAGAAAATCACACAACCCAATGTCTTATGAGAACGGGAGTGAGACATATCTTCAAATCAGCGTGCTTAATTCAGTTCGCCTTATTTAATCTATATATAATGCCAATTATCAGATACTTTCAAAATACATAGTGGATTGAAACAAGGAGATTCACTTTCCCCATTACTTTTTAATCTAGCCTTAGAGTATGCTATTAGGGCAGTGCAAGTAGAGAAGGTTCGACACTAAACGGTACAATGCAACTATTATGATATGCAGATGATTGAGCTTTGTTGGGTAGTAGTAAGGAGGTTGTTGCAAGAAATGCGAACATTTTACTAGAGGATAGTGAGGAAAGTGGTTTAGAAGTGAGTGCTGAAAATACGTATATGATTACACAAAAAAAACCACAGATTGAGGATGTTAATTTAGAGATTACTGCCAACAACATCCCATTTGACAGGGTTACTGAGTTTAAATATTTAGGTACAATCTTAACTATAATAATAATGATAATAGAGTAGAAATTAGGAAAATGAGAGAGTCGAGAAATGCAATTTATTACTTGATCAATAATATGTTGACATCTCACCTGCTTTTTAAGGAATGTTATACTCAGAATATAGAAAACAATAATTTTACCGGTTGTTCTCTGAGGGTGTGAAATGAGGTCTCTTACCTAACATGACAAAACAAATTTTGGGTGTTAGAAAACAAGGTGCTTAGGAATATATTTGATCAAAAAGGGTTAAAGATACTTAGTGTGGAGGTGGTTACATATTAACTTATACCCTGTACTTATAACTTAAAGCAGTCAAATCTCGCATTTTCACGGCGGGTAGGACATGCAACCAAATGGAAGAATCTAAAATAATGTCAAAGGTATTGACTAGAAAAATCAATGAGAAAAGACCATTGGGAAAACCTAGATGCAGATGGGAGGGTAACATTAGAATGGACCTGAAAGAGATAGAGTGTAATGAGGTGGACTGGATAGAACTATCTCAAGGTAGGGTAAGGTGTAATGAGGTGGACTGGTTATAACTAGTTCAAGGTAGTGATAGGTGGTGTACTTTTGCAAGAGTGGAAATGAACTTTCAAGTTCCTAATGCAATATCGAATACGTAAATAAGGTTTATTTAAAGCTTTCAGTTAATATAGAAAATTCACAAATATTACACTATTTTATATTATACTGTCGCCAAATTTTCTTCAAACGCAAAAAAAAAAAAAAAAAAATCTGTGTTTTCCATCTTGTCAATGAGATACCACAGTGAGCCAGAGGAGGATTTTTCTTGCCTTTTACCACCAGGAGCTGTGCCCCTGATGAGAATATTTTTATAGGACATAACACATTTGTTTATGTGCTTATCAAGTTTCTGGTACTTATATTTTCATCATTTTTAGATACATTTCATACACCACTTATTATGTTTTGTCTTTGCAGGTTGGTAGGATGGATAGCTTTGTCTGGAGACCAGTTTCTTGAAACATTATCACATTTACTTATATAAAAGGCAAAGTTTCAGATATTTCCTGTATAGTATAGTAAAATAAATTTTAAGTAGAATTGACTCAAATGCACTATTTTACAAATCCAGATTTTGAACATGAATCATTTTACTTATGGATCCATAATCTCGAATTTTAATCCGAATCTCAGAAAAATTAAAATAAAATAGAAATTTAATGGAATATAAAATTAAAATAGTAACTATATGTTAACATTATTTCTAATAATTCATTCATTTATAAATTACTGGTCTGGTTGCTATACATTAAGCTAAGTTCTGAAAATTGAAAAATGACACCTGGACACAGGAATCGAACCCGGGACCTTTGGCTTAGTACGCTAATGCTCTAACCACTAAGCTATCCAGGAATCGTCTCGTGCCCAGGGTCATTCTTCAATCATATTTTAAGGCAGAGTCTATGATGGATGTACGGAAATAGTCGGCTACAAGTGTGTGATTATATTAATATCACGAGCTATCAGATAACTCAGCCATCTTAAACTCGGTAGGTGACTTATTACTGCCATTTGTACAATTATTATAACTGTACAGGATTGCATATTATTAAGCTAAGTGTTAAATTACTGGACTGGGGTCTGGTTGCCAAGTTTGTCCTTAAGTTTTTTCTTACTACCTGTTCAGGTTATAGGCACAAGTTCATCCACTAATTAGGTGTGTTACAGATACCCAATTGTTAGAGGATTAGAGATATAAAACAAATTCTAATTCAAAACTTGAAAGAGAAATATATTAATTCTCGAATCCTCAAATCTTGGTAATCCTTAAAGAATCAAGGATCTCAATCCTATCATTAAGATAAATAATGCCACACAAACAATATCAAAGGCTCCGTTCACTTCTGAGGCAAATGTTAAACCAAAAGTATAGCTTTTTTTATAGTTAGCTGTTAACTTTGAAACAAATGAATTATATAACCAATATTGTCTCAAAAGTGTAGTTTTATACATTATTTTTATGAATAAGGCGTAAAATTAAATTAAGTTTTGAATATCCCTTTTAATTATTTGTCAAAAATATTATTTTAAATAAAAAAGAATTATGCAGCAACCATAAGTTTTCATTCCAGTAACTAATGCAGGAAGCTACACCAATCAAACTGAACTACATTACTATGTGTGAGGTGGCAAACACTTTCAGGATTATTATCAGGCAACAGCTCATAAGACAATACCTTCCCTTGAAAAATATTTTATGGGACACACTATAATATTTTTTTGGGGAAAAAAAATACAATCCAAACTTAAGTAATATGAATATTCAATTTATTAGAAATCAATTAAAAGTATGAGTGCAGTAAAATATCAAGTTCCATTCTTACAATTTCTAGTAAAAGTGCACATTCAAAAAACCACCATTAAAATAAATTACTAACAATACAGTATACATTAAGAATGTGGTATAAAAGACAATTTAAAAAATACAAACTTTTTTTGCAGTTAATATCAATAACGCTATGTTTTAATACTATCTATCAAATTTGACAGCAGATCAAACTACTTGACTGTGAATAAATATTAAAGTGATAATCGTTTTTTGACTTTTTCTTATTAAATTCTTACATGCCAGACCTACGTGAGGACAAATAAAATAGTCTGCAAACTTTTATTGTGATACAAAGTGCGTGGTAAATGGGATTACAGCCAACCATTAAAGGTATATGCTATTAAAGTGGTATTTAGGTATATATATTGGTCAATTTTACTTTAGTAATCAATACTTATTTATCAAGAAAGTTGGGTAAATATATTAAAAGCGCGTTAGGAACCGTAAGGATATGTTACTAACTGCAATCACATTTTAAATCGATACAACAGTAAGCCCAATATTATTAAATTGTTGACATTTATATAAATCACTTTGTATTGTAACGAGCCATATAGAGAACAGTTTTCAATCTCTACAATTTTACATGAAATAAAACTGTAGGATATTAGCAATAATACGATACAGTATTGTAATACTGTAATGAAAAATACTGCAAGGTGATACATAGCCCAATGTAAGGTGTCAAATAGCCAACAGGTTACTTTGGTTAAAAAGTAACCAATGGTTTTAGGACGAGCAATCTATGTACGATCAGCGTCCGTTTCACATACCATGTGTGTAGATATATATATATTTAAATTTAATTATATAACAACTTAACAAACCCAATGAGCTGCCTGTGTTAATTAACCTAGGCTATATCAAAACTGTTCAAGCATAACAATATTAAAAAACATTATATATAAACATTTAAAAAACTGTACGAATTCAACCTTAGAGCACAAATGTAAATATGACAAACCATGAAAAAAACATTTAAAACATTTTATCAGATAAAAACTTCTTGTCTAAACGTCAACATTAACTATTCAAATATAATGAATTTTCTATGTGGTTCAATACCAAAAAACCAATATCATAGCTGCCAACACCTCAAGTAAAAAAAAAGAGGATAAATAATAGTCACTAAAAATAGTAAAAGATTTGTAAAGCTGCCAAATTTCCAAATACTGGTGGCATAAAATTAAATATAAGCCAGCTTAAATGATTAACACCTAATTTACACACTTTCTATAAAATATTTCTAAAAAATGCACCACATATGAAATAAAATGTATTAAGCAAATTATAATAAGTAAAGTAATAAAGATACGAAAGAATTTTAGAAAAATTAAGAACAAATGAAATTAAAAACACTATTACAAAAACTTGAATATTTCAAAACTTCCATAAACATGAGTGGAGCCTCAAGATAATGAAGCCGTTTACTTGAAACCAAAGAAGTTTTCATTCCCCACAACTAAGTTGGTGCCACTGAAGGCAACTTCCTGTTCAGTCTACTAATAACTGAGGAAGATGCCATGGAGGCATTGAATGTTTTTTTATCCTTTCTAAAAACCATACTGTTGACAAACTATTATCTTTGTAAACAAAGAACACAGTAATTGAAACCGAATAGTCCATAACTTTAACAGATTAAGATAGAACGATAAAATTTACACTTTTAAACATATTTTACTATCATATGTAGTTATTTTTTAACAACATTTTTAATCAATCAAATAGACCATGATATATTGAGTGTGGGCGCGTTGGCAGCTATGCAACATCAATATACAGGTTAGTCATTTAATGTTAGAGGTAAAACTACCCCCTCCCCCCCATCTAATATCAAAATATCAAGTGCTGAACAAATAGCAACCCTTGTAATAAAACAAACCACTTACTAGCTCATACCATGCAGACTGAAAACGGCTCTAGCAAGTAATTTGTCACACTAAACCAAGAAACTTTATAAATTGGTTAGCAGGTGATCAACATTATAATATAATTATGACAAGTAATTATATGATTATATATTTTAACCTAAGCTTAGCAATAGTATCTATTCCTATACGAAATACTTAATAAGTATGCAATTATATTTATTTTTAAAATATATTTTCAATAGTATTCTTAATTTTAGTGTTCTGTATTACATATTCAAGTTTGTTGGCTATTCTGGAAATAGTAAATTATCTACACCTTTGCCCAGAACAGGAATTTTTTTAAATTGAGTTGTCAAACACAACATAACTTTTAAAGTGAAAAGATAAACACAGTTCATACTTTACAGTGCTGCCAATGGACAAAAGGTAACTAGTGCTTTATCTAACACCTCTTTCCGTAACTTTCCTTTGCAAATATCATTACGTATCAGTATGTCTGCCTAAAAAAGTGAAAAAGAGGTTTTCATTATAAATTTGAGGAAAAAAAAACACAAGAATAACAATTTTTTTTAAACCTAAAAATAATAGTTTAAATGTTACCTAGTCTAAAATTGGGATTGAAAATTCGGTGATATTTCAACAAGCATCATATTGGTATAAAATAACTAAATTAAAAAGGCAAGAAAAATATAGGCTATCTTATTCTATAAATTAGAGAATAGATTATGCAAAAACAGAGATCTCTCTCAATTGTTTGCATGGGAGTTACCCAGATTGCAGCATCTCTATCCATCCCATCATTGTTTTTTTTTTAATTTTGATTTTTTGGCTATGTGTGAGCTAGACTAGAAAAGTGCGGAGATTTGAACATTCCCTCTTGACCTATGTTTAACTATTTTTCTAAATAAATGTGTTTATTAGTTTAGGATGCAATGAGAGATTAAATTTACTATTACATTAAGTCAGTTTTTTTGTTATGTTTTTAGAATATCTGTTAAAATCCTCCCATGTGTCAACTTAATACGATCGAGATTCAACTGTAATTGCAGTTTTCTGTGATTTTGCTACGAAATTTTCAAAAAGCCAGCAAGTGGTTTGACACCCTTGCGAGCAAAGTTGATTACAAAATCTTTTAAAAGTTTCAGCATTTGATATGATCATGCGACGACATCTTTTAAACCACATAGAAACCAGTACACAAAGTAAGGCCTATATTAACAACTACCGATGTAAAATCTCTTGAAATCGCTGGCTACACAATAAGTCCCCCAGGAATTTGTTCCTTTATAAACGCACACCTTTATGTCGTTAATGGGTTGGATACAATTTTAAGGCACACATTATTGCCAGTCTCTCTTTTTTTTTAATAAACTTGCACCTCTATAACAAGATCGGCGTAAATAAGCATAAGGGGGAGTTATAATTAATATTTTCACAGCAGCTTTAGTTTACAACCAGACTACATACTAAAGCTTGATTCACAGCGTTCGCTGAAAACAGAATCGACTTAAGTGTCGTAGCAATTCACACAATAGCAGAAATGTTTATTTCCCCCATAATGCTTTGTAAAAATTTTAATTAGCTGATTATCATATTTTTATATTTGAAAACATCTTAAGATTAGTGTCACAATGGATGGTTTCAAATTATTGCATTGTGTTGTGTAGTGTAGTTAAACAAATCAAAGAGAACAAGTATTACACACATGCCAAATATATTTAACGCGATATTTCAAATCTCCTAACAGTATTAGTAAACGCAACCGTGTGCTAGTATTCATTTTGCAGAAGCATGCGCTCTGAGTAGGTCTTCCACGCAGTTAGCCGTGCAGAACAGAGCAAGATGAAATTATTTCAAGTCACTCTGAGCTGACAACGCAGACAGGGCTGAAATTTCATGAACACATTTCTGCTTTGCTTCAGTTTGGTTATTTGGCAACCGTGTGAATTCAAAGAAAATTATAATTTAATAATTGGCTAAAAAGAAACTTTGTTGTACTGAGAAAGTTATTTTTTGTTTTTATGGGTTGATGGTAGACTCTGTAAAATCAGTAGGTTCCAATCCCTAAGTAGGAGCCTAGTAATAGAAATGATCTTCTCCAGTTAGTAAAAATGACAAAAATACTAAAAAAGGTTGTTTAAAATATATTTTTGCTCCAAGTGCAACATTTCTCAAGATTTGTTACAAAAGACCAACCACAATGATCTTTAATGGACAAGTCTTTAGACAGGGTGTAAAGTAGGGTAGATCGAACCAAGGGGTATTTAGGAACTCTTCCCCATCCAATGAAAGAAGGCTATCATTTATAATAATGTATGTCTTTATGCCTCAATTTATAAGATAGTAGGCCTAGAGATAAAAGAATTTCCAGTAAATTTTCAACCAGAAAGTTTTTGGGGGGAAAAGTTAGCAAATAAAAGCCAAACAAATAATGGCAATTAGAGATAAAAACTTTTGAATCCCTGGCAAAGGCAATGTATTTGTTAAGGTTTTGATTATAATATTGACGTATTAACAAAGCTGGTGTACAGAAGACCCCGACGCTACTCAACCACAAAACGCTGTCGTAGATAGTGAGTGTGAGAAAATAACTGGACTTGCTATTATTGCTCTATTATAAATTATGACTACAATAACCCAATATGGAGACCTAACTTTATTGACAGTAAAGATTACTGTAAATTCAAAGCTACCTGTTTGAAAGAATAGCTGCCATTTAAAACACATGAAACATTTATCGCTGGACATGTCAGGCTAAGCTTAAAGCTCATCCGGTCTGTTTTGTCAGTGATGAGGTGGTTGGGTTTGAATCCCAGCCACCGAGGGTGGTTTTCCACTTTGCCTCCATGAAAATATTTGTACATTTCCTCTGAATTATATCCTCATCTCTATGATATTAGTGTTAAGACATGATATAAAAAAAGGGTTGTAAAGTAGTATCAATAAGGCCTAGTTATTAATTGCTTACCAGATATTCCCTCGCAATATTTTAGTAACCAAGATATCGGGCTGGAGCTAGAGATTTGAAATATTCTCGATTGTCCGATAGCATCTGTCAAGCGTTCATATCTTGTTATAGAGGTGTAACATTAAGTAGGACAATCTTTAAACTTTAGCACAATGAAAAACACTGTGTACTAAGGCAAGTAATAGATATATAGTAGCCTCTCTTAAAGTGAGAGTGGACGAAAGAATGTTTATTGCTAATGGTTAAGGCATTTTGAGTACTCTTCCAACAAGAATGCACAAAAAGTACTTTTTTTATTATTGCTTTTGTAACTTAAGGCATTTGTTCTCTCCATTTGACGAGAGTGGACGGAAATGTGTCGGTACAATAGGCCCTGGTTTAAAAAATAAAAAATCTTTTACAGCCACGTCAGTGGATTTCCCGTTTTACTGTTGGGGTCGATCAATGACTGGACATCGTCCAGAAATGCATCGGGTAGATCTTCGTCCTGTTGAAGCGACGGAAGAAGATCGTCAGTCGAGTTGATGATATCGGTGAGTGTACTGATGTCGGAACGTGCATATCCCCCATGTCTCCTGAGTTGTCCTCATCCATGTGCGAGAGGAAGTCTTCGGGAGTGGGCGGCAGAGAATAACTGCTGCTGTTTCCCATGCCCAGCCCGCTATCTGCCGACTCCTGCCTCGAGTGGTCGTTCAGTCTGGATAGGAATGGATCCATTCCCACGGAGCTGGATCCTGTGAGACCCTCTGTGGATCCTCCGCGCATCATCAGCTCTTGCTGGCGGGCAATCTCTTGTTGGCGCAGTTTCAGGCGCTCTCGTTCCATTTGTAGAGATTGTAGGCGTAGTTTCTGTTGTAGGGCCTGAGGGGACGACTGCTGGATCCAATTCCCGGAGTGTGGTGGCAAGACGCTGCCGGTTGCGCCCGGAGACTTCTGCAAGTGAACGGGAAGTCGAGGATCGAACCAAGAGGTGGTGCGAGTCTGATGGTTAACAAAATAAATCTCCCCCTCGGGTGTGGTTGCCTGTTCCCATCCGTCCGGCAAGGGCCCTAGGACTCCTTCTATCTTGTTCCCCAACGGCTGTGGAGACGAAGGCGGGCGTTGGTACTGGGCGACTTGGGCCGACAGTGTCTTTCTCGGGGTCCTCCCAAGTTGTGGTTCGGTGGAGGTGATTTATGTAATACACTTGACCATCTGGAGTCCTAGCCTGTTCCCAGCCTGGAGGAAGGGGTCCCAAGTCCCCAACTGGTGTGATGTCATAGCTGCGTTGTTTCATGTGCTGACCTGGGTTTTGTTGCTGATGTGGTGGGGCCGAAGCATACGTTTGTTGCAAGGAGGCTGGGGAGCTGTGGGCTCGCGCGTGGTTCACTTGTATGCCGCTAGTTGTCGTGGTGGTCGACGCACCTGACGCACCCAAGGCCGAATCTCCCGAATTTTCACGACTGTGTGATATTGAAGAGACTGACGGTGATTTAGAGCCCGTGGACGGTGGATTGAAAAATGAATTTGGCAACTTACGCATCCTGAAAGGCACTTGCAACGATTTCTTAGAATCTGGTTTGAGAACGGTATCGAATAAAGCTTGCAACTGCGAGTCCGAGTCGTCATCCATTCTTACAACCAAGTTTCCTTTGTGTTGATCCATGTCAGAATTTAAAGCCATTTTGGTGAAGTTACGAATAAAATACAGCACGAAACACTAAATACACATAAATCTAAAATAAATGACAATAAAATAATTCCAAACACTAAATGTTAAAACTGATAAACACTACTCCATTTTGCTGAACTCGACTGTCGACTTTGGCTGCAATCCAACCCAAGTATCAATGTTGCCAACTACACGATTTACAATTTTAGACGTTCTTGATTAAGTAGAGCAAAAACCTTAAACCTATATTATGTTTATTAATCGTGCAGACACACCACAGTAATTCTCTTTCATAATTATGATTCAAACATACTATTTAACGCATGAAATATAAATTAATATAACATTAAGCTACGCAACACTGTAGACGTATTGAAAATATACTGCTGGAGTCAAATACATTTTCTAAATTGGCCTTGAACTAGATTTCTATTAGTTGGTTAAGATTAATATTATCATAAGTTTTCCAAACAAAATAAAGTATTAGCTTGTGAGTTTAAATTACTTAAACATTGTCAACTAGTTAAATTAAAAGAATTACTCTTTTAGTCCTAGATATATTTCTTAGAATGTAATTTTATGAAGGTTTTAAATAAAGTTATGGACGCAATCTGACCTTACATATTACAAGTTTACCTTTGTTACCAAAAGGGGTTTCAGAAGCCAATTAAAAGTTATAACCTTTACATTTATAATTATTTTGTTGCAATATTAAAAAAATATCTACTTGCACACAAATAAAATTATTCAATTTATTATGTTGTATAATTTACATTAAAATTAATTGGGGCAGAGAAAAATGTTACGCTGATGAAATGTAATATAGAATAGTCTATAAGTGATTATCAATCTAAACTCGTTTGTTATGATTTTTAGCTACTGGTATAACGTGCATCATACTTCTGTGAAAATATTTTCATTTGTCGGTAATAGTACACAGAGTGGTAGGTATTCTTGACACTTTTTCTTTGATAGATTAGAGTAAATATATTATTTTAATCATCAATATGCACAAGAAGAATAGCAAATTTTTAATGATATCAAAATTAATAGTTATAAAGTTAAACATAAAATTAAAAAAAACTTAGGCTACCAAACTCACAGAAGAGCAAATATTTAAACAAATTAGGTAACTGTCACAAGATGAAACCAAAAGTGGCATATTTTAATTTGCTCTAAGTTAACATTAATTTTAGAACTATCAACTATCCTATGTTAACAAAAACAGGTAGAGAACGTTTATGCTTCCTTTTGAGAAAACATATTTTTACAAAAAAAATCTTAGCTTGCAGTGTTATTTAGCTATTCCATAGGGCACAAAAAAGTGTCATTTTAAATATTTTGATTGATTGGTTGGATATTTAACTAATTAAAATGCCTATCATAATACACACATGACAACATTGCATGGAAATAACTATTCTCTAAATGTATTTTGTTAATTCATCTAAAATGGTATTTTAATTAGCCTAGAGACTTTGAAGGTTAGGTTAACCTTGGTTAATTAGACCCCACCCCTATGATACTGCTCAAAACCCTATATAAAAGTGGATCAGACTTTGAACTTTTTAGTTGCACAATTTGCCACTATATGAGAAAGCGTTGTGATTGTTACGAATAGTTGTGACGTTTTATAACAACAGATGTTCAGATTTATAATATTTTATTCCTGGAAAATGGCTTCACACGTCCAAAATAAAAATAAATGTAAGTTTCCAGATTGTATTAAAACTGACGTGTCAATGTTTATACGCCCTTATATTTCAAGATGACATGATTGTGAGAAAAAAAAATACAAGAAAGATTTCTGGTCAAAAGAACTTTAGAAAAAAAAAAAAAATCTAATGATAGATTTTGTGAAAAACTTTTTGGCCAAAATATATTCTAAGTGAGTAAATTGTAGCAGATAGTGATGAAAGAATTTTACAAAAGGAAAGTGTGCGATTGTTTTTTATAATTAAAGATTAGTTTTTCTCTTAATTATTTCCAAATTGTTGATCAATGTTTGCAGTAAAAAAACTTTTGCTAGATATCAGTTACCACCACTCTTATGTCGTTGCTACTGTATGTTTATTTATAAATTATAACTGATTTTTCTACTGCCTTAACTTTAGATATTATTTATATACCAAAGTAAAAAAATTAATATTTTAATTGGGGATGGTGCTCTAGAACTGATACCAGTTAAACTGTATTTTCTAAAACAGCAAATCATTAAGAAATTTCTATTACCATTTATACTTGCAAGTAAACGGCAAATCAAATGATACCATAATCATATCTAGGCCAATTTAATATGATTTGATTTTGTAATATTCAGACCTTCACTAGGATCAAAATCCAGACGAAGGACATTTACTTCCAAATGAAAGGTTATAAAGGTAATGTAAGCAGGGGGCGATGCTCAAAAACCTTACTCATAAATATTTCACTTATTTTTGTTAATTATTAAAAAAATTGATAGTCTTTTGTATCAATACACTCACAAAGATAGGGAGAATCGATGGAAGCTAAAATTATATTATTTGCACTCGAAAGTATTTGACAACATCACATTAAAAAAGTAACACTATTTGTTTAGTTTTTTTTAATGACACTTGCCACAAAAGTAATAAATTATTCATAGAGGACTGAAACTGCTCAATTCCTTACGTGTTAAAGTCTCTTAATATGACTGTACTACATCTTGGTGGTACAATCGATATGTTGCTGCAATTAGTATTACTACAGTAATTTAATTAAATAATATTTAGGGATGATAGGTACTATCAATTGTCTTGGTGCTTAAGTAAAATATAGTATTTGAAAAATGTCTACTTGAAGGCGGAAACAAACCTGGGACCATTATAAAGACGGAAGTACCAAAGTACTATGTTTAGATCTCATTTTTTAAATAATGAAACCACATTAAACTTTATAGACTGTATGCAAGAACAAAATGAATAAAAGTGAAAGGTGAGTGGTATTGATTTGCCTCGGTATTGAGCCTTCTGCAAGGACGTACCCTCTAAGATAGCTAATTAACACCACTCACACTTTAGAATGTGAATTCATATTTTTCAAATTCACTCAAAAATCACACTTCTCATTCCCTCTTCACATTTACTTATTTCATTTTGCATTCTGTCTTATCCCTTTATTGAAGGAAAGACTCTAATTTTCGTATTCAGACAAATTACCCTAAATGTTACTCATCAGGATTAAATCAAAAATCCCCTTAGATACTATGAGCTAGATGGTAAAACTGATTGATGTATTAGTCCCTTCATACATCAATAAATTTTTTTAATAATACTTCATAGCCATGTTTATATGATCAAATTTTACCAAACAAATAATTACCATGTGATTTATAATACAGTAGTTCAGAATTAAATTATCTTAAATCGATGAGCAAATTATTAATTGTAATTTGTATGTTATCATTTGATGTGGGATATTCTTTTTATTCACTCGTTATCACATTCGGGATAAAATAATTACTGTCTAACAGTAAAATGTAAACTTGGAAGTTCAAACTTCTCTTCAAATTTAAATTGCGCGTGCGCTATTTCGCAACGACACTATCGCCATTTGGCTTCATTGTCTGATCACTGGAACTAAAGAATAGCCAGACCCGTATATCTTAGACTCTGTTAGACCCTAATTTTTTTTGTAAGATTAGGTTAAGTTTCTTTGATTAATATTTTTTCAGAACCACTTTATTCCCTTGATCAAACACAAATTGTAGATCGTTTAGTGAATTAAAACACTAATAAAAACACACAAGGCTTTATTTAACTCCCTTATAAAAAACTCAATTAAGTAACTACAACTTGTTTTGGTGGCTTTTAAGGCGATACTCTCCCAGTAGACTAGACTACCGATGAATGGGAGATCGAGGTTTGAATCTCGGGTGTACTGAGGGGTTTTTTCTTCAATGGATTTCCACTCTCCCTTCATACAAATGTGGGTGGGCCTACAATTCCTATAAATTTAACCTTCCTAATCCATGAAACTATTACTGTAGCGTAATTAGTATATAAGAATGAGTAGTCAGACACGGTGCTAAAAAAAATGGATTGATACAGCCACAATACAGAATTGGCAACTTAATAAACGCTAACAGGTACACTAAAACACCTATTATATTATTTTAATATTAATAAACTGATCAAAATAATCTTTCGTGTGTTTATAATTTAAAGAACTAATCAAACTTATGGTAACTAAACCTTCCAAAATAATATTAATCACCCAAGCTTAACCTGACCTTCAAAGTCTATTAAAATTCAATTATCATACAATTTAGGATGAATTAATAAATTTAGAGGATTACCAGATGCAAAGTTGTGTGTGTGTATTCTAACAGACATTAGGCCTACTTAATTATATAGCCAACCAATACAAATATTTTAATGGTAATATTTTTTTTGTGTCTTAAGGAATAAATAACACTGCGAGGTGAGATTTTTTCTTTAGTTATTTTCTCAAAAGGAACCATCAGAATTAAAACGTTTTCTACCCACAAAAACTAAACTCCCATGTGTCGGTCAACAACATATTTTTATCTTGCACTAAAATAATGTTTTGACAAACACACCATGTAGATTCATTGTAGCCTTAGGCCTATTAGATTAATATTCCATTCCTCACTTTAAAATATATTTTAAGAAATATTAGTTTGCTTAGTTTAACAATTTTACTGATAGCAACTTAGGCTGCTAAATTTTTTTGGTCGACGTATGAAAGGTTAGGTTAAGTTAGGTTGGGATAGTTTTAATTATATAGGCCTAAACATATTAATTATTGTGCACCAAAATAATTACATTCTCAGATATTTCTTGAAACTATTAAATATATTACTAGTTGAGGTTTCCAATTGTGATTGAGCGGTCGACTACACTTACTATGAACAAATGTTTTTGCATGATTTAGGCAAGTTTTGTTTTAATTTTAAAGGTCAATATTATATATTTTTTCTTGCACTTTTTACTTGGCTATTATTGGAAACTTGCTATTCTTGTTGTGTTTATTTATGATAAAAAAATTTTTTTTCTATAATATGACCAAAATTAAAGTGTCAAGAATCCTGCCTTCTTTGTTTACAATTCCCAACAATTTTAATATCATTTATTATTATTATTATTATTATTATACTATTGTATTATTTGATTTATTATTTATAATTATTTTATTATTATTAGTATTATTATTATTATTATTATTTATTATTATTATTAGCACCGCGTCTTACTGCCCGTTAGGGCTATACGCACTTACGCTAATGTGTAATGGTAGGGTGATTGTAAGATGAAATGGAGGACCTACAGTTTAACGTGGGATCCGAACCACGGTGGAGGCCTGGCATTCCTCACATTCATAAGTTGTGATTAATACACATCTTGTCAGAGGTGAAGGAAGGGTTTGGCAATCAGATAAATCTGTACCGGGACTGAGGATTGAACCCCGGACAATTTTAATATTTTTCTAGGTTTTAAACTTAGGATCTACCCGTATTAGAAAATGTATAAATATCGATATATCCATCTCTAGGCTTAGCAAATCTTAGGGCTGCCATTTTAATCAGTGTTCTAATAAACTGCTAAAAAAAAGTAATAATGGATTACTACTGTGATTATAAATAAATCTTTTGAAGTGGGAATAATTTCAAATATTTAAAAAATCGCTAAGGTTATTCCAATTTTGGTATAAGTTAAGGGTAATAGTTCAAAAGCGGATACTTCTAACTGCAGGCATCCACTGTAAAAGAGGCTTGATTATGTGAAACAATCACCAGCTCAAGGATGAAATGGTTCAGGCATGTGAAGAGGATGGAGATTGGAAGAATGGTGAGGAGGTGGATGGAGGATAAGACCGAGAAGAAGATGGATGGACGCTTTAAGGGAAGACATCCAGAAGAGGGGGGGACCGGAGGGCCATAAATGATGAAGAAATGTATTTAGATAGAAATAAATGGAAGAGATTCACAAATTGTACCCAGTTCGCTGGAACAATAAAGTGATAATGATGATGAAAAAATTTGTTAACTATTTTATTTATATAAACTACTTCTCTGTAGGGCAACACAGGTTTCGAGATCAGACAAGTAGAGTCTACACTAATTGTGTGCATGGACCAAGTCGACAAATAATTCAAAATGCGTTGGACAGTAACTTAATAATAAACCTCACTGGCTTAGGATGATTTCATCCTCTACAGCTGTACATTTGTAAAAGTATCATCAGATATTAATATTGTTATTTAGGGTGTCCAGTCAAATTATATTTTAAAATACCTTGACTTTTCCATGTTTTCCAGAGCCAACTTACAATTTTTTCCAGTAGCTATATGTTACAAACATTATTTTATTAAGACCGCAACTTAAACTCTGTAATAATATTTCTAGAAACATACACACTCTGAAATTGTGTCACTCTATGAAGCAGTTAAAAGAATTTCAGTCTATAACAATAAACTCTTTTATAGTATGATCTAAGTTAGATTTCAGTGAGATCATATTGAGTTCACCAGTACAGTTTAAAATTGTTGTGAGACACATTCTTTTTTAGTTTCTTCTTCCAAGAATGTAATCGAATTCTTGCACATGTGCATAGCTATGACTCACCTTTGGCTAAAGACACACAGAGAGGGGTGGAAAGATGATGCAAAAATTACACGTTGACTTTAAGAATTAAAATTAGTATAATCTATTGTGCTAAAAGAGATTCGTGGTTACTATTAATTAGAAGAAAAATGTTATTTTGACTAATGTAAATGGAAGTTGTGTAATATTTTAGTGAATATGTGAAAATTCCAGAAGTTTTCAAATTCCCTGACTTTTCTCTGACTAAGCAAAATAGCGCTGTTTTCCAGGTTGCTGGACACCCTAAATAATATAAATCCATTGTTTAGCTAAATTTTGAAATTGCAACTGAGAATTAAGATTGGTCGATTGGAGAATTTGAATGTGCGGATTGTGAAATTCTAGTAAATAAACTATCTAAATCTAGCATGCATGGAGTGTCTTGATAAGTTTTAATAAACGTGCATGTAGGAACCAATCAGGTGTGCAGTCCTTTGGGCTCTCTTCTGTGTCCTATTTTACTCTTAATTTATGTGAATGATATTGCTAAAAGTCATAATCGATTATAAGTGTTAACACTTGCAATCTACATTGAACAATCACTTCAAAATATTAAAAAAAAAACCATGTAATCTGACCTAGTATTCCTGAATGACCGGCTTGGATTGACTAGGCCTACACTATCACCGAACTTGGATTAAAGCAATTTTATGACCTTTAATAGGTGGGTGATTGTCTACAAACTGAGGCTTTTAATGTCCATAGAAAGTTTATTAAATTGTTGTAATGTTGATTTGATCCTAACATTAATTTCTTTCTACTAGTTCTACATTTAAATTTAAAAAAATATCTATATGTAAAACATCATTCTCCTGTATTGTCCTAGCTACAGATTCAGTAACTAATCAATTAAATACTCAAATAAATAAAGCAAAGCTTTTTTTTTTACTTTTGACAATATAATAGTCCTATTATATTATATGTATCTTAAATGATTAGTGTTTATTAAAAAAAACTTTTAAACATCTTGATTTGAGCTTTATATCTTGTTTCCAGTTTTCATCTGTGATTTATATGGTAGATCATTAGTTAATTTACCAGTTAAGAGATAGAGCTAGCTGCATTATTGTTAAAATAAATAATTAAAAAAGTTGTGCAGTTGATTTCTATTCTAATACTTGTCTTTGTATGTGCATATTCTATTCTGTGTTTTAAATGACTCATTTATTGTAATATAAAGTTTATATGTTATCAACAATAGAAACCATAATAGTATAGTCCCATAGACATATTTTTAAGTATATCAGAATAAACCACATGGATAATTCAATCTCATAACCTCATAATCATTCCCCTGTACTTTCTTTGGGCAGGGAAATGATGGGTAATCCAGGGGAATGATTACTAGAACTTTCATGTATTATAAACAATATTTTTCAAACTATCATGTTTCTATTAATGTTTACCTATTTTACTAAACATAAATAAATAACTAGTCTATAATGCTTATATAATTTTATGATTAAATGAAGATATGCAAGATATAGATCAGCCAGACTTTGTTTCTGAAATAGGTGCTTCAACAACCAAAAGAACAAAATCTGTGAAGAAAAGAGCTACCTATGAGATTTAGAAAAAGATGCAATAGAGTTTAAGAAAAGGATGAGTTGATAAACAAACTAAGATGGGATGTCTAAACGTACAGGAAAAGATGTGAACATTTACATAATAATAAAAGCCACTGCCCACCTACTCTCAGCACCCGTGTTAAACAAATGTTAATAAAAGCGGTAAGGCCAAGTCCTCAAGTTGTTAAGACAATTTCTGTTTGCTGAAGCTATCAAAGATCAACTTAATGAAAACTACAAGAGGGTAGATTCAGACAAAGAATTAGAATTGGACAGCAACAGTCGAATTTGTCCTGGAAAGAAAGACTTCATGACACAACAAAAACTGTATCTGAATGACACATTGAAAAACTTTCATAAGAAGTTTTTGAGGTACTATCCAGATAAATTGGTTAGTTATGAATTTTTCTGCAGACACCATCCATTTTGGGTGAAACCAATTAGAGTGAGTGATTGAGATACTTGTTATCACACATGAAAACATGGAACTATTGATGAGGGATTGTTCAAGGTAGGTGTTTTAGGGAAAAATACAACTGCTGGTATTGTGGAAGAATTCTGTTGTATAGATAAAACTGATAAATGTCTTGTATGTGAATGTGACATTTATATGGGTCATAAATCTTCATATAGTGGCTTTATTGCCATTTCTGCTGGACAGTATTTCAAATGGATGCCAAAAAAAGAAAGTTTCTTGTACACAAAAATTCTAAACGAAAAAACTGTTGTAAAACTGACTAAAGGTTTGATCAAAACCACAATCTATGATATGTTGCAAGGATTTGAGAAGCATATAACATGTTTCTTAGAACATGAAGGGAGAGCATTACATCAATACATAAGATAGTAACATTGAAAACAAAACTTGCAGAAAATGAAGCTCTAGTTCATATGGACTTTTTAAAATATGCTGAAGAAACTCAAAGCTTCCACTTTGGTGGATCACGACAACAGATATCACTGCATACCGTTGTTTACTCGAGAGAAGCTAATGGGGAGGTGACAACTAAATGCTTTAGTGCGTTATCAGAATCACTCCAGCACAATGTACCAGCTATCTGAGCTCAAGAATCACTCCAGCACAATGTACCAGCTATCTGCGCTCAAGAATCACTCCAGCACAATGTACCAGCTATCTGGGCTCACCTTCAACCAGTTTTGAACTACATTGAAAATAATTTTGAGGTTGACACACTTCACTTTTTAAGCGATAGTCCAGCCACACAATATCGCAACAAGACCATATTTTATGTTTTGGCTACAAAACTTGATAAATTCTATTCCAAATTAAAGAAATTCACTTGGAATTATTTGGAAGCTGGCCATGGGAAAGGTGATTCTGATGGTGTTGGGACAGTTTGTAAAAGGACAGCAGACAGGCTTGTTGCGGAAGGTAATGATGTAGCCACATTTGAAACTTTAATAACAACTCTAACTGAAAATGTTCTTGGGATAGATATTATTGCAATAGCCAACAAACAAATTGAAAATGTATCATTACAGTTGGAACCAAAATGCTTGAAACGTTTTTATAGTACCATGCAAGTACATCAAGTAGTTGGGGATGTACTTTAGAGTTAGTGACCAAAAAGGAATTCAGCTCTTCAAACGCGATGAAGATTATGTTTCATACATTTCATTTGAACAAATAGTTTCAATTTTTCCAGAACCATCTTTTGTGTTTGGGAACAGAGTGTTTTATAAATTTCCAACTGCAGTTGATGTTTTTGGACAATATTAGAGCTAAATGTTCTATAGTTTCACTTTCTTTACAATTAATGATTTAATGTTTAATGTTATATCAAAATGTATTTATTAACATATTTTAAGCTAAAATTGAAGATTAGCAATGGATGGGCCCCATTATATCGCATGTCCATTACATCGCGTTTTGGGAACAAATACATTGCAGGTCCATCACATCGCATTTCTCCTATCGATTTGGGAAGTTTTGTCCATGCGCTATTGAGTTGAATGAGTCTCTAATCTTGGTGAAGCACGTATTTTATTTTTAGATTAGTTTAACTTTTAAAATCGGGGCTTGCATAATTTTGTGATCATGGAATGGAACATACAGTTAAACTAATTAATTTATATTCTGAAAATTGAAAAATTACACCTGGACACAGGTCCCGGGTTCGATTCCTGTGTTCAGGTGTCACTTTTCAATTTCCAGAATATGATATCTAGATGGAAAATTCCTCACTAAAATGCATAAATAATAATAACTTCGGCTACTTGATTCTTAATTGATTTATATCAAAAGTTTTCTGTTCTTTGTGATGTTACATGTGTACAAAGCTATCGACTCTACTTTACCAATGTAGGTAATTCATTATTCCCATGTACACACCTTCAATTCGATGTTTAGCCAAAAAAACTTTGAACGCCCTACCGTTTCTTAAGTTTTGGTTTTTCTGCAAGAGTACACTTCCTGTCAACACAATAACGGCAAGTAATATGTCGTTATCTATGGCTAGAAATGTGTAGACTGACTAAAAAAAGGTGGAGGACCCAGGATGTTGGTCCAACCATTTGGCGACAATAAATGCAGCTTCCCAACATGTTGGGTCCAACTTTTTACATAATAAACGAGGCTTCACTCTCACTATGAAGGTAGGTTTGGTTGAAAGGATTATGTGCCTGACTCCCCTTGTTGATAAAGTTGATTACAAGGATAGTGTACCCGACTCTCATCTTGAAGTTAAGTAGTTAGTTAGATTTAAAAAGTACTCATCTGTTCCAGACAGGGAAAAAGTTAGCATATCTACTCTCATGTATCCATTCGCCAAATCATAATATGATTTAAAAACCATTATTATACTGAATTTCTGTCACTTTTGGCAACCAAATTTTCACAAGATACAATTTGTTTTTGACTACATTAGCATTTTTCTTTTAACAATTTTTACAACCGTCTGATAGCTGTCACTTACCGCTACTGTTTCTATTATTAAATAGTGTTTCTTAGGGGTCAAAGTTTGCCGACATAAAGTTATTGAGTAGAGGCTATTTATCCAATAAAGATTTATAAAAACATGAGAGCACAAGACATGAGCCCGCTACTGGTTGCACCTGTGGGTCACTATATCGCGAAAATATATTTTGTCAGTCACTGTCACAGCTTTCATAAATTAGTATCGTTGAAAAAAATCCATGTTGGAAATTTATCGCCCAGCTCTACTTCAGAGTTTTAATTCACAGTGTGTGGTTCGTTAAGTGTAATCCTCTTTGCCTTCCTAGTAAATTTGTTAGTAATATATAGGAAAACAAAATAATGGCAAGGTAGGTAATTAAGTGCTAACTATTGTTTATCAAACCATGTTAAGTTAAGAGATCCATAAGTTACCTTAATCGAGAACATTTGTAAAACTAACCTATATCACAAATCAAGTTAAATATAGTTTTCATTTTTGACATCTTGTTATGTTAAGAAGATTTCCCTAACTGCTCTACCATCATAAATTATTATATTATAAAAAGCTTATTCAAACCAAGGGGGAAAAAACTTTTCACACAGTATCTTTTTCAGATATTTCTAAATTAGGCCAGGCACTAGGGCAAAAAAGGTACCTAGATCAGAAAAAAATCCTAGAATGTCAAAAATAGTTTTGATCACTTTATTTTGAGGGTCTTATTAACAAACTAATTTTTTCCCCTCATTTGAGGTATGCGTTTGCCGCAACAATGTGAAAACCACACTAAAATTGGATTTTCGTTCAATATCTCAAGCTAGTTTAATAGTAAAAATAGTTATTATTATTATTACCAAACAAAATCAATTTTATTTATAAAAATGTTCCTTGGCATGTTTATCGTACGATGTATAGTTTAGGACTGATGGGCAATTTTTTCAGGGAGTGGCCAAAAGAAAAGAGAAAAAGTCCTATTAATTAGTAAATGTATTTGTATTATAATGATATCTAATTTTAATACAATGTGAGTTTTCTACATTATTTAACAAATACTTAAATAAAACAGATACTTAAGAGTACTTGGATGAAGGATAGTGTGATGAATGAAACTGTGACTGTTCTTCTAAAGGTTTTTCATAGTCTGGTTTCAACTGAGACGAGGTGACTCTCAGAAGGGAAACTAAATGACGATCTGTCAAAAAGAATGTTTCTAACAGTATTTTTTTAAAGTTTCACGGTAGAAAACACTTTCTCACATATAAATTACGATCCAAACATGGCGATAACCTTTTGGGAAATATCAAATTTGGGAAACTTTATTTCGATAAGGACATGTAGAACTCAAGCTATGGGACGTTGAGAAACAACTGCTTCAATTGGGTGTTACATTGCAATTCATTTAATTCAAGCTGAGTTTCGTGAATGGTTTGCGTATTATTTCATCTCTGGACTCGAGTCACTAAGCCATAAAATAGAATTTAAAAAACTAGTGCGAAATGCATTTTTTTCTTGTTTTCCCTCGTTTTTAACACTTTTTTCTATCGGGATTTGCGGGTCGTATCGAACATGTCCGCGGGCGGTACTTTGCTCATCACTGGTTTACTGCCATGGGAAGCGCAGTACCTTCGTGCAATCACACGGAATCATTGTTTACCTTGTCGTATCTCACCTCCTATGTTGCATGATATTTAATTGTTATCTTTGTAAAATAACGATTGCATTTACCACTAAATATTGATGGCTTGGTATGCCACAGAGTCAACATTTAAGACCAATACTAAGTTTCCCTACTCGCTTCGGTGGCCGCATGGTCTTGCAATAGATTACACTGCTGATGACAGATGCTGGCACACTTCCTCCAAATTCAACCTCACTCATCCCTAACACGTTAACGTGATTATTACATATGCATATAGAAAGCCAGTCACCATACAGGTTAAAAGATTTGGTGATAAGGAACACCCCTGCCTATCTACACACTATTGGTGTCACCTATATCCAATCTTATTTTTACTCTTTGCTTCATGTAAAAGTTTCCTATTAATCTTCAATCTCTCCAGTCGATTCCTATTTCTTTAAGCATCTTCATCAGTATATTCTAGTTTACACGGTCAAATGCCCTTTTCCAGCCGATGAAAAACACACATACCCCTTCTTTTGACGTCTAGGACTCATTCTGATACTATCACAATGGTTTCTCTGGTTCCTTTGCCTTTCCTGAAAACAAATTGATCTTCTCCTAATACTTCTTCTATATTCTTTTCGAGGAATGCCAGGCCTCTACCGTGGTTCGGATTCCACGTTAAACTGTAGGTCCTCCATTTCATCTCACAATCACCCTACCATTACACATTAGTGTAAGTGTGTATAACCCGAACGGGGTAGTAAGACGCGGTGCTAATAATAATTCTTTTCATATCATTTATAGCCTTTTCCACTTAGCTCTTCAGAAAACTAGACTCTTTCATCCTTCTCCATTTCTTCTTCTAGTTCTAGTTCAATATCTTCTGCTCTATTGTCCTTATTATATCATTCTTTTATGTAATGCTTCCATACTGCTGTTCTACTTCCTTTTGATTGTTCACTACCTTTCCTGATTAATCTTCTATGTCTTGTCTTTGAATTCTGTTGATTTCCTTTTGGCCTAGTTCCCTTTCTTTTGCTTACATCATGTCACATCTAATAGTTATTTGTAATTCCATTATATCATTACATTTCTCATTTATATGCTCTAGGCTTGTCATTCTATCTTCTTAGCTCAATGCTCAACCTCTTATAGTTTTGTCTTCCTTGTTCACTGTTTATTTTCTTCCATTTCCTCCTCTCTGCCATATTAAAAAATAAAGCGTTTAAAACACAAGCTTTATTTTTCTCACCATTTGTCTTAATACTCGCTCGGGATGTACACTTTTAATTAGGTTAATGTAGTAGGGATGAGAAAAGTAGAATTTAGAGAAAATGCTGTGTGGAGGAAGAGTGTAAAACCATTTAATGGAAACTACCGGCATTATATTTATATACGACCTTGAATCGAGCCGCTACCTCCCTGCCATAGGTAGTCCTGTAAATTACACGAGTGACACCTTCACCCACACGATCACTAATGGGGGGCATTCTTCATTATTAAAAGAAATATAAAATTAAATGTTTAATGAATACAAAGTTAAAATACTTCAGTGGCGACAAACGCACTTAAAACGCAATTTAAATATTAAATGGGACTCCAGGAAATAAGGGGATAGCCATTTCTGGTTACTGAAGTGTATTTATTATTTGTAAATATATATTGGAATAGTTGATTAATACTCTCTTTGCTTTATATTTTGTTAACATGTTTGTTATGATGCTTTTACAGACAGCTGACATGTATGCTACACCACAATGGCTGCAAAGCGAGAACAATGATGAGTCTAGAAGAGGGGGCTCCCATAAAGCTATCCAAACACTCACCTCTACAAACTCACCCACCTGACAACCAACAAAAGGATACAATAATTTTAAAACGCACTCTCAAGGAACGAGCAAAAACAGATGAGTCTACGTGTGACAGAAATTTTTGCACAAGAATCGGATAGGTGAGAAAATGTATACATTTGATAAAAGCCAAGGCAAGCCACACTTGCCAGAGCTGAATTAATAAATTATCCTCCCATTCAGTTAATCCAATAAACAAACAAGTAATGGAAAAAGATTAATTCCGGAAACTATTTTTTAGAAAATTTTGAGAATCAAGATGGTGGATTTATAAATAAATGAATAATGGCCTTCTCTTGCAACCAATGAACGTCTAACGCTGCCCCCCCTCCTATACCTCACAGCAAATGAGAATTACGCTCCTCCCTCTCTTTTATCTTATAAAAAAAATAGTTTTCAGAAGTAATATTTTCCGCTACTCTTACAACCATTCATTACATTATTTAGTGTGATAGTGAACAGTTTACTAATAGAGTACTGTCAAGACTTGCGCACCCTGGCAGTAATCCATGTGCTCCTGCATCTGTATACTATTTGCAAAAATGGGGTGTATTAGTGTGATAGTAAGTGAATGTGGTTAATTTCTCAGGAACCCTGCAGCTTCACAGAGAATATCAAAGACATGTGTTGTTCACACAATGAGACGGCAGAGGAGGAGGCAACTTCCACCTATTCCTCAAGATCTAGTAACTTTTGTAAACTCATCTGTGGCAGGAACGCTACAGAAACACGCGTTTCCAGCAGCCGTTCACCCATGAAATCATAAACGATACAGATGGGGATGTGATAGCAATAGTCTTTTATAGTAGGGAATTTCTGGATTAGGTGGGCAGATATGGAGAACTTGTAGGGATATCAATTGACGCCACATTTAAAGTGGTACCGAGGAGCCCTGCAGGGTTACAACAATTGTTGAGTGTACATGTACACATTCAAGGCATTGTAGGTATTTTTCTCTAATAATAATGCATTTTTACAGTTTAAAAGCATTGAACTTTTAATAAACAATATTTTTAAAATAAAAGTCTTTTCTGTTTTGGAGCTTTGTTGGGAATCATCAAAACTCATCTAACAAGCAAACACTTTTACTAGGTATTACATTGAAGCTGTGCACTGTACTTTATACTGTCTACAGGATATACCAGTATTCTTTGCCCTCATGGCGAAAAGAACGCAGCTTGTATATACACTGGTGATAAGTGTGTTCAAATCTGTTACCAATGATTGGATTATACCTTCAATTATGACTGATTTTGAGCGTACTTCAATGAGAATCCTGGAAGGTCTCTACCCCCAGGTGAACCAACATGGATGTTGGTTCCATTTTTACCAGGTTTGCATTACATATTTTAATGTATTTAAAATAAATTTGGTAGATACAGAACCGCTTCACATTTCCTCACGAGCTTGAATAAAATAATAGTGTATTTGCCAGAATAGACCTCTGCGAAATCCTCAACGGGTTGCGTTTAGGGTAATTTAATTTGCCAAAGGGGGGTTTCACAAACACACTCTAGCCAAATACCTAAATATTTTATTGATATTAATTCTTTCTATATTATTTTATTTAGGTTTGTAATTTAAAGTCCCTAATTACCGGCACACTAAAGCATATTTAAATAATAATATGAATATGAAAGTTTTGTTTTCTATTATAAACTCAACACTTCCGTATCAGAACATGTAGAAGGAATTAAACCGGTGTTGAAATCTTTTCATATGTTTGTATCACTCAACAGGCTGTGTGGAGATATATTGTGAGGCATGGTTGGGGAGCGCAATTCCGTCATAATCAAGAGTTAATGAGAGCGACCAGAATGATTATGGCGTTGCCTCACTTATCGGCAGAAAGAGGTCCTCCTTCTGGTCAGGTGATCCCCCCCCCCCATTCCATAAGCAATGGTTTGGAAGCAATACGTCAATTTGCAGCAGTAAATAATTTGGGTATAAACATCGTCAATGTTTGCAACTATACCGAAAGATTTTGGCTGCGCCAAATTGTGGGGGTGTAGAAGTTTAGTGTGTTTGGACTTTCGAGAAGGACCAATAACACTGTAGAATCCTTCCATGCAAAGATACTTTACATGATGGGGCAACACCTTGATATATGGACCTTCATCGCTAAGGAGATCCCACAGTATAAAAAATACATTTCCTTCTACGTATCATCTAGAACAAATAATAACTTAGAGCTAAACATTGAAAACAAAATTTTTGATTTTACAATTTTGTGTTTGCTTACTCATATCAAATAAAATATTTATAGTTAGTTAATGGTTTTTTTTATCAATGAAGAGCATCTGATAAATTATGTATGATTATTACGACCCCCAAGTTTGTAGGAAAATAGTGAAGAATGAAATATTATTTTCAAAAATACTTAAGATTCATATGATTTTGCTAAAGACATTTTAGCTAATACTCCTTTCTGTTTCACAGCCAGGCTATTAAGTGTCACAGATAATGGTATAGCTATATTCCGATATTCCGCTCAATGATGAATGGACCAGAGATAAGCAGAAGTGCCAAACTAAGGACAATGAGAAACAACACGATATTAACTAAAGACTGCGATATTAACTAAAGACTGCGATATTAACTAAAGACTGCGACTGTCAACTAGTATCTGGGAGCTATTCTCTCACTGATTACATACGTCGACTGTCACACTCTGTGGTAGACAATGTGCTGGCACACCCTCTGGGTTCCTCAAATACAAGATGGAGAAATAAATGGGAATGATGTAGCTTGGTCTCAGGAAGGCAAGTATTTTTTTTATTTGTTATGATCCAAGAAGCCATATTGTGAGCCCATGTTAGCAAGTTGCAGTATGTGAGGTTATATGAAAACTGTACAGTGAACGGTGTCTTGATATGAGTGAATATTTGTGTTGTGTATATTAACACAGGTACAGCTCCTGTCACAGAGCAGCTTGGCCCAGCCTGTGTCACAGAGCATCCTGCCCCAGCCTCTGTCACAGAGCATCCTGCCCGAGCCTGTGTCACAGAGCATCCTGCCCAAGCCTGTGTCACAGAGCATCCTGCCCCAGCCTGTGTCACAGAGCATCCTGCCCGAGCCTGTGTCACAGAGCATCCTGCCCCAGCCTGTGTCACAGAGCATCCTGCCCGAGCCTGTGTCACAGAGCATCCTGCCCCAGCCTGTGTCACAGAGCATCCTGCCCCAGCCTGTGTCACAGAGCATCCTGCCCCAGCCCGTGTCACAAAGCATCCTGCCCGAGCCTGTGTCACAGAGCATCCTGCCCCAGCCTGTGTCACAGAGCATCCTGCCCGAGCCTGTGTCACAGAGCATCCTGCCCCAGCCTCTATCGCAGAGCAGCCTGCCCCAGCCCTTGTCACAGAGCAGCCTGCCCCAGCCCTTGTCACAGAGCATCCTGCCCCAGCCTGTGTCACAGAGCAGCCTGCCCCAGCCTGTGTCACAGGACATCCTGCCCCAGCCTGTGTCACAGAGCAGCCGGCCCCAGCCTGTGTCACAGAGCAGCCGGCCCCAGCCTGTGTCACAGAGCAGCCTGCCCCAGCCCTTGTCACAGAGCAGCCTGCCCCAGCCTCTGTCGCAGAGCAACCTCCCCAGCCTTGTCACAGAGCGCCCAGCCTTGTCACAGAGCATCCTGCCCCAGCCTGTGTCACAGAGCAGCCTGCCCCAGCCTGTGTCACAGAGCATCCTGCCCAGCCTGTGTCACAGAGCAGCCTGCCCCAGCCCTTGTCGCAGAGCAGCCTGCCCCAGCCTCTGTCGCAGAGCAGCCTGCCCCAGCCTCTGTCGCAGAGCAAACCTGCCCCAGCCTCTGTCGCAGAAGCAGCCTGTCCTCCGCAGCCTCTGTCGCAGAGCAGCCTGTCCCAGCCCTTGTCACAGAGCATCCTGCCCCAGCCTCTGTCACAGAGCATCCTGCCCCAGCCTGTGTCACAGAGCAGCCTACCCCAGCCTCTGTCGCAGAGCAGCCTGTCCCAGCCCTTGTCGCAGAGCAGCCTGCCCCAGCCTCTGTCGCAGAGCAGCCTGCCCCAGCCTTTGTCGCAAAGCAACCTGCCCCAGCCTCTGTCGCAGAGCATCCTGCCCCAGCCTCTGTCGCAGAGCATCCTGCCCCAGCCTCTGTCGCAGAGCAGCCTGTCCCAGCCCTTGTCACAGAGCATCCTGCCCCAGCCTGTGTCACAGAGTAGCCTGCCCCAGCCTGTGTCGCAGAGCAGCCTGCCCCAGCCTGTTCACAGAGCAGCCTGCCCCAGCCTGTGTCACAGAGCAGCCTACCCCAGCCCTTGTCACAGAGCAGCCTGCCCCAGCCTCTATCGCAGAGCAACCTGTCCCAGCCTCTATCCCAGAGCAGCCTGCCCCAGAGCAGCTTGACCCAGCCTTTGTCACAGAGCAGCCTGCCCCAGCCCTTGACACAGAGCAACCTGCCCCAGCAAGGGTCAATATCAATGTTGAGGAAGATGCCCCTGAAGCCAATGCAGAATCACATCCTTTAGGCAATTGCACTGTGTGTTTTGAAAATCAGATCACACACATCATGGCACTTTGTTTTGTGTGGCAGGTGCGCCGAGGAGCTACATAGGCATGCACTCTTTTACCACTGCTCTTACTGTAGAGGAAAAATAGAGAGTATTTTATGAGTGTATCTCCAATAAAAGTGACATTTCACATAAGGTAGACAAGGGCAAAGGTGCTTGCATAGTTTTCTGTATACCAACTATTGAAACATTAGTTCTCACACTGGTCTATTATTTGTCTCGGTATAACTGAAGGCTGTGAACAGATCTATGAAACATCCGTTCATAAAAGGGTCTAATGTTTGTATCAGTAACAATTATTGATAGTTTTTATGAAAAATACTTATTCAAGGGTGGTTTATTTATAATAGATATTGATGGAGTTACAAACCATAATAGTTTATCTTAGAAAGGATGTAGGCCTACCATTTATTTTAGTAGTTTTAACGATATCATCCTAAATTGTTTTGAGTGATATAAATGAGGCTATTAGCACCTGAATTGGTGATTGTTGTTACATATAAAACCAATGTACTTTTTGTTTTTCACAATGTTATATGAAAGTAATTTCTAACAAAATTTTTATCAAATTTTTTAAGAGTTTATAGGAGTTTTGTATTGGGGTTTGATGTTCAAAACTTAAACAAACTTCATCATAGCCGAGATGCCTAGGCAACTTGATCTACAACACTCCTAAAATAAATACACCATAATTTTGTTTTTTACTTCTCTGGAAAAAATTGTGTAGATAAAAAGGGTATATTTTTAATTTGAAGATTATATTCTTATTTTATTAATTCATCTTTGCTTTTCGTTGCACAACAACAATTTGAATTTACAAATTCAAGTCTCCAAGTTTGTTTAAGGACATTAGATTTCTGACAAGTTAGAAACTCTCCCCCCTCCCAAGGGGAGTCAATTGATCCTATATTCCTATTGGTTGTACGTAGAAATGTGAGACTGAAAATCTTCCCTATATTTTCTTAGGAAAATTTTCCAAAACGGAAAATTTAAGGTTGGCGAAATACATGAGAGTAGAAATGCTAACTTTTTCCCTGTCTGGAACAGATGAGTACTTTTTAAATCTAACTAACTACTTAACTTCAAGATGAACACTATCCTTGTAATCAACTTTACCAACAAGGGTATCAGGCACATAATCCTTTCAACCAAACCTACCTTCATAGTGAGAGTGAAGCCTCGTTTATTATGTAACAAGTTGGACCCAACATGTTGGGAAGCTGCGTTTACTGTCGCCAACTTGTTGGAACAACATCCTGGGTCCTCCGCCTTTTTTTAGTCAGTCTATACATTTCTAGCCATAGATAACGACATATTACTTGCCGTTATTGTGTTGACAGGAAGTTTACTCTTGCAGAAAAACCAAAACTTAAGAAACGGTAGGGCGTTCAAAGTTTTTTTGGCTAAACGTCAATTGAAGGTGTGTACATGGGAATAATGAGTTACCTACATTGGTAAAGTGGAGTCGATAGCCTTATACACATGTAACATCACAAAGAACAATACTTTTGATATAAATCAATTAGTTTAACTGTATTAGCCTTGTTCCATTCAATCACAATCACAAAATTATGCAAGCCCTGATTTTAAAAGTTAAACTAATCTGAAAATAAAACGCGTGCTTCACCAAGGTTAGAGACTCATTCAACTCAATAGCGCATGCACAGAACTTCCCAACTTGGCCAACATGTTAGGTTGGTATTATCTCCAACAAATGATCCAACACAACCCAACACAACTTGTTGGCTCTGACCGGCTCTCCCAACACCAACATGTTGGCCAACATCTCCAACAAGTTGGGAGTGCGTTTATATTATAACACAACTTGTTGGGATCGTGTTGGCCAACATGTTGTGTTACAATATAAACGAGGCTTAAGAGGAGAGAGTCAGGCACACTATCCTTGCAACAAGTCATCTCTAGTTTTACGTCAGAGTAGGGTTAGCTGTGTGTGGAGCGTTGAGGGAAATACAACTTGATGGACCTGCAATGTATTTGTTCCCAAAACGCGATGTAATTGTATACACCTGTTAACAACATTAGTTGAAAATATATTATACTATATATTATGTGTATAATATATTATGTGATGTAATTGTATACACCTGTTAGCAACATTAGTTGAATATATATTATACTATATATTATGTGTATAATATATTATGTGATGTAATTGTATACACCTGTTAGCAACATTAGTTGAAAATATATTATACTATATATTATGTGTTAATATATTATGTGATGTAATTGTATACACTGTTAGCAACATTAGTTGAATATATATTATACTATATATTATGTGTATAATATATTATGTGATGTAATTGTATACACCTGTTAGCAACATCAGTTGAATATATATTATACTATATATTATGTGTATAATATATTATGTGATGTAATTGTATACACCTGTTAGCAACATTAGTTGAATATATATTATACTATATATTATGTGTATAATATATTATGTGATGTAATTGTATACACCTGTTAGCAACATTAGTTGAAAATATATTATACTATATATTATGTGTATAATATATTATGTGATGTAATTGTATACACCTGTTAGCAACATTAGTTGAATATATATTATACTTAAAGTCATTCCCCTGTTAACCTATATTTTAATATTTGCAAATAAATACTAAAATAATAAAAATTAAAAGTGTTCCTTTAAATGTCATTATTTTAGTCATGTTTAGAACTTAATCATAGAAATACAATTTTTTTAAAATCCCGTTTTAATTTCTTCATTTTTCACCTTCAAAATACCAGTTTGTAGACAATGACCCAGGTCTAAAAGTAACTCTGACACCACTATCTGAATACATTTCTTAGATACTGACCTATACAACAATGGAAATTGATAAAAATAAGAAAATATAAACTAATTGAGAGAAGAAAGTCCACTTAGGAAAGGAGGTGAAGATGTGACATCTTCCTTTCTTCTGTTTTCTATAGTAAAAGTAGTCACACAAACATTTAAACATAAAGTTTTTGTATTTTGGCATTGTAGCCTTTATCAAAAAAAGAAAAAACACAACTGTCTCCAGTTTGAATTAACACAATGGAGTATTCCAGTGTTTTTCTTATATTTTTTTGATAAATGCAATAATGTTGAATTATAAAAACTTTGTTTATGTTTGAATGTGTGTGACTTTTTTACTCTATAAGCCAGAAGATGTCACCTTTGTGCAATGGATTCTTCCTACATTTTTCCTTTTCCCCTACGTCACAGATAAGTAAGAAACAGACTCTCAACCTTACGGGGGTTTAGCTGTGCTCCTTTTGCCAGTTTGAGTCCTTCAACACTGGGCTAGTGTCGCTGCTGGGTGATGATAGGACTAACCGCAGCGATCTAGTGTTGAAAGACTCAAGCTGCCAAAAGGAGCGCAACCATTTTAACCTGGAGGTTGAGTGTTTGGGTATATTATTTGTTTGTGACCTAGGTGGACTTTCTTAAATCAATTTTCACTTAATTAGTATTTTCAATATCCACTATTGTAAAAATCATTTCACCATTGGATACCAGTACTAACTTAAAAACACAATAAATAAGGTGAAATATTTAAGCTTATTAAATGACGCCTCTCCCAGCTAGAAACCAAATGTATGTTTGACAGTAAATGAAATATTGCCTTTGATAGGAATATTACCTTAGGAATTTCCTCAAAATACCCTTTGACCCTTCTACTTGTCTCTATTTGACTCTCACATCGGCTACCTCATTGTTAGTTAAGGCTGCGACTGACTAAATCTCATAAGCCACTCGTAGCTCTACAGAATATGACACTCCAAGAATAAACTTCCCTCTACAAATTATATGAGTAATCACTGACATTTTACCCCTAAGGTTCTCGTTGGGTGTCACAATATTCAGTAAGTGTGCCTCAAAATTTACCCTGTTATAATAATATTGTTGATATAAATTAAAATGACAAGGAGATCAGGGTTTGCATCTCGTTCGGGTGTACTAAGAGTGATTTTTCTAAATAAATTTCCACTCTCCCTCGATGCAAATGCAGGTACACTTCCTCTTAATTCAACCTAACCTCATTCCTAACACATTAGCATAATTAGTGTGTATGTGTGCTTGAATAAAATTAAATAACAGTAGTTTCATTTGTAATAAATTTAAGAAAACTTTTTGAAAGCCTTAATATATTTATTTTCAATATAATTAATAAGAAACATGAGCCTGTTGTAGGACAAACACACGCTCATTTCCTGTTCGAGTGAGAGAAGTCGCCCCGCTCTGATCATGAGCATGACTGTGTCTCATAGTGTTGCCAACTTGTACGTTCAATGTCCCTACTAGGACTTGTGACAAATAATAGTGTGTCGTGTGTGAAAAAATGTAAACCACTGCTCTAAGGGAACTAATTATATATGATTCAGCAATTATATTGTTTTAAAAAAGTAATAAAAAAAACCTTTTGCTCAATCAAAATGAACAAAAACCAGACACACAGTCATTTAACTAGAGGATATACTAATAACCTTTATATTTACTCATGTTAACACAGTGAATTACAGACTAAACTAGATTTGTCCTAAATGGGCATGCTAGCTAAATAAAATCTATAATTGTTTGTTTTAAACTAACCAAACTAAAAATAGAGCTTAAACTTTCTTTGGAGTCTCTAACTAAATGTTCATTTTTCTATGAATTTAACTATGAGTAGCAATGTACAATATTATGAATATTAAATACTTAGGCCTGTGTATGTAAATAAGCTATACTCACATATGTGTGTGTGTGTTTGTAGTTTGTGTTGTTTGTCTAGTGTATACATATTTTATTATTATTATTCTCTTTTCTACTTTCCAAAATTACCTCACTACTACTGTGTGGAAAAATTCCTTCTCATACACATCCTAGTTCTATTACATTATTCCCGCCATCCTTTACTATATGAATACATCATAATATATTCATAAAGTAGGCTTCTGTTATCTTTCTTGTTTACTAAATTTTTATCTTTGTATTATTAATATAATGAGCTCATTGCTCATCATAATGCCACAAACAATCAAACATTTGTCACAAAATATTACTAATATTCCTCGGCCATGTTGCACAACTTTGACTGGAAAGCAACAATTAGAACTCACATCCACATAAACAGATTTCAATGTTCGAAAAATAATTAAGAATGTTAAACTCTAAGCCTTCTACAAAAACAATTATTGTCCAATTATCTTGTCTAAACACACAAATCTTACTAGTGAAGTTACAGGGCATAAACTATCACACATCGCACAAATGGGAACTATACAAAATAATATATATAAATGGTGTTGTAGATATTTTAACACACAATAAATAATATGTTTACTACTATAAGTTATCCCAACATAACAAATCCAACCTTCCTTGCATTAATAAATAAAATTGTATATACGTTGGAAATGTATTGTTAAAATAAAATATACAATAAATTTTTTTTAAATTGGAATGGTATATAATGATGTGTTTCTGAATATGGACGGTGTGTGTATCAAACAGAATTTTAAGACATTTTTTTTAGTAAAAATTTTTTTTTGCCAACTAAAAGGTTAGGTTTTTCATAGGTTTCGAGGGTTTATATTTAATAAAATATTGCATACTAAAATAATTTTGGTGTCATATAGTGACATTTCCATTCCTTTAGATAGTTACATTTTTCTAACTTTTAAACCTAGAAACAATATTAAAATTGTTATTATTGAATTATTTTTGTGTGTAGTAATTTTTATTATTAAAGGAAAATAACTATTTGAAAGCAGTATGAGCACGCATCCCCACCAACAATTACATGTCAGTTTCAAGTTCTAAAGACTAATGTTAATAGATGTTAACTTGTTATTCTCTGTCCCAAATATAAATAATACTTTATATTATACATTTCCTCATTATTTTCCTTTTGGTTACATATAAAACACAGGAAATTGACCTTCGCTTTTACGAGCTGAATTGTTCCAAAGCGACACACTCAAAGGATGCCTTTGTAAGGCAAGCCCTCAGGGTAATGTTCTTGGAAACACTTTTCACGCTATAAGATACAAAAGTTGTCCATTCGAATAAAATAAAACACAAATATTTGCATTTACAAACATTTATTAGTTAAAAACAAACACTTACTACCATACTGAAAAAGAAAACATAAATATGTATTTAATAGTTAAGAGCATTGCAAAAGAGTTCTCACTTAGAACACAGACTGCATAGAGACCATCTTGAGTCATCTGGGTCGTTGACTCGGTATCTCCACGAAGGCGAAAATTTCTTAAGTTATGGATACAAATGTCACTAAGATCATTATTCAATTACAGTTTGATTTCCATAGGAAGTCCTTTATTTGAAAACTGGAAAATGGTGTTGTCACAATGGTGTTAATAAAAATATTACATATGTGTTTATGTTATTAACCTTAGCTCAGTTGGTATCCTGTCTATTTACTTAGCCGAGGGTGACCTGGTGGTCTAGGGGTAAAGTGTCAGACTTCTGTGCTGAGGGTCCGGAGTTCAATCCTCGGTCCCGGCACAGATTTATCTGATTGCCAAACCCTTCCTTCACCTCTGACAAGACGTGTATTAATCACAACTTGTGAATGTGTGGAATGCCAGGCCTCTACCGTAGTTCGGATTCCACGTTAAACTGTAGGTCCTCCATTTCATCTCACAATCACCCTACCATTGCACATTAGCGTAAGTGCGTATAACCCGAACGGGTAGTAAGACGCGGTGCTAATAATAATAATAATAATAATAATAATAATAATAATAATACTTAGTCGAGAGTCGCTGGCTCAATTCCCGGCATGGCAGAAACATTTATCATTGGTGAAATGTGGACTAACCCTTTCACAGTGATGAATTAACGGTCTCATATTGGATGTTGTGTCTGTCCTAATATTAACTTGGATTATAAGGGATATGAAGCTACGACAGGCCTAACAAGCCGGTAGTGGAAAATATGTGGCTTGAATAAAAAACTTAACCCACCTTGGTGGCGTAGTTAGCTAACGCGCTAGTTTTGTGTTGAGCTAGACCGCTGAGGACGGGGAGAGAAAGGTTCGAATCTCGGTTAGGTGAACTGAGGGTGGTTTTCCCTAAATGGTTTTCCACTCTGCCTACATTTAAATATGGGTTCTCTTCCTCTAAATTCAACCTTCACAATTCCTAACCCATTAGCGTAATTAGTACTTAAACACATAACCCGAACGGGTAATAAGACGTGGTGCTAAAAAAAAACTGACCACAAGCTGGAAACGGTAATGGATGTAAAAATGTATTTTATTCATCTGGTTTAATGCGCTAAAGAGGTACAAGAATCTTAAAGTAAGTATTATTGGAAACCTTTAATAACTTTTTAATTAATAAACCAAATAAAACATAATTCTGAAATGCTAAATTTGACTTTCAATCAATGTCGAAAGTGGGCTTCCTATAAAATCAAAGTTTGGTTGAAAAATTACACCTGGATACTAGAAGTGAACCTAACACCCAGGACTACCAAGTCATTGGTGGATATAGTTTATAATGATAGTTCCAAGTAGCTGATTAATTTCACACGTCCAACTGCCTTAAAACCACAAGTGGAGAATGACCTTGAACACAGGACTGTTCCTGGATAGCTCATTGGTAGAGCATTGGCGCACTAGGTCAAAGGTTCAATTCCCATGTTCATGTGTGTCATTTTAACTAATTTAATCATCAGTAGATCTCCGGTCGACTCAGCACCAGTTGTATTAGACACTACCTTAGCGCGGTCACAAAAGTGTATTAAGTCATTAGAGAGGGAGTATTTATAGCACATTATTTTGGAATTTTTATATTGTACTGCTGGTCACGTGGTCTAATATGTTATTCTCATGGTGTGCTATAGCGTTCCAATCTCAGTCGAGTATACTCGAGTGTTTTTTACTAAACGGTTTCTCACTATTCATCCATACAAATGCAGGTACATTTCTATTAAACTTCTACCTTCTTCATTCCTACTCCAGACATCATTAATGTATTAGTGAGCAGGTACTAAGATGCGGTGAAAACAAATGTTTCCAATGTTTTATTTTTTGTGTTGTACGCTCTTGATTACTAAACTTTGGTTCTAAAAACCATTTCTGGGACCCACAACTGCAATGCTATATATATTGTGGTTTATTGAGGTTTTACTAATAAATCATTAATACTTCAATAAATATGTTGGTATTTAATATATAGCAATAAATATATTAGAGAAAGTCCTCAAAAATCTCAACTTTAGAACAAAAGTTAGACAGTCAATAAAATAACAATACTCAATAAAGAACATAAAATGTTAAAAGTTATTCAAAACTCTCAATTCTTAAGATGCACTTTACGAACTAATTATATGTCAACATACGCCTTAAATACCCCCATAACCTCCCTTCTTATCCGGTTCACCGTGGTAACTCACTGAACTTCCCTTCCTATCGTCACGCGGTAACTCGTGAACCTTCTACTCGGTTCACTGCAGTAACTCGCCTAACTTCCTACTGGTTCACTGCAGTAACTCGCCTCCCTTCCTACTCGGTTCACGCATAACTCCTAACTTCCTACTGTTCACTGCTAACTCGCCTAACCTCCCTACTCGGTTCACCGCGATAACTCGCCGAACCTTCCTACTCGGTTCACCGCGGTAGATCGCCGAACCTTCCTACTCGGTTCACCGCGGTAGATCGCCGAACCTTCCTTCCTACCCGGTTCACCGCGGTAATTCACCGAACCTTCCTTCCTGTTTGGTTCACCGCGGTAACTTGCCAAACCCTTCCTACAAGTTTTTTCCCTACAGCACTCCAATGAGCCCTACCATAAAAGGGTACGTGAATACTATTATCAATCGAGGATGACGACACATTGACTACCCTGGTGGTGATATGTTTGCTTGTTAATTAAAAACCATCAGTTTTATTTACTAGACTGGCGACGTCTTGGTTTATATGTTATGGTCAAAGCCCAAATCTGGTCACGTTGCGATTTGGCTGGACTCCTCGCACATTGACCGGCCAGCCAAATCGTGAAATATTGATCAGGGAAAGTTTTAATTCACATTCTGGACAGCCCAATGCAAATTGACCAAGACAGTATGGTCATTATTCAAAGTTTTGGATAGTATGACACAACACAATCTCATCCTAACCTAACCCAACCTAACTTAACCTAACCCAACCTAACTAACCCAACCTAACTTAACCTAACCCAACCTAACTTAACCTAACCACTAGATTGGAGGTACTCGTAAGGACCGGATGGCAGACCGGAGCCCCCTTAACGCCCCCCTTTGGATTGAATATGACTTAAATTAATTGTAAGCTTGGTAATACATATATATAAAATAGGTGATAAAATTTACTAGAAAGGAAATAGCCAAAGCCATTAATGATAAAGAAATATATATTTCGTGTTTCGGCCAGATTCCTACCGCCATATCTAGAACTGGCCGGCCAAAATCCGAATTGCTGGTACATTATTGTATATTTTATGCTTTGGATAGTTTTGGTGGCTGGTCATTTTGCAAACTGGCTAGACTTTGGACTTTGACCATTATATATATATATATATATATATATATATATATTTATATATATATATATATATATATATAATATATATTATATTCACGGTATCGCTGTTAAATAATGTTATGATTGCTTACCTGTATACCTCTTTCATCGCAGCACAAACAAGTTTGATTGGTAGAAACTTGGCTGCTTTATAGCCAATGTCAAATGGTGTATAAAATACAACATACCTGAAATCAAAATTGTATACAAACATGGTGAACTGGCGACAGTTTTAAAAGTTAGGTGTCCAGGATTAAACAGATGATAAATTATGTGAAACTACTTTTGTTTTAATTAAAAGTGTAGACTACATGCGAGGGAGGAATTGGGTATCTTCCCTTCTCCCCCACCCCTTCTTAATATCAGCTTTACCTAATATATATTTATATTGATAAAAATAAATAATAACATTTTTATATATACATGACAATTTTATTAATCAACGTAATTTGTTTATTTTGGTAAAAGCCAACTCTTAGCCATGAAGAGCCCTCCATGTACTCTATAAAAAGCATTTTTCAGAGTAGTGGTTTACACAACCCACTAAAGAGGATAATAAAAAAAAAATCCAAAACATTAACATTCAATGAGGTGTTTAACCCGAATGGTTAGTAAAGATGTGGTGCTAAAAAAATGTAATGGCATATTAATTCAAATGTCCAAATTAAAACTAAATTCTAGACTAGAAAATAGGGCCTGCTAAATTATATTTATTTAATATTATAAATGCTATGAAAACTAGCCCAAAGCTAATTTTAAATACCAAATTAATTCAAAATGTGTAATTTTTGAAATAAAACTGTTATTATTTTTTTTAAATATTAGGATATTTTGTTTAACTTTTATTCGTGAACTAAAAAATATCATGTAGTTTTAACACATTTGATTGCTTTTTAACCAAACACATGAAAAAAATTTTATTGAACTTATATTTTTCAAACCTTCGCTCTTAGTTTACAAAAAATCCAAATTGCTTCTTCTAGGGCATTCATTTGACTCTGGTGGTTGGGGGCATATATCCCCCTCTAAACCCTTCCAACCTCTATAATTTGTTCTAGCAAAGGCCTTCGTTATATTATTCTACAAGTATTGAAATGCAAGTACCAGGGATGGCGGAATAAAAATAATACAATTGTATTTTCCTTCTTAGTCAATTTAATTAATCATGGGAATAGAAATTATACGATAATTTATAATGAAGTTTTAATGAAAGCTTTTGATAATATTTTAGATTAACTCTATAAATAATAAATCAAATAAAACATATTTCTGGAATTCCAAATTTTAGTGAGTCGCAATCAATGTTGGTGGTCAAAAGTGGGCTTCCTATTAAAAAAAAAAACATGGTTTACAAGGTTGCCACTATCCTAATATAAAATTATCTTTTTTTTCTAGAACGATTTTACATTCTTCAAGAAACTTTAGAGATTAGTATATAGAAATGGATTTTTTTTTAATAAAATTGACCATCGTTTATAAAAAGATGATTTGACCTTGATGAGGAATTATATGCAGTTTTGTTTAAGGAGACAAGGGGGAGTGATAAGACATGTATTCAAATATGCGTGCTTTCACTGGACTTTTCTTTCGATGCAAAGATCTACTATTTAAAGCCTGAACTATAATGTCCTAAATATTACAGTACCAATATTTACTTAGGTTTTAGTGTGGGTGTGTGAAATTCCTTGTGTTTTCCTGGTTTTTTTCAAGACACAAAAAATTCCCCGGCTCTCCTTGTGTTGGAGTGATACGAGTATAAAAATTTTGTAGTTTTGTGCGCAACAACCCACTTTTCTTGAAACTTCCAGCACAATAGTTTGATTATTTCTGTGGTTAGGAAGTATGTGTTAGGATTAAACTAAGAAATACTTCATTTTATTTATAATATTTTTCAAGCAGATTCAACACAAACTATATATAAAATAAAAAGTATAAATCAAAATAATATTTGTAAATCTTGGATAAAAACATCCTATTAGTTATAATTTATTTTGATGTGAATACTGATTGACCAATCTAACTTTGCCAATTAAATAAAACACTCATTAACATAACAATATTTCAATTACAAAATGTAAAAGGGTAATCATGGTCAATGGTGGTGGAACCGTAGGTGGAGTAGAGAGCATTAATCTCCAAAATATAATTTGCCCCGGTCTATATTTATTTACCTCCCCTCTGATGTTCTTCTAGAATATGAAGCTGAAATATGACCTTGCATCAAACTCTAAATAGCTTCTAGAGTAGGGCTATTCAATTGGCAGCCCGCAGGCCACATTCGGCCTGCCAAGCTCAGCACATTGGCCAACAGATAGAAAGTCCAACTATTGTATCACTGGAGATGGTTGTACAGTTCAGACGGTATGTAGATGCGCCTGACCTTGAACGGCCAAAGAGATCTTCAGTCTCTTATCAGTGGTGGGGGAAGCTGCAAGCTCAATGTTACTCGTCCTTGGCGCCCCCAACATCATGTGTTTGCAGGGGAGTGCGAGCTTACTCTCCAGCGGCATACATCCCCTACTCTAGACCTGGCATTTCTCCCTCCAAGCGCCACACATAACGCTGAGCTTTTGAACTTGACAAGTGCAAGTGCGGCGACAGGGTGGCTGAGAGTGACTCACTCATACCTCTTCTCCTCTCCACCCACAGCAGCTGATGTCTCGCCAATTGATACTTGCCTGGCTTATTGTTCCTGCCTTATTTATAGTAATAGCTGAGTTTTTTGCTTGTAATCAGTTTTATTGTAAGTTTTCTAGAATAGCACTTTCTACTTTGTGTAGTAAGGAAAGGAAGTTTGACGATGAGAATAAATTTTACTGAAATATATCAATATTATATATAGTATCATATTATGTTTCCCCGTCTCCCCTTTTAAACTACAAAAGTATAATCTAATAACATTCCAAATTACTACCAGATTGAATTAAATGTCTAGCCGGCCAAACATTATGATTTTTTGGATAATTAATTGAATAGGCCTGTTCTAGAGGCATCTAATTTTCAATAAATATATTTGCAATATATATAATTTATATAATATTTTATATAGATATATATATACTATATAGATTTCCAGGTTCATCTAAGTTTTTCAAATTTTCTGGAGGAAGACACTCAAGATATCTTGGAGTTGGAAGGGTAGGGGCCAGACCCTCCTTTGGCTTGGTGGGCAAAACCCTTCAAAATCCTTTCATTTTTTGTAATCACCCTCGTCCCCCGCACCCCCCTCGCACCAATAAGGTACCACCACCATTGATGATGGTAGCCTGAAAACAAATTCTATGATTACATCCATCTAGGTACTTGCATAAACCATAAATGATTGTTAAAAGAATTTGAGGAAATGGTATTATTTACAAGGTGGCTACAAACTTTTATCATAAAATTCTTTGACTTTTCCAGATAATTAAAAAGATTCCCAGCTTAAACTTTTTACAATTTCTTTTTGGTGAATGGCAATCATTTCACTAGTGTAATTATTAAATATTTTGTAAAACACTCCTAACCGGTACTAAAGATAAACAATATAAGTTATTTTTCCAATCTTTAATGTTTTATCTATTATTTGTGTTCCTCTGTGTAAATGTTAATAAACAATCCTGTACAACCATCTCATGTTAGAATAACATATCTAGGCAATACATTTTGTTAGCATCGAGAAACAAAAATCTCTCACTTTGGTTTAAATGTTTAGGTGCAGAATTAGTCAAGTATTTAAATTCTCTGACTTTTCCTTATTTTTGATTAGATGCCCTGACATTTCCTTGTTTTCTCTGACACTAAACAAGTAATTGACGACCTATCCAGGCTATCCATCTTCTTCTTGTTTGTAGCCGCCATCTATTCACTATATGCAGAGAATACCTTCAAAGTTAACCCTGTGATCCAAATGGTCAATCACTGCTCCTTGTTATCGCTATCCTGCGGCTGCCATGATATATTTAAGTGCTCCCTTTGGCCAATTGGTTAAGTTGGTAGACTTCAAGAAGAATAATTTAGAATCCGTTTATGAATTTGTTATAATATTATTCAGATCCTGGCACTAGGTTGGGTACATGTTAAGTGTGACGATCTAGATTAAGTCGGTTTGTAAGATGTGTGCCTCTTTAATTTGTATTTAGAAGAACATATTTAATTTCCCAAATATAACTCAGGAGACGACTATCAGTTAGGAATGTCTCACCAAACCACGGTTGCCACAACCAGTTGTCCGGTGTTCTTGAGGGGCGCCAGTATGGGTTCGCCGAGAAGTCCATTGCACAACATGCCCCGGCAAACACCACCAGCATGGTAGACAGCCAGCATGACATGGGGTGTTTGCGGGAGAACGCATGGGCCCCTGGAACAAGTGTATCACCGACAAGAGTTAGACCTAATGATGGCATGCTAGACTATTAACTAGGAGGATGGAGGTTTTACTGAGTGCTGACATCTTAGCTCAATCATTGGTGTATGCAACACTAACATTGACTCGTGACATGGCCGAAAAATGTATCATTGGTAAAATTTGAGTTTCCTCTTTCACAATGAAGAATTTACAGCAATAGGAGTAGTTGTGTCTTCTAAATTAAGTTTTTTTTAAAGTTCCATGTTAGTATAATCAGTATGTTTAGAAAGTGAATGTTAAATATCCCAAATTAAATAGATAGACGTATAGTTTTATATCACAGTGTGTTTTTTACTTTCTCTCTATCTTACAGGTAGAGAAAGTATGGTGATCGTCAAAAAAATCGAACTCGAGATTTTGATGAATTTTGACGTTTCATAACTCCCTAAATCCGAAAAAGTGGTTTTTGAATTTCCGTCTGTCTGTCTGTCTGTCTGTCTGTACCTCCAACTAGAGCCTAAACTATTTTACCGATTGAGCTGAAACTTGATATCTAGGGTTTTCATAGGGTTGCCCCAAGGGGTTTTTGGAATTGGATATCTACCCCTAAAATTAAGGGTAGTTTACTGAAGGGCAAAAAAAGAAAAAGACGATTTTCTCAAAATCGGCTCTAACGATTTTGATTAAATTTCATTTATGAACATTAATAAATATTCCAAACAAAATGGCTACTCTCAATATTTCGGCAAAATGGTTTTAAGGGCTCCGATCTGATGCGTAAATTAACATTTTTTATAATAGCTACGAAACTATTTGAGATATGAAATTACTTAGCATTACAAATATGTATATATATTTATAATACAAATATTTTATTCGAAACATATTTTTATAAAATCAATAATTTTCAATCTATACGCAATTATATATATATTTTTAACTTTTTGGACATTAAAGCTTAAGTATTGCGATCGTAAAAAAAACTAACCTGAAATGTTGATGGATTTCGACGTCTCATGACCCCCCAAACCCTAAAAAATAGTCTTAGCAATGCCGTCTGTCTGTGTGTCTATTAAAACTTAAAATTAAGGGTAGTTTACTGAAGGGAAAGAAGAGAAAAAGTCGATTTTCTCAAAATCGGCTCTAACGATTTTGATTAAATTTCATTTATAAACATTAATAAATATTCCAAACAAAATGGCTACCCTCAATATTTCGGCAAAATGGCTTTAAGGGCTCCAGTCTGATGCGTCAATTAACATTTTTTATAATAGCTCCGAAACTATTTGAGATATGAAATTACTTAGCATTACAAATATGTATATATATTTATAATACAGATATTTTATTCGAAACATATTTTTATAAAATCAATAAATTTCAATTTATATGCAATTATATGAATTTTTTAACTTTTTGGACATTAAAGTTTAAGTATTGCGACTCTAAAAAAAAACTAACCTGAAATGTTGATGGATGTCGACGTCTCATGACCCCCACAACCCTAAAAAATAGTCTTTGCAATGCCGTCTGTCTGTGTGTCTATAAAAACTTAAAATTAAGGGTAGTTTACTGAAGGGCGAAAAGAGAAAAATTTGGTTTTCTCAAAATTTGCTCAAACGATTTTGATTAAAATTTGTATCTAGGCGTTGATTAAGATTATAAATAAACTGGCTATTTTCATTTTCCTATGAAAATGATTTTTAGGGTACTTTACAGAAGCGTTAATTTCCGTATCTCCACAACTATTTGAGAAACTAAACAACTTGTCATTGCAAAATTGTAGGACTATTAGAAATACAAAACTTTTATTTGACATATACTTTTATAAAAGCAACAGTTTCTGAGATATTTGCAAATATACTAATACAATTTAGTGAGCTTTAGTTGTAAACATATACTACTTAAGTCTTAACGCAATAATTCTCCAATGCCATAGAGTAATTAAATATATGTATTTAAAAAAGTATGTTATTTTTCCTTAAAGCTCTTAGGAGAAATGTTTGCATAGCAATGATCTATCTCCATTTTAGACTCAATAGTCAATATTTACATTTTTTATTGGTCAAAATGTATAAATGAATAATTAAATATCAATGCGATGACTTGAAGATCTGAAACACCTTATAAAATGTTAAAACTTTAACCAGAAATCGAAATTTTAATACGAAGTGTTGACCCTTGTGGAAGACATTAAACTGAGTTTATAGAAAGAGAGAGAAAGTCTGTGCGGTGCACCGTACCATTTATTCATCCAAGCTTAAGTCAAATGCTAGTTCATTTCTTTCAAATTCCCTTCCTGCTGTTAGGCGGTGTGGTTATGTTGCTATAGTTGGAACACCGGCATTAAAACTTAATATAGCAAGGGAAATTAGGGATGTAAATAAAGCTATTTTAAAATCACAGCAGAGCATGCGTCAGAAAGAAATTTGTTGTACTTTCATGTTGAAGACCAGCGGTTTTCAAATGGCTTCATGCGGCCCTGTTGTGCTTTGTTTCGCGGCCAATGAAGTTTCTTGGAAAATAATATATTTTAGTAGAATTGATGTTTTTAACTGAGAAGCTGAAAGTTTTGACTTGCGTAAGAAAAGGAAAGCTCAAACTGATGTTAATTCAGTATTAAACCTAATTACGTTAAATTTTTTTAATAACTTGTGTATCTGCGTGAGTCCCTTTGTTCTTCCACCCCTTACTTGTTTATGATGCAGTCTGCCACTAAAGTTGTGGATTCAATTGTGGTCCTAGGGCATTTTTAAGTTGGAAACCCCTGGTTTAGATGAACATTATAAAATGTTACAAAACATCACTAAAGTGCATTATATTTTATTTGAACAGAGTGTACATAAATTGTGTACCGATACATGTGTTTAAGGTGGGATGGAAACGATAATGAGTTTAGGTTAATATTTTTACAGTTTTTGTAACAAAAAAAAGTTTTTGGCAAAAATAAGTAAAATAACTTTGTTCTAGACGCTTGGGTTATATGCCTGTGCACTAGTTACACTGATCTATTAGGGATTAGGAAGGTATTTAATTTAGTGGAAGTGCACCGACATTTGCATGGAGGAAGAGTGTAAAACCATTTAGGACAAACTACCCTTCATGGACCCGATTGGGATCGAACCCCAATCTCCCCATCTTCAGCAGTCTAGTTTATTGTGAGAATAGCGCCTTGGACCATGCGGCCACTGAAGCACGTCAATAAAAATCTCTTCAGTGGATGAAAGCTTTAGTTTAATTTTCCACACAGGGTTAATATTTGTAATGGACATTAAGAAATTTGAACAAAAACTTTTTAAATGAGATGAAAAAGTCCTGATTAGATTCAAGGATATTCAAGAAATCTCAAGATTATTATTTCTAAAAGATTAAACCAAACATATCTAATCTACTGGAGGTATTATTTATAAATTTTTACCCAGAAAGGTTTGTTGCTACAAAAACTGCAAATTCGGACTTTGGCCCATTTCCTTCCATCCCACCTTAAGAGGTCTGTCAGGTCACATAACGAGCTTTTACAAAGCCTATAGCACCACTCTTTGTATTTTCATTGGCTTTCACCAATAAAAATAAAGTTCTATTTTCTAGCGCACCCTACATATAAAACTTTGATTTATTATATAAGGAAAATGTAAAGTAAGTGATATAAATAGTAAAAATATGGATTTAATGACAAAATTAAGGTTAATTCTTTCACATAACAAAAATTGATGGTTGAATTAAATAAGATTGCAACTAAACAAACAATACATCAAAAAGACTCACAAATATTGTAATACAACAAGAATTAAGGATAAATGCAAATAATATAACATAACAAGAAATAAAGTAAAAATAGCTATTTTTTTAAGTCAAGCCTAAAGTAAAGCTAGCACAAACATACACAAAAAAGTATCATAAAAGTTTCACTTTTCTCAGTTTCTCAACTGAGCCCCCACACGCAGATTATCTGCAAGTTTTACTTTGTAAACATTCAATTATAATTGGTTGAGATCATCAGTTATGGTGTTCAATGAAAGAGAAGCTGAAACAGTGAAATAATTTGAGTTGTCATGGGAATTGTAAAGAGGAATACATACAGTTGAGTTTCCTTGTGGCCTCAGTACAACTGGCCAGGATTCGAACCTCAATCTCTTCACTGGAGTGGCGTCTAAGACCATTTGATCGCTTGAGTCAGTAAGCTCAGTTAAACCACACGGCATCCCTCTCGCAATAGACTATCGAATGGTTTTCCACTTTCCCTCCATGCAAATTTGGATATACTTTCTCTAAATTCGACCTTCCTCATCTCTAACTCATTAGAGTAGCTACAGTAGCCCCATGGCTTTTTTGGTGCTGACTGACAGTTCACAGCTGACTTCTGACAGTCAACATTTAGGTATATACCTAAATTTTGACGGTCAGAGGTGACAGCTGCTAAACACATGTTTTTGCAGATCATATGGTTCGGCGTAGGGATACATAATTTGGTGTGGTAACTTTTCAAAGCCGTCAGCTCTCAGCTGTGAGCTGTCACTCGGCACCCAAGAAGCCATGGGGCTACTTTAGTATACATGCGTATAACCTTAAGCCGCGGTGCTAAAAAATTTTTTAAATATAAATTGCTTTCCTGCACATTGTGTTTTGTGAGAGTTGAGTCATCTAGCCCATTAATCCCCCCCCCCTGCACCCCTAACCCTCACACGTCTTAGTAGACCCAGGAGGAAGAACCTTTATGTAGCCTAGATATTAAATATTTGTCAGTGTTCATTCACCTGGAATTAAAAATTGGTTGCCCAGACCTGTTGTTATAATTTTACCAACTCAAAAATACTACCTGGGCTTTAATAAAATAACCCACTTAAAATAAATGGTACAGAGCACTGCGCGGACTTTCTCGCTCCATTGATTGAAAATGGAGATATTTAATCAAAACTCGTAATATATGTGAAACTAAATAATATACACTCGCAAACCCAAACAAAAATTTTGCTATACTTATGTAAAACATTTTTTAACTCCTATATTTTATTTTTAAAGAATTAATGTCCTCATTTGCATATTTGGACCTATAAAAAAAGGATCGATATTGGATTCATAAGGGTCAACACTTCATATTAAAATTTCGACTTCCGGTTAAAATTTTTGACATTTTACTAGGGGTTGCACCTCTTATGGTTATTGCATTGCTATTAAATTCCTCATTTATAAATTTATGCCAATATAAAGGTAAATATTGACTAATGAGTCAAAAATGATAGAGATAGATCATTGTTGTACAAACATTTCTTCTAATAGGTTAAAGAAAAAAGAAAATCAACTTTTTGAGAGACTTACTAATATTTACTTACTCTATGGCATTAGAGAACTATTGCGTTAAAATTTAAGTAGTATCTCTTTACAACTAAAGCTCACAAAATAGTATTAATATGTTTGTCAATATCTCAGAAACTATTGGTTTTATAAAAATATATTTCAAATAAAAGTTTTTAAGTATTAATAGTAATACATTTTGCAATGATATGTTATTTGGTAGTTCAAATAAGGAAATTTCCGCTTCTGTAAAAAAACCTAAAAGTCATTTTCATGGGAAAATGAAAATAGCTATTTTATTTATAATCTTAATCAATGCCTAGATACAAATTTTAATCAAAATCGTTTAGAGTCGATTTTGAAATTTTTTATTTTTTTCTCTTTTTCTCCTTTATTTCTACACTTTATGTCCTTTATTACTACACTTAATTTTAGGGTTAGACAGACACACAGACAGAAAGTATTGCAAAAAGCATTTTTTAGATTCAGAGGGTCATGAAACATCAACATCTATCAACATCTCGAATTGGATTTTTTTACGGTCACAATAATTTACCTTTAGTGTTTGAAAAGTTAAAAAAAAATATATATTTGTGAAGCCTATAGCTTGAAGATATTGATTTTATAAAAATATGTTTCAACTAAAAAATTTTTATTATAAATGGACCTACATATTTGCAATGATAAGTAATTTCATATCTCAAAGAGTTACAGAGATATGATGAAAGCATATATAATTTTCGCATCAGGCCGGAACCCTTAAAGTCATTTTGACAAAAAAAATTTAGAGTAGCCATTTTGTTTGTAATTTTGATCAATGCATGTGAATGAAATTTAATCAAAATTGTTAGAGCCAATTTTGATCAAATCAATTTTTTCTCTTTTCGCCCTTAAGGCTACCCTTAATTTCAGGGTTAGATATCCAATTCCAAAAACCTCTTGGGGCACCCTATGAAAACCCTGGATACCCAGTTTTAGCCTGATCAGTAAAATAGTTTAGGCTCTACTCCAAGGTACAGACAGACAGACAGACAGACAAAGTGAACTGCAAAAACCACTTTTACAGATTTGGGAGGGTCATTAAACATCAAAATTCATCAAAATCTTGAATTCAACTTTTTTGATGATCACAATAGTTTCTCTATCTCTAAGGTAGCAAAAAGTAAAAACACAATAAAACCCACTTATTTTATTTTGCATAAAAAGCAATTATTTTGTGATTGATTTTTGAAAATAATTAGCTTATTTCCAATTTAATAATTTAAATATTATTAATTACTTTTAATAAATAATTAACAGGCAAATTAGAATTTGAACGTAACAAACCTAGCATAGGTTTAGATAAAACTTTTTTTAAAGTTATTTTAATTCATTTGAGGTATTTAACGTGCACTTTCTGAACTGACTGATTCTATCAGCACACGACTTATAAACTAACTTAAATATACAACAGACACAACATCCAGCCCTCGGCCGTTAATTCTTCACTGTAAAGGGTACACACACATTTCACCAATGATATATTTTTCGATCATGCCAGGATTTGAACCCGGGACTCTTAGCTCAGTAGACAGACATGCTACCAACTGAGCTAAGGTGTCAGACTATAGATTAAACAATTATTGAATACTTTAAAAAAACTATCAGAGACAATTTAAACCATTCTTGCACTTGAACTTTTACTAATATAATTAATTAGAAGAATTGTGTTGACCATTATCTAGTGTTTATAAGCCCAAAAAACCCAATACAACCCAAGTAGGTTGAGCTGTTTAAAAATAAACCACTTTTTTAACTTTGATTTGAACCCATTAACCACTTATCCGCAGGCTCGGTACTGTTTGTCATGTAAACCACCAATATAGACTGCTAATATTGCAGTGAGTGCACTGTCCAATCTTACTAGAAGGATCTTATCTGACATCTAGAAAAGTTACTAAATCTACTTTCACATATTAACAGTCGCGGCTCATGGATTTCATCATTGGGAGGGTTGCATTTGTAGAGGGGGGATTACTGGAGGGTTTGGGGGGTATGGATTTTTTTTAATTTAAGCCCTAAAAGTATCTTTTTAAGGTCATCCTGAGAGTCTGAAAATAAGATATAAAGTAAGAAATCTCCCTCCCCCACCACTCATAAAATTATACATATTCTTAACTTGCAACTGTAAAGATTACAGCTACTACTACTGCTGCTACTACTGCTACTACAACTACTACTATTACTACTACCACCACTACTACAACTACTGCTAACTACCACTACTACTACTACTGCGACTACTACTATTACTTCTGCTACTACGACTACTGCTACTACTGCTGCTACTACCACCACTACTACTGCTACTACTACTACTGCTACTAACCATACTAATACTACTGCTACTACTACTATTACTACTACCACCACTACTACAACTACTGCTACTACCACTACTACTACTACTGCTGCTACTACCACTACTAATACTACTGCTACTACTACTATTACTACTACCACCACTACTACAACTACTGCTACTACCACCACTACTACTGCTACTACTACTACTGCTACTACTACTACTGCTACTACCACTACTAATACTACTGCTACTACTACTATTACTACTACCACCACTACTACAACTACTGCTACTACCACCACTACTACTGCTACTACTACTACTGCTACTACCACTACTAATACTACTGCTACTACTACTATTACTACTACCACCACTACTACAACTACTGCTACTACCACTACTACTACTACTGCTGCTACTACCACCACTACTGCTACTACTACTACTGCGACTACTACTATTACTTCTGCTACTACAACTACTGCTACTACTGCTGCTACTACCACCACTACTACTGCTACTACTACTACTGCTACTACCACTACTACTACTACTACTGCTACTACTACTACTGCTACTACTACTGCTACTACCACCACTACTACTACTGCTACTACGACTACTACTATTACTACTACCACTATTACTACTGCTGCTACTACCACCACTACTGCTACTACTACTACTGCTGCTACTACCACCACCACTACTACTGCTACTACTACCACTACTAATACTACTACTACTACATTGTTATAAAAATTGTTATTTGCGAACACAATTATTTCAGCCCGACAAAAAATGTGTGCCGCGTAACCCTTGGCTGGACAGAGAAACTGGCTGTCTGGGCTGCATTACAGAACAGCCCATACGAGCGCCAAATCGCGCAACCCTCTCCTTACCCCACCCGGGAGTTTTCCTCCCAATGATGACCATTAGTGCATGCAGCAGCTAGCCAGCTGGACTGCTCGAAGCCACAGCCCGGCCCGGAGAAATATTATTGTGTTTCTACTTTCTACCTCATTGTTAGGCAGGCGTGCAGAATAAGGCTGTAGTGTGTAACAACCATAAATGATTAAGAGGGACTTTATTGTAATGTTTAAGCAGCTAGCAGCTAATACCATGATGATCATGATTATACTGTTCTTCACAAATAGTTCAGATAATTCAGGGAGGGCTGCAGGCCCTATACGACGAGCCGCTACTGCGTATTAATACATAAAGCCATGTGATCTGCAACTGTCACTTTCAATAGATTTTTACTTACATCCATTGCTGTTTCCATCCTGTGGCCTGTTTCACTTTTTTATTCAAGCCATATATTTTCCACTACCAACTTGCTAGGCCTGTCATATATCTTATAATATAACTTAAGACTAGGACAGGCACAACATCCAGTCCCCCAGCAGTTGATTTATCAATGTGAGAGGTTAAACCAATATTTTAATCAATGATTAATTTTTAATAAATATTATAAATTATTATTATAAAATAACACTTACAATATAGTAAAATATTATCAATGGTGACTACCAAAAGAAGTTTCTATTTTATAAAGGGCATTTCATATGAAAATTGGACTATACATAGACTATGCTTTGTTAATATAAATTGAAAATGAATTATTTTTACTACTGGTAACATTGGATTTAGTAATTTTTAACCCTAAGCTGAACTTAACATTTCTTTTCAAGAACTAATATTTGTAATTATATATTTAAAGCTCAAATTAGGGTTAGTTTTTATTATTATGAATAACCAAATTGCTTTCTCCCAGTTGAGAATAGTTTGACAGATTTCCTGTTATGGCATTCAAGTTGTTATATAAGTAATTTTTAAATTAATACAAACCAAGAATTTCATCAAATTAATATTTACTCAAAGTGTGCACTATTTTTTTAACCAGGAAAATTTCTTTGTTTCCTGATATTCTAGAAAGAATTCCTTTTTCCCCAACAACTTACCATACATTGTCAGTAAAGGTATATTGCTGTGCCTTTTAAGCTCACAAATACATTGAGTACTTTGACTTTCAAATCTTGAATGGCCATAGTAGCTAGTATCATAAAAAAGTTAAATAGTTAATTATGAAAATTGATATTTTATTTATTCTATATTTTTTATAGAATGAAGGGGACTTAGTATTTTAGGAATTGTTAAATTCAAGAAAAAAATTATAGACAAAAAAAAAAGCAAAGGTAAAGGTGGAGAAACAATGAGTAGTAAGTTTACGAGTCAACGGAGATCTAAAAAGGTTACCGACGACCCCTGGCTTAGAACATATGACCATCAATGCCAGTTCTTACTTGTTAATTATTTTATTTATTTATTGGAGGTATTTAATGTTCACTTTCTGAACCAACTGATTATATCAGCACATGAGAATTTCTATGATCGAGAGCGAAAGGCTTACCAATTTTACCAAGAAAGGCATTTTCACATACCTTCCAGGGATATTTTACATACCACAATCGACATGGGACCAGCGACTTTACTTACCCTCCGAAGGAAGTTGTGCTACACATTTTTATTTCTGTGGGAAAATCCGCTGAATCCAGCTGGGTTTTGAACCCATGAACATTGGGTCCTGAGGCAGGACCACTGAGGTCATCTACATGTTAATAGCTTATATGAATGTATTGTTATATTTTAGTGATTGCTTCAGATCACTTTCCTTTTTGGCTGTATATTGGAGTTTGGTTTATGTTGTAACGTAAGTGAATATCAAACATGTCGAGAAGAGCCGGGTGATTTGGCAATGTGTCAGGAGTTTATGGCGAGACATTTGTTGTGGCGACAAGCCGGGCCTGTCTATTGTTAAGGCAGTGCATTTAAATTACTGTACCCCAAGAAGTAAAACACAGGCTACACCTACCGAGACTCGGATCATAATTTTTTTTTTTAAATAATGCGTGTGCAGTGACACTAGTATTAATTTTATATAGAAATGAAATAATTATTATTTTATTATCATTATAAGATGTATTTAATTTGCACTTTCCGAACAAACTCATAATATCAGTACAAGACCTTTATACTAACTTAAATCTAGAAAATACACAGGTCTCTGTCAAAGGGGAAACCCATATTTGACCTAACCAATGGTATTTTTCTCAGCCACACCTGGAATTGAACACGGGACCCTTAACTCGGTAGGCAAACACTTTATCGCGTGAGCTAAGGTAAACGGACAACAAGTTTAACAAAATGCTCAAACTAAGTTAGCCTATAGCTATTGTTAACATTATTGACTTAAATTGTGCATCACAATGTCCTTGTTTTCAGGATGGATGTGCACTTTATTTGTTATATTGTTCATATTTCTTAAAGAGGGACCAATTAAAATTTGTTGCACTATTTATTATTAATTTAAATTAGTTGAAAAATGACACCTAAACATGGGAATCAAACCCACTCAACCACTGAGCTATCCAGGAGTTGTCCCATGCTTAGGGTCATTCTTCACTTATAGTTTGGGGCTGAGTCTGTGAGGGACGTGTGGAATCATCAGCTACATATGAGTGACCCATAGTATCGCGAGCTATCAGATACCACAGCCATCTGCGACTCAGGAGGTCTGTTATGCTTACAAGTATACAAGACAAGATTGTAATTAATGAGAAATTCCGATGAATATTATCTCACAGGCTGCAAATCATTGTAAATACGGCACTGTACATATGGATAGCTTGGTGGTACAGCTTTGGTGCGCTAAGCCAAGGGTCCCGGGTTTGATTCCTGTGTCCAGGTGCCATTTTTCAACTAATTTATTAGTTTGAATGTTATCTCCTTCATACGGACATCCTCGTTGTTACAATGATTTCAACCCATGAGTTAGTATTCATTATCATGTTAGGATTATGAGATAGTTATTTTCTCTGTTTGCTATTAATTTTCTTTTAGCACCGCATCTTCCTTCCCGTCTATGTACTAATTACACTAATGAGTTAGGGATTAGGAAGACTTATTAGAGAGGAAATGCACTCACATTTTCATGGAGAGAGAGTGGAAAACCATTTAGGGAAAAAACTTGGTGCACCCGATCTGGATCGAACCTCGATCTCCTCATCTTTGGCAGTATAGTCTAACACGAAAGTAACGTGTTAGACCACGAGGTGAATGAAGCTGTTTTACTATTAATTAGTTGGAGTGTAAGAAAGTCACTTTTTTAAATGCAAAGTCAAGTCAAAGCGAAGCTTGAATCCTGTGAAACAAAATCAAATTTAAAGTTTGTTGACTAAACAATCGGTAAAAGAAATTATTACACTTTTTTGTAGTTGGGAGAAAAACAAAATAAAAAAATATGACAAATGTATTAATATAGCTATTTAAAAAAAATAGTTTTCTCTTTGTTGTTATGAGGTAATAGACATGGAAAATAAAATAGCATTTGTCAATACCACCAAATCTTAAACAATATTTTTGTTTCTAAATTAAATTTCAAATATTTTCACTTTAAATGAAATTGTATACTTTTAAAGATTTTGAGGATTCAAATTTGTATTCAAGTTTCAAAAGGAAATTTAAGTTTCTGATTCCAGATTCAGATTCAATAGGTATAGGATGTGACCAATCTCTAATAATAAAAGGAAGTGTTTGTCTGTTTGTTTGTTTGTGTGTGATGCCCAGCCAAATCTACGGCACGCAGAGATCTTAAATATTTAACATAGGTGGATGGAAAGGGGTTCAAATGCACCCAAAGCCAAATTTTTAAATAACTTTTTAATTAGGCTATTCTTAACAAATTTTTGAAGAAAATATTGTTAATCTGGTTTAGAATTACTTTTCAGACATAACTGTGATAAAAATATGCTGCATCCTCCTCGGGGAAAAAAAATATCCATTTTTGTGTGTGTCGGGGGGGGGGGGGGGGGGCATATATAATTCTTATAACACAGTGGGTCACGGGGGCAACGCCATGTGGGATTGCTAGTCTATTTGAATGTCTCTACCCCTTTCGTTATAGATTTCATTTAATCGCTAGTTGGTGGAAAAAAATACTGTTTAGTGACTGTTCTAGAAATTATTATTATACTATGTTATATGTCATATTTAATGAGAAAAATTCTAATATGTTCATAATATATCAAAGTTTTCTTATTCCTTAAAAACTTTTTGAAGATGAAAAGGTTATTGTGGGTGGCAAATCAAAGCATTGGCCTATTATATCTTCGACTTCAATATTTCAAAACTTCGTATATGCCTATTGATTAATTTAGTTGATTCAAATTAAGCTTGATGTTTAATTTTATCACGCAGGGCTTAAACTCACATTCCTTGTTTTTGTTGAGGAGTAAATAACCCTGTATGATATTTCAATAACTCACACAGCAGAAGTTAAAATGGAAAAAGCTTTGGTAATTGTATCTTTAGTAATCGTCTCGGTTGTAGTCTTACTTTTAGTATGACCTTGAGATAAACTGCGCTTGTCATCTTGGGCACTTTGGCTGACTTGATCTCTTTACACCATACAGTCTCAAATTAAGGTTTGCAGGGCAGCATATTGACATAACCACATGAGATCACCACCTCTGGTGGTCAAATGGTCAGAGGTGTCACTCTCGCAATATACTGTACTAAAATTATAGAGAGATTTGGGTTCAAATCTTGGTCGGGAGTATTGCGGCTGTATTTTATTGTGTAGTTTTCTATTCTCCCTCCACATAATTGCGGGTACAATTCCTATAAATTCAATCTTCCTTGTATTTGTTTTCGTATTTTAACCCAAACAAGGAGTGTGACAGAAAAATTGTAAAGATTGGAGCAAATTTAAATAAACTAATGTAAATTAACATGAAATGTCACCATAAATACCTGAAATGTTTGGCTTTATTCTTGTAGTTATAAAAAAAAAGATCCATGTACTCGGAAGAGCCCATGCACAATAATATCCAGGAGGTAACCGCGAGTTCCAGAGGTCCGGTAGCAAGAATAATAAAGGATGATCTAATTTGAAGAGCCCCAGAGTCTCATAGACGACTAACCAGGTTATAAAGCCCATACTTAAGTTCAAACCAAAAATCTCAAGTGCAGTATTCCTCATAATTAACAAGTGACAACAACGCGCTTTGGAGGCTGCATGGTCTAACGTGCAACTCTCCCAGGAAACTAGACTGCTGATGACGGGGAGATCGAGGTTCGAATCTCAGTCGGGTGTAATGAGGGTGGTTTATCCAAAATGGTTTTCCACTCTCCCTTCATGAAAATGCGGGTATACTAACTATAAATATAACCGTCCTCATCCCCAAAACTTTACATCCATTACTGTTTCCAGCCAATGGCCTGGGTCATTTTTTATTCAAGCCATATATTTTCCACTACCTGTTGTCGCTTCATATGCCTTATTATTATTATTATTATTAGCACCGCGTCTTACTACCATTCGGGTTATACCACTTACGCTAATGTGTAATGGTAGGGTGATTGTGAATGAAATAGAGGACCTACAGTTTAACGTGGATCCGAACCACGGTAGAGGCCTGCATTCCCACACATTCACAAGTTGTGATTAATACACGCCTTGTCAGAGGTGAAGGAAGGTTTGGCAATCAGATAAATCTGTGCCGGGACCAAGGATTGAACCCCGGACCCTCAGCACAGAAGTCTGACACCTTACCCCTAGACCACCAGGTCACCCTATGCCTTATAATCTAACTTAAGACTAGGTAAGACATGCAAAACATCCAGTCCCCAGTCGTTAATTTATCACTATGAAAGGGTAAACCCATATTTTACCAATGATAAATTTTTGGCCATGCCGGGAATCGAATCTGGGACCCTTAGGTCAGTAGAATAACATGCTATTAACTGAGCTAAGGTGTCATATTCATTCCTAAAACCACTAGCATAATTAGTATATAAGTGTATAACCCAAATGTGTAGTGAGACGCGGTGCTAAAAAAAACTTTACAAAAGTAAAATCTGGATAAATTTAATAGTTTTTTAGTTTTAAAATATAGTTTTTTATAATTTTTCTTTAACAATTTTGTAAGATAATGTCGCTGGTCACAATTGTAATGTTTTCTAAAATATACTACAGTAAACCACAGCACAGTGTGGTGCCTGGTTTGACCCTTATTACCGCACCTTGGTTAGGTGTTATCTGTGAATTCAGAAAGGTTCTTTAACTTCCAGATGTTATCTTAAAACCTTATCTTTCCGTGACAATATCTGCAGAAGTATAACAGAATCAACACCATGATAAAGACTGATACAGCCTTAATCTTACAGGAACACAAATATACAGCCTTGACATTTTAAAAGACCACAATCATGCCACTGCAATTAGTTTGTGTGCAACTTTTGTCACTATACGCAATGGTGGACACGTGAGATAAATGTGATTAACATAATAAAAATTACATAATTATTTCTAGTGTCAAATATGATCTGAGTATGAGTGCAAATTTATAGACACACAAGAACATTTTCCATTTTTTTATGAATATAACAAATTCCACACATTTTGATGATTACCTACACACATATAGAAAGCTAGTTGTTAATTATTTGTGTTATTGTTATAATTGTTATTGTCGTTGCCACACTTACAAAATGTACTCCACCTACCTTATCTTGAGCTAATTTCATCCACTCCAATTCATTACAAACTATTCCTATCTTGAGCTAGTTTCTATCCATCCACCCTCATTACACCCTATCCCTATCTTGAGATAGTTTTATCCAGTCCAATTCATTACAAACTATTCCTATCTTGAGCTAGTTCTATCCAGTCCACCTCATTACACCCTATCCCTATCTTGAGATAGTTTTATCCAGTCCAATTCATTACACCCTATCTCTATCTTGAGCTGGTTCTATCCAGACCACCTCATCACACCTTATTTCATTCAGGTCCATCCTAATTGAGTTGTTAGCACCACGTCTTACTACCCATTCGTGACATTCTAATGTAATCCTCCCATCTGCGTCCAGGTATTCCCATCAGTCTAATTATCATTGTTTGCCAGTCAATATCCTGAACACAGTTCTAGTTTCTTTCATTCGCACTGTATGTCTTAGCCACAGTATAATCTCCTTCATATTCTTCATTTATTTTTAGACAACATATTTTCCAAAAGTAAGCTACTTTATTTTCAATATCCTAAATTTATTTTATCCTTGTAAGGTAAAGGGCCATGTTTTACAGCCGTAGAGAACAACTGGGAAAACTATTGTTCTGTATATTTTGAGTTTTACACATCTTGACAACAGTGAGATGTTAAGAGCTGCTAGCCAAGTAATTGCATGCATTAGTGCTTAAGAAAATTATAATTAAATATCTGTATCAGTATGTTATATTTTATATTAGTTTCTCAAACCCTTCAGAGAGAGAGAAAGTATAAATTTACGATAATGTTATTTGTTACTTGTTCACAAGTGATGAAAAGTTGTTCTTGACATCATTATTCTTCTTAAGGTTCTCGTAAATTATATTTGATTTGGCCTGACTGTTTGAATACCCCGGTGGTATTGGTGTAAAGTGCTCGCCTCAGGACCCGACGTTCGTGAGTTCAAACCTAGCCGGAGTCTTGAACGATAAAAATCTTTGGCACAGCTTGCTTCCAAGGGAAAGTAAAGCCGTCAATCCAATGTTGTTTGTGGCGTGTAAAAGAACTTTGGAAGGTATGTGAAAATACCTCTCCCGGAAAAATTGGTAGACCCTTTCGCTCTTGCTCAGAGAAATAATTATTGTGTACTGATATAATCAGACGGTTCTGAACGTTCATGTTAAATACCTAAAATAAATAATATATGAAATTTAGATATGACTTTTAATTGTTACTACACACATTATAATTCACCATCTTTTATTCTTCTCAAAACACATGTTGAACTTTACAATTACCCGCTTTGGTGGCCGCATGGTCTAACATGCTAATCTTGTGTTGGACTTAACCGCCGAAGATGGGGAGATTGGGGTTCGATCCCGGTTGGGTGCATTGGTTTTCCCTAAATGGTTTTACACTCTCCCTCCATGCAAATATGGTTTCTTTTCTTCTAAATTAAGCCTTCATAATCCCTACCCATTAGTGTAATTAGTACATAGACATATAACCCGAACAGGTAGTAAGACGCGGTGCTAAAAATTTTTTTAACATTTGTTGCACAAGAGTTTATATCACTTCTGAGATCTTTTAAATTTCTGCATGCGTGATTTCACATATATTTTGTTTCACAATTTTCAACCAACAGCCTGGAGCCACAAGGTTATTTGCAAGCTTCTTTTTTGTAGACCCCGCTATCAAAATTGTTGACCCCTGAGCACTAACTCTTTATTTTCATCTACCAATCAAGGACGGACTAAATGTCAAGAAGAAAAAAGGTAGAGCCATTATCAGACGCAGGTGGTCAAGAAACTGACTCGTATAAGTAAGTGAAAACCACTCTGAATTTTCAACAAGTACAAATACGAGAAATATAGCCATATCTTATTAAATAAATAAAATATTGAAATAGGATATTAGAATAGTATTTGCATTAAAAAGGAGAATAAAAACTACAAAAGTATTGTGATCATCATACAATTAATTCGAGATTTTAATCTGTGTTGATATTTTATGACCCCCTGAACCTGAATAAAGTCCTGTTTGAAATGTTGTCTGTCTGTTACTGGGATTATATCCAAAAGTATTTTACCGATCAGGATAAAACTTGGTATCTAGAGTATGCATAAGATTCTCCAAAGAGTTTTTTGGAATTAGATAATTAACCTTAAAACTAAGGGTAGTTTACTCATGGGCGACTGCCTCTTTGGTCTAATGGTAAGAATTCCTGGCTACAAATCTAGAGGTCCGGTTTTTTCTTTGAGGCGATGGGTCTGGAATGGGGTCAACTAAGACTCATGAGACAATTTAAGTGATACTTGAATTAAGAAGTAGCAGCTTTAGTCTAGAAAACTGAGATTAATGCATCCGCAAATGTTGGCACTATCTTTGTCAACACGTGGTAGCCGCTTGGTCAATTAGGGGCGAAAAGAGAAAAAAAAATCCTAAAAATTGGCTCTTAACAGCGTTGATTAAAATTTATATATAGGCACTACTTAACGTTACAAAAAAAAAAGGCGGATCTCATTTTTCCATGGACAAACTTAACAATAACAATATTAGATTGGCAATTAGGAAAAGACCAGTCAAGGAATGCATGCTATTACTCAGTCGATAAGTTGTTCACATCTCTCTACCTTTCAATGAACGTAAAACTCAGAATATATAAAAACAATAATTTTACCGATCCTCCATAGGTGTGAAATGTGATCTCTTACCTTACATGAAGAAAACAAATTTAGGTTGTGTTCGAAAACAAGGTGTTTAGGAAGATCTTTGGTGCAAAAAGGGATGAGGCTACTGCGGAGTGGAGGAGGTTCATAGTGATGAGTTACATAACCTGTACTCATCACAAGACATTGTTAAGATGATCAAGTATTGTAGACAATGGTGGGCAGGACAGTCAGCGTGAATGGAAGAATCTAGAACCGTACTCAGGGTACTGACTCGTAAACCCAATGGGAAGAGACCATTGGGAAAACCTATAGACAGATGGGAGGATATTCTGGGGATAACATTAGAATAGACCTGAAAGAGATAGGGTGTAGTGAGGTGGACTGGGTAGAGCTAGATCAAGATAGGGATAGGTGGTGTACTTCTGTAAGTGCAGCAATGAACTTTCTAATTCCTAATGCCATTGAGTAAGTAACTAAATAACATTGAATATTATTTTGTTTAACATATTTTATCAGTTTAAAATATAATTATTTATATAAAGGAGCAAGAGAGTCTGTGTGGTGCACATTACCATTTATTTATTAATAGCAAATATATCGAGTTTTCATCATAAATCAACTATACAAAACGTTAAAACATCCATATTTAGTGTATTTGGCCATTTGAAAATATGCTGATATAAAATTAACACATATTAATTAAATTTCCATTGTGTTGTTTCAATTTTATTTCTATTCGAGAATTAAGAATATTGTACAATTTTAGTCAAACAGGGAGTTGCAATCAGGTTTTACCGAGAGTACCTATGTAACAGATTGTTTCCTAAACTTTTGTCAGTTGTGTACCTCTTTAGAGAAAGTGGTCTAACAAATGTAACTACAACTTTAAAGCCATGGAGGACATTTGAATTTTATTAGAGCTATGCAAAATTCATCGACACTTGTACTTAATAATAGTCATACATAATAATTTTACAATAATTTTAGTGTAATTTGTCAACATTTATTGATATGAGCCATGCATCATACATAGACGATATGTACGTCATGATCCTGATCAGGACCATGCGTTAAACTCCCACGAAACTTGTATTTGACTCACAATCATATCTGTTATACATCTGATTGCACAGAAAAGAATAAAGCTTCATTTTAAGATTTAGCTAACCATCTATGAATAAGGATAGAACTGAATTTTGAATGTATCATTAATTTATGATTCTAACCCATCAACAGGATATGATCGTACTTAGGTAGAACTGCCAGGATCATCGGGACTAATCAAGATGCAGGTATCTATCGTGCCAAGTTCAGGGGTCTGTTTCCTGGTTATGCTAAGTTCAGAACTCACTTACTTGGTTCACTTAAACTAGGTCTACACATATTGGCAGAATGCAAGCTTTAGGATAATCCTCAATCCCAGTTTTAATTATTGGGAGACGCGATGCAAGAAGGACATATGGGTTGAGAGAGTGGAAAATCGCGGATCTCGATCCAAGAAATCATAGCATGGTCACATTCCCAAGTTCAGGAAGAAATATATTGTGCTTCTTGTACATTTCTATTGGGCTGAACATCATAATATCCTATCAGAAAGCGGTACCAGGATTTATCCTGTCGACAACAACCACATGTAGCTTTTAAAGGGGTTGATTATTGGTCAAAGTCAATGCCCTACATTTAAGATCATGCGATCACGAATGCTAGATCATCTGTATGAAGGAAATGTACTATGAAGGTCAAATGCAGTAACAAGGCAATGTTCTCACATCAAACGTGTGCTCAATCCCGAATGTTCTATATTCAGGTATACATGGTAAGTGGTCAGCACGCGTGAATAGGAGAGAGTAAGTTCCCCTTATTGTTCTAGCTGTCTATCAACGTATGTATATAGTATGATGAATGCCAAGCAAGAATGATTTATGACGCTGATCAATGAACGAAGATCACCTATGCCTGTCTTTGGCCAGTGAACGAATGTCATGTAGGGTTCTGAACAATGATAAAATATATGCCTGGATCTGATCAATGGGCGATGATACATGACATGCAAGTGTGACACATGAACAATGATCAAATGTCATATAATTATGCAGTACAGCTCTGATCATAAATGCGCAGCTTCGATCAATGTTCTGGTCATGAGATAGAGTAGTGGCCGAAAAGTCCTCAGACAGAGATGTGGGACCACCCAGTACCCACACCACAGCCCAAGACCTAGCAGAGGTAGCAGAGCGTATAAGGACAAGAGGTGTGTCTAAGTACTTTTCATGGCTTAAATCGCCGAATAATGCACAAGTGTCATGTAAGTGTGATGCATAGCTGTGATAAATGAAAGAACATGATGTAATAATTGTATATTACTCTGATCACCAATCAAATGTATTATAAGTATGGTGTATAGATCATGACGAATGATCATATAAGTATTGTAACGAGATTAGGGTCTGACTGAAAGGCCAGCGCACTTGCCATTTGTTTGCTCTCACTGTTTTCTCTCTTCTTTTTTTTTAGCAAGTATTTAGGCCATCCTTATTTTCAGAAGGTTTATAGAGAGCAGGGTGGAACCTACTTGAAAGGAAAGTGACACATATAGAAGTGTTTGGGTTCATTTTCTTCAAACACAGTATTCTGAAAACGAAGACTTCTAGGCTCTGACTGCAACCCCTAGTTATACAAGGCCAGTGGTCAGCAGGTGAACCCCAGTCCTAGTTCAGGTTAGGGTAGTGAGTAGACTATGTCCAGGTGAGGGCCAGCGTGTCTAGGTGAGGACCAGCCTATCCAGGTGAGAGCCAGCGTGTCCGGGTGAGGACCAGCCTGTCCAGGTGAGAGCCAGTGTGTCTAGGTGAGGGTCGGCTTGTCTAGGTGAGGGCCAGCGTGTCCGAGTGAGGACCAGCTTGTCCGAGTGAGGACCAGCTTGTCCGAGTGAGAACCAGCCTGTCCATGTGAGGACCAGTGTATCCAGGTGAGAGCTAGAGTGTATAGGTGAGGGCCAGCCTATCCAGGTGAGAGCCAGCGTGTCCGGGTGAGGACCAGCCTGTCCAGGTGAGGGCCAGTGTGTTCAGGTGAGAGCCAGTGTGTTCAGGTGAGAGCCAGAGTGTCTAGGTGAGGGTCAACGTGTCCGAGTGAGAGCCAGCGTGTCCAGGTGAGGACCAGCGTGTCTGAGTGAGAACCAGCGTGTCCAGGTGAGGTCCAGCATGTTCGGGTGAGGACCAATGTATCCAGGTGAGGGCCAGCGTATCCGGGTGAGGACCGGAATGTCCAGTGTTCATGGATTTCAGGTCTGCGCGATGTGTGCAAACCAGTGTGTTGGTGAATAGAGGAGGACTTACGTTAATGACACAGTTGGCGGGGACATCTACCGTTAATTGTATAGTGACTTAACATTATAAGACTGATATTTCAATGTTTAATTAGTCGTTTATTTAATTTAATTTTATTCTTTTTTATGCGTATTCATTTACTTATTCATTTACATACTTGATTATTACTTTTATTCTTTCATTCAGTAAATGTTTAAATTGCAGATAAGTCAGTGTATGTGTTTGTTTTAGAATTATTAATCAAAACCTTAATTATTCCGTGCGCATTTTCGATCACACCAACAACGTGCCACAATATCCTTAAAAGAGCTCGTGGCTCACACGGTGTAGTGCGAACGGCCTGCAACTCCCCGGTCACGCGTTATATTGGTGTCAGAAGTGGGATATTGGCGGTATGTTATTTGATTTATAACAAGAAAAATTGCCGTGGATATTCAGGGTTTGGCAGCTCTTATTCAAGCCTTGTCGGAACAAACTCCAGCATTGAACAACAACCATATGGTGGAACAAACTGAGTCACTGAACAACAATATGGCGGAACAAACAGCATCGTCGAACAGCATGAAAGAAGAATTTAAATTGGCCATATCATCAACAGGAAGCAAATGTGTTGTCTCGAAGAGACAGGAGACTCGATGGGGGTCGATTTCAAGTCATTGGAGACACCATTACGGTCAGCTAGTGAAAATATGACGCAGTGTGCGTTAGAGCTTGAGACGATGAAGTGAGTCCGTGATCCAACAGTTCGTGAAGTTGGCTACTGATGTGAGCAAGATCAGTTCGAGTCCTTTTGGGGTCTTGTATGGGTCTGCATTTGATGCTGCTTAGTCGAGTGAGTGTAGAGTGTTCTCATGAGAATCGGCGTACTTGCTTCAAGAATGAGACAGAATTGGAAGCTGTGGATGACGCTGCTGTTGGCGAAGACTTTTTTTGTGAAAACGTTATTCGTAAAGGCTGTTAGTGACAACACTACTGTTGGTGACGACGCTAGTAGTGACAACAATGTTGGTGGTGACGCTGCTTGTAGCTATGTTTCTGAAGAAGACGATGATGTAGGTGATGAAGATGGTCAGGTAAATATCATCATGATGAATGTTCCGGACACTGTTCTCAACTGGAATGTAAAATAGACATGTGTGGACTTTGTTTGGTTGAAACATACTGGACCTATGTCAGAGTGATAAACGAAATGATCTTAGCCATAGACAGAGGACCCACAGAGTGCAACAAAATGAATTTATTTCGGCTAAATGGGTGACTAGTGACGACAGTCGAATAAGACTGTTGTTTGTAGTAGGATGTCCCGGACCACCTTTAAGGATTAAGTGAAGGTGTGCTGGAAGAGAATTAAGTAAACGACTTTGTTTGCAAAATATGCCAGTTGACGATTGGAGAAGGCAACGAACAGTGAGAAAGTTAATAAGAGGATATACCTTATTTGAGACGACAAAACTAATGAGGACTTTGCAAATACTTAGATTTTATTGTGGTTTGTACTGGATGATGACAAGAGTACAATAAAATTATAAGGTGCATAGGCCTATAAGAGTAACGGATTTTGGTAGTACCAATGGTGAACGACGGGAACTGAAGTGGGGGCTATCAAAGATACACACCGGGCATGTCTTCTTAATTGTGCCCCGGTAGACCACTAAGGCTTAAAATACACCCGAGTATTGTTACTTGGATCTTCTGGTCACAGAGCAGTGAAACCGTCAAAAGTCAGTAACGTTATTTAAGTTTCCCACGATTATTACAAGCCCGGAGATCAATTATATCTGTTCGGCACTAACAAATTAAGGAAGGGGTAGTGCAACGAGATTAGGCGCCGACGCACTCGCCATTTATTTGCCCACTTTGTTCTCTTTTTCTCTTTGTTTAGCAGGTAGCTAGACCATCCTTACTTTCAGGGGGTTTGTAGCGAACAGGGAGGGGGGATAGCTTACTTGAAAGTAAAGTGACACATATAGAAGAGTCTGGGTTCATTTTCTTCAAAAAACCCAGTGTTCTGGGAATGGATATAGTGAGTGGACCAAAGTGTCCGGGTGAGGGCCAGCCTGTCTGAGTAAGAATCAGTGGGTCCGTGTAAGAGCCAACGTGTCTGGGTGAGGACCAGCGTGTCCGGGTGAGGTCCAGTGTGTCCGGATGAAGGCCAACCTGTTCGGGTAAGAATCAACGGCTCCGAGTAAGATCCAACGTGTTTGGGTGAGACCAGCGTGTCCGGGTGAGGACAGCATATCCAGTTGAGGGCCAGCGTGTCCGGGTGAGGGTCGATGTATACAGGTGAGGTCCAGCATATTCGGGTGAGGGCCAGTGTGTCCGGGTGAGGGCAGCGTGTCCGGATGAGGGCCGGCATATCCTGGTAAGGATCGGCGACAACGTGCCCCAATATACTTAAAGTAGCTCATGGTCAACTGGGTAGTCGCATGCTGTTTACACCAAACCGTGTGAATGACGGGTTATGTTAAGGATGTATAAACATATATTCTTAATCCAGGTATCATATTGTATATTTATAACAAAGATAAAATATAGTATAAGTATGAATCATAGCCCCGATTAATGAATTTCTTGTAAATACATCAATACTAGCTTTGATCAAATGTCGTCTAAGACTCAGATCAAACATCGACCAAGTATGGTGTATAGATAAATGATCGATGATCAAATGTAGTGTAATGCATGACTCAGGCCTTTGCTCAAATGTCATGTGGCCCTGATAAACGATATGTTGTGTAGGGCTCTGATTAACGAATTATGATAAAATATTGTGTAGGGCTTAGATCAATAATCAAATGTATATAAGTTTAAAATATATTAATGGTAATCAAATTGCATACACATATCTATGAAGTATAATGGCGTGTAGTATAATGTATTACTCTAATCAATTAAAAAATGCAACGTATTCATTTACATATCTTGTTTCTATGACCTTTCCTGTTGAAATCCTATAAAAGGTCCCATTATTTGACTTGATTCTATTATATCTTCCGGTACTTTGGTTTTAGTTAATTATATATTTATTATATTAAACTGGAATTGACTCCCTAACTGCCTTATAACTAAATTTAATTACTAGCACGTAGGGATATTACACGTTTTCCTTGTAGTTTTACTGTTTTTCTCATGGTGGTTATCCGTTGTCTGCCCTCAACCAACTGATGGTCTCGGAGCCTCACGAATCCTGACCCCTGATACTGTTTGTGGGCAAATGTATCAGGGTCATGTGGAATAATGAAGCTGTTCACGCTATTTTCTTCTCCTCTAATCTTCTGGATGTTAATTTGCTTGACGGAATCTCATATCCGGTCCAGGCCTTGCGTGATGCGGGATTCCTGTACCCGCCCCGCCCCTCAGCAGACTTCTCCAGGGAGCCTAGAGAAGTCCCATCTGGTGTATTGTTTCGTTCTGTCCCAGTCATGTATTTGTTGTCCAACTTGTTGTTTTTCCATTTGTCCTATCTCTCTTCTATTCTTCTTATCCTAGTCTTAGTCCCTATCCGTTTCTTCTTCTTGTTAGCGTTAATCTTTATTCTTTTTATTCTTCTATGTCCTTACGTCTTCAATCTGTTTATGTAGTCTTGTCTGTGTTTAAGTGAAATTGCGGTCGCGACTTTGTCGAAGTTTCCACAGGTCACCGTCTCGAAGTATGAAGTTCACCTGGTGTCCATGGAGCACATGTTGCTGTTGTGTCCTCAGTTCTTGTGTTATTGGACATTCCCATATCACGTTATCCGGTGTTACCTCTTCTTGACAGTTGCGCAGTTTTATCTCCGCCATTCCTCTGCTAAAGAGGAGCACATTTTACGGTCCATGCCCAAAGATATAGTGGACAAGGCCCTGGGTCGGTTGCAGATGTTTAAGGTCTAATCTTTCTTGTAAGTTTGTAAATATGTTGAACGTTCTCCTACCTTTCGTGCTTCTCACCCTGTACTCTTGCCACTCGTTTATCAGAGATATTTCTATCTCAGCTCGACTCGTCTTAGATTACCTTTCTTGATCCAGTACTTTGTACCCTTCTTCCACCCTTCAAGATCCAGCAGGCCGACTCAAATCATGACACTTAGTGCATCGGTTGAGGTGGTCGAATATGCTCCGGAGAGCCTCAGAAGAGTGCCCTTCTGAGTTATCTTTATCAACACAGCTGGCATCACATTTTTAAGTCGATGTGTCAATGCACTAGCTCCGTAGCCCACTGTATAGACAAGAATAGTCTCATAGGGCCGTATGCAAGAACTTGACTAAGTGGATGCTAAATGGACACTAGCATTAGTTTGATTGCGTCCTCATAGGTTAAAAGGTGGAGCGATAGTGTGCTTAGGACCACACTATCGGTCCACTAAGCATTCACTAACGTTCTTGAATTCCACCCTGACTATTGCTTAATGCAATTCATGTCTCAAGTTTAACTCTTGATTTTCCAGACACGATTATCAAGAGATCGTCCGGAAATTCCAACAATCCCATCACCCTAGAGAGCGGCTCCATTACCTGCAACCCAGGCTTTAACGCCCCAACCCAAAATATTGGCCCAAGAACCGATCCTTGGGGCAATACCTTAGTCAGTTATTTACTTAGAAATGCTTCCAGACACCTCAGGGTCGCATACCTCTTCCTATAATAATCCTAGAAGCTGCGATACAGCTTTCCAGGACGACATCTGATGTCACAAAGTGTCTCGAACAATGCAGGCCACCATAATTTGTCAAAAGCCCCTGGTATGTTCACAAATATCACGAATGTGTATTTTCTCTTGCTTCATCTAGCGGCTCATAGCCGTGCTGATCACATCCTCAGTGGACCTTCCCTTCCTAAATCCGAAAAGTCTTTGGTTTATTCTCATTTTTTCCCTGTGCTTCTGGAGTTTAGCGAATAGCACGTTCTTCTGAAACTTTCCACAGACGTTTAGCAGACAAATTTGACTATATTATTTAGGAATCAGAGGGTCCTTGTCGTAATCCTTGCTCAGAATGACTATCTCATTCTATTTTCATATATTAAGAGCTTTACCTTGTACCAGGCATTCGTTCATGAGTTGGACGACGTATGAAAGATTTGTTCCACGGTCTATTGCAGTACTTTAACCCTGATACCATCTAGTCCCGATCTAGTCAGGTCCTCACCACCAAATAATAAACAATAAAAACAAAATAAGCTTTTTTTCACTCACAGTTAACTACAAATTTTTACAAAATCATATTAATTATAAAAAGTTCTTTTTCTTGCCATACGTCTGCATAAATGTAAAGTCATTAGGCTGATGTTCTCCTAACCATTTAATTTCAAGTTTTTCTTGCAGTTTTAATGAATAAAACGGAGTTTTTAATGAAGAACCTGCTTTGGTAATTTTAATTAATAATGTTCACACGTCATCTTACTTCTTATGTCTTAGCATATAGTAAAAAACAAACACATAAAAAAATAATTTATCGTATATTAGGCCCGCTTAGACTAGACCCATTCGCTAGTGTAAAGCTCACACCGGAATGGTCGGGGGTTTGACACAGGGTGTGGCTTCTCTGAGAGGGCCTCTCGGAGTTGGCCCTGATCAGCTTCTATATTCAGTTACTAGAGCTCTGATACAGTCTTAGCGTGAGGTTTGGAACGATGAATGCATAATCTTAACTGGAAACTGTGTAACGAATCCAACAATTCACTGCGTGTAGAGTATGGTGCTTCACCTCATATTCATATGTTTTCTAAGATATTTTATAGAATAGAAAAAAAAATCATGTTAAAAAAGTTGGAAAAAATTTTGTTGGGAGCTGGCTCCTAAGGACGGCCCCTGATCAAATATAAAGAGTTAAGCATGGCTCTGATTGATAAATGTTGTTTAAGGCGATTGGCCCTTTTCATTTGGCGTGGAAATGCAGAGCCATGGGAACAAACGGTTATCTTCAAGAATTTTTAGTGTATTGCAATTTTCTTTTCGAAAACAGTTTGTTCAAGAATTGAATCATGTTGATTAAGTTATACTTTTTATATACATACCTCCTTTATAATTTTAGCAGTGATCAAATATCAATAATTTTGACATTTTTTAATAGAAAACCACCGGCTGCATAGCAAAAAATAAGAAAATATAACAACTAATAAACATTGATACATTATTTTAGAAGATGTGTTGAAAATATTACTATAAAAACTTTACTCGTTCTCAAGAAAACTGACATTTCCAAGCGTATGATTTTTCCGCAAGACCTGTCCAGTAGCTAGCGCCATCTATGGTTTCCATGATCCATCTGTTCTTATTGGCGCGGAAGGATACTTTGGTTGGTTGTGAAGCCACGCCATGCCTTTCACCCTCCCATTCACCATCCCACAAAATAGGTTTTAGACTTGCATTCGACAGGGCCAAGAGCCTTAAATATGATGCATGGTTCTGATCAATGATCAAATAGCGTCTAAATAATCCACTGTTGCAATATACTGGATAAAAGAGTTTTCGTAAGGTGACCATTTGTCCAAGAGTTTCAAAATTGCCGTTGAAGTTTAATTATTCTATTTATTTATTTATTATTTGCAATCATGCAAGTTTTTGGATAATTCCTTTTTCTCATGTAAAATTCATTGTTCTAGTCAGGGTTGGCCATCCTAGAAACGGAAAGTTCATGTTTTTTGATCCCTAATTGGAATATGTATGTAACCTGTTAATTTATTACTAAAAAAGAAATTTATTTTGTCTTGTTTAACTATCTCGGGCGTTATTGCCATTTTTATTCTAAGACATGAAAAGGTTATTTCTTACTATCTTGGGTGGTAATTTTATTTCATTGTTAATTTTTTTTTATAGCCTCGAGGCCAAGAACCATTGCTATATTTTAAAATCCAACGGTTCAATATGGGAATTGGTCACTGATGTTATTGTTGTATTAGTAAATTCCAATTATTCGCATTGTTGTTTTAACTTGTGTATTGATCCACCTGATCTTTATTAAATCCAGTGTTTATAATTCCTTTTTTTTTTTTGTATTAACTCTTCCCTCATTTTCCTTAATTTTAATAAAATTGTGATATTGAGTTTTTTTAGGCGGGTATGGTACACATAATGTTCCTTTAATATTCCGAGATTGACTTAATAAAATATACTATCCTCCTAATATCCCCTCTCAACCTCGGGCCCGGTACAGCTACTATCCTCCTAACATTCCCTCTCAACCTAGGGACCAGGTACAGATACTATCCTCCTAGTATCCCCTCTCAACCTCGGGGCCCAGTACAGGTACTATCCCCCTAGTATTTCCTCTCAACCTCGGGGCCTTGTAAAGACACTATTCCCTTAGTATCCCCTCTCAACCTCGGGGCCCAGTACAAATACTATCCTCCTAGTATTCCCTCTCTACCTCGGAGCCCGGTACAAATACTTTCCTCCTAGTATTCCCTCTCAACATCGGGGCCTTGTGAAGATACTATTCCCTTAGTATCCCCTCTCAACCTCGGGGACCAGGTACAGCTACTATCCTCCTAGTATTCCCTCTCTACCTCGGAGCCCGGTACAAATACTTTCCTCCTAGTATTCCCTCTCAACATCGGGGCCTTGTGAAGATACTATTCTCTTAGTATCCCCTCTCAACCTCGGGGACCAGGTACAGCTACTATCCTCCTAGTATTCCCTCTCTACCTCGGGGCCCCGTACAAATACTTTCCTCCTAGTATTCCCTCTCAACATCGGGGCCTTGTGAAGATACTATTCCCCTAGTACCTCCTTTCAACCTCGGGGCCCGGTACAAATACTATCCCTCTAGTATCCCTCCTCATACTTGGAGCCTGGTACAGATAATATCCCCGTCTGGTCTGGTTTGGCTCCTTATCGCGGTAATTCTGTCCAATGCAAGGCACGAGGCCTTAGATCAGTGATTCCCAAACTATTTTAACGGGACCCTAAATAAATATTATCCCAGCCTGACGACCCTAAATATAATATTATCCCAGCCTGACGACCCTAAATATAATATTATCCCAGCATAGCGACCCTAAATATAATATTATCCCAGCATGGCGACCCTAAGAGTCATTACATGAATTTTATATTTCTTAGTATACTCATAATAGCGCTTATTAAATTAATTTAATTAATTGATTAAAATAACATAAACAGTATTACTTCAGTAACTTTATAGTGGAACAAAATGTGAATCACAATTTTTACTGAAAATTTGAATTAGTTACGATATTCAGTTAGCAACCAAAAAGACTTTTAATTGGCTACTATAATGTGTTTTCATTCTTGGGGAGAGATCTTTGGTGTTTTTATTTTTTATCGACAGATGTTATCGACTAAATTGAATCAATTTCACTAACTTTTTAATATTGAAAATAGCAAGTTACACAATATGTTCCCGTGAGAAAATTGGTAAGTGACAGAAACAGAGTTATTCATTGACAACTATAATGGTGTTGCTTTTAGGTTGAGTTGCTACGCGCATCGTCATACATCAGAGCTAACACACTCGCTTTTGTGACCAGCTTGTATTAAATCCGTTGACGGCCACACTCACACTAACCAAGACGCGTGACGTGTATCGAGTGAAATAATATAATCCAACCAATATAATAAATATTAATTTAAATATATGTTTTGTATTAATTTAACCAACACAATGCAGCCCCTATACGATCATTTGCGAGGCCATTACGGTCATATGTGTGTGTGTGTGTGTGTGTGTGTGTGTGTGTGTGTGTGTGTGTGTGTGTGTGTGTGTGTGTGTGTGTGTGTGAGAGAGGGGATATTAGGAGGATAGTATCTGTACCGGGCCTCGAGGTTGAGAGGAGATATTAGGACGATAGTAATTGTACCGGGCCTCGAGGTTGAGAGGGGATATTATGATGATAGTATTTGTACCGGGCCCCGAAGTTGAGGGAGATACTAGGGTGATAGTACATGTACTGGGCCCCGAAGTTGAGAGGGGATATTAGGACGATAGTATATTTTATTAAATACCCGCCTAAAATAAAACCCAATATCACAATTTTATTAAAATTAAGGAAAACAAGGGAAGAGCCAATACAATAAAAAAAATGACTATAGACACTGGATTTAATAAAGATCAGGTAGACATATATATATATGTACCATTATCGGCAGTACCGTGTCCAAGACAAGGGAAGAAAACCACCCCTCCCTTAAAACCTTTAGGGAGCTATTGATGTACCTGCGACTCTCACAATATACCTTAGTACCTGGCTAGCAGGTTATTAACATTGCAATACCCCGTTAAACGTGTTAATAATAAGTGTATCAGATTGCTATGTTGATGGACAGAATACTGAGTACTGAGTCCTGAGTATCTTGACCTGAAAGTCCTTGTTCATAGCTGTATTGTTAGAAGAGGATAAAGAGTCCTTTCAGCTTTCCGAGTCATTATGAGCTTGTCCTTGAGCTGGGTCCGAAATTCCGTTTACAGGAGGATTTCAAAATTCTGTTTCAACACTGTTGCTATTGTCAGTATTGCAGTAGTTCAATAATGCATGAACCAGTTAGACGAGGTGTTTGTGAATCTAATATTTCATAAAGTTGGAAGAAAAAAAACTTTCCGTGACCCTCAGGAAGATCCTTGCAAGCCTCCGCGACCCAGGGTTTGGGAACCACTGTCTTAGATCATACAGGCTCCACAGGGGTAGTTTCCCCAAAATAGCTTTCCACGCTCCCTACACGTAAATTCGGGCACATTTCCTCTGAAATTCTACCTGTCTAATAAGTGAAAATATTCAGAAATACCGCAACGCACGCGTTATATAAGACGCTGTGTAAAAAAAAGTAGAGCTGGGCCGATCAGCTATTTTGCCGATTAGTCCGATGCCGATCATTTGTTGCCGATTATGCCGATCACCGATGCCGATTATTTTTGTTTTCAATTTTAATAAGTGTATAAAGTAAAATGACCCTTAAAGAAAAAAAAAGTTACTTTTACTAGTTTTATAATGTCCAATATAGTTTTGTTTTAATAACATTTAAATAGAAAATTTTAAAATGAAAAGGTTGTTTTATTATTATTTTATATTGTTATTGTTAGGACAAGTGAACCTGTCACTAAACAAAAACAAATCACAATAATGAATAGCAAATATACCGGTACATGTTAGATAATTAAAATATGATTTCACATTTATGATTAAATAGGCCTACTGACCCTTTCATTAGACAAAGAAAAATCATAATCAGCAAATTTAAATTTAATTTTAATGATAAAAAATAATCAAGGCACACATATTTTTGCACACAAGGAGAATAGGCCTACCTCTATTTTGTTTTTAGATGAAATAGGATTTTTTACATCCAATGTTTATTAAAATATGGCTTCAATATTAAACAAATTTTAACGATCGTAATATTTTTGTGAATTGTGATTTAGATATATCATAACATAGGTTTTTGTGATTCTACAAAGCATTCCATCATAATTTAACTTCTAAATATTAATATCGTATAGAAATAAGTGGTTTCTTAAAAAAAAGTATAATAAAAAGGCATCACCATTTTTAAACAGTAATACGATCTTTTTATTAACAATTTAAATAATCTTAATGAAAAATAACATTGTATTAACTACATTTAAATAAAAACTACCTTTAGAAAATCGAATGAACGGTGAACGGGTCAAAATGAACGGATCATTGAACTCAACCAGATACAATGAATCGTTCATTTAAAAGAACGATTTTGCCCATCTCTACTTCAATATGATAAAATAAATAATAAATAACATAATGTGCAACGAAAGTTATTTATCGTGTTATTTTTTAAGAAATACTTTAAAACTTATTTTAATTTACTTTTAACTATTAAAGAAAGTGTAAAATTTAAATATTAATATATATTAATTAAATTCATATTGAAATATGAGCGGAACAAATTCCCTACCAGTGGAAAGTTTTCTACTTGCATTAATAGAAACACGGTTTCCATTTAAAACAAAATGTGCGCATGTGCGAGATTATTACGTCCGATGTTTCATTTTTTGGGCATCTTTAACAAATCGAAATAAAACAACACTAATCTGCTAATATTTTATTTTATGATTATTAGATTTGTTACTTGTGAGTATCTTTATTTCTAATAACGTGCATAAATTGGAAAAAGACCTATGGTAAATATATTTATTTTGATATATTTTGTTTGGAATGTTGGATGTGCTGTTTATTTCAAACCTAAGTCGCTAAGAACAAGCTAATTATTCAAAGATCACATACGAGAGAGCAGAGATAAAAAATATATATTTTTTAGGACTTATAATATACCCACACATTTTGAATAATCGGCATAAATAATCGGAGATTCAAACACCGATCATCGGAATCGCCGGTTATGCGATAATCGGCCGATGATCGGATTAATAATCGGCATCGGCCCAGCCCTAAAAAAAAGTAATTTAATATTAATGTGGAAAAGACTCAGCCCATTAGAGAACAAGGCGATGTGTTCTATAATTTGTTTCCACAATGAAAATGTCTGGTTGCATACGGGCTTGGGATAAGTTTAGGTCTTGATGTTACAAATTTGTCGCAGGAAAGGAGGGGAAATGATAGATCGCAACAATGAAGAGAGGGAAATTGTTTATCACTGTGGCAGTTTCTTGTTAGCCGCCGCTAGAGACAAGTAGCCACACTCCCCCCACCCCCTGGTGTTTCCCCTCCCCTCCCTTGACTGATATAGCTCCCTGGGGAGAAGATCAAAAATACCACGAGACCGACCACCACAAGCAAGAAGCAAGCCGTGCGCCCAGAAATAATGTGGACCCAACTCGCGCCGGTTAACAGTGGAGTACAACATCCACACTAAGGTCACATACACTTCACTTTTCATAGGAACAGGCTAAGGAAGTTACCAGACATACTTACATGTATTCATAGGGCAAGTCGTGGGATCTGCAGCTGCCATTTTTGGTAGATAAAATAAATAAATTAATAACGCTTATTTTTAGCACCGTGTCTTACTACCCGTTCGGGTTATTAGCCTATGTCTCAAATATTTTAAGGATTAGGAGGAAGGTTTAATTTAGAGGAAATGTACCCACATTTGCGTGGTGGGAGAGTGTTAAATCAGTTAGAAAAATCTCCCTCGTTAAACCCGACCGGGATCGAACCTGTCTCCCTGTCATCGGCAGTCTGGTCTATTATGAGAGCGACGCCTTAGACCATGTGGCCACCGAAGCGGGTGATAGGCCTACCTATAAAATAACCCTAATAATATAGTAAAATTTTATCAATTTTATTAATGCTCACCGCTAAAAAAACAACTATTGGGCCCTATCGATTTTACTATAAGACGACTTTTTATGCCCTAGTGTACCCGCAAAGGTGAACACGCAGACTATATGTCAGGCGCATCTGACCCGGCTTGCCGAGGTCAGGGTTTGAATCACGAGCGGGTGGGTTTTTTTCTAAACTGTTTCCGTTCCCTCCAAGTAGATACGAGTACTTTAGCTTCCTCCTTAGTAATTTATCAGTGTAATTGAACACGGACGGGTAGTAAGGTGCGGTGGGGGCAAACAATATTGTTATGACTGGTTGTGCAGTTTTAATATGTATAGGCACGATAATGTGAAAGACTTCACATCATATCCATTTAGCGTGTTTTTATTAATCGAACTTCTGGCATCTGATATGGTTGCTAAGGAAATAATTACCTGGTGAGTTAGTAACTAATTTGAGCAATGAATTCGTTTGTAAATCGTCAAATATATTTTTTTTCTTCAATTTTAAAGGTAATGTTATAATAACGAGTAAATCAAAGGTTTGAAGCTGTAGAATCCATTAAATTTCAGCATTGTTTAAAAAATATATTATTGACAGATCATATTCTTCAATAATGATGCTAACCGATTTGTGAAACATACTATTATACAAATCTCCAAAAACAAAACTAAAATACATTTTGTTTGTCAATACTTATGTCTTCACAAAAGTATCAATTATTAGTAAGCTGACAATATTGATCTCTTTTTGTGTGTACACAATAAACAATGTTCAAGGCGATCCCAGACAAAGAGAAAGTATTTCACGAGCAATCAATTGTTACGGCTGACCACTCGACTTCAATGAAGCGCAAACAATGTATATTCAAAGAGACAAATTGTTCAAATAAAATTAGGCTATTTTTATTGGTTAGTTTTAAAACTCTATGATTACAAATATAATTTAAAGCTGCGCTAAAGTTATTCCTAACAATAAAATTGTGTCGTAACAATAAAAGCGTGTGTTATCTACAAACAACAATGCTACAAATATATTTAGGAGAAGGGGAAGGGAGGGGGATCGACTATTTGCTTGCTACTTACCAGCTCCCAGATCTTCTCTCACGTGAAGAGCGCACAAGACGCAATGAGCAATGTCGAAATACGGAAACATTTTCAGTTTCACGACTTGGTTGGCCAGGTCAAGAAATGCTTCGGGATCCATGCTGGAGATGTGGTCACGTATCCTCCCTTAGGAACCCTTCAACAAAAACCGAAGTTTTACCGGATCACTTCCAACCGAATTCCTTCCCTGTGAAATCCGCAGCCTAAATCAACAAGTTAGAGGGACGACCACTGGAAGCGCCACTTATGAAACTAGAGCTCCTCTCTTGTCATTGCAGGGTCACGCAGTTAAATATATTTAGCGCCATTTTAGGTCTAAATTAGATACAAATAAAATATAAATATTTTAGTTTTATTAGTAATTTGATAGTTGTCTGTGACACAACCAATAGGTAGAACTATAGACTCAAGCGGTAACTATTGTCATTGTTATACCTACATAAAGTTTTTAATCATAAATAACATAAAAAAAATAGTCTGTTTTGGAGTTTTTATAGCGTAAACTACACAATAAATACAATTTTAATTAAAAAGGTTATTTTATTGTTGTAAGCAACTTGATTTAAGCATAACTGGAAAACCGTAAAGTTTTAAGTGAGTGTGAATTATCATAGGAATGTAAGAGTCTTCATTTTTTATTTATTGAGTATATGATCCAAAAAGTATTATTTCACTAAGACCAAGACCACTATGAATGTGAACTATTTGATACTATGCTAAGAGGGCTATTAAGGGCCGAGACTAAAGTCCTTTAAAATAGAATTTAGGGGGCGCTGCTATTTTTTCTTGCAGCGAAGTTGCTTACTAATCAAAGTTTAAAGAGTGAGGTATGTATCATGGTGGCTCCCAGCATACTGACTGTTTACTGTGGTTTCTTAAACATCGACATTTTTTGTTTGAGAATAATATCTGTGGCAAGAATAAACTAATTATTATTTGAGTCCAAACATGTGTCGAATGTTTTTGAGAAGCAGAATGTCAAGTATTTGAGGAAGACAAAATGATGATATGACCAGGTTTAGCTAGGTTGAGTAAAAATTATATTGGGAAGGGAAATGACTGGGAGAACAACCTACATATAAGAACATAATTAAATACAGTTATGCTATAGGATTTATTGAGTTTAAAAAAATTACTTTTGATGATTTGGCTTGATAATCTGCCTGTTTTTACACATTTATATTCCAAATAGTGTTTGATTAAGATTAAGGCGAACCGTGCACGTGATAAATTCGTCATGGGCCGAATTTATTTCTCAATGGGTAAAAATGATAAAATGACCCCCTCCTAGAACCCCTTAACTCACAAAATTACTGAAATATACCTGCATTGGCCATCAAAGCGCCAGTTGAGCTTGGACCTTTGTGGAGGCCAGACGTGTGTTTGTCTTGAGCTCAAATTACTACCGCGTATTTTAAATCTGTATTTGAGTAATTTTAATACACAACTACCAAGTTTTAACCACCTAGTTTAGTGATTCCTAGAAAATATTCCTTATCTTTCCGAATTAGTTGTGTTAGGCAGTAAAAGGGACTGATGGTTGACGAAAGGGAGGGGGAGTTGGTGTCACTTGTACACACCAATTATTCAAGACGATATACGAGTTTCTTGTGACTGACAGCGGAAAACTGTGAAAATAAACACATTACCTACCACTACACAAACACGATTACAAACAAATAAGCCGCAAGAGAGTCGTGAGTTTGTTTGCATATTACTTGGGAGACCTGTGTTCAAATCCCAAATGGGTACACTAAAGTCATTTTCCACATATCATTCTGAATGCTATTACCGTATAGATGATTCATTTAGCAAAGATTTAATAAAGCAGCATTTTACTGTATGAACATATAATAATACAATAGGCCTAACAATAATACATTCACGACCTTAGTTTACTTAGATTACAGCTCAAAAGTTACTAGAAATAATCCCTCATATTACATATATATCCCTAAGCCAACAAATGAAATCTGTCACGTTGGATAACTGTAATCAAAACGTATGGTATTGAATGAATTTGATAGTTAGCCACAGTAATTTAGGCCAATATTATTTATATATTTATTTATTTGAGGTCGGGCACAAAGTTTATTTATCGTTTTATTCTACTTAAAAAAATGTATTCACATCAATTTAACTACCATAGATTCAAAATGGTGAGTGACGAATTTAATCCATGTGTAGTGATGGGTCACTCGTGAGCGAGTCATTCAATTTGAACTACTCTTGAAAGAGAGCTGTGAACCAAAGACTCTCACTTCACGGGGGAGTCTTTCACGCCGCCATTACACACTACATCATTCGTCTGATCCATTGACCACATTTCTACACATTTATATTATTACTTCTACAAAATAAACGTATGCATGTCAGTTGTACATTTATATCAATGAAATTTAATAGGCCTATTACCCTAAATATTAGATCCTACCGCAAAGATGCATCAGGCACTACTCCCCTTTTCCCCCGACCATTACTTTGTGTCCGTGGTATACTTTACAAGAGACATCGTGAATTAGTTTGATGTTTCTTTACATCTCTTCTTTTCTCTCATACGCTATTATTATCTCTGCCTACTCACTTTGGGCTTTCGTTCAATTTTCGGTTTGATTTAGCTAGTCTTGGCTATCAACGCATAGCACCACTTCTGCATTACTTCCAACCACCCTTCTTCGCTAGCTTAGAGAAGAGTTGTCATTCACCACATTTTTTTCGCTCTCGTTCATTCGTTCTGGAAAGAGTCCGGAGTTTTTGTCATTCACGACTCTTTTTTCGCTCTCGTTCATTCGTTCTGTAAAGATTCAGGAGTTTTTAACATTAACGACTCTGTTTTCGCTCTCGTTCATTCGTTCTGGAAAGAGTCAGGATTGTTTGTCATTCACGATTCTTTGTCGTTCTTCGTTCGTTACTACGAAAAAATCTACTATAAATGTTTACTATCGTTACTAGATTGCAGCACTGCCTACAATATTAAACTAACTATTTTTCTTAATATCAACAGACATAATTCTGCGATTTAGACACTAAACTACTAAGGCTAATTATTATAAGTAATATGCGTAAGTCATAAAATTAAAGAATCAAGCGCCATAAGCTTCGTATAAATTACACATAAGTCCTAATTCGTTCATAAGTTGAAAGGGAAGGTACAGATTTGCACGCTCGGAACGGAAATTGTGAGAACTAATTAGCGCTTTCTCATCAAGTTAGGGAGGGGTGAAGGGATTGAGAAAGAGCCAACCATGCGGTGAACGATATAACTCATATGAACGACTCTTTTGAGTGAGCCAGTTAACGAGCTGATTTGACTCATCACTAACCGTGTGATTGAGCGTGATGGAAACAAGTTCTTTACAATGATGCACCTATTCAGTGGATAAAAATATTTTATTCAGTTAAATATTTCGAAATACGATAAAATAATCAAAAAATAATCTATTACATATATAAAAATTACAAGTAATTTCTCTTTTCCAAGTAAATACGATGCCTGTATTAAACAATGATCTCTATAATATAACTGGATGGACATCTATAGCTGAAATTTCCAGCTGTCGTCTGCATATCATTGTGTAAGAGAGAGAAAAATTTTCGGGTATCTTTTTTTCTCTTTTACCCATACAAGGCAATGTGGCATTTTGACATCGTTCATTAATTTGATTGAATATATGATATAAATCAATGTGTGATTAGTCAAATGAAATAAATATGTTAGTAAAAGCTTTGAAGAACATAACAAAGTTCGAAACTGGTTAGTTTTTTCTTTAAATAAGTTGAGGTAGCTTAATATATACGATGATTTTTGAAGGAAGCTCGATTGGAAGGCTTTGGGCCAGTTTCATAGTCAGATTTAGTACGCCTAAAGTGCAAGTCGATACTAAATACAGGACGACACCTACCTAGATCAAAATGGAATGGGCCAGTTTCGCATATGAAACTTGCCCATTCCATTCAATTTCAGGTAGGTGACGTCTTATATTTAGTATAGCGCCACACTTGAGGCGTACTAAATCCATTGATCTCTATACTATAACTGGATGGACATCTGTGGCTGAAATTTTCGAGCTGTCGTCTGCATACCATTGGGTAGGAGAGAAAGAAACTTTCGGGTATCTCTTTCTCTCTTTCACCCATACAAGGCAATGTGGCATTTTGACATCGTTCATTAATTTGATTGAATATATGAGATACATCAATGTGAGAGTGGTTAAATTAAATAAATATGTTAGTTAAAGCTTTGAAGAGCATATAAAAGTTCAAAACTGGTTAGTTTTTTATTTAAATAAGTTGATGTAGCCTAATATGTACGATGATTTTTGAAGGAAGCTTACTTTTAAGGCTTTATCTCGTAGCAGAATCCTACCATATATTTGTGTTTAGTTAGGATAAAAGACCTTCCAGAAGGAAATTTCTACTTCTGTTCTAAATTGCCGTTCATCAAACCAAAATATTATATATATGATAGTATTCTGGTACGAAATAAAGCCTTACACATTGGGATTATTACTAAAATCAGGGTTTAGTAGATACTGTACTTTCTACAAGCCAATAACCTAAACTATCATTTGAACGTAAGACTTATACACAAAGTGTGTCATTCAAACAAATGTAATACAGCTTTTAGCTAACTTGTTTCATTATAGTTATCGAAATGTCAACAAATATGGTTTCTGAAAGATATAAGCCAACTTAAATAAACAGGTATTATTACAATAATACTTTCCACAAGCCTATAACCTAAGTGATAGTTTGAATGCATGGCAACTATTCAAAGTTTGTCATTCAAACAAAGTAAACAATTTTTAAGATACCTTGTTCATTATATTTATCGAACTTTCAATAAAATATGGTTTCTGAAACCAATAAACAATCTAATAACCAACTTTAAATATAAGTGTTGTCGTGGCAGACTGTAAACAACATTGATGATAACTACATAAAAATTGAAATATCTAAGGTTTTATTCGTATTTGTACAGAATTACCTGTAAAACTGGATTGTATATCCTTTAATGTAAATGTTTCTTCAGGAAAGTATGGTATAATACTTCACTATTTTCAAACAATAACACTTTTATTCATCAGAGACATGTTTTCGCATAAGAACATTTAAAGAAACCGTTAAATCTTTCCCCCCCTCAGTGTAGCAGACGATACATTTGAGCGTCACGCTTTTGTCCTTGGAATGTGCATGTGTATGTCCATCCAGTTATACTATAGAGATCAATGACTAAATCTGACTATGAAACTGGCCCTTTATCTCGTACCAGAATCCTACCCTATAATTGTGTTTAGGTAGGATAAAATACCTTCCTGAAGGAAATTTCTACGTCTATTCTAAATGGCCGTTTATCCTACCAAAATATTATATATGTGATATTATCCTGGTACGAAATAAAGCCTTACAGATTGGGATTCCTACTAAAATCAGGGTTTAGTAGATACCAGGCTTCCTACAAGCCTATAACCTAAATTATCTTTTAAAATGTAAGACTTCTACACAAAGTATGTCTTTCAAACAAATGTAACAGTTTTTAGCTAACTTGTTTCACTATAGTTATCAAACTTTCAACAAAATATGGTATCTGAAAGCAATATACAAGATATGAGCCAACTTTTTTTTAAATGGTAATATAATTATACTTCCTATAAGCCTATAACCTAAGTGATAGTTTGAATATATGGCAACTACACAAAGTTTGTCATTCAAACAAATGTAATTAAGTTTTAAGATAACTTATTCATTATATTTATCGAATTTTCAATATAATATGGCTTATGAAACCAATATACAAGCTACTAACCAACTTTATTATATAAGTGTAGTCTTGGCAGACTGTAAACAACATTGATGATAACTACATATTTAAATATGTTAAAGATTTTATTCGTTTATGAAACAACCAAAAGGTTTCAAGAAGAGTGATCCAAACATGGTATGCAAGTTGAGGAAGAGTTTGTAATGACTAAAGCGGTCTCCACGTTGTTGGAGTAAGACATTCCTGTAATTTTTAAAATAATTTGAATTCAAGCCTTTGGAATCAGATAAATGTGTTTTCAGAGCCACGATTGATAACGTTGAAGTTTGGCTTGCTTTATGTTTGGACGATGGAATGATAATAAGTATTTGCTCGGAAATTTTGGCACTTGTTATAATAGAGCTTAAGGCACAGTTCGATATGAAATAAGAATACTGCAATTATTTTGTTGGAATTGTTATCAAAAGGGACATAAAAAATAAGAACATGTTTTTATGTCAACAAGGATATCTTGAGAGAGTACTGAACAAGTTCTCTATGCCAGATTGCAAATCCTAAGCAGTGCCAGCTGATCCAAATATGGTATTACATAGTAATTATGGGAAATCTAAAAAGGTTCTCGATGTTCCTTATCAATAGGCAGTTGGAAGTTTGATGTTTCTTGCTATAGTGACACGTCCAGATATTGCATTCGCAATTAATCAAGCAAGTCGATTTTTAAATGAACCACAATACATTCATTGGACAGCAGTTAAGAAGATAATACGATATCTATCTGGGACTATGAGCTATGATGTTTGCTACCATGGAAATCAACCTGAGTTAACTGTATGTTCAGATGCTGACTGTGTTGTGAATGAAACTATAAGAAAATCTATAACGGGATATATCAGTCTTTTATCAGGAGCACCAGTCACCTGGTCATCTCATTAACAAGGGCGTGTCAGTAGGTCAACTACAGAAGCTGAATATATAACAGCATCTTCATCAAGTGGCAGTAAATCTTGGGGCATAAAGAATGAAAGCCATGATTTTTGCTGATGATTTGATGGTATTGGGACAGAAGGAAGAGGAAGTACAGGAACCGTTACAAGATTGGAATGAGGAAGTGAAAGAGTGTGGAATAAAATTTACCATGACAAAGAGTGAAGTGATGGTAATTACCAGGAAAATTATGAGGCATAGTAGAGCTGAGAAAAGTACAGAACGTAAAATAACTATGAAGCATAATTATTGAGGTGAAAGGAAGAAGTAGAGAGGATCTAAAGAGAAGAAGACAGCAGGGTGAACTGTTTTATAGGTGTGTGAGAGACCTGCTATGGAGAATAGAAGCACCATTGAAGTGTAAGGAAGTGTTGTACAGGGCGTACTTTGTACTCTATGTCACACATGCAGCAGAAACATGGACATTGAATGTAAGCGATACTAGGAAAGTGGAGGCCATGGGAATGAAGTTTGTGAGAAGTATGTAACATATCACGAAGAGAAATAAATTTAGAAACTAAGTTATCTGGGAAAGATTAGGCTACAGGCCTACAGAGAATACATTAGATAGTAGTGTAATCAAGACAGATAGTTTGGGCATTGAAAAAGTATGGACAAGGAAAGGATGCCAAAAAAAGTTGAAATGAAGTAGGTAGGAAAAGACTGCTAGGGAGGCCAAGAAAGAGATGGGAATAGGAGATAACAGAAAGTATGCAATGTGGAAGCAATTAAATCTAGGAAGAATAGAGGAAGATGTAGGCATTTTACTAAACTGACCCAGCCATAGGCTGGAAACGGCTTATGATGGTTTTCTAGTAATAAAAAGAGGATTATGCCATTTTCTATGATTAAATTAAAATCGATTTAAATAAGGCCTCAAAGATAATATTTCACTATAGCCCTAGTATTTTTTTATTGTTAATTGTTCATTTTATGCTATGCACTATTTACTATTAGCTAGCGTCATATACGAATATAAACCCAGTATTTGGCGTTATGCCTGATTATACACCCAGTCGAGATACTTAAAAATATCTAAGCTCAAATATGTATTTTGTTGTACTAAACAATTTATCCTGGACTGAGAAGATTTTATAAATATTTCTAGGCCCAATCTTTTAGCCACTAACCACTTATCATTATAATAATCATATATATTGCCTATTGGTAGAAGAAGGTGAAAGCCATAATGGTAAGTTGTTTTGAATATTATAGGCAACTTTAATAAATTTATTTAACAGCTAGCGGCTTTAAAATAAAATTGAGTCTTTAATAAATGAGGAATAGAATAAATTATTGTAAAATGTACTTGGTAGGCCTGTTCTTGTTGTCTTATGTCGTCTGCATGACAGTAAACGAAAATAAAAAATGGATTAAAAAAATAACACGCAGAGTTTATCTATTTTACGTATTATGTTGTTTTTCTAGTAGCCTTGTAAATAAATAAAACGTGTTTGTTGAGTGCCTTTATCAGTAAGAGTGGTTTATGTGAGGTGAACATCTGATTTGAATCTTTGATAAGTTCGCTCAGTAGTAATAGCCTAGTGTGTTTGGAAACTATAAAGTGTAAATGCTGATTGGTGCACACCTGCAGAATTTTAATGGTTTTCATTTTGCTACTGACGATTGCTTATTTTCAAAATGTTTAGGAATTCTGGTGTCAAGGTAAGGTTTATTTGATATGTATCAATTAAGCTTGGTTGCCATGTGATCTTAAATCTACTCGTTTATTACAGCATTACAACATGAATAATTTTATTTTAAATCCGAAAACTCTTATTTCAATTTATAAATATGATTTAGACGTGAGCTAGGGCCAATACTAAAAATTAATTATAATATTTTAACAAAATATAATAAGCCATATCAGGAATAAAAAATAATACAGTTACCTAGCTAATTTACAGAAGTGTATTCATTAAATTTCTCTAGGTCTTATTTGACAAAGGTTACTTTATTACATATAAAACTAATATTGAGAATAGTAGGCCTACTAAAGCAGGTCAGAGTGCTTTATTTTGTTCCGTGTTGTATTATGGAATATATTATTTTTTACCATCTATACACACAAATACAAAGCAAATATCATGATAACAAAATTAATTAACATATTGTAAAGTAATTTAAAAACTCAAAATTATCACAAGAATCACAGAAAAACCTTAATATTCAAAACTTAAATACTTAAAAGAATGTCTTAACATGCACAAAAATTTTGAAAGTATTCTTTATTTATCCCATAATAGGCTTTTTTTTGTCTTTGTTATGGTACTATAGCTCTATAATTTATTTAACTTTTTTTATAAAAGCTCAAGAGAACACATAGGCTAATCCGAATAGTCAAGTACACTTGACTTGATGCAGACTTGATAAATTTACACTTTACACGCACTTAGATCGAAAACTGCAACAGACTTTTCGAACGACGAACTACCCTTTACACGCCCTTGAGTCCACAGTGCTGCTTCCTACCAGTGATCTTAAAACTATTTTAAACACCATTTATCGGCAGGGAATGAAAACTAATACAATGTTTTAATATCCATTCCTGCTTTTTTTTCACTAGGCATTTCCAACACAACACAAAAACATTACAACAAAAGCAGTCCCAGTATAGTTAAAATACTTTTATCACAGATAATAGATCACACATCACACATCACATTACTCTAGCAGACGAAAAATTAAACAGTTTCCAGTCAAACTCCGCATCGACGGCTGTGTCAAGGGTAACTTGCTGTCACCCTTGATCTTAAGGGCTTGTGCGGGGTGCATCGGCACACTTGTGACTATTTGGACGGTTCTACACTTGATCACGTGATTGCCAATGCAACTATCGAGTGAGCATCAAGGGTCGGCGGCGAGTCAAGTAGACTATTCAGATACAGCCATATAATCAATTGACACCCTGCTTAAGCATAGGCCTATAACTCATCTTAATTAGGGGGTAACTGTACACTTCTCTTAAATGTTAAAATAAAGTGCAGGATATTTAGCCTTTTGTAGACCTAAAAGTAAAAAAATGATTTTGTAATTAAATTGATTTAAATATCCTATAGGCTATGATTTTATTGAATATTAGGACCTATATGGTACTTACTGTTTAATAAGTTTATAGTAGCGCCTAACTCAGCTGAAGGTTGATTTTGTTGGTCGTTGGCCTCACTGTGTACGATACTTTTAGTGTTTGTTCTAACTGGATTTATGTATAACTTTCATGTATAATGCATTCATAACTTGTACTTTATGTAGAAGAGACTCTTGAAATTGCTGATTATATCTGTAACCAATAAACCGTTTTATGAAAGTTAATTTGTATGTGATATAATAAAACACTTACTTTTATGGATTTTCTTAAGAATTTGTCGATATAAGAAAAGTTTTTATCTTTTGTTAGTAGGGCAAAGTGTGTCAGGCCTGAATAGCTTTAGAAGAAACCCTTTCTTAAGTACCAACCAACCACCTCTCTTTACCTGCGACAATCAGCAGTTCAACATGCAACATTGCCAAACATTAAAACAAATAAAAACTGCTCACAGAATTCAAAACATAAATTATTAAATAATGTGAGTTACCGGTAAGTTTTGTTTGATATAAATTATTTTAGCACCACACCTTCAGGTTATTCAATACTTACTAATTTTGCTAAACTTTTAGGGATGAGTAGGGTAGAATGTATAGGAAGTGTACTGGAATTTGAGTGGAAAACCATTTGGGGAAAACCTCCCTCATGCACCCAACTAGGATTTGAACCCTGATCTCCCTATGATCAGCAGCCTAGTCTATTTTAGAATGACACTTAGACCAAGGATGGCCAAACTATGGTATGCATGTCACCCAGTGACATGCAAACACGATTTTGGAGGGCGCGATGACATGAAAAAAAGCAAACTTTGAATAAAACTTTTCTTGGCTCTACTTAAGTACATCTTGTGTGCTGTTGAAGACAAGTTATAACCCAAACTTAAATATATTGGCTAGCAAAATACATGTTTCAAAATAATATGAAAAATATTATGTAAGTTTTTGATTTTAACATATAAATTTGTCATTTTTAACAAGAGGTGCTACTTTCAACGCTTTTACTTTAAGTTACTGAAATTAATATGGTCTACAGGGTGTCTACCATCCGGGAAAACAGGAACTAGCCGGGAATTTAAAGTGACAGGAAAAAACGGGAATAAGTCGGAATTTTGTAAATTACAATAAAAATCTGGGAAAATGTTTATTTTACTCAAAATATGAAATATAATAATCATTAAAACAGTAAATAATAATGTTATTCAAACTGTAGTTTTTGTTTGTAGCTGTGTAATCTATTTTATAATTCCTAGTAAACAATGTTAATACAAATTAAAAAAAATATTTAAATTTTAAACTTATTATTATCATAAAATATTAATAGAAAAATGAGGGGGGATGAGGGGGTGGGAGTTAGAAGGATGTGACATACTTTTAGTCGGGAATATCAGGGGAAAGTTTGGAATTTCATTGGTCAAGTTGAGTAGACACCATAGGTCTAGACAATAAATTTGACAATTTAATCAAGTTTCTTTTTTAAAATTCAGGCATTATAAAAATATTTACAATTTCATAAAGTTCAACAAGTTTTAATTTCTAAATAATCATTTAAAAAAAGTAAATAAAAGCACACAGACAAGTTTGAATTTCATCTAGTCCTTAAGCGGCACACTGATCGAAAAGTGTCGTCATCCCTTCTTAGATTATCGGCGCTAAAGTGGGTTTAATATGATTTTTGGTTTATTTATGCATAATATTACATGGTGGCTACAGACGGGAAAAACCTGAAAAAGTTATGGAACTGTTTGATGTTATAGAAAACAGAGAAATTCAGGGAATTTAATAAAAGTAAGACAAAGTGGGGGAATTTAAATACTCGACTAATTCTGCACCTAAACATTTAAACAAAAGGGAGAGATTCTGTTTATCGATGTTAACAAAATATATTGTTAGCAGTCTTAACTTAAGATGGTTGTACAGGGTTTGTTTGGTAACACACTTCACAGGACAAAAATTAATGGTACTAAAACATTATCTACTGGAAAAAGATCAAAAACTTATAATAATGTTAATGTTGAGTCAGTTGTTAGGATTGTTTTAGAAAATATGGAATCAATGTAATAAACAGAAAAATTCCTTTCCACCAAAAAAAACTGTGAAAAGGTTAGTTTTGGATTTTTTTTTTAGATGTTATCTGGAAAAACTGGAAATTCTAGGCACTTTATAGTAAAGGTTTTGTAGCCACCCTGTATAACGGTTAACAACAATCTAATAATACCTATGTTGGGTCCGTATCTAAACATCAACTCAAATATGTTTACTGGCTAAGACTAGCTTTTCCTCGAGGCTAATAGGGGCGCCACGAGACCAGGGATAGGGTAGAAGGAATTTTAATAAGGAATTTTTACAACAAGAAAAAAAAAATTGTACTTAGGAGCCATCCTTAAATTATGTAAGGCTTTATTTTCATGATTTTAGACCTTGCCCTCTCCTTCCCCTAAGTAAGGGATCATACGATTTTACCTCAAATCTCCTCTATCCTACTTTATTTTTAACGATTTGGTAAATCAGATTATTTTAATGGTTAGTTATTTTTACACATAAGGATTGATAAGTACAGTAGAGTCTCGGAAACTCGACCTGAATGTGGACTGAGATGGTGTTGATTATTGAAATGTGAGTTGTACGAATGATCTTGCTGATTAAGATGTCATGTTTACTAAACAAGAATGAATCACAATACAGTATCGAATATTGTAGGTACAGGTGTACTGTAGCATTGTATGGTACAGTAACAGTAATATATGTACGTACAATATATACATGTTAATATAGTGATGTATATACATACATGTAATACACAGAAATGCAGTACAGTACTGTACATATAATATTGTATTGATTCAAATAACATGTTATTGAATTGGAAAACTAACAAACACAGCACTTGTAAAAACACCACAGAACTGCTGTTCCACTCGAGTTACACAAATTAACTGAGAGGTTATACAGTTGAATGACCTTGGATTGTGATGACTGGCGCCAACAACTGCATGAACGTGTGTGTGTCGAGTTACAGGGAATGTAAAGTTATTGAGTGTCGAGTTTGTGAAACCCTACTCTAGTGGCAAAATATGAAGTCTATATTTCTATTATTTCTATAAAACAGGAAAATTAGTGATTAAAGTGGGAGGGGGGGGAGGGGAGGGGCTCAGTAAATGAAAATTAAATATTTCAAAGTTTTTTGCCAAAACAATTTTTTTTAGATCTTGTTTCACCATAAACATTGATAAAAAAACTCTACATAAGATTGATTTCCCACTCACCCTCGTAAGAAAACAAAAGAAAATACTGATTCATTTGAGGTGTTTAGCGTGCGTTCCAAACCACAGATTATATCAGCACACACACATTTCTATGGGCGGTAGCGAAAGGGCCTAAGTCTTAACCAATTTTGTCGGGATAGGTATTTTCACATATGTTCCAGGGTTCTTTTACATGCCACGACCAACGGCTTTAATTCCCCTTCGAAGGAAGTTGTACTACAGATTTTTATCGCTTAGGAAAAATCTGTTGGCCCTGGTTGGGTTTGAACCCATGAACCATGGAGCCCTGAGGCGAGCACTTTACCCCAAAACCACCAAGGTCAACAACAGTCCTGTAGAATATTTGTGGATACGTATTCTCTCCGTGTGTTCACTGCACAGGAGATCCAAACACATTTTGTCGATTCAGAGACACAAAAATTTGCAGAGCTATTGATAAAAATGTAAGGGTTTTCTTTAAGGATTTTTTTTTACAATCTAAATTATTGTTCTATGAACTTGTTCAGCATTTACAAGTGCATGAATTTGAGATCTGAAGATGGAAAATTTCAAGCAATGCTAAGGAACATGGCTCAGTGCTATCTTGGTATGCTTGTTTCATTTAAAGGGAGTAGGCCGCTATATGATGTCTTCCTGTGTTATGATTGTATGGTTATTATATTTAAATAGTTCCTATTATTAATGATTTTTGGTTTGAAACATTATTTTTAAAGGGGCTTGATAAGTCTACAACGAAAACTATACTTTAAAGTCTCTACTTAAGTACTCTATGGCATTAGGAATTCGAAAGTTCACTGCCGCATTTACAAAAGTACACCACTTATCTTTATCATGAGCTAGTTCTATCCAGTCCACCTCATTACACCCTACATATCACAGGTCCAGTCTAATGTTATCCTCCCATCTACGTCTAGGTCTTCCCAATGGTCTCTTCCCATTGGGTTTGCCAGTCAATACCCTGAATACGACTATAGAATCTCCCATTCGCGGAGCATGTCCTGCCCATCATAATCTATGAGACTTGACTATCCTAACAATGTCTTGTGATAAGTACAGGGTATTTAACTCATCATTATGTAACCTTCTCCACTCTCCAGTAGCCTCATTTCATTTTAGACCAAATATCTTCCTAAGTACCTTGTTTCCGAACACCCCAGATTGGTTTTTGTCTTGTAAGTAAAGAGAAGATGTTTCACACCCATAGAGATCAATTACTGATAAAATTATCGTTTTGTCTCGATAAATTAATGTAAAACACTATTAAACAACACATATAAAAATATAGGCCCAGCCTAATGGAAATTATATTCTAATGCTTGCGCCTACTGTAGACACTTACCTTAACATTAAAAATGAATGAAAACTATTTTCTAGACAATTAGAGCAGGTCTATTTTTTTTAAAGGTAATTACTAAGTAATATAGGCCTAACATTTAAAATATAATTAAGTTCAATTTAAAAATTTTTTTTTTTTAAAAACCCACTAGGCTTACTCTCTAATTTTTAAATTTATTACCCGCCTCAGTGGCGTAGTTGGCTAACGCACTGCTCGTGTTGAGCTTGACCGCCGAGGACGGGGAGATCGAGGTTCGAATCTCGTACGGGTGAACTGGGGTGGTTTTTCCTAAATTGTTTTCCACTCTCCCTCCATGCAAATGCGGGTTCACTTCCTCTAAATTCAACCTTCCCAATTCCTAATCCATTAGCGTAATTAGTACTTAAGTGTATAACCTGAACGGGTAGTAAGACGCAGTGCTAAATATTATTTAAATTATTAAACTATCACATGGTATACTCTTCAATTAAAAATAAATATGTTTTTTCCTATTATTGCTCTTAATAGCTATCTTTGTTAATTATGTGTTTTTTTATTTTGCAGGGTGAAAGAGGAGTTCGTCTGAGGTTTCGAGACAACAATGCTGACAATTTGCCAGAGCATTACGGCTCACGGAAACAACAACGAAAACACCATTTACCGATATCGCCATATCATTTGATAATAGTGATGTTCTTTTTGACTTTTGTCGGTGCCCTTGTTGAGATGCTAGGAAGGAGTTTGCCGACTCCTCTGATGGAAGAAGACATTCCTAGTAATCCGCAGAGATTCATTTCTGAAAAAGCCATGAAAAGCTTAGAAAAACTCACGAAACTAGGCGATAGGCCTGTGGGTAGCTACGAAAACGAAGTGCTTGCAGTGAAAATAATTTTGGGAGAAATTAACGCTATAACGGAAAAGTCTAAACCGGTTCACGTTGTCAACGTAGAAGTTCAAAAAACAAGTGGAGCATTTCCGCTACACTTCTTGGACGGAATGACAAATGTTTATAGAAATGTTCAGAATATAATTGTAAAAGTTAGTTCACAAGTTGGTTCACGTCACAGTTTTCTTATAAACTGTCATTTTGATACAGTATCGGACAGCCCAGGTAAGATATTACTGTATATTTCAATTATTTGCCAACTTTCCCTGTCACAGACAGTTTCATTAGCAAGAGCAGTGTGGTCCAATCTCTTGTATTCATTCATTTGGTATGGCTCGATTACAGGCTTAGGCCATGTTGTTTTATTTGCCAACTTTCCCTGTCACAGACAGTTTCATCAGCAAGAGCAGTGTGGTCCAATCTCTTGTATTTAGTCATTTGGTATGGCTCGATTACAGGCTTAGGGCATGTAGTTTTATTATGTTTCAGAGAGCCACATGGCTCTATTGTAGAAAAAATATACGACTGTTGGGCCATTCTGCAAAATGCAACAAACCTAGGGCAGGGTTAGAAAAAACCCAGGTTTTATTGGGTTTTTCCAGGAAACTTTTAAACTTTGATTTCTACATGTATTTTAATTAAATTTATAATTTTTCGGTCAAACCTGATACATTTTTGCAATGTATTAAGTGTAAATTAAAAAGTAAATTTGTAAATGATGTTAATAATGTGACTAGTAGGCCTATGGTGCAAATAGGATATGTTATACCAACTGAAATAAATTAGACTTCTTTCATGTAATTTTATATAATAAAAAACAAGGTTTTACAAACTTAGTACGAATATTACTAAATGTTATAGCCTAACATATTGATAAAAGACAGTCTTGTTTTTAATTTCAGACTACAATTAGAAATTAGAAAGGGCAAACAACATTTTTTGTATTTTTTAAAGAAATAGGGTTCATTATTATTATTATTTATTATTGTTATTATTATTATTATTATTAGCACCGCGTCTTACTACCCGTTCGGGTTATACGCATTTACGCTAATGTGCAATGGTAGGGTGATTGTGAGATGAAATGGAGGACCTACAGTTTAACGTGGAATCCGAACCACGGTGGAGGCCTGGCATTCCATACATTCACAAGTTGTGATTAATACACATCTTGTTAGAGGTGAAGGAAGGGTTTGGCAATCAGATAAATCTGTGCCGGGACTGAGGATTGAACCCCGGACTCCTAGCACAGAAGTCTGACACCTTACCCCTAGACCACCAGGTCACCCATTTATTATTGTTGTTATGGTTATTGTTATTATTATTATTTATTATTGTTGTTATGGTTATTGTTATTATTATCATCATTATCATTATCATTGTCATTATTATCATCATTATCATCATTATTATTATCATCACCATTATCATTATTATCATTACCATAATTATAATTATTTATTATCATTATTATCATTATCATCAATATTATCATTATTATCATTATTTATTATCATTAATATCATTATCATCAATATTATCATTATCATTATCATTATTATTGTAGTTTTGATTGATATAGTCAAATTCTGAACTATCTAAGTGGAGTAAATTAATGTTTGATAGAAACTTCAGGAATGTTTTTGCAAGAAGCTCATTGTATACTGTAAACAAATATTAAAAAGCCATTTTTAAAATAACTAGTACCTACATTGTCACATTGTGCCATGTGCTTCTTGTCATCTTTCAAATAATGGTTGAAAAAAAAAACTGGCATACTCAAAAATGACGCGCCTACAAAACTTTTGATCTAGATCTCAAGCTCAAATGATGAGCTCGGCTCAAAATCCGAGTACTCGCAGAGCCTTAGTATTTACTTGGATGTACATAAAATGAACAACCACAATGGAACACTAACTCTCAGTATCATCACATGTGGCAGCCAAAACAAAATAGATGCCTACATACTGTTGGACCAATCAGCTTCATGGCTAGAGAGGGGAATCCCATGCATATATACTGTTGGACCAATCAACTTCATGGCTAGAGAGGGGAATCCCATGCATATATACTGTTGGACCAATCAGCTTCATGGCTAGAGAGGGGAATCCCATGCATATATACTGTTGGACCAATCAACTTCATGGCTAGAGAGGGGAATCTCATGCATATATACTGTTGGACCAATCAACTTCATGGCTAGAGAGGGGAATCTCATGCATATATACTGTTTAACCAATCAACTTCATTGTTAGAGAGGGTAATCCCCTGCATATATATATATATATATATATATATATATATATATATATATATATTTATATATATATATATATATATATATCTTACCAATCAGCTCCAGCTGTCTGGCTAGAGAGGGGAATCCCCTGCATATATACTCCTTAACCATTCAGCTCCAGCTGTCTAGCTAGAAGAGGGAATCCCCTGCCAAAATATTGAGACCTTCAACTATGGCTACAAAGGGGAATCCCCTTTTGATGTATCTGAATGATTCACTTTCCTGTTAATTTACTTTGAGTTTTTCACACACCTTGTCTGCTTTGTGAGTCTGTAATGTTACATTAAACTGTAAACATAGGCAATTTTGAAAAAAAAAACTCTATTAAAAAACACCAAGGGGGTTTTTTTTAGGTTGGGCCCACTATGCCTGAACCCTGAACCTAGCGGGCCAAATGGAAATTTAAAAAGAGTGATAGCGGAAAAAAACTAATGGCTGTGAGAGTACTCGAAATTTTGAGTTTGAGTAGTTGTTCAAACTTGACTTAAAGATTTTTATAAAACTCAAAAAATGTGAGTAGTACTCAGAATTTAGTATTTTATTTCGAAAATTCTAATTTCAATTCATTTGCTTTAAGTTGAAATATTTTATTTCATAGTATACTGAGCCCCTCAATATTTACTTTTGTCTGTCTTAAAAAAATTATGACTTGTCCACCCAAATGAGATTCGAACCGTGATTCCCCGTCATCAGTATTTTACAATAACATGAGAGTGACACTTTGTAGACCACCAACAAGGACCATCCTTAATTACTTAAGGTTTTTGGCAGGCTATCTGGGGGGAGGCTCACTATTTTCTTATATTTGGAGGAGGGTCGGAATCCATCTCAGGTAAGCAGGGTGTTCACCGGGAAAATCAGGGAAAATGGGAATTAGCCGGGAATTCAAAGTGATCAGGAAAAAAAACGAGAATGAGTTGGTAATTTGGTAAATTACAATAAAAATCCGGGAAAATGTGGTTTTACTCAAAAAATGAAATATAATAATAATTAAATTAGCAAATTATAATGTGATTTAAACTGTTGTTTTTTTGTTTGTAGCTGTGTAATATATTTTATAATTTTATGATTCCTAGTAAGCAATGTTAATACAAATTAAAAAAAACGTTTATTTAAATTTTAAAACTTATTGTTATTATTCAGAAAAACGATAAATATAAAACTGAAAAGGGTGTGGGTGGGGGGGAGGGTGAGCTAGAGGGATGTGACAAACTTTTTAGTCGGGAATTTCAGAAATGATCAGTGGAAATCAGGAAAAGTCAGAATTCATTTTCAAGTTATTAGACACCATGGTAAGGTTTTTGACATTGTTAATGAAAGACAAATTTTCTGTTTCAGAATTGAATATATTAATTTCATTGTTGATTAACATCTTTAATCACTCTTTTCATATTTTACAATAGTTGAAATATAAACTTAATATATGCACAAAGATAGTTAAAATAACAACAACAATAACAAAACACAATAATAACAAAACAACAAACAATAAAACAAACAATAAAATAACAATAAAAACAATTAATAATTAATAATAAACAACTAAACGGTTAAAATAATTTAAATTTCCATATTGATTGTAAAAATTATTTAAGATCGTAAAAAAAAGGGGGGGGGGTAAAATATTATGATCCCTTATGTGGAGGGGAAGGGTTGTCCAAAACCAAGAAAAAAAAGCTTACAGTATGTAATTTAAGGATGTGTAGAGTACATTGTTTTTATTTTTTGTTGTAGCACTGTATCTTACTACCACCCATTTGGTGTTTATGCTTATGTACTACTTATACTAATGGGCTAGGAATGAGAAGATTGAATTCAAAGGAAGTGTATCCACATTTGCATGAAGAGAGAGTGGCAAACCATTAAGGAAAATAAACCCTCAGTACACTCAACTGAGATCAAACCAACTATCATCCATCATCATCGGCAGTCTAGTAAATTGCAAGAGTAGTTCTTTAGACCATGGCGTCCACCGAAGGGGTTTCACTTTTATTGTTTGGATGCACTGCAGTACTTGGTAGAATGTGAGTAGGAAAGTTTTAGAATGATATTTGGAGATTATCTAGAATTTGGTTGATTAAAGAGTTCCCATACACTCTGCTGATATGTATTGCAGGGTCCCTAATAAGCCACTTAAGTACCTAAGTAGGGTAGAACTAATCAAAGTTCAATCCAAGTCTATTAGCAAGAGAGGCAACCGGAGTAATGGCATTTCGACTTTCTATCATGCCATTGACGACTATTATTATGGTCCTGAAGGTTTTTGTTGCGAGTCCTAGTTTTGAGCTTAGCATTGGATACATTCTAACTGGTGACAGGTGTAGGATAACTCTTGTTGGCTATGTTGCTGGAGAATCAGGTTGCATGGGAATTAGCGTGACTGGAGTTTGGTGTCAAGTCCATTCTTCATTGAAAGGGCCTTTAAGATATACAAATATTTCTTTCGTCCAGCATTGATAACCTTTACTATATTATTATTGTTATTTTAAAAGTATTTATAATATCTATCAAAATTGACAGCTGCATTTCACATGACTTATCGAAATGACTACATGAAAGCAGATTTAGTAACGTTTCTAGTTGTCAGATAAGGCTCATCCTAAGAAAATTGGTCTGTACGTATGAAGGGATGTAAATAGTATTTAATTTGCAACAAATATCTCATGTTCTAAGAATACATCAGTACTTAATAAAAACATTAACTTATCTTTATTTATTAATACATTATTTTCCGACACCTAGCTCAGTTGGTAGCTGTCTATTTACTGAGCTAAGGGTCCCGGGTTTAATTCTCGGCAGGATCAAAAAATTATCTTCGGTGAAATGTGGGTTTCTCCTTTCAAAGTGATGAATTACCAGCTGGTGGCTGGATGTTGTGTCTGTTCTATATTTAAGTTAGCTTATAAGTAATGTGCTGGAATAATATGTGATTAAAAAATGCATACTAAATACTTCAAATAAAGTATTCAATTCTCTTGCTATTTTATTTTATAAAGAGAAATTCCTTCAACAGAAATATATTTTTTTTAGTAATAATGGGATATTATATTACTCAGAGGTTGTTGTTTTCACAGGTGGAAGTGACGACGGAGCCAGCTGTGCCATAATGTTGGAAATTCTGAGGGTGATAACTCAGACTAACACGCCACTAAAGCACAATCTGGTACTTCTCTTTAATGGGGCGGAAGAAAATTTTATGCAGGTGAATGCATCAGAAGTTTTATCTTGCCCATCTTGTTTTGGTTATTTCTTACATATAAATAAGAAAATCTTCTAAAGCCTTTTGGCGGTTAGAAGGGGTCTATAACCTTCTAGAGCACGACTTTCAATAGGTAATTAGACACTTCCTTTGTGTGACTTAAGTATTTTTCTGGTGTAGGTAATTTACAGAATGAAAGGTCGGACAAACATTTCAATTGTACCTCAATAACCAATGACATAAATTTCAAATAATTATGAAACACAAATCTAAATATTTAAGTGAATGATTAACTCACCATACTATTAATCTTGGATCTGATTTAAGATTGATACCACTCATCTTTGTGATGAAGAAGACCTTATCTGTATTTGTTCTTAGATGCTGAAGACCTTATCTGTATTTGTTCTTAGATGCTGAAGACCTTATCTTTATTCGTTCTTGGATGCGGTAAACCTTATTTATACTCGTTCTTGGATCTGGAAGACCTTATCTGGATTCGTTTTTAGGAGCCAATTTCCTTTCCAAAAGAGATCCCACACATCAAAAAACACTAGCTCCCTCGAATATGCCTTATTACAATACCCAATTCTTCTCATCTTCTTACTTTTGTACACACAACACACCCTCTTATCCCAATGCCAGGGGCTCCAGAAGCTTTTTAGAAGGGGGTTGGGGGGGAGAGGGGCTAAACCTCCCCTGGGAGAATAATTTTTTAAACCATGAATGATTCTAGAAGCTATTTGAATGGCATTTATTCTTTATATATATATATAGTACTCACAATGTCATATTGGATTCTTCTATATCCTTTATTCTTTCCTATAAGTAATGAAATAATCTAGAATCAATCTTTGATTTTTGATACCTTAATTTTTTAAATCCTAGGAAATGAAATTTTTGATATCCAAACAAAATGGAAAAACTCAGATTTTGGTTATTTTTCATTGAGACTCTACTTTACATCCGTTACTGTTTACAGCCTGTGGCCTGGGTCTATTGTTTATTCAAGCCGTATATTTTCTGCTACCGGCTTGATAGGCCTGTCATAGCTTAATATGCCTTATAATATAACTTAAGACTAGGACATACACAACATCCAGTCCCCCGGCTTTTAATTCATCACTTTAAAAGGGCAAACCCACATTTCACCGGTGATACATTTTTTTGCCATGCCAGGAATTTGACCTATGACCCTTTGCTCAGTAGACAGACACGCTACAGATTGAGCTAAGATGTCAGATTTTTCATTGAGACTATTTATATTTTACCATCTCGCTTTAGTGCCAGGAAATTATAACTCTACTAAAGACGACTTTTGTGATACTCAAACATGGCTGTATTATTATTTTTTTACCATTAATATTTATAGTTTGTTTTGTTTTGCAAATAAGTTGCATTAGGGCATTTAACAGGGTGTCCGGCGACCTGGAAAACCGGGAAAACCGGGAAATGTCAGGGAATTTGCTTGGTCAGGGAAAATTCAGGGAAAAGTCAGGGAATTTAATTAAATTTCTGGAATTTTTACATGATGCTAACAATTTCACACATTTTGGCTCACAAAAGTAAAAACAACTGTTTTATTTCAGTCAATACACACTGGATCATTTTTAACACATACGGCGTAGACGGCATTTTATTATCAAGGTCAACGTGTGTCTTCTTTCCACCCCTACACACTCTAGCCAAAGCTATGCGCACGCGCCGAGAAGCTTAAATCTCCTCTGTGTGTGTGTGTGTATACAGCCAAAGTTGAGCTGTGTTTATGCGCATGCGCGAGGACTCATTCCCCATGAAGAAACCTTTTCCGTGTTCCTTTAGGCAAAGTTAAGTTATGTGTGCGCATGCGCGAGAATTCCTTTGAGACGAAGGAAAACGCCTTCAACTGTAGACATCGTGTTACGTTTTGTGTTCGTGTTAAGTTATTTTGATCTAAATTTTAGTGACTCAATATAATCCTAGTTAATAAAAGCTTGAAAACCAAGAATATAGTTATTATGTTTTAGTTTATTTTAGTGTCTAAGTAAACTCCCGCTCATGCGTTCTTTTAATTTTCCGCGGGTTGATTACCGCTTCAAATATTTGGGCATAGCATGTAGGTTATTATTTTAAGTAGACGCTAATTTATTTTTCAATTTAAATAAACTATAGTCGTGTTCAGTTTTTTCTTAAGGGAACAAGTGTTTAAATTACCAGGATGAATATCTAAACTAAAACGTAAGTAACTAAGCCTAGCTTTGATTCAACAATGTATAATACAATGCTATTATTTTTATTAATGTTGAGTTGCTAGTTTTCTAGGATTGTTAGTAAATATATATTTACGAGAAAGGTTTTAGTAGCAATTAAGAGACCGTCCCCACAAGTTTTTAACAAACTAAATAGGACTAGGCTCTAGGCCTATAGCTCTTTTTATATATATAAAGTCTGATGATTTTTTATAGGCCTACAAATTTTATTTTTACAATAATTTTAGGATAAATCAATCTATTTTTTAATAGCAATAATATAATATAGGGCCTAGGCTGATATTTATCGACTTTATCTTCTACTTCAAGGGATAGTGTTACATATAGGCTAGCTTGATTTAGGCAAATAACTTTTATAACTTAGCACATGTTGGTGTTTACTGCATAATATAATAATTGTTCAATGTAGCTCTTAGGAGGGTAAGCCCTATTAAAAGTGGATTTTCCATCCTGCTAAACTAAACGCTAGTAAATTTAACTTAAGCTCCTACTCGTTTTTGTTCCTTCTCCCTTAGATTTTTTTGTAAAAAAGTAGGCCTGTGTTAGATTTAGGGCCTACTAAGCTGAATATAGGTATAACTAAACAAATAATTTTGCTTAACATATTTTAAATATAGGCCTAGTAAGTAGAAACATTTGATCAATAATGACTCCAAAAAGTTAATGTTTTCTAGATGTTCCTTTTTATAAAAATCAACAGTCTCTATATATTTTCACTATATTTAAACTTCACAGCATTCTAAAGCGTTTAATGCTTTATGCACCAACAGGTTACCCAAGCAGAGTGTGAACTAGGCCTCATTGCAACACAATGTCCAAGTTTAAGAAAACTTCATTCAATCCTCTTTGGTGCTTGGATCCAGCTCTTTCATGGGTTCAAGAGGCACCTGACGACAAGTTTTCTGTCATTTGTTCTCTGTGCAGAACGAAAATATGTTTAAGCAACATGGGAAAACAAGCCCTAACAAGCCACATGGCAGGGAAAAGACATAAAACGTCAGAAAGTAATATAAAGGGTACCCTTTCACTTAAACTATTCTTAAAAAAGAGCCCCCCAGAGTGTAGAAGTGTAGTTGAAACTGCAACAAGTAGCTCATCTATTTCAGAATGTATGCCGAAGCCATTAGTTGGAGGTAATATTTCCCCTAAATCTGCCGTGTGTACAGTATCTAGTGTAGGCGAAAGTAGTGGTAATTTAGTACCAGAAGAGACACAACAAAGGTCACGGACACTACAATCTTTTCTTCTTGGGGAAAGTGTAACAAAGGCAGAAATATTATGGTGTATGCAATGTATAATACATCATAGTTCATTAAGAACAATTGCCAGTGGAATCTCATTATTCAAGCAAATGTTTCCTGACAGTGCCATAGCAAGTAAAGTGCAGCTTCAAAAAACAAAAGCGGCTTATGTGATTGTGCATGGATTAGCACCTTATTTTGAGCGTGAAGTGAAAACATTACTGTCTCACACTAATCATATGGTCGTAGGGTTTGATGAAAGCCTCAATAAAATTTCTCAAAAACAACAAATGGACATTGTAGTGAGGTTTTGGAATAATTCAAAGGGGGAAGTTTCAACTAGATATTTAACATCTGTTTTCTTAGGTCATACTACATCATCTGATTTATTAACAGCATTCAAAAATGGTTTAGCTAACGTGGATCTAAAAAAGGTTGTGCAAGTAGGAATGGATGGCCCAAATGTAAATATTAAATTTTTAAGGGACTTAAAGAGTGAATTGCTTGATGACTGCCCGGAAAACGGTAAACTCCTAGATATGGGTAGTTGTGGACTACATACACTGCATTGTGCATTTAAAGGAGGTATCAAGGCCACCGATTGGAAACTGGTTGAATTTTTGCGGGCACTGTATAATCTGTGGAAAGCTGTGCCTGCTCGAAGAGCAGATTATATCGCCATTACAGGGTCCACACTTTTTCCTTTAAAATTCTGTGCAATACGGTGGTTAGAGAATGCTAAAGTCGCAGAAAGAGCCTTTATAATTCTGCCAAATGTACTGAAGTTTGTTAATGAAGTAAAAGGTAAAAATGAGCCTAAATGTAACAGCTTCAAAGTAATTTCAGAAGCTTTGAAAGATAAAAATATTAGGCCCGAAACTAGCTTTTTTTCAGAGCCTAGCATCAGACATAGAGCCTTTTTTAAGGGAGTTTCAATCAAATGATCCTCTTGGACCTTTTCTGTACAATGCCCTAACTACTTTGGTTAAGCGTGCAATGGAAAAAATTGTCAAACCTGAAATATTATCAACATCAGTCTCTAAAATAGATATCTTGAAAAAAGAAAACTTGTTGTTTGATAAGGAGATTGATATTGGATACGCCACTAGGGATGCCCTTCGAAAATTGAAATGTGTGCCAGATCGTGACTTATTGCAGTTTCGTATGGAGTGCCGTAAATGTTTGCAAGCATTTGTATCAAAGATTATGATACGGTCACCTCTGAACTACGAATTGACAAAGTCAATTTCATGCTTCGACCCTGCAGTAGCTATTCGAACGGAAATTGCCAATAAACGCTTGTCTGATGCCTTGCAAATTTATGTGGCATATAATTGGCTCACAGGTATGACAGCTGATAAAGTTGATCGAGAATTTAAACAATTTTGTTCTATACCCGCTGTTAAAGATACTTTCAAAACCTTTAACAGAATTGAAACTCGCCTTGACCACTTTTGGATAAAGCTTTTTGAAACACACAGTTTTTCTGAAACTGAACATTTGGAAGCTTTCCTCAAGATTGTTTTAATTATTTCACATGGCAATGCTGCCCTGGAGAGAGGATTTTCTATAAACAAGGAATGTATTGTGGAGAATCAAAAAGCAGAATCTCTAATTGCACAGAGACACATTTTTGATGCAGTAACTGCTGCAGGAGGAGTGGAGGCAGTCGTTATATCTAAAGAAATGATTCATTTTGTGCGTAATGCACATTCCCGCAACAAAGAAGCTCTTCAGAGACAGCAACAGGAAAATGAAGAAACCCAAAAATGTGCCAATGAGAAAAAGAGAGCAGCAAAGGCTCTAAAAGAACTAGAAGCAAAAAAAAGAAAATTAATGGAAGAAGCTACTAGAGAAGTTGCATTAATTGAAGATCAGATGCAAGCTTTAAAAAAATAGAAACTGTCTGGTAAACATAAAACTTTTAAATTTGTAGATGATGTGTATGTGCTCATATAGACTGTAGACATTTTAAAAAAGTATCTAATTGGCTGCTTTGCATTGTGTAATATTTCCCAAACAAACTATTCAAAAGTGCCTATTTTACTATGTTTCATTATAAAAACTATTTTTGTTTGTTTTTTTAGACAAGGACTTATTTTAATTTAATCTTTTATATTATTAATGAAACACATATTTTTTCTATCATTATGACTTATTTTACTTATTGCGTCCTAACAATCTTAATTTATATTTACATTTTATGTGCTCAATGATACATTTTTCGGCCTCGTCTGGAATCAAACCCGTGACCTTTAGCTCAGGAAGATGACACGCTACCGCCTGAGCTAAAGAGCCTATCCTGTGTTTTACTAAAGCTCGAAACTCTTTAACAAACATAATTATTCAAAGCTGCACTTGAATAAAACTATATGCAAATTATTAATAGTGTGATTAAGGTAATTTGTTTATCAGTAGTATTTATGTGAAGTGAACCATGGAAGAAGATGCAGTCTTATTTTACATTACAAATAACTTAAATAAAATCAAACTCAATGGCGCCTGCCCCAAAGTGAACTATACTGACCGAGCGGCTCCCGCTGACTGTCGAAGAGTAGTGCCAACTTCTGGGGATTGAGGGGGTTTGTCCTTGAGAGGCCGAGTTGACCTCGGTTCTCAGAAAATCCAGCCAGGGATCAATCCTTGGGACCTCTGAATCTATAGCTAGAAACTCTTAACCACTAAACCACCTTAACCTGAGTAAATTCTCTCTCCTTTACATTATGTCAGGTAAGTTTCATTCCTCCTTATTTTATTTAACTTTGGTTTAAATATTATGATTGCGCTGTATGTTTTATACTTTTACTTTCTAGCAGTTTCTTAATATCTAGTTATCTGTAATGTAAACATTAAAATAACTCAATATTTTTACATAGACACGTAAACAATAATGTAAATGACATTTTTTGTATAACCCATGGGCTGGATCGCAAACACTCATTGCCTTAGGCAGACATTCTTTAACCCTTCATATAGGCCTACATGTATATTAGGCTGTATAGTGGTCTGGAAAAAATCTATTGGCTCTGGAAAAGTCAGGGAAAAGTCAGGGAATTTTAAAATGTAGTTTGGCTGGACACCCTGTTTAAATAAATTACATATTTTTAATATGATGTTCGTTGGCTGAATAAAAAAAATATTAAAATTGTAAATGTTAAGGAATCGAGAATAAATCACGATTAAAACTAAATAGCAAGACCGAGAACCAGAATTGAGAAAAATAGAAATCGGGACATCTGTTTATAGAGTAATTTTATCGGTGCTGCCCCCTCAACAATGAAGAGTAAAAGTATTGTAAGAAGGCTGGTTTAGACAATACACAGAGATATTTTTTCTGTCAACATGTTTTTTTTATGGTGTTATTTTATAGGCATTAATACTCACTATCAATAGGGGCATTTGCAGATCTCATAACTTGATATGTGAATTTATGAGAGTACTATTATTAAATTTGGAACTATTAGATATGGTCCTTCCTATTCCCTATCTCTGGTTAGAGTGTAGGGGACAGTCGAAGGTCTTCATTACAAACATTGGCTGGAAGTCACTTTTGTCACCCTATTTGTAAATAATTACTATGTGTTTATTAATACTATTATTGTCAACAAATAGTGTTTTCAAATGCTTCTAATAATACGATCAGCCAATGTTTGTAATAAAGAACCTTCTCCTCGCTGTCACCTAACTACCCTCCAACCGTAGATAACCTCTACCATGGTTGAAAATACATGGCCTTCCTCCATAAAATATTAAATATAATAACTATTTGTACAGTTAAAATTGATAAAATTAAGTAATTTATAAGTTCACCTAACCGACATAAAGACTAGAGCATAAAGTGTTGTATTCCAGTCTTTTGAAACAAACTCTTAAAGAATATAAAGGAAAGTTGGGATACACTTTGACCTTCTTGAATTACCTTTTGTAGTGTGACTAATAAATCTGACACCTTAGCTCAGTCATTGGCGTGTCTTTCTACTGAGCTAAGGGTCCCGGGTTTGATTCCCGGTATGGATGAAGAATTTATCATTGGTAAAATGTGGGTTTACCCTTTCACAGTGATAAATTAACGTCCGGGGACTGGATGTTGTGCCTGTCCTAGTCTTAAGTTAGATTATAAGGCCTATGAAGCTACAAGATTCTTAGCAAGCCGGTAGTGGAAAATATATGGCTTGAATAAAAAAACTGACCCAGGCTGGAAACAGTAATTGGTGTAAAGTAAAATATGACCTAAAAATAGGTCTTCATTTGCTTAAAACTGCTGAGCTGCAGTCTAGTTATATCTATGCTGTTGTGTAAGACTACTTGATAAGTATCAATTACCCATAAAAGATATAGGCTATATCTGTTAGTGAAACAATAATAAAAAATAGATGTATATATAGGGAATTTTGACCGGGGGAGGGGGGCTTAAGACAGTCTTAGCCCCCCCCCCAAGCAAGAGAGGGACTCAAGCACTCCTACAGCACCATTCACAAAGTCTTGACCTCGGGGAAGTGTCGTTGTGGGGAAGTGGTCTTAACTAATTTAAAATGTTTTCCGAAATAAATGTAAGTAACTGATCCTATTCTCTGTTCAGGCATCTCATGGTTTCATCACACAACACCCTTGGGCCAAACAAGTCCGAGCGTTTATCAACATGGAGGCTTGCGGTGCTGGAGGGAGGGAGATTGTGTTTCAAGCAGGCCCTAATCATCCCTGGCTGATGCAGGTCTCAAATAACTATTCTCAAGGAATTTTTTAGCTGATTCTAACGTTGAAAACCCACCAGTACAGAATATGTATTTTATAAATTTATTTTAAAATGTGTTTGTCTTATCTGGTGCATATATTTATATCACTTTTTTTTTCACACTGAGCCTTATAACCTGTTTGGGCTATGTGCATACATTAATTAGATATGGAATATGGATAATTAAGGTGAATATTAAAGAAAGTGTGCCCGAATTTGTGTGGTGGTAGAGTCCAAACCATTTAGGAAAATCACCCGCAATACATCCATCTGGGATTCAAACCCTGATCTTCCCGTCATCGTCAATCCAGTCCAACAAAAGAGTAATGCGTTAGACCATTAATTGGCAACCTATGGCCCGTGGGCTGGCATTATCGCCGCAAAAGATTTAGCAAACAAAGAATTGTGTTGAGAAAAATAGATATGAGAAAAATAAAATCGAAACGTTTTGTTCACTTTTTATTTTCAAACCAGCCTACCAAATTGTTTTTTAAACCCATATCAAAAAGGTTACCGACCTCAGTGTTTGACCATACAACCACTAATGTGGGATTTTAGTATTTACATTTCTGATTCCTACCCTATTTGGGTAATTAAAATGCATGTTTCCCGGACTGGTAGTAATGCAGGTTGAGATATTTTTCTTATCAATAGAATATATTGTAACATATATTTATTGTTTTTTGTTTTTAGTAATAAATAAAATGATAGAATATTAGGAAAATGGTAGAGCACAAATAAAAGTAAAAAACACTGGCACATTTACACACACTTCAATATTTCGATGCTATTATAGCATTTTCCTAATATTCTATCATTTTATTTATTACCAAATGTTTTTGTTCAATGCACGTTTTTCATACATATTATTTTTTGTTTTGAATCTAGTTTTAATGAAATAATAATATAATAATAATAATAATAATAATAATAATAATAATAATAAATAATAATAATAATAATAATAATATAATATTTAGCACCGCGTCTTACTACCCGTTCGGGTTATACGCTTAAGTACTAATTACGCTAATGGATTAGGAATTGGGAGGGTTGAATTTAGAGGAAGTGAACCCGCATTTGCGTGGAGGGAGAGTGGAAAACCATTAAGGAAAAGCCACCCTCAGTTCACCCGACCGAAATTCGAACCTCGATCTCCCCGTCCTCGGCGATCGAGCTCAACACGACTAGCGCGTTAGCCAACTACGCCACCGAGGCGGTTTTAATGAAATTATTAAATTCTAGGTGTATAGCAATTTTCTATTAGTAAAAGTATTAATTGTATTTACATATTATTCTTGTGGTTACAGGCGTATCAGAATCTGTTCCACATCCATATGCATCCTCACTAGCGCAAGAAATATTTCAAAGTGGATTGTTCCCTGGGGATACAGATTTCAGAATATTTCGTGACTTTGGAAACGTGTCAGGTTGGTTGTGTCAGGAACTAAATTTATAAAAGTGATGTGTTATGGAACTAATATTGCCCCAAAATATGCTCCCATAACTTTATTAACCCTGTAAGAAACAGCACGCTTCACAAATATTTAGAAATTTGAAATGTTTCATATTTAGTTTTTAGTCTTTGGTGTAATAATCATGCATGATCATGTCTTTCGTTCCAATTCCATTCCTCTATGTGAAATTGCACATGTTCTCGCTAGAAATCATCTTACTATGAAATTTATTTCAATTCCATTTTTAATGCTCATGAAAGTTGATGTTCACACTTTAAAATTAAAATAAGATTGTTTAAATAATATTTCTATTAAACAATATGAAATAGTAAATGCTTTTTATATTTTAAACGTCTTAAGTTTAGTAAAATATTTATTTAAATGTTGATCAACACTGATTTTAGACAGCTTAACCAACATAATTCTCTAACTAAAGAGTATCTAATGCTAGTCACTCCTCTTTCTACTCCAGCTTCCTCCATTGCTTTTCATACTTTCTATCCACACTATCATAATCTTTTTTTACACCCATAAATGCCATTACCAGATCCCTTTCCAAACTCATATCACTTTTCCATCAACTGCCTAGTTCCAAATATTAAATCTATCGCCGACCTCTTCTCTCTGAACCCATGTTGCTCCCTCTCCGTCTTCCCTTCACGCTTTTCCTCATTCTCCTTTCCAGAATCTTTTTGTACATTTTCGCGCATTGACATATCTGTGTTTTGCCTCTATAATTTCACAGCCTCTTCCTATCCACTTTCTTGAAAATTGGTAATATAATACCTTTTGTCCAATCCTCTGGCACTTTCTTCTCCCTCCACACCTGCCCTTGCTACTCCATACCACCACTGTAGACACATTTCTCCTGCGGCCATTATCATTATCAGCGTGAGTTCATCCACTCCTGGTGCCTTTCACTTCCTCACCTTTTCAAGGCCTCTTCTACCTCCTTCAGACTAGATCTGCTACTTTCTCTCCATCTCTCCGTCCATTTCTTAATCTTCTTCTTCCTTCCGTACCATTCCTTCCCTCTCAGGTTTCAACAATCTCTCAAAATATGATTTCCACAGCTTCTTTACCTCCTCATCCCTCTCACATTATCCTTCCTTGTTTATCCATCATTCCGGACCTCTTTCCTATTTTCCCTCCTACTTTTGTTCACTTCACTCTACAATATCTTCTTGCTCCCTTCCCCATCAGTCTGTAGCACTTTTGTCTACTCTTCCATCCATGTTTTTATCTCTTCTCTTACTATCTTCTTTGTATTTCTGTTTTTCTCCCTATACTTATCCTCTGTTCTCTTGTTCTTTTTGAGAAAATTCTCTAAATGCTTTGTTCTTGGCATTCACTGCTTCCTTTACCTTTTCGTTCCACCATGGAGTTTCCTTTCCGTCTTCTCTTTCCACTAGTTCTTTCGCATATTTCCTCTGCCACTTCCACCATGAACTTTTTGAACCCTTGGCCACTCCTGTTCTCCTCCTATGTCATCCTTAGGTAGTGCTCCTCTTACTCTTGGTTTGAAAGCTCACTCTTTCCTCCACTTGGCTGAGCTTCCATATCTTTATCCTCTTTTCCTGCTTCACTATCTGGCACCCCCTCCTCCAGCCTTTCATGTCGGTGACTAATAGTCTATGGTGCCCGTCCAAAGACACTTTGCAGGACCTTAATGTGCATTGTGCACGCCTTTTGCTTGATGTGACAGATTTTGTGTAGTTAAAAAACAAAATGAAAATTAATCAAAACAACGAAAAAAATAGAATATGTTGTCATGATTAAATTAATAAAGAAAGCTATTCACATATCTTTTTTGTTTATTGAACACTCAATAACTATTTTTTTATGATTAAAAAATAGTAACGATACCAGCCAAAGCTAAATGCGTTGCATTGGTGATCTTAGGTCATCTACAAATTATGTTGAGGAGGAACACAAGCTCTCCCAAGTCCTCCCATCGTACATTACTGGTTCTGAGTAAACACTAAATGTTTTCTATGACATCACTTAAAAACATAAAGAAAATGTTGGAAATGAAGTATGTAGGTAGGAAAAAGATCGAAAGGTAGACCAAGAAAGAGATGGTAGGAGCAGATAACAGAAAGTGTTCAATTGATAAGAGAAGAATGGAAGAAATTAAAGGAGGAAGGGTAGTGGAAGGTTAAGAGGAAGATGGAGGTATTTTACTAAACTGACCCGGCCACGGGCTGGAAACAGTTGTTGATGATAATTATAAATGTTTCAGATTTTTTTTTTTTCAAACAACATTTCTGAATATTTTTAACAGTATCTTGGCAATAGAAATGTTAGTGTTAAACAATATACATTTCATGAGGTGTCACAAATGTGCTACAAAACCGATTTATACTCTAATTTGAATTTGATAAAAAAAAAAGTCTTAAGTTTCACCCATTAAAATAATTGTTTTATTTTTTATTTAGTAAACTACTTTTTACTTTCTCACATAAAGTTTTTAATACATATTTGGAAGAAGATAAGGAAAGGTGGATAGAAAACATATAAATAGAATTAACACAATATGTCTATTATATTGAAAAGTTATATAATCATATCTCGAGGTATATTTTTGATTTTGATTCTTATTCATGAATTAAGGGTAATTTATTAATAACTAATTTTTGAACATTCAAAGTTTTTCAATAATAGCTCTAACATTTTTTCTCAGAATGAAACAAAACTGTGTGTTAACTTTTCTAAAAAAAAATTCATTAGAGGGTGTTAATGACTTTTTTTTAAATATAGCTACACACTATATGTATGTGTGATTGTATTGTACCATTTATTTTATCAAGTTCTTATCTTAACACTTAATTTTTTTAAATATTTCTCTTTATTAAATATTAGATAATGAATATTTTCAGGGTTGGATCTAGCTTGGTCATCCAATGGATACGTCTACCACACCAAGTTTGACGATGTGAACCAAATCCCTCTGGGGACACTGCAAAGGACAGGTGACAATGTTCTAGCACTGACTCAAGCTATAACGTCCGACTACCACTTGGCGGACACTCAGCTGTACAAAGAAGGCAACCTCATCTTCTTTGACTTTTTGGGGTTGTTTGTGATCAGATGGTCAGAGTTGTTTGGTCTTGTCATTAACACGAGTGCAGTGGCTTTGTCTGTCTTCTCAGTTGTGAAGAACATGAAGCACGGAATGATAACAAATGGTAAGTTATGGTTATTATTTATTCAATCACAAGTGTAAAATACCATTTAAAACAGGGTTTCTCAACCTATTTGGTGCCATGGACCTTGATTAGAATAATCTATTATCATTTCAAGCCTTTGTTCGGGTCAGCTTGGTAAACACCCACATCTTCCTACATATATCCACCATTCTTCCATTATATCTTCACCATTCTTCCTTTCTCTCTCCACTATTCTTCTATTATATCTTCACCATTCTTCCTTTCTCTCTCCACCATTCTTCTATTATATCTTCACCATTCTTCTTTTCTTTCTCCACCATTCTCTCTCTCCACCATTCCCTCTTTCTCTCTCTCCACCATTCTTTCTCTATCTCTCTCCAACATTCTTCCTTTCTCTCTTCACCATTCTCCCTCCATCTCTCCACCATTCTCCCTCCATCTCTCCACCATTCTCCCTCCATCTCTCCACCATTCTCCCTCCATCTCTCCACCATTCTCCCTCTATCTCTCCACCATTTTCCCTCCATCTCTCCACCATTCTCTCTCTATCTCTCTACACCATTCTCCCTCTATCTCTCTTTCTCTCCACCATTCTCCCTCTATCTCTCTACACCATTCTCCCTCTATCTCTCTTTCTCTCCACCATTCTCCCTCTATCTCTCTACACCATTCTCCCTCTATCTTTCTTTCTCTCCACCATTCTCCCTCTATCTCGCTTCACCATTCTCTCTTTCTCTCCACCATTCTCCATTTTGCTCTCTCCACCATTCTCCCTCTATCTTTCTCCACCATTCTCCCTCTATCTCTCTCCACCATTCTCCCTTTCTCTCTCCACCATTCTCCCTTTTTCTCTCTATCTCTCCACCATTCTCCCTCTATCTCTCCATCATTCTCCCTCTATCTCTCCACCATTCTCCCTCTCTCGCCACCATTCTCTCTCCATCTCTACCATTCTTGTTTTCTCACTCTCATCCTCTTGATTTCACTCCCTCAGCAATCTACTCTTCACATCTCCTTGATTTTCCTTATGGTCCTCTTCCCTTACCATTCAACGCCAATATTATATTCAGTTCATCTCTCTTCCTATTCTCTTGATATTTCCTCCTTTTCTCATTCTGTCCTTGTACTCCTGCTCTTTCTGTTTCAACCTCTCTCGTTAAACTATATTTCCTGAAGACACCCAGCATGCCCGTTCTACTTTCCTGGCCTCACTTTTACCCATTGCCTATGTTTTGGCTCCAAGCATCCATTATCATAGGTACATCCTATGTCCTGTCCTTTTGTAATTTTATGAAACTTATCTTTTCTTCTTCTCAATAGGATTTTTAAATACATAAAATAAAATACATAGGATTACAAATAAAATCAATATGATAATAAAATGAATTATTGCCTAATGGCTTGGAAATAAACAATAAGAAGTGTATAAACACTCTACAGTAATTATTATTGTAAAGTGATAGTGAAGGAAGCCAACATGAAAGGAAAGTTAGGTTAGGCCTAGATATAAACAAACACACTTCTCTCTTCATTTCTTCAAACACTTTTACACTTCCCTCTTATTCAAACTTTCACAGTTGCACATAGTTTTGAATTTTCTTAAATATTTATTTTTCATATAAAGAGACAAATATAAAACACATGGAAAGATATTAAATTGAACTACATAGGCTACTTGAATAATTTGAAATATAACTGAATACTTGCAGTGTTGCCAAATTGATGCAACATAATGGAGGCTTGAATAGATAGATAGCTTGCTGAAAAATTAATAACTAAAAATACCTATAAGACTAACAAAGACTATAATTGAAAAATTAAATAAGATATTCAGTTTGATGAAAAATGAAGTTTTATATACGCTTTTCTTCAATCTAAGTTAAATGTAGTTAGGACTTAGATAAGAACCCAAGATAAGCACAAAGTAATATTATAAATAAGTTAAAAAGATAAAATTAAAGAAATATTAAGAATGAAATTAAATGATTTTGGTTCAAATATCTGGTTAGGTTATGCTTATAATTCATAACAAAGTGTCATATAATAACATACATTAAAATAACATCGTCAACACAGTTAGTAAATAAAAACATCATTTGACGATTAGTCTAAAAGGTCCATAAACAAACAATTTAAGAAATACACTATTAACAATGAAAAATTAAAAATAATCTCCAAATCATATCCTAGTTAAATATGATAAAATTATGTTGTAAAATAAAAATAACTACACAATAAAAAAAATATATATTAGCTTTGGCCCCAAGTCCAATGAGTTATGAATAGAGACTATTTTATTTAGTTTGGCCAAAGATATTTTTTATCATAAAAATGCATAGAAAAGGGTGAGGCTATTTTTAGGGGAAAAGTGGTGTTATTTCTCTTAAAAAGGTATGATATTAAATGCTGAAAGCGATGTTATTATTCATGTAAATATGAGCCAAATTGGTATTTATTTAAAAAAATTACTAGGATATAACTCTAAATTTTTTGTTCATACTGTGTATTTAACTATATAGTTACATATTCGGAGAAAAATCAAATATAAATATGCACAAAACATTTCACGCTTAGTAATGTTAAACTCAGTGTACCTCAATATCATTATCATCCAGTTTTACAAATAGCAATATCAGAATAATGGATTATCAATTTAGGTTTAGACCAAACAAAAATAACATTGAAACATATTGTAATAGAAGATTAAACAACTATCAAATAAGGAGTAGGGAATAAAAATAAAGAAAATACAATTTTTCAAATTATGATCGCACTTAGCAAGGTCCATATATATTAATGTCCTTGCTTCGACCCAGTGTGAAATCTTCTAAAAGCTGAAAACAAAGAACCAATCTATCGGAATTGAAATTTAAGTATTGAAATGTTTAAAAGAATAAATCGTGATTCTTAGTGTTACCTATTAAAAAAAATCTAAATCTATGAAAATACTTGTATATCCTCTGATCCCTTTATGTCTTTAAAATCAGCAAAAACGGATAATATCCATAAAAACAGAAGCCCTGGCATAGCCCTATCGCCAGTGTTATCACGTTGAAAATTATATTGGATGTCATGGTATTTGCCCAAATTACAAATAAATTGTGTTTATATAAAAAAAACTTTAAATTCATATTATTTGCATGAAAACAGTAGAATTCATGTAAAAATTTGCTTTATCGCAAATGCGAATTTTGCATGTCCCTATTTATAATGTATAAATGTAAATTCTTCAACATGTTCATGCAACAATAGTTCACCTTGTCAAAGCTAAGCGATAAAGAGCACCATCTGTTGTAGGAATTAAAAACTATTTCATAATCTATCTTCAGTCCTCATACTTAACAGATTTGTTACATATTATTCAAGGGTGTGACTATAGACAACACCAAGATTTTATAAAGGCGGTTTTTGGGAAAAGAATATAACTTATTTTCTGGTCAATTATTTAATAATCAATACTCATTTACTTTACCTCATTAGAATTGTTATTAAAAATATATGTTAACATAATTTAATCACATTGTGGGATATACATTGGCCTAAAATCTTATCAATATTTTTTAGTTAGGTTTGATTTGCGCCATGCCTAATATACATTTTGAATCAACATCAATATAATTAAAGCCTTGCAGACCCCTACCTGTTTTAAAGTATTTTACTCTCGACTTTTCTTTCTTGGTTTCTTGTTTCAACGGAGTCTTCTCATCAGTAAAGGATTGTAACTTTCCAAACTCTCCATCTGAGTAGTCATTATTACACTATGATTTTATTAAAAAGGACCTTTTATAAAATGAATACATATTTTACTGATAACATTTTACTAGGTTATTATTGTTATTTTATAAGTATTGCTAATATCCATCAAAAGTAGAATAGTGCTCTGTAAAAGGATGTGTCGCGAATTTATCCTTACCTCGAACCATTAAGAGACTCATTTATAGTTATTATATGTTTTTAGTTATTTTAAACACTTTGTATTGATGTGAAAACAACATCTATGTTTATGATTTTAGATAAATTAGCTTATTTTATTAAGTCATTTATTGATATTTTAATGTATTTATAAATTCCACACTAATCATAGAAAAATAAACTAAAATATGTCATCCATCCTTGACTGAATGTGGCAGGCATCCATCTATTTATATTTATTGTTGTCTTTTAATTTTGAAGGGGAATGAGATTGTTATTATTTTTTTTCAGCTGATATGACAAATACATATTTTGGTCAAAATGAATTAAATATTGCTTTAACACATACATTTAGTTTAATTTTCTACACACCATAACCTTCAACATTTTTTTAATACCGACTTTTAGAATTGTGTAATTTGACCAGAACTTTTTCTCTTTGTTTAAAATGTTTCTGGTAAAATGATACAATGGCAAATATTCAAAGAAAATTAAACAAAAGATCTTCATCTACTGTAGCTCTACTTTATTTAGTTTGACCAAAGATGTTTTTTTATCATAAAAATGCATACATATGCACCTTTAACTTGCGTTCCCCTTTGTCCCATCTTAAGCTCATACGTAATATTATTTACATGTTTTACAGCAGCTTATTATGGATACAAGAAAAGAGGTAGGCGCAGCTGTAAGTTCAATATTATCTGTGTTTTAATCTCTCACAAGGCACATAGGCTAGAAAATACACACATAGCATAGGATGCATGGCTATGGGTGCTGAAAAGTTGTGGAAAAGCTATTTTAAACTAAGGTTTCAACATTTTTAAGTGTATGTAAAGCCTAGAAAATTTTGACTTGGTTGAAATAAAATTAAGGCTTCATTGATCACAAAGTTTTGCCGGAAATTTGGTTAAAAGTTTAAATTCACACTTGATTTTTAATTTGTTTCATTATGCACTATAAATTCTGACTATCTGTTTTACCAGTTCTTCGCACGGGTAGGCGCGTAAGCTGCATCAAAACTATATCAAATTAGGATTCAATATCCGGTGATCAATATTTTTAAAGTTCCCCCTTGTATAATCTTGAACTATGGCAATCCCAAGGCATTTATTGCAATCATTAAATTAAAATAAATTAAATCTTTTGAAAAAAATCTTACCTAACATCCAAACTGAGTGGACAAACAAACACGATGTTTGTCTAAGCTAGATAAAGTTTGTTTCTATTAGTTTAGCAATTTACCTCTACCCCCTACCATACCTTTCATCTCTACCCCCCAAACCCTTTTCGATTCCCACATTCCAATTTTGAAATTTTAAGACTTATTTAGTTATCTTATACGGCTGTATTTATTACTATTATTTAAAATATTATAAGAATTTATCTTATATATATTTAAATTTTATTATATATTTAAATTTTTATATTAATAATCTTACTAATTTTTATTATTTAAATAATGTTCTAATACATATATATAATTCCATTTATTCAAACATCATTAGGTTATTCAGTAAAGTATATTTACTTCCATGACAAATTTCAATTTTACTCCACACCTAGAATTTTTTTTATATGTTTAATAAATTGTGAACCCCCACCCCGATTTCTTAACCAATTCTTAAGTTTCAAATTCTCACTATTTTTTTTATTTTTGATTACTTGGGATGGGTGTCTTAAATGCTTGAATATATTTAAATTTTCTAACACACTTAGAAAGGTTTTTTCTATTAGTGTTTTAAATTCCTAGCTCTCCTCAACACAAATTTAAAATTTAAAAACAATCATTAATCTTTTATTATTTTATGCGAAGTTACATTTTCTGCCATATTGAAAAATGGGGTTTTATATACGTTTTGAAATTTCTTCTCAATCCCCATTTAACCAGCATCCTACCATTTTGAATTTCAAATTTTAAAAATCTTCAGTTTTTTTCGAATTCTTTAATATCACACCAAATTTAAAATTTTTATCCCATCAATAAGGGTAAATTTAATTTTGGAAATTTCCAGCTCTTGCATTTCTCCTGACCCTATTTAAATTTTAAATGTTCAAACTCTTCTGGTTATTTGAGGATATATAATATCCTTTACATTTGGTAAAAATATGTCAATTATCTATAATGCTGAGAATTATCTATTATACTGAAGGTTGTCTTATATTTTTGAAAACTTTAATAAAAAGAGCTTCTTAATATTTCCTGAACTTTTATTTTGAAATTTAAGAATGTTCAAACCCTCGTTTCAGTTTGGGATAGTCCCTAAGCCTACTTGCCAAATTTCAGTTGTATCCCAAACAGTAGTTGTTTGTATTAGTTTTGGAAATTTATAGTTTATAGAGTTCCTTTTTGACATTTGAGCTGGTGCTTGCCTTAGATTGTCTTGTAGTTCATTCATACACTTGATACATAACTCATATATATTTTAAATGCAATTAATAAAATAATGATAAGTAGTTACAATGAACACCATTTATAATTTAATTTTGTAGTGTAACAACTTATATTGTCAACGTTTGATATTGAAAAAAAACAATATTACTAACCAAAACATCTCTTAACTCTTAATAAAGGATGTTGGGGGGGGGGGGGGGGGGGGGGGAATGCGGCCTATTTTTAGGTTATTACGATATTATTGGAAATAATAAATTCCCGTTTTGGGTTTTTAATTTCTTAGGGCCATTATTTGCTGTTTTTTATTTCTTGATTTTTAAAGATTTGTTTTTTAACTTTCAAGACGAGATTTTTGAGATATTTTTGAGTCTCACATGTCCCTATGGTGTAACAGTGATAAGGAAGTAAGGAGAGTTAGGTTAGGCCTTGATAGAAACCAATAAACTTATCTCATCATTTGTTCACACAATATTCACACTTCCATCTTCGTATCACTTTCACAAATAACTTTACCTTTTAAACTTTTTCTAATATATAGCTACAAAAAAGTTCAATATTTTTTAATGAAATAATGTGTAATTTTGAAAGTAATAAGAAGTTGGAAGTATAAAAGAGTTTGAAGAAATGAAAAGAGATTTTTTTTTATCAATGCCTAACCCAACTATCCTTCCTTCCCTATCATCACATTTCATTATTTTAGTGTTTCCACACGGTTTTAAAATTATTCAATGCCATTAGACAATTATTTATTTTACTACAATATTTCTTGCAATACAATCTTATGAAAGTTATTCTCAATATATAAGAAATATATTGTCAGGAGAAACACAAGAGCAAGGTGAATGTGGTTGGAATGAGATATTAAATAAATATATGTGGAAAAACTCATGTGGACAGAGTCAGTAATGAATGGGTGCTGAAGGAGTACAGTTTGAAAAGGAATCCAATATGCCAATGTGAAAAAGCGTCTTACGTTGGTTTGGGCATGTTGAGAGGATGAGTGTGGATTGAGTGATGAAGCAAATATATGAAGGTAGAGTGTGTGGATCAAAAGGAAGGGCTAGGCTAACAACATGACTAAATGTTGTAGATGTATGTGTGAAAAAGAGAAACATTAAGAGTTTTAAGAATAAAAAAGCATGCATGACTTTGTGTATGGATGTTGTTGAAGCAAAGGAAGTATGCAAGTATAGGGAAGTGTGGGGAAAGTTAGGGTTGTTTTTTAAGCTGTATGCACACTTTTTTGCCTACCCTAAAGGGAAAAGCGTGATTAGGTATGTATGTATATATTCATATTATCAGTATTGATTAATCTTAAATAGGTGACCTGGTGGTCTAGGGGTAAGGTGTCAGACTTCTGTGCTAGGGGTCCGGGGTTCAATCCTCGGTCCCAGCACAGATTTATCTGATTGCCAAACCCTTCCTTCACCTCTGACAAGATGTGTATTAATCACAACTTGTGAATGTGAGGAATGCCAGGCCTCCACCGTGGTTCGGATTCCACGTTAAACTGTAGGTCCTCCATTTCATCTCACAATCACCCTACCATTTCACATTAGCGTAAGTGCGTATAACCCGGACGGGTAGTAAGACGCGGTTCTAATAATAATAATAATAATAATAATAATAATATAATAATAATAATAATAATAATAATAATAATAATAAATAATAATAAAAATAATAATTAATAATAATAATAATAATAATAATAATAATAATAAAATAACAATAACAATAACAATAACAAAACTCTTAATCTGTTTAAAAGTAGAAATCAATGTTACTGTAAAACAGTGAAAACTATTTATTTTTCACATAGTTTTTATCATGTAATTGGCATGACTTTTTTCTGTTAAAACTAGTTATTTTTTTTTTAAAGTTAGTTTGTGGATTAACTGATAAAAGATTATATAATATATAATTTCTTATCAGATAACTTTAAAAAAGAAAACTAATTTATGTATATACAGTCAAAAAGTGCATTTTATATGTTGATATGATACGAAATACATGTTTTGTTTGTAGACGTAAGCCGGCGTGACTACATGCGCCAGCTAGTAAGGTCTGTGGGAGTGGCGTTGGCGTCATGGCTTCTAGCCTTACTCTTTGCGGTGCTGTTGGCGCTGGCTCTGACTGTATTGGGTTGCACCATGAGCTGGTTCTCAAGGCCTCTCTGGATAGTGTTCCTGTACATCATTCCCTCTCTCTTGGTGCCGATGGTGCTTCTCTCGCTGGTGTCGAGGTGGCAGAGACCGGTGTGTATTTATAAAACACAGACCTGGAGGTTGCCTGTTTGATAACAAGTGGGGGTTTAGAAATGGGACGAATCCCCCTTTTCTCAAATATGAATCCTTAGAAAACATAAGTGGAGTTAGTAGAGACACTGAAATATGGGCTAGACGCGTTTTTGTGAAATCTTACTTAGGGCATTAAAATTAATATCGAACTATTTTTAAAGTTTATTGTAGCAATTTTGAATGTATTATACATTCACAAAAACAACACAAAACTGAATCTTTTCACAAAATTGATTATGTGGCCTTTTATTAGTGAATAATGATTAATTATGTCAATTTTAATAAGTATTAATGATATTAAAACCATACACATATTTATTTAGTATCATACAACATTGTTCTTTACCAGAAATTGCCATAGAAATATTACCAACATCATTATTAAAATTTTCTTCTTAATATTTCTATAAAAAATCAAAGTTTTCCATTCCAGAAAAAATATTTCCCCCCACCAAAGCCCATTGGTAAAGAAGAAGTAAAATATGTGTTTGATCTGACTATTATGTGACAGTCTAATTTTCTAAGGTTAGGATGTGATGAATTGGACTGGATAGAGCTATCTCAATATAGGGATAGGATGTGATGGACTGGATAGAACTAGCTCACTATAGGGATAGGGTGTGATGGACTGGATAGAGCTAGCTCAAGATAGTGATATGGTGTGATGGACTGGATAGAGCTAGCTCAATATAGGGATAGGGTGTGATGGACTGGATAGAGCTAGCTCAATATAGGGATAAGGTGTGATGGACTGGATAGAGCTAGCTCAATATAGTGATATGGTGTGATGGACTGGATAGAGCTAGCTCAATATAGTGATATGGTGTGATGGACTGGACAGAGCTAGCTCAATATAGTGATATGGTGTGATGGACTGGATAGAGCTAGCTCAATATAGTGATATGGTGTGATGGACTGGATAGAGCTAGCTCAATATAGTGATAGGGTGTGATGGACTGGATAGAGCTAGCTCAATATAGTGATATGGTGTGATGGACTGGATAGAGCTAGCTCAATATAGGGATAGGGTGTGATGGACTGGATAGAGCTAGCTCTATATAGGGATAGAGTGTGATGGAATGGATAGAACTATCTCAAGATACAATTTGGTGGCATACTTTTGTAAGTGCGGCAATTAAACTTTGATTTCCTAATGTCATAAAATAAGTAAGATCTATTAAGTTAATTTCTTAGCTGTTAAACAAGGCCTTTTTAACTCAGTATTTGAATGAATCTATATTTGTTTTGTTCAGGTGATAGGTTCTCCATGGACCTTGTTCCAGCTCTACTATGACAGCTACCAGCTCATATGGACATTCTTGTTAGTTCTGTCCATTGTTTTCAAAATTAGGAGTGGCCTTGTCCCCCTGATGTGGGTCTTGTTCCCAGCTATCGGGAACTTGATGCGTGATGCCTTCTTCAGACATTGTAAAGGTGGGCTAGCAGTTGGGATAAGTCTATGTGGACATTTGTAAAGTTAAGATTTAAAAAAAAAGTCTGGACATTTGTTTTATACACATTTTAATATCAAAACTTGAGATAATACATTCATTTTAATTAAAAAATAACCTGGACACTGGACTTGAACCCGGAACCTCTTGGATCTGTGGGCAAATGCTCTACCACTGAGCATTCATGGCTCATTTAATATCCAGGGCCATCTTTCACATGTTATTGGTGTGTTTTATTTTTGGGAATTTTTTAAAATGTCTTACTACCTGTTTAGGTTATACATATGTATGATAATTACTCTAATGAGGTAGGTATGAGGAAGGAAGCATTTAAGAAGTAACATACCCATATTCGCGTTGAAATAGAGTTTGAAACCGTCTAAGGAGAACCACCCTCAATAGACCCTACCAGGATTCAAACCCCGGTCACCCTCTCATCAGCAGACCAGTCAAACATGAAAGTGACGCCTTGAACTGTTCAGCCACTGAAGTAGGTATATTGATGTATTGAGTCTAATTGTGGCTAGTGGTGAAAATATCGGCCGCACACAGCTCCTCACAATCTTAGCCTACGAGGACTCGTAACTTACAGTATACTGCACAATTTATTTCCGTAGTTAATGTGTATCATTAACTGATATGTGAAGACTATTCACACCTGTACCTCTAGGTCAGAATACACTCAACAGTCGTCTATTTCAGTGCATGGCCTACAGCTATAAGCTCGTCCTATTACAATATAGGCATGGAAAGCTTGGAACAAATTACATAACTCTACTTGTCACTTGGGATTCATAATTTATTTTAAGAGTGCATCCGCCCAATATATCTGATAAAATAAAATAATTTGAGCTTTTAATAAGTGTATAAATGAGCATGCATATTTTTGTTTACTTATCTAACTTTTTTTTTTAATTATTTTAAATATCATTATTACTAACAGTATTTGTATTAATATGTTATTATTAGAGATGAGATGCTCAAATCCCAATAATCCTATGTTATTAGATTCGATGCCTTAGCCTTTGAGTATGCTATTAGAATAATGCAAGAGAGTAAGGAAGGGTTGACATTAAACGGTACAATGCAGCTATTAGGATACGCAGATGATTTAGCTTTGTTAGGTAATAGTAAGGAAGATGTTGCAAGAAATGCAGGAATTTTATTCTAGGCTAGTTAGGAAATAGGTTTAGAAGTGAACGCTGAAAAGACTAGGTATATGATAACACAGATTGAGGACGATAATCTAGATATTACAAAAAAAAAACATATCATTTGATAGCGTTAATGAATTCAAATATTTAGGAACAATTTTAACTAGCGATAACAATATTAGATTGGAGATTAGGAAAATAATACAGTCAGGAAATGCTTGTTACTACTCGGTCAGTAATTTGTTGGCGTCTCGCCTGCTGTCAAGAAATGTAACACTCAGAATATACAAAACCATAATTTTACCGGTTGTTCTTGATGGGCGCGAAACATGGCCTCTTACCTTAAATGACAAAAAGAAATTTAGGGTGTTCTAAAACAAGGTGCTTAGTAAGATATTGGGTCAAAAAATGGATGAAAATAATTGAGAGTGGAGGAGGCTACATAATGATGAGCTGCATACCCTGTACTCATCACTAGACATTGTTATGGTAATAAAATCTTGCAGGTTACAATGGGCAGGTCACGAAACGGGAATGGGAGTATTTAAAACCCATTCAAGGTATTGAAAGGCAAACTGAATGGGAAAAGACTACGAGGAATACCCAGACGCAGATGGGAGGATAACATTTAGATAGATCTGAGAGAGATATGGTGTAACGAGATAGACTGGATAGAATTAGCTCAAGATAGGGATAGGTGGCGTACTTTTGTGAGTGCGGTAATGAACTTTCGAGTTCCTAGTGCCATAGAGTGAGTAAGTTAGTAAGTATTAGATTCGATGTTCTTAAAAATCTCGTTTACAAGTATGAAGACCTTGACTTTAAATAACAATATTTAAAGCAATTGGTAAAAGGAATTATATAGACTTGTGTAGCTGGATGGTAACAAAATCACTAAAAAGGACGAGTTGTATTAATATCATTAATTTACTAAAAGAAATGTGTTCGCTTTGTGTGTTATGACGTAACAGACATGGTAAACAAAATATCATTTTTCAGTGACATCAGGACTTAAACAGCTTTTATTAAATTAAATTTTAAATATTTTAACTAAATAAAACTATTACATTTTTAAATATCTGAGGAATTGAATTAAATTTGAGATTCATATTTGAGAAAAATAGGATTCGACTACACTTTACCTAATATATTTCCAAATAATGTAATGTGTGCTGTATTTAATCTCTGTCACAGAGGAAGAGAAGGCAAACGCCTTACCTTTGCTAGGTCACTAAAGACAATTATTATTACCGGTATTTACGCATTATAACTAGTTAAATAAATATGGCTATGAATACGAGACAGGCTGGCTCAGTTGCAGATCATTGTTGCTCCTATCTTAAGATCCCGGGTTTGATTCCCTTGTCTAGATTGTCATTTTCAGAGTAATACATTTTATTCAGCTTTCAGGACTAATTCTATGGATAGTCACTCATTAGTTTGTGATTCACATGTAACAATGTGACATGTAACAATGCACTCATAGTACTCATTGCTTTTTAGTGCCTTAAGGGGGCGTCACATGTTCTTCTAACTAAACTGCTTGCCTGTACTTGTCCTGAAAGTTTGAAAATACTGTTCATTAAAGCCCTGGATCTATGACTGTTTTGAATATATATATTTTTTCTAAATGTAGATTCAAGATGGCTGGTGTTCCACATCTCTGTCCTGATCCTGCCACTGACTCAGTGCATGTACCTCATCCTGGCTGCGCTCACGCTGTTTGTACCCGTCATGGGCCGGTCTGGGGCGGGTAACAACGCTGAGGTCATCGTCGCGATACTTTCCTCTGCACAATTTGTTCTCCTATTCAGCTACCTGGTAAGACTTGACACATTCCTGGCCTCCAGCTCTTCTGGACCGATAGTTCTGATGATTGACACAGGTTTTGTTTTCAAATAATGATAGGTAGAGATAAGATAAAGTTTTGGAGGAAATGTGCCCGCAATTGAGTGGAAGGAAAGTGGGGAAACCATTTAGGAAATAATACCTTCGGCTCCCTTGCTTAAAGAATATTTTCTAGCCTGCTTCAATGGCCAAATGGTCTAGGGCATCACTCTTTTGTTAGACTGACCTACTGATGACGGGGAGATTGGGGTTCAAATCCTGGTCGGATCTATTGAGGGTGGTTTTTCCTAGAGATGTCATTATACTTGTATTTCTTGATTTAAATTTTTAAGTTCAACCTCAATTTCTCAATTTTCACTTCAACTAAAAAAGGACCATCGTATCCTATGTTTTCTTTGTGATTTGCAGTTTGAGTAAGCTATTTGGGAAAAAAGGGGGGAGGGGGTTGGTTTATGGGAATTTAGCTTTGTAAAATTCAGTTTATTGACACTAGAAAGCAATTTTTGTCTGCTCTTTTACAAGACCATGTTTAAAATGAACTATTCTAAAAGAAAATACCTGCTTAGTAGCGATTTTTTTTTCACTTGTAACTGCATGTAGCAATCTCCTTGTTTAAGGAATCCTAATGAGTGCAGCCATTTTAACCTGGACGCTGTGGGTCTGGTGTATGTTTCTGTAGGCCAGGTGTACTCAGTGTGATTTTTTCTAAATGATTTCCAACTCTCTCTCTCCACACGATATGGGTACATTTCTCCTAGATTCTACCTTTTTCAGCTCCACTCTATAAGGGTAATTAAATGTGTGTAGCCAGCTCAAGGAGTAAGACACGTTGCAAAAAAAAAAAAAAATCTCAATTTAACTGATGTTTTCTGAAATGACTATAATATGTGTTCGTTCTAACCGTGGGTTATTCTAAGTTTAATCTCTTAAAGTAAATAAATATCTTGTTGGTCAATTTTTGGTTTGAGCTCTGTTCACATGACTTTAGACTCTTGCGAGAGTTATATGGAAACCATGGGTAGATTATTTGTAAGATCAGTTGCACATGAAACCAAAGGATTAAGGTTCAAATCTTTGCCCGAGCATTATTTTTTTTTAAATTTATCACGAATAAATAAGTTAAACAGTAAGGGTTTTTGATGTTCACTTTTTCAATTTGAAGCATATCCAATTCAAATATAAATTAAAATCTTCTTGATGTAAAATAAAAGTTAATTGTTTTATAATTAAAAAATAATTGTTCTCTGATCGAAAAAATATGTGTCTATTTAAATGACTTAATGCACCAAAATCACTTCAGAAATGTTTTTTATTGTTAGAAACATTTAATTATAAATTGATAGATGAAATTCTTATCACAACATGAATTCACTTAAGCTTTTTACAGATGAATATTAATTTGAAATGTACTTAACAGCTCAGGGTTTCACCAACTGGAGCAAACAGTTGCGTCGGCGCAATTTTGAAAGATGATCCTAAAACAGTATTCACTAAACAAAGTTGGTACAGTTTGAGACCAAATTTGCATAGTTAATTTGTGTTCATTTAAAGAGTAGGAGCAAATATTAAATAGGGTGTCTAGCAATCTGGAGATTAAGAAAAAGTCGAAGAATGTTCACGGTTAGGCAAAATTCATAGAAAAGTCAAGGAATTTGATCACATATTTTTAATTTTCACATAAAATAATATGCAATTTTAATTTACAATACTCAAAATAACATTTTTCTTACAGTTGAAAATTTATTTTAACACACTTGGCCCTATTGAGTATACCATTATCAATTCTCAAAGTTGACAAGACGTGTATTAATCACAACTTGTGAATATGTGGAGTGCCAGGCCTCCACCGTGGTTCAGATTCCACGTTAAACTGTAGGTCCTCCATTTCATCTCACAATCACCCTACCATTACACATTAGCGTAAGTGCGTATACCCTGAACGGGTAGTAAGACGCGGTGCTAATAATAATAATAATAATAATAATTCTCAAAGTCATCATGTGATTTAAATTTCATATTTACACCCCTCTACCGCACATCTTTATCCAAAGTTGGGTCATGTCTATGCCCATGTGCAAGAATTAGTTTATGTTATTGGACTAATAAATTAAAAGAGAATGTGTCTCGCAACAAATTTATACCAAACTAGTGCAAGGTAATCTTTTAATGACTCAAGATGACCTCGCTGAAATTCAACTTGGCTCATACTGCCACGTTTATTAACATCAAACTCGATATCTCAATATCATTGCCGTTGAGTTTTACAAATAGCAATATCTAAATAATGGATTATCATCTTAGGTTTAGACCAAACAATAATAACACCGAAACATGTCGTCATAGAAAACTAAACTACTATCAAATGAGGAGAAGGGAATAAAAATAAAGGATATATATGGTTCATATATGTCCTTGCATGGACCTAGCATTAAATGTTTTAAAAGCTGACAACAAAGAATCAATCTATCGAAATCGAAATTTAAGTATTGTAATGTGTAAAAGTAGAAATCGTGATATTTAATGTTAACTTACCTACCTCTCCCCCTCCAAAAAAAAGAAGCGTGAATTTGTGAAAATACTCATATATCCTGTGATCCATTTTATGGCTTTAAAATCGGCAAAAAAAGATACTTTCCATATAAAGGGAAGCCATGGCAAAGCGCTATTACCAGTGTTGCCACATTGAAAATTATATTGCATGTTTTGATATTTGCTCAAATTAAAAATAAAAGTGTGTTTATTTAGAAAAAACCTTTAATTCGTATTATTCGTGTGAAAACAGTTGAAGTGGTGTAAAAATTCGCATTATCATAAATGTGAATTTTGCATGTCCCTATCAACAGCTCATTGTTTGAAACTGAAATCTTTTAACCCTTTCATAGACTGACACAATTTCAGAATATGTTTGTGTGTAAAAATGTTATTGGTTACATTAAGTTGAGATATAATCCGACACCTTAGCCCAGTCGTTAGCATGTCTGCCTACTGTGCAAACGTTCCCAGGTTCGATTCCTAGCATGGCCGAAAATTTATCATTGGTGATAATATGGGTATATCTTTTCACAATGATGAATTAACGGCCAGGGACTGGATTTTGGGCCCATCCTAGTCTTAAGTTAGATTATAAGACATATGAAGCTACATCAAGCCTACCAGCCGGTAGTGGAAAATATATGACTTGAATAAAAAACTGACCCAGGCCATAGGATGGAAACAATAATGGATGTATAAAAAACTCTCATGGATTCAAGTTACGCAGATTCATAGACAAGGCCGGTTGCCGTACTTTGTCTTTCAACTAGCAACATGATCTCTTAAGCACAACTATGTCAAAAATACATTGTATTTATGCTCCATTTGACCAATGATTTTTCAAGTTACCCGGAAGCCTTTATAAGTAATTAATCGCATAATTCAAGGACTTACTGAATTTCGAACATCTCTTGTACATTCATATTTTATTAAAAATTTGTTTGATTTGTTATGCTGGGGTGACACTGTTTTCCAAAGTACTTCAGTTATTTGTTTCTGTTCTGCAGATTCCGCTCATTTTACTGGTCAGGAGTCCCCAGAAAGTACTTGGGTTTTTAGGTAGTTTGTTCCTGTTGGCAGTTCTGCTCCTTGTACTTACGCCCCTTGGCTTCCCGTACTCTGGAGAGATGCCTTCGCCCAGACCACAAAGATTCCTCATCACGGTTAGTAATCAAACTTTGTCTCAAAAATGATGGTCTGGACCTTAAAAACCTTCATCAGTGGTCGTATGGTCTAACGTCTCACTCTATTTTTGGACTGGATTGCCGTTGACTGCCCGATTGCAGTTCTAAACCTATTCAAGTGGACTGAAAAAGATTTTTCCTAAATTGTTTTCCACTTTCCCTCCAAACAAATGCGGGTACACTTTCTCTAAAATTCAACCTTCCTCAACTCTATTCTGTTAGTGTTTTTTTGTCTTCTTACTACCTGTTCAGATTATACATATAAATGATAATAACTCTAATGCGGTATGGATGAGGAGGGAAGCATTTTTGGAGGCAATTTACCCACATTTGCTTAGAAGGAGAGTGAGAAACCATTTAGGGAAAACTACCCTCAGTAGACCGGACCAGGATTTGGAGTTTGAACTTCGATCTTCCCGTCATCCGCAAGCCAGTCTAACACGAAAGTGACACCTTAGACTATTTGGCCACTGAAGCAAGTATTAGTCTAATTAATGTGTGCCTACAACCCAAATGAGTACTAAAACGTGGTGGTAGAAAAGATATATATTTAAACACTACAAAAGCGCCTCCTTGTAGCTGGGGGTCAGTTTCTAAATGAAAGTGCTTAGTTCTTATTTTAGTTTAACAAAGAGTTTTCCCTTTCATCATCATCAACATCATCATCAACAACTACTGTGTCCATTCTGTGGACGTATCAGTTATTAAAATGCCTTATCTTCCTCTTTCCTCCCAACATTCTTCCACCTTTTATTTCCGTCCATTCTTCTCCTGTCACTTGAACATTTTCTGTTATCTGCTCCTCCCATCTCTTGGTTGGTGTTCCTTGAAGTCTTTTCTCTACATACTTCATCTCCATGATTCTCCTTGGGATCCTTTCATTTTCTATCCTCATTAAATGTCCATACTATCTCAGTTTTTAATCATCTACTAAGTTGTTTACTCATGGGTTTGTGTATTTTTTCAATTTACAAATGAAGAGTTTGATCTTTTCATACTCTTGATTCACTAAATAAAAATTATTATTTAATAATTAAAGAGGGGGAAGGGTGCAAAGTCCACATTTTCAATTCAAAGTAAACTCAAAATCAAAAAAATGAAACATTCACATAGCCGAAGAAGATAAGTTATATTTTTTTGTTAATTGTTTATTATTTTAAAAAGTACTAAATATTTTATTGGACAACTCTTTTTGTAATATTTTGTCCTAATCTGTTAAATCAAGCTAATATTACACCATGCAATTTGATTACTTTCGTATATATATTAATTAGTAATATACATAACAGGTCAGAATAACAAAAAAAAAAAAAACACTTTATGGAGTAAGCCTGAAAGTGAGCTAGCAGCCTCTACAGATTGGGAAATATAGTTCCAACATTTGTGAATAATGGGTTTCATGTGGTCAGTCAAAACGAGCGCTCTGGCTGTTAATCTCAGTTTTATAAACCGGAGTTGCTACTTATTTATTCAAGTAGATCCTCATTTGTCCTCACGAGGTTGAGTTGACCTCATTCTTGACTCACTGTTTCACAGAAGATTTAAGAGCACTGAGGATCGAACCCAGGACCTCTGGATCTGTAGCTTAAAACATAAATATTTTATCTGTCAATATTTTTTATTGACAACTTCATAATTGTCTAAGCTGGAATTTCTTTCAAAGCCTAGTAAAAATTTCTTAACTTCTCACACTCATAAAAATAATAATTTATAACACAAAGCCTATTATTTAAAATGATTTTCAAAAACTATTCTTTAGCTTCCCCAGTGGAAAACAATAAGTCAAAATTATTCTACCACTCTTTTGAAATTATACACATAGGTTTTTTTTTTGCTACGCATCTTATTAAATTCTGCATTTAATCACACTAATGTATCCAAATTCATGTGGATGGCAAGAGGAATACTTTGGCTTGAAGCCTGGAATCCTGAAGTATTGAATATTCTATAAAATTATGGATTCAAGAAAAAAATATGCTTTTAAAATTCTGATTTGAGATTTGTTTGAAAGCTCTTATACTGCCTATTGAGGGTTCAACCCAACATTACTATTGCACAAACTTATAAACAAGATTCTAATCCATTACTTTCTCACTTACCCGATAACTGGTTTCATGAATTTTACTATGAATACATGTTATTAGGGATGTGCGAGAAACATTTTTTCACTTTGAGACGATAATATAAAAAATTATCGAGAACAAGACGAGAAAACATCCTTTGAAATTAGAAAAAAATATTAAATATGTTTATTAAAGTAAATAACTAAATATTTAATTTATACATTTTGTTTTTGACATTTCAGCTGGCGCTTGTTTTAGATTATCTTATATGTAGTTCATTAAAACCCTTGAGATATAACTTGTATGTTAAATGCAATTAATAAAATAGCGATAAGTAGTTAAAATGAACACCATTTATAATTTAATTTCGGAGTGTAACAGTTATATTGTCATTGAAAAACAATATTTATAATCAAAACAAAACATTTCTTCTTAATGAAGAATGTTTATGGGGGGCGGCCTATTTGAGTTATCACGGTATTGTTGGAAATAATAAATTCCGGATTTTTTTAAAAATTTATTAAGGCCATTATTTGCTTTTTTTTTTATTTCTAGAATTTTTGAGATTCATGTTTTGACTTTCGAGACAAGATAGAGATGATTTTTTTTCTTGAATTTTGGAGATATTTTTGAGTCTCGCAAGTCCCTACATTTTATAGCAATGAAAATTCGTTAAAAAATAGTGAAAAAGGGGACATATTTTTTCTTTATTCTATCTTCTATAATAGAATATTCACACACACATTTAAACACAAATAGAGTAATATTTTGGCATAGTTCTCTTTAACAAACAAAATAGAATAAAAAAGACACTTTACACAAACACTAAATTAGTCCATTTTGAATTAAAAAATACATTATAACCTCTTTTTTTTTAACGTTTTGTTATATTCCTGTTTTCTAGAGCAGTGGTTCTTAACCCTTTATTACTCGTGGCCCCCTAAATATCCTAAAATATTTCACGGCCCCTAGTTTTTACTAACAGATTAATCATTAAGATTTATTCTAAAATATTGACTTTATTTTCTGATTATAGTAATAAACAAATAAAAAACACAAATTAACTTAACTAATTGTATTTAATGGGACCTCTGCTGTTGAACACTTTCCACTAATTTGTATATTTTGTTTCATAGTATTACTAAATGCTATTTGCATGCAGGAGTCGATTCAGAGTCCATTTCACTGCTTTGTTTTAATATTTACCATTTTGGAATATCCCCTTTTCACTTAAATAAGTAGAAGCAAAGGACAGCAAATTTTGAATGGTGATGGTAAACAGATGGGGATTATTCGTACCATCTGTGATTTCAATTATTTGTGCTTCTCCTCCCCTCCATTACCCCGGAAAATCAAGAGTATATTGTACTTACGTGCTTATTATCATCAAATTTTTTCTTCCAAAATGTAAAATTTAAGATAATTGACTTCAGTAATAAGCAAATAACATTTTGAAGTTTTTTTTCGAGGCCCCCCCAAAAAACCTTTTGCGGACCCCGGTTAAGAATCGCTGTTCTAGAGCAACTTAATAATTATTTAAGGTAGAAGACTAAACCTCTTAAGTTTACCATGTTTTCTAAGACTCAGATTCAGTTTTGAGATTCGAGATTTGTAGATCGAATGAATACTCAGTTTTGTGAAATATAAGATTCAACCCATCTCTAATTGAAACACAAGCTTTCTTCACTGTCAAACTTAATTCTTAGAAAAATTTACATTCAAGTGCAATCTATATTTTGATAGTTTTATATGTTTTGAAAAAATACGCACCACTAAACTATAAAGAGCAAAAGCAAAAAAGTTACAGATTATAATAAACATTTACTTATTAAGAGCATACAATTTTGATATTCTAGCAGAATATACAGAGGATTTTTGGGAACAACATGTGATGTCATATATTTATATTTCTGAGTTTTATATTGTGCTGAGTAAGGTATATAATACAACCTTTTAGGAATCTCTTACTTTATTTTTCTATGCTATTTAGAATAGAGCACAGGTCTGAATCATTGTTAAAAGTAAAAAAAATTGTTACAATAACCTTTACATGGGTAGTACCTGGGTATAAATAGTTTAGAAAGAAACACATTCTAAAAACAATCTTTAACTGACACGTTCAGCTTCATCAGGTAGATATTGTTAAATAATGGCTGACTATTTATTGTTAGTTAATGTTCTTGATTAGAGTGCCAGTTTGATTGTCGAAACAGGTGAAACTCTTTACTCCGGCAACTCCCTTGGTCCGCACGTTTTGAATCTGCTACTATTAGTTTAAGAAGAGGCCACCAGGACAGTTCTATTAACAGTAAATAGGTGTCAAAGTTGTTTACGTCTGCAGCCAAGTGTTTTTGCTTGTATTCTGGCTGTCCAAGAGAACAAGAGCTGTGAAATATAGCTTATCATTTCCTGTTTTAAGCTTTATTCTAACTTGTATGACAAAGTAATAAGTATGTAAGGGTGACCTGGTGGTCTAGCGGTAAGGTGTCAGACTTCTGTTCTGAGGGTCCGGGGCTCAATCCTCGGTCCAGGCACAGATTTATCTAATTGCCAAACCCTTCCTTCACCTCTGACAAGACGTGTATTAATCACAACTTGTGAATGTGAGGAATGCCAGGCCTCCACCGTGGTTCGGATCCCACGTTAAACTGTAGGTCCTCCATTTCATCTCACAATCACCCTACCATTACATATTAGCGTAAGTGCGTATAACCCGAACGGGTAGTAAGACGTGGTGCTAATAATAATAATAATAATAATGATGATGATGATGATGTTGATGCTGATTATGATGATGATATAAATAATTAATAATATAATTAATAATTAATTATCAATTAATAATAATAATGACAATAACAGCAATGACAACAATAACAATAATATATAAAGTGAAATTTCAAGTCTTAGGGGATAGGCATGAGGAGTAGAGGGTTCTTAGGAGTTGAAATCTGTGTTCCAGCAATTTCTGTGGCCTGGCTATTGTCAGGTCCCAAGGGTCCCGGACTAAGGAGTTTCAACTGTTGCTATTTCCTTGTTTTTGTTTGGGTTGTATTGCACAGAGAACAGCACCTGAAATAGATAGATATATAAATAGGAAAACTACACAATGTCTTAGGCCCTGTTGAGTGCAAGTCTAAAACCTATTTTGTGTGATGGTGGGTGGGTGGGAGGGTGAAAGCCGTTGTGTGGCTTCACAACTGACCAAGTATTCTTCTGCACCAAAAAGATGGATGGATTATGGAACCATAGATGGCGCTAGCTACTGGACAGGTCTTGCGGAAATATCACTTTTCTCAAGAACGAGTGAAATTTTTATGTTAATATTTTCAACACCTCTTCTAAGATAATGTATCGATGTTTATTAGGTGTTACATTTTCTTATGTTTTGCTATGCAGCCAGCAGTTTTCTATTGAAAAATGTCAAAATTATTGATATTTGATCACTGTTAAAATTAAAGAGGAGGTGTGTATATAAAAAGTATAATTTAATAAACACACTTCTATTATTGAACAAACTGTTTCCGAAAAAAAAGGGCCAATCGCCTTAAAAGTATGAACAATGAATATTAATTATTACTTGACCATTCATGTAGTTGATGCAAATAGCTTAGATGGGTAGTAAAACATGATAGAAAAACATGTTTGGCGTTTGTTTTGAAAGCTTTTGCGTCAAATATTTAAATTAAAGCTAATATTTTCCTGCTCGAGCCACATTGAAGAAATAGTGGCTTCTGATGTTTATATTTTAGTTACAATATACATCATTTGGAACAAGTGATCAAACAAGTTGTATGGATAAGAATTTGAGGTCAGTTTATAACTAATCTACCAACTGACTTGGGTGTAACTGCCAGTCACCACAACCATCATCATCATCATCATCATCATCATCATCAAATATTTCCAGCTTGTGGCTGGGTCAGTTTATTAAAATGCCTCCATCTCCCTCTCTCCAGCCACTATTCTTATTCTCTTAGCTTCTCTTTTCTATTATAATGCTTTCACTCAAACACTTGCTGTTATCTTCTCAATTCCATTACTCTTCTTATCATCCCTTCCTTTTCTATCTTCGTTACATGTTCATACCAGCTTTTAATTACCAGTAAAGTCTATAAATTGTCTGCAAATTGTCCACATTATTTGTTTCACCCGAGAGGAAGGCCGTTGGGACGTCGGAAGTTGCTATTTATTCAACTTTGTTCATTCAAAGCGCTGAAGTGCTTCTTTCTTGTTGAGTTGTTTAAAAACATTGTCGTTGTTCCAGCACACAGAACGAACCTATCACGACATAGCGGGCAAGGTCCGTAGTAAAGAGACCGGCTACTGGGTCGCAGACTTAGACCTGAATTCTCCAGACTCGGTCAAGTCTCTAGTCCCCGAGTTTGCCCGGGTTCGGCTGGTGGATGACTGCGAAGACGAGCTTTACTGTGGTCTGCCCTACCTCATGCCTGTCGTCTCCTTCCTGTGGTGAGTTGACCAAGCACGGTTTCTCAATTAGTTATGAGCACAGCAAACAAAAGAAATAATTAAGTTATCACCAGCATGGATAGGGTTGTCAAGCCAGTTTTACCCAAGAACTTTTTCACTTATATTTATAATTTTTTGGGGGTTTGTCTCAGTTTCCATGGTTAAACGTTTTGTTTAGAATAATTATTATATCTTTGTTATAACATAATGTACTGTCTTATTTTACATGATTTAAAATATATTATATAGTTATATTAATATGGAAATTTTTGTGATAATAACATATACATTTACATATTTGAAAAACCCAAGTAGCCTTTACAAATTTAATAGGAAATTTAATCTCATATCTAGAGATCTGCAAAGCTCTGAAAATATTGATTTGAATATTATGTTATTCGGTTCAATAACTTGAATCAAACTAAACGAAAAAAAAATCTGCTTTTTAGGCCGTTGAAAATCCTAAAATATGCCTGAAATATGTTGATAAATTTTTTAATAACAATTCTTGTGGGACGAAGTAAATGTTTATTAATTATTAACATATTGACCAGAAAGTAAGCCACACTTTTTACCCAAAAACAGCCTTTGTAGACCTTTACATAGCAATAATAACACCCTTGAATAATATTTAACATGTTTGTTAACTTTGAGGACTGAAGATATGTATTTAAAATAAAGTCGGGTCACATCCACTATTTTACAAATCCAAATTTCGAATCCAAATCTCTAATTTATCTTCAAATCTCGAATCCTAATCATGAAATAATATGAGCATAAGAGGCAATATAAATATAAAATAATAGAAAATACAAATAGTAACTAAACATTAATATTATATTGTCTTATAATCCATTCATTAAACATTCATACATTCAGTTAAGTGTTAAATTACTGCGCTGGGACCTGATTGTTCAGTTAATTCTATGATTATAACCGGTTCTGAACTGCAGATAAACTTGAAATTCTCTCGAATATCCCTTAGGATTTGAGGGCCCATCCCTAATTTAAATAGTTCTAATCACTACAACATACAGTTGTGTCCAGCACTTAACTTTGACAAGTTGAACAATTGTTGCATGAATGTGTTGAAAAAGTTACATTTATACATCATAGACTTTGAGCTAAAACTAATCTGAGTTTTTAAAATATAATTTGTAACTCTTTCTATTCAACATAATAAATTTATCATATTTAACTAGGATATGATTAGATTCAATAATTATTCAAAATTCGTGAGTAGTAAGTGCTTCGATAAGAAATTTGATTCAAACTCAAAATCCTGCTTTTCAGAATGATGTCTACTTCCACATTCAATATTACCACTCCCTTGACCAATGGGTGAAGGTGAGCACCCCTCCCCCTTCCCCCCTGCGCAACACCCTTAGTCCTGCCTTCCCCCTCTTGGGACATTTTTTAAAATAGCCTGCATGGTAATGAAGTGAAAGAGTGTGGAATGAAATTTATCATGGCAAAGAGTGAAGAGATGGTAATGATAAAGAAGAAGGTAAGGCCTGGTAAAGTTATAAGGTTGGATGGAGTAGAGCTGAGAAAAGTACAGAACGTGAAATATCTTGGAAGCATGATTGAGGATAAAAGTGGAAGTAGAGAGGATTGAATGAGACGAGGACAGCAGGGAGAGTTGTTCTATATTTGTGTAAGAGACCTGCTATGGAGAGTTGTTGTATATTTGTGTAAGAGACCTGCTATGGAGAGTTGTTGTATATTTGTGTAAGAGACCTGCTATGGAGAGTTGTTGTATATTTGTGTAAGAGACCTGATATGGAGAGTTGTTCTATAGGTGTGTAAGAGACCTGCTATGGAGAGTTGTTCTATAGGTGTGTAACAGACCTGCTATGGAGAGTTGTTCTATAGGTGTGTAAGAGACCTGCTATGGAGAAGAGAAGTGCTCTTGAAGTGTCAGGAATTGTTGTACAGGGTGTAACTTTGTACCTGTTGTCACATATACAGCAGAAACATGGACATTGAATGTAAGAGAGACTAGGAAAGTGGAGGCCCTGTTAGCTGTCGTGAGGAGAAACAAGATTAGGAATGAAGTTATCCAGAAAAGAGTGGAGTGACAGGGATTATATGAGATAATAGAAGAAGCAAGACTGAGATGGTATGGGCATGTAATGAGGATGGAAAAAGAGAGGATGCCAAAGAAAATGTTGGAAATGAAGTATGTAGGAAAGAGATAGCAAGGGAGGCCAAGAAAGAGGTGGGAGGGCAGATAACTGAAAGTGTTTGCTGAGAGGAGAAGAATGGAAGAAATTAAAGGAGGAAGATAATGATTATATATATATATATTTATTTATTTATTTATAAAATGATAAAAATATTTATCACCATGAATATTGTTCCTCTTTCAAGAATGTCGAGTGTGGTTTGAAGTTGCCTTGTTTTCTGATTACTAGGAAAACTCATTGGATACCAGCTCATCCTCCTGATGTGCCAATACCGACCACTCTGACTCTAATGTCCACAGAGACTAGACCTCCGAGCGTCCGCAGGCTTACGTTCAATGTTACAGGTATGTGGTTTTTCTCTAGGTTAAAGTTTTTCAAACTATTTGCAATCAAGCCTCATTATCGTAAATTACTTTAAAAACGATTTTATGATAAAATTAAAACAATAAAAAAAACATGCCATTTCTATATTGACTACTAGTTAGTTCTCCTATATACATATTGTAAAGGTTTTTAAATTTTAAATATGGTAAAAGTAGTGTAAGTTACCCATAAAATATTAATTTCATAAAATTATTACATCCTACTTGATAGTTTGAGTCATAATCACCACTGTTTCCAGCTTGTGGCCAGGTCATTTTAATAAAATGCCTCCATCTTCCTCCTTCCTTTTCCATCCTCATTACATGGCCATACCATCGTTAACTTGCTTCTCTACTGTCTTAATTACCCCTGTAGTCCAACTCTTTACCCGTACAAACACTTCCTTATCCTATTTCTCCTGGTGACAGCTGTCCGCCTCTCGAAAGAGTAGGCCTCAGTCCTAAGTATGAACAGTATTAAACCAAGCATCCGACACCTTAGCCCAGTCATTAGCGCCACTATCTACTGTGCTAAGGGACCCGGGTTCAATTCCCTTTATGTTTGGTGAAATGTGGGTTTACCCTTTCACAGTGATGAATTAACGGCTAGAAACTGGATGTTGTGCCTGTCCTAGCCTTAATATAGATTATAAGGCATATGAAGCTACGACAGGCAGAGAAAGCCAGTAGTTTAAAATATAGCTCGAATAAAAAACTGACCCAGGACACAGGTTGGAAACAATCATGGATGTAAAAAAAAAAGTTATGCGGCATATTAATGAGACTGAGGACTGATTGCTAAGTTTGTCCATAATTATGTTGGGTCTAAACCACTAATAAGGTGTATTAAATCTATAAAACAAGTTATTACTACTCAAAATTTGAAGAATTTTTTTTCTTCATTAATTTGTGTCTCGAATCTGATATTTTCTCGAATCCTAAAATATCCTTAAGGTGATTGACCCTTTTCATCTGGCGTGGAAATGCAGAGCCATGGGAACAAACGTTTATCTTCAAGAATTTATATTGTTTTGCAATTTTCTTTTCAGAAACGGTTTGTTCAAGAATAGAAGCGTGTTGATTAAATTATACTTTTTATATACAAACCACCTCTATGATTTTAACAGTGACCAAATATCGATAAAATTGACATTTTTCAATAGAAAACTGCCGGCTTCATAACAAAAAATAAGAAAATGTAACAATTAATAAACATCGATACATTATCTTAGAAGATGTGTTGAAAATATTAACATAAAAATTTCACTTGTTCTCAAGAAAACTGATATTTCCAAACATATGATTTTTCCTCAAGACCTGTTCGGTAGCTAGCGCCATCTACGGTTTCCATGATAGAAGAAAAGGTGTAACTTTCCTTCCGATTTTGTTTACATTACATGATGAATTAATGATATGGAGATTGATTATTAGGTTTCCACTATCATTTTATTGGTCTTAAACTAGGGATTGTTGTAATAGCTCTAAAAAATAATTAAAACTTTTATATATATTTACACACACAAAATGTATTTGGATTATTCTTTATGAACTTAACACAAAATATAGCCTGACATTTACTTCTAAAATAGAGAATCTTTGTGCTGTGAACACAAGGATATTTTTCAGTGTCAATGCAGTTGAATATCCTTGAGGTAAAATTGTTAAATTATCACACACCTATCTTTTATTTTCTATCATTTTATGCTTTTGAAATGAGGATTGCTTGTTTCTGAGAACCTTATACACATACACTGGATTTTTTTAAAGATAATATACCATATTTCTTCGATTCTAAGAAGCACTTTTTTCCCTTTTGAACTTCTCTAGAAACAGGGTGCGTCTTAGAATCATTGGCATCCTAGAATCACAGGTATTTTCCGACCAATGCTCTTGATGGCTCGAAGATATGTATAATGGATAGTGAGATTTTTTTTTTTTTATTTACAGCGTTACTACCTTGGTATAGCTTAAGTACTATACTCTAAAGGATTAGAATGGAGTTGAAACTAGGGAATGAACCCCATTGCTGGGAGAGTGGAACCATTTAGGAAAAACCCCCCCAGTTCACCGATCGAGATTCGAACTCGATCCCCCGGCGTCGAGCTCAAACGACAAGGCGTTAGCAACGCCCCGAGGGGGTGATAGTGAGATAAAGATGGTCAGAGGAGTGAGTAACTAGCTACTGATAAAAATATACTAATGTTGTTAGTAAATTTATGTCTATAGTTAAAATATTTATTATAAATAGAGTATTTTAGCTTTTTTTCCCCCTTAGAATCAAAGTCTTTTTCTGTTGGTGGTACTGAAAAGTTAAGGTGCGTCTTACAATCGATGGCATCTAGAATCGAAGAAATACGATACTAGAAATATACCAGAATTTTAAAATCTAGTCCAGTAGACACCTGGAAATTGTAGAGTGGATGCTTATCTCCGTCAAAAAAAGAGGGGAAGTGTAATGATTCTGTAAACAAAGACCTCACAGGGGAAATACTCAATTTTATCTTACTTTTCATACATTGGCATCTAAGTGTGATAGGGCTCAGAGTACCTACTTAAGTTTGTCAAATTAAGAAACAACCCAGTTCAGAAAATAGCTTAGAATTCATCAGTTTAACATTATCTGTTTTAATGATATTGATGATAAATTTAATATCGACTTAATAATTTAATCACAAGGGCGACGGACTAACTTAAATTAAGAAAGCACACCAAATCCAGCTTTGTGAATTTTTTTTTTGGACCGTAAGCCTCTCCAACATACCCTTTCTCCCCACCACCTCTCCTCTCTTCTTCACACTCCTTTCAGCTACATTTTCCTTTGTCTTCTACTTTGCCTCATGCCCCCCCAATTCAATATCCAACATCTTTGGTATCTCTCTTGTTCTGGACTTTATCCTCCTAAACTACTCCTCTCACCCTTTCATTTCTCATCCTACCTATACCTGTCACTCCTATAGTGCTTCTAAGAAATGTTGGTATATACATGGTGTCTACTCAACTTGACCAATGAATTTCCCGACTTTTGCCCTGATTTCCCCTGATCATTTCCTAAATTTCCTGACTAAAAAGTATGTCACATCCTTCTAATTCCCCCACCTGCCCCCTCATTTTTCTATTAATCTTTTTTTATGAATAAAAATAATAAGTTTTAAAGTTTAAATAAACAATTTTTTTTTAAATTTGTATTAACATTGTTTATTAGGAATTATAACATATATTACACAGCTACAAAAAAAAAACCAGTTTGAATAACATTTTTTTTTACTGTTTTAATGATTATTATATTTCATATTTTGAGTAAAATTACATTTTCCCAGATTTTCATTGTAATTTACCAAATTTCCGGCTTATTCCCGTTTTTTCCCGATCATTTCAAATTCCCAGCTAATTCCTCTTTTCCCTAATTTTCCCGGATGGTAGACACCCTGTATATAGTACATCCTGTAGACCAAGTTTTGGTTAACTGGTCTAACCACTCACAATAATATAAATACCACGTTTAGTATTTATAATTTTTTTTTAGGGTGTGCAAAGTTTCAAAACCTCAATTAGGCTCTGAAAAAAAATATCAGCTTTGACTTTGCTTGAAAAAAAAAAATACAAATCATGAACAATTTAAATACACATCTACAGTAGCTCCACAACTTATTTGGTGCTGACTGACAGCTCACAGCTGACTTCTGACACTCAACATTTAGGTATATACCTAAATTTTGACTGTCAGAAGTTACAACTGTTAAACACATGTTTTTTTGCAGATCATATGGTTCAACATAGGAATTAATAATTTGGTCTGGTAACGTTTTAAAGCCGTCAGCTGTGAACTGTCAGTCAGCACCAAATAAGTCATGCATAGGGTTTATGTTCAATTGTTGCCATTCTGAGCTGTTATGAATGTTACAAATAAATATCAGTCCTCCTTAAGGAAAACCTCTTTCCGCTTTTTGAGGTAATTGGTAATATATATTTGGAAAAAGGTCCAGGAAAGGTGGATAGAAAACATATAAAAGGGAACAAACACAAAATGTCTTCCACATTGAAAATAACAACACAGTTCACACTTTACACTGCTGTCACTGAACAAAGAGGTAATGGCTGCATCTTAATAAAATTGATGGTCACCCTCCAATCCCCCGACCTAGGTTTCATCCTATCGGAACTCACCAGGGAGGGAGTGTGAAACGCGCAACGCAACTTCCTAAAAGATGAAACCAAAAAACACTAAAGTGAGAAAAGGAAATTGGTAATGAATGATAGCACACTTAGATTAGGGTTCCCATAGTGTATTTTGATAAACCAGGATAATTTCAAATTTTCACTTAAAAACCTGGGAAATTATGTTAAAAACAGGACTTTTAAAAATTAAGAAAACCAAATATAAATTTATTATATATGTCACTTTAAGTAAGATTTTATTATTATTATTATTATTATTATTATTATTATTATTATTATTATTATTATTATATTATTACTATTAAGTAAGATACTGATGTAAACATACACACATTAACTAAAATAAATTCCACTTTGAAAAATAATTATAAATCACAAACCAATTTAATTTTAAAAATGGCACCTTTAAAAAATGCATAACAATTATAGTTAATTTCATATTTTAGAAAGATTCATCAGAATATTTATAAGATTTATGGACCTGTTGAAGAAGTATTTTTTTCCTTAAATTTTGACATAGAAATGAGCACAAGAGAAATTTTTAAAATGAGTCTTTACAGTGGTAAAAGCTTTCACAGTCTAAATTTTAAGTATTTTTTTTTTCGTCTGTCCACAGCACGTTTATTAATGAAAAAATATCAATTGAACATTTTAACAAATCTGAATATATCATACCATGTTGTCTACAAGAATATAAAAATAATGTATAAACTGCACTAAAAAAAGAAATTAATACTAAAATTAATATAGAAAATGAACTTCAAGAGACCTATCTATTTAATAATCTAATCTCACCTAATAAATTAGAGAGAGGGGGTGAGTCTAGATATAACATGAACATAACAAAAATCACGGGTTGAAAAGTTTTTTTACAATGGCTGTTGTGCGGTCCATGAACTTAAAGCTGTGGTTATGCACCGCCGTGTAATAAGCGATGGTCTCTTCCTGTCCTGCCAGTGATAACTGTTTTTCCATTTCACGCTGGGTTTTTGAATTTAGGAAATTACTTATACTGTTGTTGGAAGCCTTAATTTGAACATCACCTTAATGGGTTTTTCGTTTTCATGTGGTAGACTACTTTTGACCGACCATCGTGTGAAATGCATTGTTTAGAGTTGCATAAACTACATTCAACATTTTACTCTATACCCTTAATGAAGGGAAATTCTATTCTAAAATTATCACTTATACTGCACTTAAGTTTTGGCATTATGCGGGTGGAAATTTTTTTAAATACTCTACAAATGCTAGAAACCACTGTTATGTATGTAACCGGAAATTGATAAAGTAACATACTGCCAACAGAAGCATGGAGAAAAAAAAAGAGCATCACTATAAGTATTGCCAACATTTTAATATAAATTGGTCAACAATGTTTTATAGATTAGCCACCAGGAGTGTTACATAGCTATACTAAAACACAGTATAAAATCTGTTATCCACAGATTTTTTTTCAGAAAGGACACGTAAAAAGCGGGACATTTGAAATAAATTCGGAACATCGGGACATTTGATCAAAAAACAGGACTCTCCTGGTAAAAACGAGACAAATGGGAACCCTAACTTAGATAGGAACATGTAAAAGGAATAACATTAATGACTATTATCCCTTGTACATGTGTTCTATCCAACTTTTCCTGTACCTTACAAATATATATTACAAATTAATATTAATGTGAAAGAATCTGAAGTAATTGGATTAAATATTGTGATATTAACTGGATCTATCAGATTGAAATTAAATATTGCCAACATTTGAGAAATAATTAATAAATATTTTTAAAAATTAATTTAGTGCAATAAAGTTATATAAATAAACTCAATATAAAATTTGCTAAACATAAAACCATTAAAAAATATATTAGAACTTTGATTCAACCTTGAAAATATTTAATATAATAAATTTTAGTTAGCTTCTAATTTAAAAAGTCGATTTAAAAACATTCCTAGTAGTTATCCACGTCTATTATATCTGTGTGAACATTTACAGTATGGTTTATTTCTGTAAAATTGTGGTTCACTTGTTCTACTCTTACTTTTATTGGTATCATGGTATAAACTAGGAGGGATAGCCAGTACACTTACCTTGGTAATACTGGAGTAGAAATTGTTTAGAGAGAACACTATAAAATGTGTTTTTATCTAAACAATTTCTACTCCAGTATCACTGGAGTAGAAATTGTTTAGATAAAAACACATTTTATAGTGTTCTCTCTAAACAATTTCTACTCCAGTATTACCAAGTTAATTGTGCTGGCTATCCCTCCAAATTTATACCATAGTTTAACCTAGTGCTCTATTCCAGATAACTTTTATTTGTATTATACATTTTTCCTTGATCATGTTCCAAAGTATACAGAATGTTCCTGATTTCATTTCTTAGAAAACAACATTCTCTTTACCCGCCTCGGTGGCGTAGTTAGCTAACGCGCTAGTCGTGTTTAGCTCGACTGCTGAGGACGGGGAGATCGAGGTTCGAATCTCGGTCGGGTGAACTGGGGGTGGTTTTTCCTAAATGGTTTTCCACTCTTCCTCCACGCAAATGCGGGTTCACTTCCTCTAAATTCAACCTTCTCGATTCCTAATCCATTAGCGTAATTAGTACCTAAGCGTATAACCCGAACGGGTAGTAAGACGCGGTGTTAAATAATAATAATAATAATAATAACATTCTCTTTAGCTTATCCCAAAGTACTGTGCTGATCCTGAACTTATCCAAACCACTGCATACTAAACCTGAACTTATTTCAAACCACTGCATACTAATCCTGAACTTATTTCAAACCACTGCATACTAATCCTGAACTTATTTCAAACCACTGCATACTAATCCTGAACTTATCCAAACCAATGCATACTAATCCTGAACTTATTTCAAACCACTGCATACTAATCCTGAACTTATTTCAAACCAATGCATATTAATCCTGAACTTATCTCAAAGCACTGTATTCTTATCCTCAACTTATTTCAAACTATTACATACTAATTCTGAGTTTATCTGTCAGCACTTCATCCTAATCCCTATCCTATCTCTTAGCACTCCATCCTAATCCCTATCCTATCTCTTAGCACTCCATCCTAATCCCTAACCTATCTCAAAGCTCCCCATCCTAATCCTGAACTCATCCCAAGTACATACATATCCTGAGTACGATGTGGTCCTACACAATAATAACGGTTGTTTCCGACAGGCCCAGACCATATTGGCGTGATGCTGTCCCCCGTATCTGGGGTGACTCTAGACAGGTGGAGTCTCGTGGAAGGGGAGCCTCTCAAGAGCTCCAAGTGGAACACCAGAGATACCTATTTTGTGTACTACTCATATGCGTCTGATCCGGAGCCGTTGGTGTTCTGGATTGACCTCAATGTGAGCCCTGCCTGGACTTGGCACTTGTCATTATTTTGATTTATGTGAATGCCTGAAACCACTTGAAAAAAAAAAAAATTCTACACCATCGCCCCATTAGCGAAACCATTGTTATTTCAACCTGACCCACTCCAGTGGTCAAAGACTTCACATTCGCAATAGACTAACCTGCCTATTACGAAGAGATCAGGGTTCGATCCTGGTCTGGTGCACTGAGAGTGACTCTCCCAAAGTGGTCTTCCACTCTCCTCACACAAAAATGCGGGAACACTTTCTTTAAATTCATATTTCCTCATCCCTAACCTATTAGCATAATTATGTCATATGCCCATAACCTGAACAGGTAGGGAAACACAGTGATTAAAAAATAAATTTCAATTGATAAAATAATTTTGCTTTTTATTAGTATGCATAAATATTAAACATATAAAAGTTTCACAATACTTTAGTTTTATCCTCCACCAATCGCCTCTTATCTAAATGTTTAACAACGGGGGTTAAATAATATTATAGATTATGAAAATTAATACGAAAACAACACTTGTTTGCAGGAGTGTGCAAAAGTTACTTTTTAATTTCAAATTTGAAGCAGAAGATTAGAATGTTGTTACTGTCACATAACCTTATTTTTAATATCTAAATGATTTATTAAGTGCATCCGAACAGAAAGGATTAGTAAGAAAAATAAATCCCACTGTATTATTCCTTGTGAATATATTTGAAGTCATCCTTGCTTACACTAAGATGTCATTTAATCACATCTAGATGTCAAAATTCTGTTTTGTAGTTGTTATAGAAATGATTATATCTTATGATTAGAGCTGGGTCTAATCCACTATTTTTCAAATCCGAATCTCTAATTCACCGTTGTATCCTAATCTCGAATCCGAATTTTGGAAAAAATTTATGAACATAAGAGGAAATATAAAAATAGTAGAATAATAGAAAATAGAAATAGTAACCAAATGTTAACATGCTTTTTTTATAATCCATTCATACACTTATTTAAATGCTAAATTACTGGTGTGGGGTCTGGTTGTTAAGTTCATTCTCTAATTATAATTGGTTCTGAAGCACCAGTAAGCAGTAGTAGAGCTCTAAAACAAATTTCACTTGAAAAACTGAAAAAATAAAAATTGTTTTTAAGTATTTTAATCTAGGATCTACAATTTTTTCGAATCTTCGAATCTTGAATTTCCTTAAGAATTCAACGGATGCGAAGGATTCGAGAGTTCTAGCCTTACTTAAATTATGTCATATTTAATGAAAAATTTTGTATATAAATTTTCTTTTTCCACAAAATGTTTCGAGGATGGGAATGTTTTTGGGGTGTGGAAGTAAAGTAGATTTAACTATAGACTTCAACATTTTGAAGAATTACACATTCAAAATTATTTGTGAAAATCGAGTGAAGAAAGTCCGCCTAGGGAAAGAAGAAAAAATTTGGGATGAATCCATTGCACAAATGTGACATCTTCTTTTTTCTTAAACATTGAAACATAAATAAAGTCTTATAACATATCGGTATCAATGCCTTTACTAAACAAACAGGAATATAAAAACAAATTTAAAACACACAAGGAGTAGGATATTTCTTTACTCGATTTTTACTCTTTAGTTTATTTCAAATTTTTTTCTATTAATGTCCACATATTATAATCACACTTACTTAAAGACAGCATAACATTGCAAAATTGACTGCACATTATTATAGAAGCTTGAGAGACCAAATTGATATTTTAGTATGGATACAGCCGCATCAGGTGTCATATTCGTACATTTTGAAAAATTACACCTGGACACAAGAATTGATCTCGGGACCCTTGGCTTGGACCGATAATTCTCTACCACTGAGCTATCCAGGATTCCTCCCATGCTCAGGGTAGTTCTTCATTCATAGTTTAAGGCAGAGTCTGTGATGGACACATGGAAATCATCGGCTACGAATTGACCTATCATAACTGGCCGAGTTGCTAATGGCTGTATGATCATTAATAGTTCAATTAGTAGCTGACGATTTCAACACGTCCATAACAGAATCTGCCTTAAACTACGAGTGAAGAATAACCCTAAGCATAAAAATAAAGCTAGTTAGCTCTGTGATAGAGCACTGGCGCGCTGAACCAAGAGTCCCGGGTTTGGTCACCCTGTCCATGTGTCATTTTTTAAAAATCTACCAACTTTCCTGAATGTTAATTCTTGCTTCTGCAGGTTCCTGATATTGACATGAAGCAGATTCTGGACATTGCAGTGACGAGCCATTTCCTCCACGGCCCTCACAAGACCTCACCTGAGTTTGTTCGATTCATGGGCCAGTTTCCGTCGTGGGCATCCCCCAGCGGTTGGGTGGCCACTTACAGCTCCTTCAAGTTTTGACCGCACCTTATGTTTTAGTCTACTTATATTAACACTCGCTATTATATGCTCTTTGCTCAATTTATACACATCAGGGAGTGTCTGGTTGGCCGCTTTAGGTACATGTCGGATATGATACGCGTAAAATATAGGTATTCGGCGAGACAAAGTTAGTTAGTTGCTGTGTCAGAGAAAGGGAAATAATTTAGGGGGGTTATCTCGAACAAAGCAGCGTTTCCCGAATTGTGGGTCGTGAATCGAATTTTTAGTGGGTCTGTCAAGTGTAAATCTTGTAATTATTTGAAAACAGAAAATCATGAAAAAATGAGAAAATTGAAAAGAAAATAGAAACAAATAAGGCAGAAAATATCCATGTATAGTATTCAGGTTTCATGTTTGTGCCTATGGGGTGGATGTCAAATGACGTTATAAATATAAACCATAAAAAGTGCACCCTTTCCACACGCCACATTATGATAAATATACCAGTTTTTTTGTAAAATTATACTCGATACAAAGTTTTGAAAAGAGTCATAAAACAATAACTAAAAAATACACCTTTACTCCTCGTGTCCATTAAATCTAGTTTGGTTTTGAAGAAATTTGGTTGCAGTTCTAAAAGGTTTGTGAACGACTGGTTTAGAGAACTAGGCTAAATTATGGTTTAGAGCAGCAGTTCCCAGACTGAGTTAGCTTACGAACCACTTATATTCAAATACATTTTTGCTGACCAACAAAGATTCATGTGGAGTGCGGGTGACCTGGTGGTCTAGCGGTAAGGTGTCAGACTTCTGTGCTGAGGGTCCGGGGTTCAATCCTCGGTCCCAGCACAGATTTATCTGAATGCCAAACCCTTCCTTCACCTCTGACAAGATGTGTATTAATCACAACTTGTGAATGTGAGGAATGCCAGGCCTCCACCGCGGTTCGGATTCCACGTTAAACTGTAGGTCCTCCATTTCATCTCACAATCACTGTACCATTACACATTAGCGTAAGTGCGTATAACCTGAACGGGTAGTAAGACGCGGTGATGATAATAAATAATAATAACATATGGGGTGGAATTGTTTCTTTCTTGTAAAAAATATCACAAATATAATTGTTTTATCTAGGGGTCATTTTTAAAACACATAATGGTTTTTTCTTACCTTTGCCTCCCTCTCCCCTACACCCCTCATAACAGGATTATGACTTCTTAAAAAGTTCACAACTTTTATTTTTGTTGACAATTTTAGTAAAAATAAGAGAGTTATTAAAAATAAAATAGCTATTTTATATTTCGTTAGTCTTAATTTTGTGCAAACAGATAGTTAAGACACAATTAGTTAGATGAATGATTTTGGTTTGATTCAGATTGTTAAATCATGTTTGGGTGAAATGAGGCTGTTTACAATCTTTGATCAATTTAACCCTCGAGTGGGCGCGCTGTAATATTTAACGCAAGCAGGCGCGTGGGGTACTTTATACCCCAGTTTATATTCATGCTGCTATTGATACATGTATGAACGAAATAATTTGTTTTATGGTATGTTTTATTTTAATTAGATCCATTTAAGCCTATTATGTAAATATTGTATTAATAACCAAACATATTGATAGATATCGGTATGTATATAATAAAAAATAGAAAAAGGCTTGATATTTATCAACATATTTTTATGAAAGCTACATACTTAGACATTACTGTTTTTGGTAGGTACTGGTTATTATTTTGCTAGTTAATACCCTTACAGATACAATGTAATGTAGCTCTTTCTTTAAGGTGAGGCTTCATCATAGTCAAAGCTAGCCTTTTCAAAATATTCTTCTGACTGTAAAATGTTGAGATGTTGAAGAGTATAAAATGTGTGCATTGATGCACACATATTTATCAATGAATAAAATACTCTCATAGGTCATCGTCGTGTAATATGTGCAACATCGTATTCACTACACATTTGATTCACTGTATCTATTCCTCCCTTTGACTTGTTGTAATCCATTATTATATCTGGTTTTTTAGTGTCATCATTGATAGTTGGTGAATCATGCATTGTAGATAATAAAATGACAGCCTTGTTTTTCTTGGGCACATAGGATGTGATCGTCATGTTTTTCTGAAATGCAAACGTGGATGAACCCACTTCTCGATTTTTATTTGCCTGAAATTCATAGGGAATCTCTCTTTGTCCTTTCTGAGAGTACCAACACAATTTATTTTCTTTGTCAAAAGAGATCTTGCCAAAGGATAGCTGGTATACCAGTTATCCCTTGTAAGATTTCGATTTGATCCTTCAATATCTGAAACCAATCGATTCACAATGTCATTTGGCTTATTTGACACTAGATCTTCTTGCTTACCACAATATACTTCTAAATTATGGACAAAAAATGTATTTGAGTCACAAATTGCAAAAATTTTGATCTCATATTTTGCAGGTTTATTCAGAATATATTGAACAAAACTGCAGCGCCCCCGAAATGCTTCCAGCTTCTCATCAATTGTGACATGAGTACCCATATGATATGTGTCCTTACAATTCAATACAAATGCATCCAAAATGATCTCACAGCAGCTAGCTTTTCTATTTTTCTTCGGTCATTTCTTGTATCCTTATTGTCAAATAGTAAAGAACGAAGCAAGGATAAAAATCGCTTGTAGCTCATACAAGCTCTTAGAATCTGTATTCTGGTCCCATCTGAAGCCCATAATTTTTTGACATTAGTGTGATGTCCCTTTTTGATACCAATAAGGTCCCTGTCCCTAGAATATGGTGCCGTCAATTGTCTTTTTGCAATATGCATGTTTGTAAATTTTACAATGTCATCTATCATAATCATATCAATAATTTTATGATATGCCGATATTTCATCTTTTATATCCCTTGCAATAAGTTTGGGACCAGGAGATACTTTGACTATGTTTTTTCTGTGAATTTTTCCTTTCTTTGAAAAGTCAGTTTTTCTCCAAATACATTCTCTATCTTTTCCGATAAAATAATCTTCATCAGTTGTAGTTTTACTATCTTCATCTGAAGAAACACAATCTTGTTCAGACTCACTATTATGGTCACTTTGAATTAAAATGTCTTCATCTTCCATTAGAATCAGCGCTATCAATATATTCTTCGTCATCTGACAGCTCCTGCAATATTTTTCTGATTTCTTCGGGAGACATCATTCTAAATAAACAGGAATTTATTTGAATTTTTGCCTTTATTAAATTTTGCAATTTTTAAAACCAATTGGCTATAACGAGTAGTAAAAAAAATGGAATTATTTTTAGGACAAAACAAGATGTAAATTCAATAACTATATATTATATAAACTTCAAAGGAATCGAACACAAGCTTCTTAGCTCTATTAAAAAAACCCAACAAATAGTTATAATGAGATTTGCATAGAAATTTATTCATTTCAATGAACTCCAACCATACCGACCAATAGTCAAGGTCACACTGAAGGAATAGACAAAGCAACACATCCGCTAGGCGCCTGACAGTGCTACCACACACTAAAAAAAAAATTGGGTTACTTTATATCCCAGCATGCTCGCTCGAGGGTTAAACATAAATCTAGTTTTGTTCTTACTCCTTAAAACATCAAATATGGAAAGAAAAGAAAAAATTCAGTAATATTTATGGTCTTGTAAGGTATAGTATGTTCCATATGATTGACAGGCTGATCACTCGAGCCGGACTTGTAAACTAAAGTCTAACTCCGGAGTCAAATACTCATTTAACAAAGTGCACTCTAGTGAACAAATTAAATAAAGTTTTGCCTACAATTTTCATGACCCAACAACAAAGCTTCTACCCGCTTTGGTGGACACGTGGTCTAAGGTGCTACTCTCTCAGTAGAATAGACCGCTGATGATGGGGAGATCAAGGTTCGAATCTTGGTCAGGTGTACTGTGGGTGATTTTTCCAAAATGGTTTTTCACCCTCCCTCTACATAAATGCAGGTACACTTCCTCTAAATATAACCATCCTATTCCCTAAAACCATTAGAGTAACTAGTACATAAACACATAACCTGAATGGGTAGTAAGATGTGGTGCTAAAAAAACCAAGGTTTTCACGACCCACAGTTTGGGAATCAGGGGTTTGGTGTTTAGATTAGTAGGGACAGCTGTCTCACTTAGTAGAGTGATGATGAAGTGTAAATTATTGAGATAAACACAATTAAATCTAGCTTTCCCTGCCTTTGGCAGAAACACTCTTAGAATATAGAAAATATTTTAAATTATATAAAGATGTTTGTTTTCAAATATTCACAAACAGGCCTGCCAGGTGCTCAAATCAGGCCCGGAACTAGGCTCAAAGCGCAGGCGCCCTTTGTAATATTCGATTTCAGTGACGACGAAACCTTATTTGTCTAGGGGCAGTTAGAAAGAAAAGAAAAAAAGAAGGGTACCTACTTTAGGGACATATGGTCTCTGCCCTATCTAGAAAATATTTATTGTGTCCTTTGTCTGTAACTTTTTGAAAATTCGATTCTTCTATAAGCTATTTGAAGTAGTCTTTGCCTAGAGCTAGATGCCTTTTATGGAATCTATTTTAAATATTTTTGAAAATTGAGTGAATCTAGAAGCTATTTGAAGTGTCTTCACATGGAAAATCTTTGAAAATTAGATGTCTCTTAAACTATTTAGAATGGGCCTGTTCTGGTAAATTTGAAAGAATTGGATGCTCTCAACAGATATTTTGAATAGTCTTCCTTTGGCAATTTTGATGATAGGATATTACTAGAATCTATTTTTGAGTGATCTTTTCCCATCGAATTTCGGAAAATTGAATACCTCTAGAAGTTATTTGTAGCTTTATACAAAGCCATATTTCATTTTCATGTTTGAGAATATCAGAAAGGAGTGAGTTAAATCTAAAAGTGGGCGAGTTTATTCCGGGAGGGAAGGGGGGTAACAAGTTCTTTCCAAAGGAGGAATGCACCCCCCAACCACCATTTCTACACCATTTCTTGACTTTAGTTTGGATATTTAAAAAAAACCTTTATTGTCAACTTTTACAAAAGAAAAGCAATCGCAAAAACTAAAACGTAACGTAACTGAACAATGAAATGTGATACGCACTTGATGAAAGTATTTAAATTAAACTTTATTTACTGCCCGACTCTTTGTGTGCCAAATTTTGTTTCAGTACAAAAAAATAATAGACGTTGTAAAGTTTCCATACACCTCGAAACGAAGGACAAATCTGTACCGAGTCATTCTGGAATTTTTTTCTAAGCTTGTGAATCTGGATCTCGGGCTTGGGCCCGGTACCAGGGTGCCAATAGTGCCCCCCTTCCCCCTCTGGTGGGCCTGTTCATAAATTATTGTATTTTGACAATAATTTTGCAGTATATCTTAAGAAAATAGAGCACGGGTCTTTCAAAGTTTTTGATGAGCAAAAACTTAATTAATTTGCTAGTATTTCTTGAAAAGTAAAACACGCAGAAACATATTGATAATTTGTAATATTGAATGTTTAAAAGTAATTATTTATTTGTTAAGTTTTATTGTTAAATTATGTAAAGCTATTGGGAATTGAAAGGTTGGGAGTTGTATAAAATATTTCTATGATGAACCTTAGTCTGATTAATTTGTTAGTGACAATGAAAGTTTGTTTGTGTGAATATGATGTATTCTGTGATGTTTTCAAGGCCATTGTAATCTGGTTCTCTCTCCTTTCGGTTCCTAAAAAGGTTGAGATATTATGTGATACTTAGACTAGAAACCCTAATAGGAATTTTATTGCTGTTGTAAAAACACTTGGAACACATTTTATCAATTTATAAATGCATCTCATAATATATATATATTTACCTGCTTTTCTTGATTCTGGTATTTAAGTTCAACCTCGATTTTTCGATACTCGATTTTGATTCTTGAACATTTCCTATTTCATTATTTTTCCAAGCATCCAACCTTCATGTAAAAACATATTTGTTCAACTTCATAGCACCAAAAAAAATAATTAAAATGTAAATAGCAATAAAACAAAATTAATTTTTAATTATAACAAAGAAAAATAATCCATTTTACCAAATAACAAGCATATTGCAAATGATCAATAACATAATTAGGAATTAAAATAGTAAGCATGTACTTTTACCTACAAATAAAGCCTTTCCAACTCAAAAATTTATAAATAATGTAAGTAATATGTAATAAACAACCATCAAAATCACAAGTTATTTTTTTACATGCAAGGTCGTTAATTGGTCCAAAATACATATCAAATAATCGCAACTAAACTAATACAAGAGATAATCGACTACTAATTCTGAATTTTGCTGTTTTGATTAGTTGCCAGTACTTTCATTGAGACTTAAGTATTGAAGTATTGAGAATCGTTATATTAAGATCAATTCTCTATTCTTTCGATACTATTAGGACTCGAGAGTATTGAAGAATCGAGTTTGACATCAAAACACTTGATTTGTTTTGAGGTAGGTTTTGTTACTTGTATAAAATAAAGTGTAAGAAAGAGTGATAAAATCACAGCAAAGAGAACAAAAACAAAATGGCACTTACAATGAAAAGAACACAGTTCACACTTTACACTTCAACCACTGGACGAGGTAATGTGTACCTCTTGAAGAAAATCGATTGTTACCGCTCAATCCTTCGACCTATCCAATGTCCATTTCCTATGTTTGGTTTTTATCTTATTTGTTCCTTTTACATTTTACATGTTCCTATCTAAGTGTCCCATGATTCTTTGTCAATTTTCTCTTTCTCCCTTTAGTGTTTTTTGGTTTCTTCTTTTAGGAAGTTGTGCTGTGCGTTTCAACACTCCTCCCTGATGAGTTTCGATAAAATTAAACGTAGGTCAGGCGATTTAGTGGCAATGATCGAATCTCCTCGTAAGGCAGCCATTACCGCTTTGTCCAGTGACGGCATTGGAATGTGTGAACTGTGTTCTTCTTTTCATTGTAAAAGCCGTATTATGTTTGTTCCCTTTTATACGTTTTTATCCACCTTACCTGTACCTTCTTCCTTCTATAACTAAATATATATATATATAATAAACACATTTTACTTTTGTTAATATGCCTTAATCAACAAGATCAGAATAGATAGACTAGGGCTTTGCGAGGACTTGGGTTATTAAAGCTCAGCATTGAGATCAAAAGTTTTGTAGACTCATCATTTTTGAGCTTTATTTTGATGTACGTACAAATCAATTTATAAAACTCAAGGGTAATTATAAGCTATTTAATGTATGTAATAACAGCAGTTTCACTTATAATTCATTCGGCATCTTAAAAGAATTGTTAAAATTAATATCAAATTTCACATGAATAACGTAAAATAACGCTAAAACTACTTTCTACTGTTAAACTAATTGAATATTTTTGTCCATTTTGAATTATTCTCGATAGAAGTTGCATTTCCATGACAAGGCAATGAAAGTTAAAATTGCTGAACAGAGCACTAAATAAATGAATAATCATTATTTTTACTACCTATGTAGTTTTACATGATCCCTTTTAAAAGTTTTAATTTCAGTTAAAATAAATTTATTCGGCACCTTTGCTAAGTCGGTAGCATGTCTCCTTACTGAGCTAAGGTTCCCGGGTTCAATTTCCGGTATGGCCTAAAAATGTCTCTTTGGTAAAATGTGGGTTTACCCTTTCACATTAATAAATTATTTGCCAGGGACTGGATGTTGTGCCTGTCCTCGTCTTGAGTTAAATTATAAGACATGAAGCTACGACAGGCCTAGTAAGCTGGTAGTGGAAAATATATTGGCTTGAATAAAAAACTGACCCCAGGTTGGAAACAGTAATGGATATTAAAAAAAAGTTAAAATAAAGTTAAAATAAATATAGCAGTGGGAATACATAATATTGATTGTTTTCTAACTCAAGTTATTCTAAACTTATATTAATACGTTTAACTACAAAGCTAGGAAGTTATATAACTATTTTGGGTAACGTGTATAAAATCAACGCTGATCATCGCTGCAATAAATAATTTATCAAACTTACTATACTTAACCAACTTATTTTTCATTTTAAAGTATGAACATAATTTTTTATAAGCATTAAAAGTTGAATAAAGTAAATGTCATAAGATAATTTTCTAGTGAGAGCCCTTATAAAGTGCATGCACAACTGTGCTTAGAGAGATGGAATTGGAACAGAAGAAGTGATCATGCTGATTATTAGATTAAGGACTATAAACGAAAACTGAAACATTTCACATGGTAATTTAAGTTATGGACGCTTATTCATGGAAAATATTAGCTCATTAAAAAGTCTTTTTTTATGTACTTTTTGGTAAATTGTTAGTTTAATTTTAATGCCTTAAATACAAAAGTGTTAAAACAATTTTTTTTTATTTGAGTGATGTTCTCATTTTTAAATCTTTTTTTTTGTTTTTTATAATCTAAAAAATTGTAAATGCACTATTTTACTTTTAAAATAAACAAATATATACTCTTTAACATTTTAATATTATGCATATACTCAAACTCGAAGCTTTTTGAAATACTCAACTCTAAAGATAAAACCCAAGCTCGCAGACCCCTGGTATAGAATATAGAACATAAATATTGAGTATGTTCCAACATAAATAATTGATATGTTATAAAAAATGTTTATAGTATACACATTAATGGCACTTGTAAAAATAATTTATACACAAGTTATTGTTTGTTTTGTTATTTGTTTTCATATAAAAGATTTCTTTATATAAGCATTGAACATTATATTGATAGTAGTTATCGGAGTTATTATCTGAGTGAAAAGTTTTTGTTTCTTATGACATTTTTGGGCTATTCTATTAAATATAATTAATTTTTATTGTATTAGTCTCTTGCAAATTTATATTAAAACATTGATGGTAATAGGCATTGGGGGTGGAAATGTATTTGTGTATTGTGGGGAGTTAGTCTCGCAAGAGTGACTATCAACTTTTACTGAAACCATTCCTGAGGGTGACTGTAATGATATAGTTCAAACGTTAAGTCACACAAAACATTTTTAAACTCGGAAACTAACTATAGGAAAAATCTGGAAAAAAATAGCCTTTTACAATAAAAATACACTAACCATTCCATTTCTCTTTGTTATTATTCAACGCAAAGCACCTCCCAGGGAACACCTTACATCTGTATCCGGTTCACTTTCCTCTTCTGCTTCTTGGCGTACACTACACACCTCTTCCTTTGGGCGCGTATTGAGGGAATTTTCATCCGGGAAATATTGGGATTAATCACTGTTGGTGTCCACAGGTCTTCTCTACTTCTTAATCACTACCCTGTTAATACTTGGATACCAACTGTCTCGTATTGCTTCCAATTAGAGGCCACCTGTAAACCATGTAACGCCTTTTTGTTCTCTTCTTTGTGGAACTACCCTCCACCCCCATCAAGTAGATATTTAGCTTTATTCCTCCCCAACATATGTTAAGCAACTTTTCACATCAAGTGTAAATGTCATTATTTCACAGGGACGCTTCTTTTGCACGAAAGAGGGACTCAGATTTAATACTACATATAAGGCACAATCCATATTAAATCATCAATATAAATGATTTCAAAGTATATTATAACACCACTTTATTATCTTTATTTATCAACATTAATATAGTTTTGTTAACACTATAATGTAAAGTATAAGATCTGTGTTACATAACACTGTGATATATCTATCCTCCTCCGATGCTACACCACATAAACTAAGTTCCCCTTCCCCCTCTCAACAGTGTTACGTGGTTTCTGGATGACACCTTAGCTGGTACAAAATATAGGAATTGAGGATTCATACAGTCAGTAGGTGTTCAAAGAGTTTTTTGTACAACACTTTGTTCTGCTTCCTTTCCCTGAATTCTCCTTAGATTCCACACTAAACACTTCTCCATTATCTGACTCACTCTCACTAGTATTGCCGCTGTCATCCAAAACACTTTACTCTCGGTCTGCCATTACACACCAGCTGACTCGACAACACTTTACTCTCGGTCTGCCATTACACACCAGCTGACATGACAACACTTTACTCTCGGTCTGCCATTACACACCAGCTGACACGACAACACTTTACTCTCGATCTGCCACTACACACCAGCTGACATGACAACACTTTACTCTCGGTCTGCCATTACACACCAGCTGACACGACAACACTTTACTCTCGATCTGCCACTACACACCAGCTGACACAACAACACTTTACTCTCGGTCTGCCATTACACACCAGCTGACATGACAAAACTTTACTCTCGGTCTGCCATTACACACCAGCTGACATGACAACACTTTACTCTCGGTCTGCTATTACACACCAGCTGACACGACAACACTTTACTCTCGGTCTGCTATTACACACCAGCTGACTCGACAACACTTTACTCTCGGTCTGCTATTACACACCAGCTGACTCGACAACACTTTACTCTCGGTCTGCTATTACACACCAGCTGACTCGACAACACTTTACTCTCGGTCTGCTATTACACACCAGCTGACACGACAACACTCTACTCTCGGTCTGTTCTAACACACCAGCTGACACGACAACACTTTACTCTCGGTCTGCTATTACACCAGCTGACACGACAACACTTTACTCTCGGTCTGTTCTAACACACCAGCTGACACGACAACACTTTACTCTCGGTCTGTTATAACACACCAGCTGACACGACAACACTTTACTCTCGGTCTGCTATTACACACCAGCTGACTCGACAACACTTTACTCTCGGTCTGCTATTACACACCCAGCTGACACGACAACACTTTACTCTCGGTCTGTTCTAACACACCAGCTGACACGACAACACTTTACTCTCGGTCTGCTATTACACACCAGCTGACACGACAACACTTTACTCTCGGTATGTTCTAACACACCAGCTTACTCGACAACACTTTACTCTCGGTCTGCTATTACACACCAGCTGACTCGACAACACTTTACTCTCGGTCTGCTATTACACACCAGCTGACTCGACAACACTTTACTCTCGGTCTGCTATTACACACCAGCTGACACGACAACACTCTACTCTCGGTCTGTTCTAACACACCAGCTGACACGACAACACTTTACTCTCGGTCTGCTATTACACACCAGCTGACTCGACAACACTTTACTCTCGGTCTGCCATTACACACCAGCTGACTCGACAACACTTTACTCTCGGTCTGCTATTACACACCAGCTGACTCGACAACACTTTACTCTCGGTCTGCTATTACACACCAGCTGACATGACAACACTTTACTCTCGGTCTGTTATAACACACCAGCTTACACGACAACACTTTACTCTCGGTCTGTTATAACACACCAGCATGACTCTTTATGATAGATTTAAACGAGTATAACTTTGTACGTAGTCAATGGATTTCAACAGTTATATGTAAATAAAAATGGACATCGATTACTAGCTAGAAACATATAACGGTAAGTAGTAGCAACAAACCGTTTAGTCATGGATAAAATAGAGTATTATATGATCTAGGCCATTTACTCTTACATATATACTTCACGTTTTCTTTAGGTTATTTTGGCGAAGAGAATTAGCTTCGTATGTTGTGTAAATATTAGGCATAGTCAAAATAAGCACCAATCTAACTATGAATAAAATTAAACAGTTTATTTTCCATTGATTTTCAATACATGTAGGTTTACATAAATTAAGCTAACAGCTGTTATTTACTCTAACCCAGCTGCTATTTTTGTTTTCACATTCCACCTTGGTTAATAACAATCAATACCAAGACATAACCAAGTCAACCGAGAAAACTCGCCTAAAGGCCTAATTCAGTGGTAGCATGATCTAAGGTAGTGTGGTCCAAATGGTGGCCCACGAGACAATTGTGGCCTTCACAGTAGACATATCCTGGAGGAAAATTAAAGGGAAATCCTCGGTGGCAGATTTAAAATTGCTTATGATTTAAATAAAAATATTTAATTTAAAAAGACCATAATTACATTTTATCATGCATTTATTTGGATGATACAAATATATATAATTCTAAGTTGTTTTGTGGAAGTGTGCGTGCGTGCTTATTTCATCATACATTTTGGGAGATTAATAAACCTATTTTTGGAAGTCAAATTTAAAAGCTTTCACCAACCAACAATATGATTTAAATAATTATTGAAAATAATTGTTTATCAAGTCTTGTTACTAGGTCTATATTAAGTTGATAGAATTACTAAATATATCTTCAGCCCGTGATGCAAACCGGTAGTCAGATTTGGTCCTTGGGATGAAAAACGTTGGACCACCCTGGTCTAAGGCATAGGTAGGCAACGTATTCTTCAATGTAGTCACAGGTGCGGCGAATGAGAAGTGAAATTTGCCACACGGTGTAAAAATTAAAAGAGTAGTTCGCGCAATAGAGCATTCAAAACAACACTAACTGTGTGAACAAGTTTATTCTAAACATACACACTTTAACCACTCGGTTAAAACTGCCGCAGACGCAAATGAAGAAAATGCATGACAATGCAAATGCAATGCAATGCAAAATTTGGCAGTACTTTTTTTTTGACAATTTATAGAAATAGGGGCTGAAAACATGAACTCAATGTACAATACATGCGGAATACCTCCATTGATTTGCAGGAAATATCAAGCTACAACCAGGACACAACATCAAGGAAAAAGTATATTTTACTGTGAGCGTAGACAAACTCAAGCTCTCCACACTTTTATGGACAAGTTGCGCCCTCCCACCTTCCCCTGGTCTAAGGCGTTACTTTGGCGATAGGCTGGATCGTCAATATTACTTATCCCTAACACATTGGTGTAATTAGTACAGATGCTTACAACCTGAATAGGTAGTAAGATGCGGTGATGATTAAAAAATAAAATGGACTCACAAAGACCTGATATCTACTGTTCATTGCTTAAACTTGTTGCACCTTGTAAACTCATTACAAATTCCGGAACGACTGATCAGTGTTGACAGTGATGACATACACACTGTGGCGCTAATGACGCCATACCTGCTAAAGAGGCTGACTATCAAAAAATTGTATTTTTGATAAGCTTGTTTCCGCAAGTTAAAAAGAGTATCAGAGAACATTTTTGAAAATCAGATCTCCCTTAAAGCTATTTAGAGTGGCCCTCTGTCTGGAAACTCTCTCTAGACGTTATTTGGAGTATGTTTTCCGTTGTATCATATTCGAGAATTTGATATAGGGGAGTTAAATAAATCTAAAAGGGGGTCACCTAAGGGTAGGCAAGGCAAATTCTTTCCAGGAGGAAGGAATGTCCTCCCCCCTATCCAATCCTAGCACCCCTTGTGTTTGGAATATCCAGCAAAACACACCTACATGGGTAGATTAGAAATTGTCAAGACAAAACACGTTTAACACAAACTTACAACGCACATAAAGGCTGTATTCGACTAGTAAATAAAATATAATTTACTTCAGTTATAAAGTTAATAGAATAAATATTATATAATTGAAAAGAAATATGTAATTAGTTTACAATGTATAAAATAGTCATAACATTTTAATATACTATAAGGCAATTAATTATATAAAATAATTTGGTAAAACAAAAGAAATTGAATATAAAATTGTGACTTTAACAATGATGATTTAAAACATGAATAATATTTAAGACTTGAAAATACAAACATCTTAGATAATATATAATTTAAATATAGACTTGCCTCATGCTTTGTATAGTAGGTTACACCAAAATATTTGAATGGCTAGTGACCCTTGAGACTGCAGTTCTAATACATATCCCCTATCTTAGAAACCATGCCTAACACTATCTACTATCCTTCATTAAAGTCACTGTTATCAATTCTCTCTTTTAATTAAATAATCCTTATAACTTGTAATTCTGTAGGAGTACAAACATTTAGTTATGTAAGATATTGATAAATGTAAAGTTCGCTGCTCAAGCAGTAAACTAAGGTAATAGTAATAAAACTGTTACCAATCAAACACTGCATTGAGGATCCTTGGATCTAAGGGTGTAGATGTATTCTTGGGGACAATTTGCACAAATGTACACTTCTCCGTGTCCTTGCCATTGCAACTGACAAGGGTACTTGGTAAGGTGATGGCGCTTAAGTTGAGAGTTCCGATACAGGCAAGTAGTTCAGGACAGTCTGACTGTTGAAAGTACTTATATGCTTTTCTAAAGAATGTTATTAGGTGGCAGTAGTTGTGGAAGGAATAGCTTTAGGTGGCGAGGGCTATTTCCAAAAATATATTTTAATTTAGGCTATAAATTGTATGTGATTTTTATTGAAACATTAAAGTGATTAAAATTATTTTTGATTGTACTGTTTGGAAGTAAAGGAGGTTAAGGACCTTTATATATTTGTGATTATTTATATTAAAGTTGGGTTTAATCTACAATTTTATGAATTCAAATCTTGATTTTACCTACAGATTCAGTCTTGTAAAAAAGTATGAACATGAGAGTAAATAAAAATATGTTAGAATAGAATAAAATAGAAGTAGTAACTAAATGCCAACTTTTTTTTTTACTATTATGCATTAATCTTAACATTCATACATTCATTTCTGCTAAATTAATATTATGGAATGTGGATGTAAGTTAAGCCTGTATTGAACTAGAGGTTAAACCATTAAAAAACAATATTAGAGCTTTAAAAAATAATTCCATTTTAAAATGTGTAACAACACAATACATGTTATTTTAATATCAAACCGTGCACCTTAAGAATTCAAAGTTCACACCTTATTATATCAAGGGTGGAAAGTCAGAATTGTCAAATGTTCCAATTGCCTTTTTTTTATGGAGTTAGATATGTTCTCTGTCCCATGCACCATAGTTTGTTTATTCCAAATGACACTAGAAAGCGCTAGTTGTACAGGCCACTGGCTTAATCTGCCAGCTGTTCCAAAGCACTTTTCATAGTGCATAACAGAGGATTGGTAACCCATAAAGCACTTAAAGTGTAGGGTAGAAATATATATTTTTAATACTGCATTTTAATACTTGTTCTTGTTATATGCTTATATACTAATTACGCTAATGGTTTTAAGGATGAGCAAGGTCATATTTAGAGAAAAGGTACCTGCATTTGTGTGGAAGGAGAGTGAAAATATTTCTTGGGAAAACCCCCCTCGACAAAGACGAACCTCAATCTTCCTGTCATCAGTTGTCTAGTCTACAGTGAGAGTAGCGCCTTAGACTGTGCAACCACCAGGGTGGGTTTAAGTATATTTGGCACTTAGAACGTTCTTATGTATAATATTATATTTTCTAACTATGGCCCAATAATTATTTATTTTGATTTAAGCATTAATTGTATGGTAGAGTGTGGTAAATAATAGTTTTTTTTCCCAGACAAAAATATACCTTATTTACCCAAATCCAAGACGACCCCCATTTTTTCAGTGGTTCTGGATGGACAGGGCTGCAATCCATCTGGAAAACAGGTAAACGTCAGGGAATTTGTTTTGACCTGGAAAAACCAGGGAAATATCGGGGAATTTCTCAAATTTCTAAGAAATAACTGGAATTTTAAAATATAAGGTTTTTAAAGTGTTTAACTATTTTGCTAACAACCTATTTTTACATTAATGTTTTTCTGCATATAAATTAATTAAAATTGTGATCGTAATGCATGAACTTCACAGTAAAGACCATTGCTATACTGCGGTATTACATGATCCAAGAACTGATATTTTGTGTTCTTAGTTCCAAAATAGTGACAGAACAGCGATTTATCGTTATTATCTAAATCATTTGTAACTTAATTTTTTTTAGTAATGTTTTAGTTAATTATTATGTTATGGCGTTATATTAAAATACTTTATTTAACACATCAAAAGTGTTGCAAATTCGCTTTTTCAGTTTAGTGACCCTTTGCACATGCTCATATACATATTTCTTTTAGTGTTTCTCAATTCTAAAATGACATGGGTATTTGTTTTGAAGTCCAAAGCGCTGCCTCTCAACCACCCGCTATTTACAACTAGAAATAAAGTGTTTTGTGTAAGTAAATGTGTGAAAAATCAATGCAGCCATACTCCAAAAACAAGCAAAAATGTATTTATTTATTTATGATGGGCCCAGGCCCTAAAGTTTTTATCTTAAGTAAACTTTGTTATCATTCATATGGAGTTTGGACATAGACTACTTGCATTGCATGTATCGACAGAAGGTTGAGGTTTGAATCCCGGTTAGGTGCACTTGGGGTGGTTTACCCATTCTCTCCATACTGATGTGTGTGCATCTATTCTAACCTACCTTCTCATTCCTGCCACATTATATTGCGTTGTTAGAAATATTATATTTTTATCTGGAAAACCTGGAAATGTCAGGGAATTTTAATGTTAAAAATAAGTGGCAACCCTGATAGATTGTAAGTGGTATTTAGTTTATCATGAATGAAGAAAATAATAATTATGGTAGACTTATTTTGTAATGCAAACAAAGGTTTTTTTTCATTTACATAGCAAAACACCTATGTTGAATCAAGATCTAATTAGGGTTGCAGAATTTCTAAGTAATTTATTTTTTGTTGCAAATATTTCTTTTGCATAAGAAGGTTAACTTTGAAAAAGTTTCATAAAAACAATGAGAAGCTAATTTTTATTATGACAAATGATAATCGTTAGTGAAAATCCGAGTCTCACTAAATACTAACATTGGTGATTGGTCTTGACTATTAACACGCTAGCTTCTAAAATGTGACACTTTCACTTTCACAATAATATACAGAAAATAAAATAATATGAATTAAAGAAATATGGTAAGGAATCAAAGGCCAAATATACAACAAACTGTTGCTTTTAATAAGAAAATGTAAACACATTTCACATGTTACAAAAAATCTAACCGATAAACACGTCTGCTATCAATTACTGTAAAAGTCAGCCGCCATGACAGCCCAGTAGTGATGGGCAGAATCGAGTAAAAGTAGTTGATTACATCGATTCTGCAACATAATTGGCTGTACTCGATTCTTCTGGAAATATTCAAGTAAACGTAGTCAGACCCTGGTATTCTTTTATTTGCTCTTTTTCTTTATATTTAGGTATAATAGACTTTATTGGTTAGTATATTTACTGTGTTATTTTATTACTAAATCTTTTCTCCCATAAAGCTCATTTTGGAGTCTAATCTTTTCCCCACATACTTCGTTCTCAACATTTTATTAGACATTTTCTCTTTTTCCATCCTCATTACATACGATCTCAGTCTTTCTTCCTCTACTATCTCATGTAATCCCTTTAACTCCACTCTTTCCCGGATAACTTCATTCCTAATCTTGTTTCTCCTCGTGACAGCTAACATGTTCTCCACTTTCCTAGTCTCTCTTACATTCAATGTCCAGGTTTCCGTTGCGTATATGACAATAGGTACAAAGTACCTTCTTACATATAAAGATAAAAATTAGGGCTGGGCTGATGCCGATTATTAATCCGATCATCGGCCGATTATCGCATAACCCGCGATTCCGATGATCGGTGTTTGAATCTCCGATTATTTATGCCGATTATTGAAAATGTGTGGGTATATTTTAAGTCTTAAAAAATAATATTTTATCTCTGCTCTCTCGTATGTGATCTTGGAATAATTAGCTTGTTCTTAGCGACTTAGGTTTGAAATAAACAGCACATCCAACATTCCAAACAAAATATATCTAAATAAATATATTTACCATAGGTATTTTTCCAATTTATGCACGTTATTAGAAATAAAAATACTCACAAGTAACAAATCTAATAATCATAAAATAAAATATTAGCAGATTGGTGTTGTTTTATTTCGATTTGTTAAAGATGCCCAAAAAATGAAACATTGGATGTAATAATCTCGCACATACGCACATTTTGTTTTAAATGGAAACAGTTTTTAAAATTATTAAAATTGAAAACAAAAATAATCGGCATCGGTAGTCGGCCTAATCGGCAACAAATAATCGGCATCGGACTAATCGGCAAAATAGATGATCGGCCCAGCTCTAATAAAAATTTAATGTGATTCTGGATGTGCACTTTTATTGATTTAAACAGCGAGTGATTTTGATGTATGCTATGAGGTATTCTGTTGAAAATCCTAACCGACTGTTGAAGAGATCTCGAGCTGAAGATGAAGATCTTGTAGAGATGGACTTTATTTGCATGCTCTTATGATTTAGGTAGAGGAGCTCCCCTATAATGCTTAGGATTGATTTAATTAACAGTGTCATCAATACATAGTAGATAAAAGAAGCAAATTAATTGAACTTAGATAACATATATTAACTAGAGTTGGGTCGAATCTACTACTATATCATAATCCAATTATTATAACATTCATACATTCAGTTAAGTGTTAAATTACTCGTCTGGGGCCTACTTGTTATGTTTGTACTATTATTATAAATAGTTCTGAACCACCATTAAGCAGTGTTAGTGCTATAAAACAAATTTCACTTGAAAATTAAAAAAAAAATTGTTGTTGTTAAGGATTTGTACTTGGTAACTAACACATGCATCAAGAGCTTGAGGAATACCTTTCTGAGGAAGAGTTGGTCACAAAGCTGTGACATATCGTGAAAGGCGCTCAATACACACTAAAAATATGAACAAAAACCTTTGGTAATATGACAGGTGTACAGTAGCAGGTGGCAAATTTTCAGAAATCTTCAGCCAGATCAGACATGAAAGGGATGGAAACTATGGGTACAATGCAACTGCCATCAAGTATGATTAGATCCAAGTGAGAAGTCGACTATTGGGAAGAAAATAATTCATCAAACGGTTTAAAACTACGGTGGCTCAATCGGACAATATAGAGTTATTCAACACAGCATAGAGCACAGATTTGGCTGCTACCTCTTAGGTTACTCTTGTAGACCTTGTGAAGACATTTTGTGCAGTGGTGAATGATTTGATATTGGAAAAAATATTTTTTTTAAAATGAATGCCTTCTTATCTACAGGCACAGGGATAGTTATTGTCGACATGAACTGCCAAGACTACTTTTCTTGATGCTAAGATGAGGATTATAGCATAGTCCTGGTCAGAAGGATAGCATTACACTTACTAGCTCTATGGCATTATCATGGGCGTAGAAAGCTTTTCTAGGGCAAAGGAAGGAGGGGGAGTTCGCTAGAAAAGTTTACTATACCAGTACCGTAAGCCTATAAAGGTTTTTATACAAACCCCTTTTTGGGGGGAAGGGTGAGTCCTGACACCTCCCCCAACCCTGCCCTTTCTAAACCCTTGCTATTTATCATCTAAAACATTGACTAGATATCCAATTTTAGCAAAAACGTTAAAGCTATTTTTTTAAATCAATTGAATTTAGAAAATAATAATAGACTTATGTGAACTTCATATAAATCAATTTTTTCTCTGAAAAACAAGAGGATTCAAGAATTCCCTCAAACTAAAACATTTTTAAGGGTAGTGATTATTATTTGGCAATTTTGGAAAAGAGATTAAAATTAAGGGGGTGACCTGGCGTTCTAGGGGTAAGGTGTCAGGCTTCTGTGCTGAGGGTCCGGAGTTCAATCCTCAGTCCCGGCACAGATTTATCTGATTGCCAAACCCTTCCTTCACCTCTGACAAGACGTGTATTAATCACAACTTGTGAATGTGAGGAATGCCAGGCCTCCACCGTGGTTTGGATCCCACGTTAAACTGTAGGTCCTTCATTTCATCTCACAATCACACACTACACATTAACATAAGTGCGTACAACTCGAACGGGTAGTAAGACGCAGTAATAATAATTATAATAATTAAAATTAAGGCTGTTAGGAACTAATAGACCATGGGGGTGTTGAACGATTTCAAACCACCGCCTACCCTGAAACAAAGAGTCACTTGCAGCATTGGAGGAATTATTTTTACTTTGCTGGGTGGCTCAGTTACACCCATACTTGTACAATGTAACCACACTACAAACTTGTAACAGATCCCTCTTTTCTCGCATGTCTCAACGGGTATTGTGTAATGTTGCACATATATAATATAGAGCCCACAACAGGTTTTATATCCAGTTTATTTTGTGGGAACTATTTCCCTCTTGTGTTTAATTCAGAGTTCCACAAGAGTGAGTCCAGAGTACACAGTAAGTTTTATATCCAGTCTAGTTTGTGGAAACTATTGCCCTCTTGTGTTCCATTCAGAGTTTCACAAGAGTGAGTCCAGAGTACACAACAAGTTTTATATCCAGTCTAGTTTGTGGAAACCATAGCCCTCTTGTGTTCCATTCAGAGTTTCATAAGAGTTAGTTCAGATTACACGACAAGTTTTATATCCAGTCTAGTTTGTGGAAACTCTTGCCCTCTTGTGTTCCATTCAGAGAATGACAAGAGTGAGTTCATAGTATATTCCCATTTTAAGAATTGACTGTTTCATGTCTAGAAATAAATATTTTCTCTTGTTTTTAACTGTTAACAGTGGTAACATTGAATACTATCCCACCTTGACTCTGAACTACATATATAAACACCCTCTCCCTATGCTATAAACTAATACAATGGGGTTTCAAGTGTTATATAATAGCAAAGCAATGTCCTCAGATTCCACCCATTTCATTCTTTGTCTTCTCTTTGATTAAATCCTCCCCCTTTCTTTGCTCCTATTATATATGTCTCAGACCAAAACTAACAGTATCTGATTGGTAGATCTTGTTCCCAAGAGTGGGGGTCGATTTATTTTAGTTACAAGGATAATGCTACCCCAACTTTGTTGATAGACATACACCAATTCTTTTTGTTTTGACCACAAATGCATTGTTTTTTTAAATGTTGTTATATAATTATATATATTATTATTAAGATACTAATTAATAATATATTTTTAATTATTCTTGTTACTATCCTCATTGTTTTATAAAGCATTTAAAAATTAAAAATACACATTGTTTACCATATTTTTTTTTTTAATATTACATTTCAGGATTGCAAGAAACATGATAGAAAATTACTACTGTCCAATTTTCATAGGAAGGAACTTTCAGAAAAGACGAACATATTTTTTTTAGTAAACATTTTAACTTTTTACTATAAGTATTATTAGTGGGGTGCTATAGGTATTGATATCTATCAACAATGACAGCTGCAGATCACGATGACTTGACATAAGAATAAGTGAACATAGATCTAGTAACTTTTCTAGCTGTTAGATAAGGCTCTTCCACGTAGATCTAGTAACTTTACTAGCTGTTAGATAAGGCTCTTCCACGTAGATCTAGTAACTTTACTAGCTGTTAGATAAGGCTCTTCCACGTAGATCTAGTAACTTTTCTAGCTGTTAGATAAGGCTCTTCCACGTAGATCTAGTAACTTTACTAGCTGTTAGATAAGGCTCTTCCACGTAGATCTAGTAACTTTTCTAGCTGTTAGATAAGGCTCTTCCACGTAGATCTAGTAACTTTTCTAGCTGTTAGATAAGGCTCTTCCTATCAAAATTGGACTCTTATCTATATATCGTCCTTGACAAGTTATAACCTGCAAATATTCATATGAAAAGAATTTGCTGTAAATAGCATCATTATTAATTACTGTAGTTTAAAAAAATTGTAAATATACACTTAAGCAAATTAATTTGAATTGGCATACTAAGTCAAAGGTCCCGGGTTCAATTCCTGTGCCCAGTTGTCATTTTTCAATTGGCAGTATAAAGCCTTCCTGAGTCGAAGATGGTTGTGTTATCTGATAGCTTGTGATCTTACTTGATCAATTATATGTAGCTGATTTCTGCATGGCCATCACAGACTCTGTCTTAAAATATGAGTGAAGAATGACCCTGGGTATGGTAAGACTCCTGGATAGCTCAGTGGTTAGAGAATTGGCGAACTAAGCCAAAAGTCCCAGGTTTGGTTCCTGTGGCCAGGTGTCATTTTCCAATTTAAAGAATATCAGCTTGATCTTCATTTAGCACCAGATCAAGTTTACCACTTACCCCAACTTATTCTAAGGAGCCTTAGTCCATTGTCCTCCCCCCCCCCCAGAAAACTTATAGGGGGCCCAATTTCCCCCAAAAATGAGGGATAGAAAGTAAAACAAATACAGACTAACTTAAGAGTAAAGAAACAAATAAAATAGGTTGTTTTGACAAAACCAAAATTGATTAAGTATGAAAAGAGCTATTAGTTTTAAAATAATCTACCAAAGAGAATTAGAAGAAATCCCCAACAGGAACGCTATTAGTAGATTACGCTGCACACTAGAACTTAAGGGCGCGATCTCAAAAGATTGAACAAAAGTGATTCTGAAACATTGGCGCCGTTGTACATAAAAAAGATCAAAGTGTAAAAGTTTATAGGGAAAAAACATAAAACCTCAAGTGAAAGTGGAGAAGTGTAATCAGTGAGTCCTAAGACATATTTACAGATACATGGTGAAACTCTTACACGGACATCAATAGCAGAAGTTGGTAGGCCTTCTCAATCACATACTACTTAACCTTTGGGGACTGGCATTAAAACAATAAGAGGAGGACTGGCACCGTTGCATTTTTGCAACATCTTGTAATGTTCTAGATAATAATTAAAAAACATATACTTTAATACATAATATTATTACTAAATAAATATTTGAATAGTATTGTATGTTTGTAAATTTTATTTAAAACAAAAGGAGAAATAAAAAAACTAAACTGTTACAAAAACATAGCCTATTATTAGAAAAAAAATATAACAAAATATTGTAAGACATAATTACTGATTATTTGCTTTTACATTATTACTGTATTCATGGGCGTCGTTAGTGGGTGAGACGGGGGGAAGACACGTCCCCCCCAATAACTCAACGGGGAAACACATCACCCCCAATAATTCAATAATTTAATTCAATAACTACCTTACATGAGAAATTTTAGCTAGTTGAACTGTAATAATGGAATAAAGTAACTTAAACGTTTCATAGAGAAAATTCAATTCACAACCGACTTGACTCGATAACTAAACAATGATAAGTTTCACAACATTCTGTGAAATACTACAATTTGTTTTAAAATGTAGAGCATCTTGTTCGGCTGCTGCTGGTTTTACACAGGTCGTTTTGTGAGGCAAAGAGAAGTATCAGCTCTCTCTGACATATCTGTGTTCCACAATGACTCTAAAGAGACTGAACCGTGTTGCTCTCTGTCATGTTCATAATGATATCTTGGACTCAGTCGATATTAGTTGCTCTTTGTCATGTTCATAATGACATCTTGGACTCAGTCGATATTAGTTGCTTTCTGTCATGTTCATAATGACATCTTGAACTCAGTCGATATAAGTTGCTTTCTGTCATGTTCATAATGACATCTTGAACTCAGTCGATATAAGTTGCTTTCTGTCATGTTCATAATGACATCTTGAACTCAGTCGATATTAATTGCTCTCTGTCATGTTCATAATGACATCTTGGACTCAGTCGATATTAGTTGCTCTCTGTCATGTTCATAATGACATCTTGGACTCAGTCGATATAAGTTGCTTTCTGTCATGTTCATAATGACATCTTGAACTCAGTCGATATAAGTTGCTTTCTGTCATGTTCATAATGACATCTTGAACTCAGTCGATATTAATTGCTCTCTGTCATGTTCATAATATCTTGGACTCAGTCGATATTAGTTGCTCTCTGTCATGTTCATAATATCTTGGACTCAGTCGATATTAGTTGCTCTCTGTCATGCTCATAATGATATCTTGGACTCAGTCGATATTAGTTGCTCTTTGTCATGTTCATAATAACATCTTGGACTCAGTCGATATTAGTTGCTCTCTGTCATGTTCATAATGCCATCTTGGACTCAGTCGATATAAGTTGCTCTTTGTCATGTTCATAATGACATATTGGACTCAGTCGATATAAGTTGCTCTTTGTCATGTTCATAATGACATCTTTGACTCAGTCGATATTAGTTGCTCTCTGTCATGTTCATAATGACATCTTGGACTCAGTCGATATTAGTTGCTCTTTTTCATGTTCATAATTACATCTTGGACTCAGTCGATATTAGTTGTTCTCTGTCATGTTCATAATGACATCTTGAACTCAGTCGATATAAGTTGCTTTCTGTCATGTTCATAATGACATCTTGAACTCAGTCGATATTAATTGCTCTCTGTCATGTTCATAATGACATCTTGGACTCAGTCGATATTAGTTGCTCTCTGTCATGTTCATAATGACATCTTGGACTCAGTCGATATAAGTTGCTTTCTGTCATGTTCATAATGACATCTTGAACTCAGTCGATATAAGTTGCTTTCTGTCATGTTCATAATGACATCTTGAACTCAGTCGATATTAATTGCTCTCTGTCATGTTCATAATATCTTGGACTCAGTCGATATTAGTTGCTCTCTGTCATGTTCATAATATCTTGGACTCAGTCGATATTAGTTGCCCTCTGTCATGTTCATAATGCTATCTTGGACTCAGTCGATATTAGTTGCTCTTTGTCATGTTCATAATAACATCTTGGACTCAGTCAATATTAGTTGCTCTCTGTCATGTTCATAATGCCATCTTGGACTCAGTCGATATAAGTTGCTCTTTGTCATGTTCATAATGACATATTGGACTCAGTCGATATAAGTTGCTCTTTGTCATGTTCATAATGACATCTTTGACTCAGTCGATATAAGTTGCTCTTTGTCATGTTCATAATGACATCTTGGACTCAGTCAATATTAGTTGCTCTTTTTCATGTTCATAATGACATCTTGGACTCAGTCGATATTAGTTGCTTTCTGTCATGTTCATAATGACATCTTGGACTCAGTCGATATTAGTTGCTCTCTGTCATGCTCATAATGATATCTTGGACTCAGTCGATATTAGTTGCTCTTTGTCATGTTCATAATAACATCTTGGACTCAGTCGATATTAGTTGCTCTCTGTCATGTTCATAATGCCATCTTGGACTCAGTCGATATAAGTTGCTCTTTGTCATGTTCATAATGACATATTGGACTCAGTCGATATAAGTTGCTCTTTGTCATGTTCATAATGACATCTTGGACTCAGTCGATATTAGTTGCTCTCTGTCATGTTCATAATGCCATCTTGGACTCAGTCAATATTAGTTGCTCTTTTTCATGTTCATAATGACATCTTGGACTCAATCGATATAAGTTGCTTTCTGTCATGTTCATAATGACATCTTGGACTCAGTCGATATTAGGAAAGTCATTGCAACACTGGTCTACAGGTCTGAATTAAGAAGGACTTTTAGACCAGTTCCATTCTAATGTTAATATTTTGTGTTATTTTTTTTATTTTTTTTATTTGTTATTGAATTAAATTGTTGATGTATTAGGGACATTGTTATGGACTCAATTGATGTAAGAAAACTTGATAGTCTGCAACATTTGTATCATAGCTCTAAATTTAGAAAAATAACTTTTGAAGCATTTCCATCCTAATGACAATGTTAGTTATTTTTTTTATTGTTTATTTCTTCCTTTTTATCATCAAATAGGATTTTTTTTATTAATTTACTTTTTGTTTTGTGGGTTTTGACTTAATTTCTTTTTTTGCAATTAGATTTTGCGTGCATGACGTATTTTAGTGTGGCGGTATACTAAAATAAAGTAACAATAAAATTAAGTTTTCAATGAAAATTTTATGTAACCCCTCCCCCCCTAAAAATGTATAGCTAACGACGCCCATGACTTATATTTCAAACATACGGTGGCATTGAGCCAGATGTATGACATCACGACTGGCGCCGTTGCGTATTCACAACGTTCCCGCATGGCGCCAGTTAAAATTCTCGTATTTCAGAAAATAAACTTTTTTTTATATGTTTGATGAAATCATACTATGCAGCAGGAACTAATCAATGAATACTTGGAGGCGATCCAACCTTATTACCATTAATTTAAAAAAAATTACAGCTGTTGCGAAAATGCAACAGTACCAGGGATAAGGAACACTTACTCGTGGTTGGAATACGAAAAATCAAAAGACGCAGTTTTCTGTAAGATCTGCAAATCAGCATTGAATTAAAAATGCCTTACTTTTTTCATCAAAAGTTAGAATTGACTTTCCCTGAAGAGTTCCAAAACCGGAATAAATCACTTTCAAAATTTAATAAACATGAAATATCGGAATGCCACAAAAGTTGGGTCCATGTTTCGTGCCAAATTTCCAAAATTATAAAAATAGAGATGGAAGAAAATAGGATAGTTTTGATGAAGATACTGCTAATGCTACCCCTCAAGTTTCTGGCCATCCAAGGACTCGCAATTCTTGGACGTATTGATGTGTCATACAACTTTGTTAACATTTTGAGGTTGAGGTGAGAAGACTCATTTATCTATTTGTTATGATATTTATACACATGACTAGACGTCTTATCTAGAATGTTCTTGTATTCTACTTTATTTTCTATTCCTTTATCTTGAACTCTATTTAATAATCTAATATTACATAGGAGTGAGACTCCATAACCTAACTTAAAACTAATGCAGTTTACTTCATTTACAGCGTGGATATTACACGTTGTCCTTGTTGGCTTACGGGGTGCTTTTACTGCAGTTTTGATGCCGCTACTGGCGGAACTGGGTAGCTGCGTGTGAAATGACTGACCCATTTTAAAGAAATAGATGATTGGGATTAATTTAGATGGTGTTCTCATAAAACTTTCAACGATATTTTAGAGATCATGATTCATCACATGACACGTACTTTTAATTCTCGGGTAACTGGCGCAAAACACTACGCGATCATCTTGGACGAGACATCTAATATTGCTGTCCAGGAACAACTTTTCATCTGCTTCAGAACTGTCACGGAGATTCTCGAAATAGAAGAAATGTCTCTGGGCTTCTATGAGACAATGAACACCAAGCCTGAAACGCTGTTCCAATATTTAGGATGTCCTTCTAAGATTTAGCCTAATTTAATTGGTCATCAACTGCAGAGGCCAATGTTTAGAGCACGATCAGAACATGCTAGGATTTTAGCAGGGTACAAATCAGAATGAAAAGGAAAGAACTGAGCGCCATCTTTGTGCATTCCTGACTCATTATTTGAATCTTACTGGGCAGGGCATGGTAAAGCAAATTAAAGGATGATGTAGCGCACTTTACCTGATAAAAGACATAATCAATTTTGTCCGAAACTCTTCAATAAGGGTAGGCATCTTCAAATACCGTCAAAGTCAGGTTGGCGATAGACCATCTAAGAATATGCATCCCTTTTTCTCAACTAGTTGGACAGTTCGATATAAATCTATTTCGTTACAATAGTCTTATACAATGACGGAAGATTTAGCAGAATAAGAAAAATAAGATTATGATTCTAAGCCAATGGCTTTATAATTCAAATTGATACTTTTGACTCTTTCTCCCATCTTTCTTTGCAATGCAAAGTTTTTAGCCACGTGGATACGTTCAAGGGAAATCATTTCACTTCCAACAGGTCTCATAAATGAGTGTTACGTTCACTCGAACTCCTGAAAATTTAAGAACGCAGTATGAAGCTTTCTGGGACGATACAAACTCAAAATCAGAAGAAAATCTAAGTCTTGCACAGACGATTAAATTATGCAAGAGAGAGAGATGTCCTTACATTCACCACCCCAAAGAAATTCTACCATCAGGTTTTTAATGAAGTCATCGATACGATCGTAGAGTGCATCAGTACTCAATTTAAGTCCAAGACTATTGACTTTAAGGTAAACTAAGAGTAAATAGCCAGAGCTATATTAATGGTAATAACTTCAGTTAGATATCATATTCTGAAAATCGAAAAATGATTCCCGTGTCCAGGTGTGATTTTTCAATTTTCAGAATAGGATATTTAAGGTAAACGCCGAACATTTTCTCAACGTCATGAAAAATGAGTTTCAGAAGTTCAGTGAACATTTTAAAGATGACATTGACAGAGAAGTATTCATATCTTTAAAACTAGGAAGAAATAGCATGGAATCTGTGTTTGAACTCGTTTATTTATTTATTTTATTTTTTTCAAATCCCACAAATGAAGGACATGCTTCCAGAGCTGGGGAAGTTCATCCGACTCTTCCTGATAGTCCCTGTTCCAAGTTAATCTACATACGATACTTTAAAGAAATATACCTTCATTCATGACTTTTTAAATATATGAGAGCGGTCCAAATCAATATCGTTACAAAGGGGAAGAGATGGCCTACCTGTTTCACCCTTACCTCTATAGGCTCCAGTCCTTGTTCTTCAGCCTGACTCAAGATGGCGGCCTCTCTAGTTGTCATATGGAAGAGAGAGCTGGCTCGATGTGACACAGCCGGGATATTATATAGTACATCAGCTATGCCGACATCTTGCCTTCCCTTCCTCCAAAATATGTGCCCTGGCTACTTCATGTTATGGTATTTAGCTTCCTTTAGCTCGCGAATATACATCCTCCTTGGCTTCTTCTGTTGTGGTATTTAGCTTCCTTTAGCTCGCGAATATACATCCTCCTTGGCTACTTCGTTCTGTGGTATTTAGCTTCCTTTAGCTCGCGAATATATATCTACCTTGGATACTTCGTGTTGTGGTATTTAGCTGCGTTTAGCTCACGAATATATATCCTCCTTGGATACTTCGTGTTGTGGTATTTAGCTGCGTTTAGCTCGCGAATATATATCTACCTTGGATACTTCGTGTTGTGGTATTTAGCTGCGTTTAGATCGCGAATATATATCTACCTTGGATACTTCGTGTTGTGGTATTTAGCTGCGTTTAGCTCGCGAATATATATCTACCTTGGATACTTCGTGTTGTGGTATTTAGCTGCGTTTAGATCGCGAATATATATCTACCTTGGATACTTCGTGTTGTGGTATTTAGCTGCGTTTAGCTCGCGAATATATATCTACCTTGGATACTTCGTGTTGTGGTATTTAGCTGCGTTTAGCTCACGAATATATATCCTCCTTGGATACTTCGTGTTGTGGTATTTAGCTGCGTTTAGCTCGCGAATATATATCCTCCTTGGCTACTTCGTGTTGTGGTATTTAGCTTCCTTTAGCTCGAGAATATACATCCTCCTTGGCTACTTCGTGCTGTGGTATTTAGCTTCCTTTAGCTCGAGAATATATATCTACCTTGGATACTTCGTGTTGTGGTATTTAGCTGCGTTTAGCTCGCGAATATATATCCTCCTTGGATACTTCGTGTTGTGGTATTTAGCTGCGTTTAGCTCGCGAATATACATCCTCCTTGGCTACTTCGTGTTGTGGTATTTAGCTGCGTTTATCTCGCGAATATATATCCTCCTTGGATATTTTGTGTTGTGGTATTTAGCTGCGTTTATCTCGCGAATATATATCCTCCTTGGATACTTCATGTTGTGGTATTTAGCTGCGTTTATCTCGCGAATATATATCCTCCTTGGATACTTCATGTTGTGGTATTTAGCTGCGTTTAGCTCGCGAATATATATCCTCCTTGGATACTTCATGTTGTGGTATTTAGCTGCGTTTAGCTCGCGAATATATTCCTCCTTGGCTACTTCATGTTGTGGTATTTAGCTGCGTTTAGATCGCGAATATACATATTCCTGCAGTAGCGGAGTGAAATCTTTTTTTTTTGGGGGGGGGGGGGGGCAGAAAATCACTAGAACTACAAAATCACTAAACAAATCTACAAACTGAAAGAGTAAAATAATACATGTATTGAAATAAACTTACCAAGTACAAAAATTGGGCGCGTCTGTCTGTTAGCACCAGTTAATGAGTACAACAGTATGTTAAGAATTCTATTAATTTTCCTAATAAGCTTATATGCGTAATTTTTTGACACCTGTTCTTAGTGTTTTTGGATCAAAATTTTGATCGTGGAATCCATCTATGATGCAATATCTACTGTTCCAAATGTTTTAAACTTACACAGATTTTCCAAATTAATTGCATATTCCTCATGTTTTCTAATTCTTTTACTAAACTGTTTAAGATCCATACAACCTACCATTGTCCACAATCTCTCACCCCCAAATAATAAACAACAAAAACAAAATAAGCTCTGGTTTTCTTTACTCACATTTAACCACTATTGTTTATCAACCCAAACATTAGGAAAAGTTTTTTTTTTCTTGCCATCCACCTGCAAACATGTAAAGTCATTAGGCTGATGTGCTCCTAACCATTTATATACAAGTTTTTCTCGCAGTTTTAATGAAAAAAACGGAGTTTTTAAATAAAGAATCTACTTTATTTATTCTGATTAATCTTTTCACGCGTCATATGACATCTAGGGTCTTAACACATACAGAAACACGCATACACAAACTAAAAAACAAAACACAGGCCACCTTTATCGTATAGCGTGCTCGCTCGGGCTGGCCCCATTCGTTAGTGTAAATCTGCCACCGGAATCCTAGGGTGATTGACCTTGAGAGACATCTCACACCAGGGGTGGCTTCTTTGAGAGGGCCTATCGGAGTTGGCCCTACTCAACTTCTATATTCAGTCACTAGAGCGCTGTCCTCGCGTGAAGTTTGGAGCGAGGTAGAAATAAAGGGTAGTAAGACGCGGTGCTACAAAAACTTAGCTTCAATTTGCTGCCAAGCTAGTGGATTGAAACTAAAATCTTGCATAAAAAAGATTAACCATGCAGTTTAGTATGATAACCAAGTATTTGTATTAAAATACATAATTTTTCTATTAAAACTAACACATTTTAGGTCGTTCACCCTTGACTGATCACACTATGGCTCTATATGATAAGTTATACCATAGTGGAACAAAGTGAAGTAAGTTTACCACCTTACAGGATGAACGAAGATTACACTATTGTGTGTAAGTTTCTTAGCACTAACTAAAAGTTATCGACACCTGATGATTGAACTTACAGATGATTCAAAACACCCCACGTAGACTACTCTACTCGTTTTCGCAACCAAAAACCATGATATGACTATAAGTAACTTTGACCTGACAGGGATTTGAACCGGTAAAGCTTTCATAGCTGATTATTCGAAGGATTGAGACATAACTCCTTAACGGTCTTGACCACGTCATTTAGTAAATTACACAATAAGATATGGAAGGGAGGTGATAGTCCATAAAAGGCTCCCAGTGGTTGGAAGGGAGGTGATGTCCTCAAAACCCTCCCAGCGTTGGAAGGAGGGATTCCCAAAAGGCTCCCAGCGGTTGGAAGGGAGGTAATGTCCCTCAAAACCCTCCCAGCGGTTGGAAGGGAGGTAATGTCCCCAAAAGGCTCCCAGCGGTTGGAAGGGAGGTGATGTCCTCAAAACCCTCCCAGCGGTTGGAAGGGAGGTGATGTCCCCAAAACCCTCCCAGCGGTTGGAAGGGAGGTAATGTCCCCAAAAGGCTCCCAGCGGTTGGAAGGGAGGTGATGTCCCCAAAAGGCTCCCAGCGGTTGGAAGGGAGGTGATGTCCTCAAAACCCTCCCAGCGGTTGGAAGGGAGGTGATGTCCTCAAAACCATCTTAGCAGTTGGAAGGGAGGTGATGTCCTCAAAACCATCTTAGCGGTTGGAAGGGAGGTGATGTCCTCAAAACCATCTTAGCAGTTGGAAGGGAGGTGATGTCCTCAAAACCCTCCCAGCGGTTGGAAGGGAGGTAATGTCACCGAAAGGCTCCCAGCGGTTGGAAGGGAGGTGATATCCCCAAAACCATCTTAGCGGTTGGAAGGGAGGTGATGTCCCCAAATCCCTCCCAGCGGTTGGAAGGGAGGCGATGTCCCCAAAAGGCTCCCAGCGGTTGGAAGGGAGGCGATGTCCCCAAAAGGCTCCCAGAGGTTGGAAGGGAGGCGATGTCCCCAAAAGGCTCCCAGCGGTTGGAAGGGAGGCGATGTCCCCAAAAGGCTCCCAGCGGTTGGAAGTAAGGTGATGTCTCCAAAACCCTCCCAGTGGTTGGAAGGGAGGCGATGTCACCAAAAGGCTCCCAGTGGTTGGAAGGGAGGCGATGTCCCCAAAAGGCTCCCAGTGGTTGGAAGGGAGGTGATGTCTCCAAAACCCTCCCAGAGGTTGGAAGGGAGGCGATGTCCCCAAAAGGCTCCCAGCGGTTGGAAGGGAGGCGATGTCCCCAAAAGGCTCCCAGTGGTTGGAAGGGAGGTGATGTCTCCAAAACCCTCCCAGAGGTTGGAAGGGAGGCGATGTCCCCAAAAGGCTCCCAGCGGTTGGAAGGGAGGCGATGTCCCCAAAAGGCTCCCATTGGTTGGAATGGAGGTGATGTCCCCAAATCCCTCTCAGCGGTTGGAAGGGAGGCGATGTCCCCAAAAGGCTCCCAGTGGTTGGAAGGGAGGTGATGTCCCAAAATCTGTACTCATCACAAGACATTGTTAGAATAATCCAATCTGGTAAATTAAGGTGGTATGGACATGCAGCGCGAATGGGTGAGTAGAGAACCTTGTCCAGGGAACTAACTGGCCGACCCATTGGAAAGAGAGGAACTGACTGGCAGACCCATTGGAAAGAGAGGAACTGACTGGCATATTCGTTGGAAAGATAGGAACTGACTGGCAGACCCATTGGAAAGAGAGGAACTGACTGGCAGACCCATTGGAAAGAGAGGAACTGACTGGCAGACCCATTGTAAAGAGAGGAACTGACTGGTAGACCCATTGTAAAGAGAGGAACTGACTGGCAGACCCATTGGAAAGAGAGGAACTGACTGGCATATTCGTTGGAAAGATAGGAACTGACTGGCAGACCCATTGGAAAGAGAGGAACTGACTGGCAGACCCATTGTAAAGAGAGGAACTGACTGGCAGACCCATTGGAAAGAGAGGAACTGACTGGTAGACCCATTGGAAAGAGAGGAACTGACTGGCAGGCCCATTGGAAAGAGAGGAACTGACTGGCAGACCCATTGGAAAGAGAGGAACTGACTGGCAGACCCATTAGAAAGAGAGGAACTGACTGGCAGACCCATTGGAAAGAGAGTAACTGACTGGCAGACCCATTGGAAAGAGAGGAACTGACTGGCAAACCCATTGGAAAGAGAGGAACTGACTGGTAGACCCATTGGAAAGAGAGGAACTGACTGGTAGACCCATTGGAAAGAGAGGAACTGACTGGCAGACCCATTGGAAAGAGAGGAACTGACTGGTAGACCCATTGGAAAGAGAGGAACTGACTGGCCGACCCATTGGAAAGAGAGGAGCTGACTGGCAGACCCATTGGAAAGACAGGAACTGACTGGCAGACCCATTGGAAAGAGAGGAACTGACTGGCAGACCCATTGTAAAGAGAGGAACTGACTGGTAGACCCATTGGAAAGAGAGGAACTGACTGGCAAACCCATTAGAAAGAGAGGAACTGACTGGCAGACCCATTAGAAAGAAAGGAACTGACTGATAAACCCATTAGAAAGAGAGGAACTGACTGGCAGACCCATTGGAAAGAGAGGAACTGACTGGCAGACCCATTGTAAAGAGAGGAACTGACTGGCAGACCCATTGGAAAGAGAGGAACTGACTGGCATACCCATTGGAAAGAGAGAGACCATTGGGAAGACCTAGACGTAGATGGGAGACCTGAGATAGATAGTGTGTAATGAGGTGAACTGGATAGAACTAGCTCAATATAGGAATAGTTGTAATGAGGTGGACTGGATAGAACTAGCTCAATATAGGGATAGTGTGTAATGAGGTGGACTGGATAGAACTAGCTCAATATAGGGATAGTGTGTAATGAGGTGAACTGAATAGAACTAGCTCAATATAGGGATAGTGTGTAATGAGGTGGACTGGTTAGAACTAGCTCAATATAGGGATAGTGTGTAATGAGGTGAACAGATTAGAACTAGCTCAAGATAGATATAGGCGTCGTACTTAAAAGTGCGGTAATGAACTTTCCAGTTCATAATTCCATAGAGTGATATAGTCATAATTTAAAATTAGGACATATTGTGTTCGAGAAATATTTACGTTCTAAAACTGTTTCTGTAAGCCAGTGTTGCCACATCGTGAAGAAGAGAAGAGCTCTGCGTGTGTGTGTGTGTGTGTGTGTGTGTAATAGAGAGAGAGAGAGAGAGAGAAACATATCCATAACAGATGAAAACAAGTCAAAACTAATGATCTGACTGTAATGTTGCCAAACTGACGAAATTGGGGTTTCCCTCTGACAGTGATGAAATGACCCGGTGTTTTGTCTCTAAGAGAAATAACATGGTTTGAAAGTCATGTTCTGTTATAATCACTAGGTCCAACCATTGTATGGTATTACTAACTGCTCAGGTTATACGCACGAGTGCTAATTACGATAATGAGCTAGGGATGATGAGGGTTGAATATAAATGAAGCGTACCCACATTCGCGTGGAGGTAGAATGTTGAACCCTTTGGTAAAAACCACCCTCAGTGCACCCGACCGGAATTCGAACCCCGATCTCGCTGTCCAATCTAACATTAGAGTGACGCCTTAGACCATGCGGCCATTGAAGCAGATAATACTCAGAGTTAAGTCTAGTTGACCGCTGATTGCAGTAACAGGCCTCAGATATAGTCTGTATATTTAAAAAAAAATGTAAACTCCACATCTATAAAATCCAGGTTATCGTCCATCACACAAATTATCACCCTCGATGTATTATATTTTCATTTTAAAACATCTCTTGCATTGGATAACCTTTGTGGTCTAGTGGTCAGAGCTTTTTGGCTACAGATCTAGAGGTCCCGGGTTCGATCACCAGCACTTACAGATTCTTCTGTGATTCAATTGGTCAAGGACGGGGTCATCTCACCCTGTGAGGACGAGTGAGCTGATACTTGAATGAAAAAGTAGCGTCCCTGATCTAGAAACTCGAGGTTAAGGAAACCGGAGGGGTCGTCGTGGCTGACTACATAACACCCTGTATCCGCCAAAGTTGGTACTATCTTCGCCAACAGACGGCGGCCATTCCGTCTGTATGATTCGAGTGCGGGCTTGACGTAAGGATTCTTGTTGCTTGTTTCCTGTATCTACTTTAGTTATAAGTAAATAATAATATATAATAATAATAATAATAATAATAATAATAATGCAAGTCTGGGCTACAACACTCATAACCCAGTAGTGGAAAGATCAGCCAGTACTAATGTACCGTTACACAGGGAACGCCTGGATGTACTAATTGTACAGCCTTACCATGGAGGTTTTTTCCATGTCCTGATGAGATGATGTGATGGTGATAGTGAGTATGATGGTGATATAGAGTATGAGGGTGATAGTGAGTATGAGGGTGATAGTGAGTATGAGGTGATAGTGAGGATGAGGGTGATATAGAGTATGAGGGTGATAGTGAGTATGAGGGTGATAGTGAGTATGAGGGTGATAGTGAGTATAAGGTGAGGATGAGGGTGATAGTGAGTATAGGTGAATATGAGTATGAGGTGATATAGAGTATGAGGGTGATATGAGTATGAGGGTGATATAGAGTATGAGGTGATATAGAGTATGAGGGTGATAGTGAGTATGAGGGTGATATAGAGTATGAGGGTGATAGTGAGTATGAGGTGATATAGAGTATGAGGTGATAGTGAGTATGAGGGTGATATAGAGTATGAGGGTGATAGTGAGTATGAGGTGATATAGAGTATGAGGGTGATAGTGAGTATGAGGGTGATATAGAGTATGAGGGTGATATGAGTATGAGGGTGATATGAGTATGAGGGTGATAGTGAGTATGAGGGTGATATAGAGTATGAGGGTGATAGTGAGTATGAGGGTGATATAGAGTATGAGGGTGATAGTGAGTATGAGGGTGATATAGAGTATGAGGTGTGATAGTGAGTATGATGGTGAATGAGTATGAGGTGATATGAGTAAGGGTGATAGTGAGTATGAGGGTGATATAGAGTATGAGGGTGTATAGTGAGTATGAGAGTGATAGTGAGTATGAGGGTGATAGTGAGGATGAGGGTGATAGTGAGTATGAGGTGATAGTGAGGTATGAGGGTGATAGTGAGTATGAGTGTAGGATGATGGTGAGTATGAGTAGGTGATATGAGTATGAGGGTGATAGTGAGGATGAGGGTGATAGTGAGTATGAGGGTGATAGTGAGGATGAGGGTGATATGAGTATGAGGGTGAATAGTGAGGATGAGGGTGATAGTGAGTATGAGGGTGATATAGATGAGGGTGATAGTGAGGTATGAGGGTGATATGAGGATGAGGGTGATAGTGAGTATGAGGGTGATAGTGAGTATGAGGTGATAGTGAGATGAGGTGATATGAGATGAGGTGATAGTGAGTATGAGGGTGATAGTGAGGATGAGGGTGATAGTGAGATGAGGGTGATAGTGAGGATGAGGTGATAGTGAGTATGATGGTGATAGTGAGGATGAGGGTGATAGTGAGGATGATGGTGATAGTGAGGATGAGGGTGATGGTGAGGATGAGAGTGATAGTGAGGATGATGGTGATGTGAGGATGATGGTGATAGTGAGGATGAGGGTGATAGTGAGGATGAGGGTGATAGTGAGGATGGGGTGATAGTGAGGATGAGAGTGATAGTGAGGATGATGGTGATAGTGAGGATGAGGGTGATAGTGAGGATGATGGTGATAGTGAGGATGAGGAACCAGTGGAAACACTTAAACTTAACTTAAGACTAATTAATCAAATCTTGGTGACCGTTGGGTTAATTCTCCTTTCGGGAAAATTATACAAGGTACCAGCCGGGAATCGAGCCCGGTACCCATTGGCTCGTGGCCAGGTGCACTAATCAATACACTACGGGGTCAATGGACTTTGTAACAGACTATACCTGACGTTTATGATACAACTCTTTGGTAATGAAACCTTATTTATGTAAAGAAAGGGAAGGGGGGGGGATTAGATAATAAAAGTTATTTTCGAGGGGTTTGGCTCCCCAAGCCTAAAGTTATCTTAGGACTATTATTTATATAACAAACATCATTGTTGTGCCACCCGCTTCAGTGGTAGAATGGTCTAAGCCAGTGGTTTCCAAACGCTGGGTCGCGACCCAAATGAGGGTCGTAAGGATGTTCCTGAGGGTTACGGGAAGGTCTTGAAATATTTTTTTTTTAACTTTATGAAATATTAGATTCACAAACACCTCATCAAATTGGGACATGAATTATTGAATAACTGCAAAACTGACAGTAGCAACAGTGTTGATTCAACAAAGTTTTGAAACCCTCCCGTAATCGGAATTTTGGACTCAGCTCAAGGACAAGCTCATTCTGACTCGGAAAGCTGAAAGGACTCTTTATCCTCTTCTGACAATACAGCCTAACCACTGTGAACAAGGACTTTCAGGTCAAGATTCTCAGGACTCTATACTCAGTACTTTGTCCATCAACATAGCACTTAACCTAGGAGCAGCATCACAGTTGTCAATGAAAATTTTTTGTCACTTACCAATTTTTTCACGAGAACATGTTGTGTAATTTGCTATTTTTTAAGATTAAAAAAGTTACTAAAATTGGTTCAATTTAGTTCATAACGTCTGTCGATAAAAAATAAAAACCCCAAGAATGAAACAGCATTATAGTAGCTTATAGTTGAAACAACATTATAGTAGCCAATTAATGTTGAAACAACATTATAGTAGCCAATTATTTTTGGTCGCTGACTGAACATTGCAAATAAATCACATTTTCATTAAAAACTGTGATTCACAATTTGTTCGACTATAAAGTTATTGAAATAATACTGTTTACGTTATTTTAATTAATTAATTAAATTAAATTAATAAACGATATTATGAACATAATAATAAATATAAGCTACGTGTAACGACCCTTAGAGGCGCCAGGCTGGGATTATATTATATTTAGGATCGTGTTAAAATAGTTTGGGAATCACCCATCTAAGGAGTCACTCACATGTTGGACTTGCTTGCTGATGACAGCGAGGTCGGAGTTCGAATCTTGGTTGAGTATATAAAGGGTAGTTCATACCTAAATAATTTCACACTCTCCTTCCATGCAAATGCGGGTAGATTGCCTTAAAAATGCTTCCCTCCTCATATCCCTAATCCATTAGAGTAATTGTCACATGAGTAAAACCCGAACAGGTATTAAGACGCGGTGCTAAAAAAAAAACTAACCTAGCTAAAATATTCTCATGAAATTACAAACCTTCATTATAAGTTTGATAGGTTTGAAAAGCTCGTGTAAGTGGGTAGAATTATCTTGTCTCGTTTTTAACAAAGTCATATCTCGGAGATAACAAGCTAACTACTGGACATTATTTCCCCAACTGTTGGGCAACCTCTTTTCATGTTGCCTTTATGTTTCCCAGCGGGGAAGACATGTTTTCCCATGACCCATTTTAAATGGGTTATAAGAAACAATGTTGGCCAACATTTCCGACAACAAGCAACGTGGGCAAGGCCGTAGCAAGCCAATCATTTCAGGGGGGTTTGGTGGGCTCATCCCCCAATTGACGGAGGCTAGAAAAAACTATAAATAAAAAACTGTTCTAGAAGCTATCTGAAGTGTTTTTTATGGCAACACTACCCCCTAACTATCGGAGGCTAGGACAAATTCTAATTATTAAACGGCTCTAGAAGCTCTCTAAAGTGTTTATATGATAACACAGCCCCCTAATTTGTACTTGTACCTTAATTTTGATATTGTTTGAACCATAAATAGAGCCATATATATTTTGTTCATAAAATTTCGGAGGTCGGGTTTAGGGGTTCAAACCCCCCCTGACTACGGCCTTGAAGGTGGGCTAGTAGGTGAGATTGATGACCTAAATCGTGTATCTCTTTTCATTATTCTGGGACCAACCATTTGTAAAATAGCTTCAAAATCTGTAGGAGACATGCGAGTGAAGTTCCTACCATTGCCGTCTTCGAGCTTCAGTTATGTCGGAAGCATAGTACGAGCCATTTTGGATCACTTTACAGACCCTCCCGTTTTCCTCTTCTCTGTCTTCTTGAACAGCTCATAAACTACAGTAGCCCCGTGGCTTCTTTGGTGCTGACTGACAGCTCACATCTGACTTCTGACAGTCAACAGTTAGGTATATACCTAAATGTTGACTGTCAGAAGTGACAGCTGCTAAACACATGTTTTTTTGAAGATCATATGGTTCGGCGTAGGGCTACATAATTTTGTCTGGTAGCTTTTCAAAACCGTCAGCTGTCAGCTGTGAGCTGTCAGTCAGCACCAAAGAAGCCATGAGGCCACTGTACATACAAAGCACAATCCATAGCAGCATCCACCTTGGCAGACATATTTCACTCGTCTGAACTCTGGACGCGAAACAACGTTTCTTTAACGTTTGCCAACAATCTGTTTCCCACGTTGGCCAACAGTTGTAGAACAATTGGCCAACAATGTTTCCAAGTGCGTACTACTAAACTTAGGGGACGGCCAGACTGGGCGAGCGAGCGACTAAAATATAAAATAGAACACATTGGTTGTAATGAGAGGTGGCCAGACTGGAGCGAGCGAGCGACTGAGCGCGCACGCTTGAAAGATAGAACTGGTTCTATTTTTCAAGCACGCGCACTCGACCCGGTACAGTCTAGTTTACAGGCGCTAGGCAATATGATTGTATGTTGGTTCATTGAGTGCTAGGGAAACTTCTCATTTTGACATTTTTATTAATATCGATAGGTTTAGCACACTTGCTACTAACGGCCTGATTTAATTGGTAAGACCATATATATAGATTGTGGAACTCACCATACACATTTCTAAATTTATTAATTGGACGCACTCCTACTTTTTTCTTTTTTTATAAATACACAATCTTTGTTGTAAGAATTGTCGAGGAACAGAGATGTACCAAGTGTCTTTAACAGAAACATTTTCTGTAATTAACTAGGATCAGTCTGCTAATTACGCGGTCGCTCGCCAGTCTGAAGGTAAGTGAGGATGGTTTGATGCCCACCTCCTCCTGAGAAATACGGCAGAGTGCAGGTGGCAGCCCATTCGGGACAGAGCCGCCTGGTTACACAGCCAGATTTTTGTATAAGAGAGGCCTTTTAAAAAATACAAACCTCTTTTTATGGTCAAAATTGATAACATTTTACAATACTATTCAAGGCCGTAGCCAGCCAATAATTTCAGGGGGGGTTTGTTGGGCACATCCTCCAAATGCAGGAAGCTGGAAAAAATTCTAAATGATAAACAGTTCTAGAAACTCTCTGAAGTGGTTTTTTTCATGTAAAATAACTCACTAACTGCCGAAGGCTTTGAAAATTTCTGAATATTAAACACTTTTGAAGCTCTGTTAAGTTTTTTTATGGTAAAATAACCCCCAAAATGCCGAAGGCTAGGAAAATTTTAAAATATTTAACACCTCCAAAAGCTCTCTGAAGTGCTTTTTATGTATCTTAATTTTAATATTGTTTGAATAATAAATATATATATATTATATATATATAATAAAAATATTCTGTTCATAAAATTTCGCGGGGGATTTGAACCCCAAAACCCCTCCCTGGCTACGGCCTTGATACTATTAGTGTTATTTTATAGGTATTGAAATATCTATCACAAGTGACGGATCACTTGACTTGACGTATGAGTATATGAAAGTAAATCTAGTAGCTTCGTTAGTTGGCTTCCTATGAATTCCATTTTTTAATTTATTTAAGATATTTAACGTGCAATTTCTGAATAAACTTATTATCTCACCACACAACTTATAAACTAATTTAAATCTAGAGCAGACACAACATCCCGTCTCTAGGACGTTATTTTATCACTGTGCAAAGGGGAAAACCATATTTCAACAATGATACATTTTACGAACATGCCAGATATTGAACCCGGGACCTTTAACTTAGTAGATAAACACGCTACCGATTGAGCTAAGATGTCCTTCATAATTAAATCAGGATATAGATTTTTCTATCTGTTAAATAACAGGCTTCCTATGAAAATCAACGTATAGTAGATTTTATAGCTGTCAGATAACAGGCTTCCTATGAAAATCAGGGCATAGAAGATTTTATAGCTGTCAGATAACAGGCTTCCTATGAAAATCAGGGTATAGTAGATTTTATAGCTCTCAGATAACAGGCTTCCTATTAAAATCAGGGTATAGTAGATTTTATAGCTGTCAGATAACAGGCTTCCTATGAAAATCAGGGTATAGTAGATTTTATAGCTCTCAGATAACAGGCTTCCTATGAAAATCAGAGTATAGTAGATTTTATAGCTGTCAGATAACAGGCTTCCTATTAAAATCACGGTATAGTAGATTTTATAGCTGTCAGATAACAGGCTTCCTATGAAAATCAGGGTATAGTAGATTTTATAGCTGTCAGATAACAGGCTTCCTATGAAAATCAGGGCATAGAAGATTTTATAGCTCTCAGATAACAGGCTTCCTATGAAATCAGGGTATAGTAGATTTTATAGCTGTCAGATAACAGGCTTCCTATGAAAATCAGGGCATAGAAGATTTTATAGCTGTCAGATAACAGGCTTCCTATGAAAATCAGAGTATAGTAGATTTTATAGCTGTCAGATAACAGGCTTCCTATTAAAATCACGGTATAGTAGATTTTATAGCTGTCAGATAACAGGCTTCCTATGAAAATCCAAGTATAGTAGATTTTATAGCTGTCAGATAACAGTCTTCCTATTAAAATCAGGGTATAGTAGCTTTCTCCAGTTGTCCGTATTAGAATTGAACTATACAAACTCCCCAATGTCCCAATTCATCCCCTCCAACCCCCTCACCTTTATTCCTTGATTGCGTCGTTTGTCCGTGCGTCCATAGTTCTCCCGCTGTGAAGAGGAAGCAGGATGACCCTGTAGACACCGAACTGCGCCGTCAGGAGAGGACGACTGTCGCCCGACTACCGGACATCGGGCTGCACCTTCCGGCGATGACTCAAGCTGATCGTTTGTGGCTCCTGACACACCTTCTGAATACGAACACCGTGTCACGTCGCCGCACTGTCGCGGAGACGGAAACCAACTGTCAAATACTAACCTAGACACCTGGTCACCCCACAGGTCGGCGGGAGATGCGGCTTGGGCTCCCACGATTGAAACGTGCTTCTATTTACTAAAACACAAATATTCATTAAATGATGAAATATATGATAAAAGAGTTGACACTACTTTGATAATATGAGTGTTATTACATTACATTCCGGGGTTCAATCCTCGGTCCTGGCACAGATTTATCTGATTAACAAACCCTTACTTCACCTCTGACAAGACGTGTATTAGTCACAACTTGTGAATGTATGGAATGCCAGGCCTCCACCGTGGTTCGGATCCCACATTAAACTGTAGGTCCTCCATTTCATCTCACAATCACCCTACCATTGCACATTAGCGTAAGTGCGTATAACCCGAATGGGTAGTAAGACGCGGTGCTAATAATAATAATACATTACGTTCTATTCGAATTCGGCCTATGTACAATATTATGTGATTACATCAATAAACACAAATCATGTCAAACCTATTTATGAATGGTCTATGACACATAAAAATAAGTTTCATCAAAGCTGCTCTATTAATTACTAGTTCTATTAACAGTAAACCTCGCTCACTCCGTGTTATTATTTTGTAACCACAGTCTTAACATTTCTTTTTGGGCTTAAAAGTTGAAATATCTCTTACAATTTTTCCTTGGATTTGAAGTTGATATTTTTTCTTCGGGATACAGAAAATTTAAATGAAAACTATATTAAATAATTCATTTTTTGCATAGAAAGTAGCGGTTGTTCGTGTTGTCTTAAGATGGGTGCTAGTAAGCGTGAGTTTAGGGAATTATTTTGAAGTTTTTACAGCATAAAAATTTTGGCCAAAATAAATCAAATATTTCTTCTATAGAAACATATAGATTAGTTTCTGCACATGCTAATTCAACAGTCCTTGAATATCTGTCAAAGGTGTCCTAGAATTTAATGACAACTTTTTCTCTTAATTTAAAAGTTTGTCACCAAATGCCACCATGCTCATGCCAGATATTCAAAAACTAAACTATATGTTTCTATAGAAGAAAATTTGATTTATTTTGTTAAAAAATTGTTTATGCTATAAAAACTTCAAAATTAGCGCACTAAATTCGCACTCAGTAGCACCCAACCTTAAGACACCAGTCCCCATTATATGTCAAATTAAAAATAATATTTCCTAGGTACTCGATCGATTGCTTTATAGTTAGTTATACATTCAAATCATTTGAGATGAGGTATTAAACAAAAAATCTTTTTGATTGCCCATCATATTGAAACGGATGTCCATTTGAGAAACTAGACACAAACTCCATTCGGCCTGAATTCAAGAACGTTCCTGCCAAATTTCGTGAAAACTGGTCCACGCATTTGGCAGATATTGCGGAGCAAGCAAACATATTTTTGTGTGGGCGCCATCTTGAAATGGATAACCAGATTAATAAAACATGTGTATACTTTATTCGACCTAAACTGCCACTCTTAAATTTCTTTAAAATTGGTCAATGTAGTTGACAGTTAATACGAAATAAAACCCAGATAGAGAGAAAAATGCCCAATGCTTAAGTTAAAACAGAACCTCGCTTCGCTCGGCCAAAGAAAAGAGGCGGACTTATGCTACAGCCTATGTTTGGAGTTTTTATCTTCATATTGAACCATTACATTTTTAACTGCTTTGCATGTCAGCGATAATCTTTCAGATCCCGTGTCATTGGCAGTCTAGTCTATTGCGAGAGCGATGCCTTAGACCATGCCGCCACCGAACAAGGTACCTAGTAGTTAATCCGTATGGTTATCAAAAGCTTCAAACATATTTACTTTAGTACTACTGTATAGTTGACTTTTCCATGATTATTTTAAATGACAAAAAAAATTAATAAAACCATTTTGTATTTTGTTTCACAATTGTGGCAACAAGATATATTATAGTGTATTAAATAATACATTAAAAAGTATTATATACACTTTTTTATATTTTTATAACTGGCCACCATAAATTTTAACGTAAAAATTATTTTAAAAAATGTATCTTAGAGCAAAATTACTACAAAATATTAAATATGAAACAAACCCATTTTATTTTATAAACACATGCGCATGAATACATGTTGTATCGGCCTTATCATCAGGTTCGCCAACTCTATTTATGGAGTGTCCCTCTTTTTTTTAATGTTTCTGTAACAGTGTAGGCCTATATAATTTCATCTGTGCTCTTTGGCTGAGTATTAATTCAACAATGAATATTGTTTAGGTTCACAAATCTTACGAGTTTTTAGTAAATGTCTCTATTTCAAGAAAGTCGTTGCGGTGCATTGTTACATTTATTTTGTTATTGTCTGCCTACCGAAGCTCTGAAATGCTTTGCGAGTGTTCAGATATACCACGTTATTTAATAAGTGGTTTGTTAATTTAAAATATGGCTGACGCAAAAATAGAGGGGAAAATATTTATTTTTACTTTCATTATTTTAAATTTATTGTTAAAAAAAAAGTCGAATCCAGCTTTATTTTGAGCACGATATTTCACGCGTAACGTCTCAACTCTGAGATCAAAGTAAATGGTTATAAATATAAATCAAGATATCCTAAAACAAATAAAGTTGTTTTAAACTTGTTCACAATGGGGCATTCGATAATCGAGCCATGCTTTATGCCGGGATCACGATCAACTTAACGTAACGTCCACTTAAAGTTACTTAACGTATATGTGATCACGATTCACGTAACTTAACGTAACAACTCGAGCCAAACATCTTCATTCTCGAGTATGATCTGTGATTTGTACTAGTTTTACAGTGATGATCTGTGAATGTTTACAGTTTTCAATCGATATAATAAATATATCTATTACAAAACTTTTTTGATAAATTTAGCTTTCCTATTTATATTCTGAAAATTGAAAATGACACCTGGACACTAGGTGGAGTAATCCCCACTAATAAGCATAAATAATAGCTCTGGCTATTAATTCTTTCCTAATTTAGTTTAATTATTTTGTTTCAATGTCTGATCACTAGAACTTACGCTAAAGAGTAAACATTGGTCATAATACCAACAAATGAGTTACTAAATAGCCCTGTTGACGTCACTCGCATAGTGATTGGCTGGCTAGATCACGTGATACCCTTCAAGTAACGTTCACTTAAAGTAAAAGACCTCCCAGGACATCTCTTACATTAAGTTAACTGCATCGTGATCGCTTCCATTTAAACACACAAGGAGGTCCTTTACGTTAAGTTACGTTAAGTTAACTTTAAGTTAACGTTAAGTGGATCGTGATCCCGGCATTAAAGATTTCTGAAGATTCAAAACTGCCATTACCTTCAGAAACGCCGTGGTGTGAGGATATTTCGCTTCAAGTAGGTAGTGCCCTTAAGGACTTGGTCTACCTGTGACGTAGGCTCATGTCAAGATAGGATTTCACATATTAATGTATTTACGTTTTATTCGACGGGTTTTATCGATGTAACATTGAAAAGATTATTAAATAATTTAAAAAATATTCATACATTGTAACAACACTATGTTTTGGATCTTTAAGTGTTTTTTTAAACATATTTTTGTTAATCTACAACTCAGGCTCTTAGGTTTTTTCTCGGATATAGCTAGTAGGAATAAAGACCGTGGATATTAGTATGTATATTTAGAATAGGATACAAATAAATATTGTCAAAGTGAAAATAAGAGTGATTGTTTATACTCATCAGCGGAGAGGATAAATAAACAAGGAACCTCACAAGTTAGACCACTCATTTCCCCTCTCTTTCTTTCTATTTGCTTGCATTGTCTGTGAAGTGTCATTGTGCCTAGAGAGCGTCATGGTAACCCTTTTAATGCCACACTTAAAGCCAGTTTCATAGTCAGACTTAGTAAGCCTCAAGTTCGGCGCTATACTAAATACAAGACGTCACCTATAACCTGATTCTGGTAGGAAGAACAGTAGCGGACCTGGTGGTTACTAAAGTTACTAAAAACAATTTTAATATATTCATCATACATCAAGTTAAATTATCTGCAGCTGCCATTTATAGTAGATATGATCAATAACCATAAAATTTATAATAAAATGCTATCAATGTTGACCTCAAAGAGATATGATTGAATTTTCTTAACTGTTTTTTTCCAGCCAAAATCAGGGTATACCTAACCTTGAATTTAATGGGGAAATTATCATATGAAACTTTCCCTTTCCAATCCAAGGTGTCATCCTGTGTATAAGATAATGGCGCACTAGTTCTGACCTTGCAATTCGCCCTTATACCGGATTCGATTGCAAAGAGTGCCAGGTCTGTTTCAGGGAAAGAGTGTGCCACAGTTTTTTCATCATTTTGTAAGGTTTTACTAGAAAAGTTACTAAACTTCTAGTTATAAAGAGATATTTCATGTCGTTCTAGTAAGGTAACATACGCCTACTCTATCTATCGGTTAACGCCAGAACTAGCGTGAAAGCGTATCGCCCGAACGGAAAGTAAGACGAGGTGATAAATAATAATAATAAAAAATAGAACTCGCGCAAATTTGTAAAGCCGATCATATCGGCTCGCGGCCCTAAAAGTGTCAAGATATAACCCGCCTCGCTAAATATCTTTGAATTCCACAAGTAGGCACCGTCGTTAAATACTCTTATGTTGAAAACGCCCCCACCCGGAAATAAAGCCCACCAGCGCCACCCATTAGAACTTCCAAACATGGAACCCACTCTCTTTCTTTCACCTCTTCAAGCGTCACGTAGGCCACCCGCACCTCAGGTAAAACTTACTTCTTTTCGGAGCCACCTGAATGTATATATTTTTATTATGGTAGTTTCCTGCGCGTGCCGATAATCTGTGATGAGCAACTGACCAGCATTGTTCCGCGCCCACCTCTACTGCGCGTGCGCGACGCGCCGCGTGACCGGAATAGCCAATGGGAAGAAAGTAGGAGAGAGGTCGCCATTTCAAGGGGTAGAACGCAACGCGGCGCATTCTTGGGAATTCCTACGTTTTTACCCGTTTCGATACCTGCGTTTCATTTTCCACTGGCGTCGTTGTTCTTAATTATTGGTGGTGGTAGGTGGGACCTAATGAGCCCATTTCCACTTTCAATTTAAAATAAAAGTTATTTTTTTAACAAAAGAATCATACGAATAATATATAAAGGATACTTCAAGGAGAACAGTCACATCATATAGCCTACATGTCCCATGATAACACATTAATATCTCAAACCCCATAAATACTTACAAAATAAATTATATATAACAGAGACTTTTTTTTAACTGTAATCTAAAATGTATTAGAAATGAGGTTCATGATTGTCTACCAGATGGCAGCACTAACTATGTTTGAGTAGATATTGGACTTTCTTCCTATTACTCCAGTACCCTACCCTTCATATATATAATCCATGTGGTGTTTTTTCTGTCTTTACAGGACTAATTTTTCCACTTTCCGATACCCCCAAAAAAGCTGAAATTCAGTACGGATGCTATGGAGCTATATTGCTATGCTATGCTATATTGATTAGAGAAATACCTAATTTAAAAAAAATCCAATATGGTAGACTCGAAGTAGAAATTAAGTCCAATAGAGTTGAAATTTTCTACTGATTCTTAAAGAGCATGACATATTTATGAAAAAATAATCCAAAACTTGAAAAAAATACAACCCGATAACCTTAAGTGGACAGAAATTACGTTACCTCCTGTTTTGAAATCCGAAATGTCCGAAATGGCTCCTGTTGGAGACAGCTCCAACCCCAAGTTAATTATATAACTTAAGTAATCAAAGAAGTTACCTATATTATTTAAGTTATATATGCATTGCTCCGAAAGCGGGTTTTCAATTTTTTTGAATTAAAAAATTCACTTTTCTTTTACGGTAAGAGTCTCCCATTTAAACAGGGTTTTTTTTGGGGGGGAGGATGTCACCCTTGTTCCCCCCCCCTCTCTCCCGCTAACAACACACGACCATTTTCAATAATTCATGAAATATTGTTTGGATTATAATGAAATAACGAGAAAAAACAACTACGAACAATTATCGTTTGTAACAATGTTAACAATAAGTACGTAAATTGATATGACCTGCTTTGGTGGCCACATGGTCTAAGACGTCATTCTCGTTCGAGTCCTGGTCGGATATACTGAGAGTGGTTTTTCTAAACTAGTTCTCCACTCTCCCTCCAAGCAAAAGCGGGTACACTTTATCTAAATTGCACCTTAATAATCCCTAGCACACTATTGTAATTAGTACATATGTGTATAACCTAAAAAGGTAGTAAGACGTGATAGTAAAAAAAAATGGCTATAGAATCTCGACAAAATGGTTTAGTTTAAAAAATAAATACCGATATTCGAGTTTACATAGAAAGTATTTTGGTCTCGGAAAAAATCCTCGTATTTTAAAGACTGGAATGTTCTATCAAAACGTCATAAGTGTACTAAGAGCTGTGACATTTTCAGAATACGTTTCAAATTAATTTGTAATCAAATTCTATGGGGGAAATGGGGCCCATCTGCTGAAATGCGCTCTTAAAGTCGTCCAAGTGAGTTTTGAACTGTTTTGATTATTTTTTATAGGAACGGAGGGGGGGAGTAGAGGGGTGGATTTGTGAGACCATTCGTGAGACCATTGTTAAAAAAACCTTTGTTGTACAAGACTTGTTTTGAAGACCTTCCTTTAAAATTCTCACTGTTATGTAAACAACTTTAATTTATTTATGTTAGTTTATTGTAACTTCAATATATCCTAAAAATATTTTAATTTCTCATATAGAGAAAGTATTGTAATCGTGAACTTGCCTTTTTTTTTTTTAGTCCCGAGATAATTTTCCCCCAAACTAAAAAAAAAGCGTCTTACAAAATTAATTATGTCTGCCTGTATCTGGAGTTAGAGCCGAAACTATTTGATGGATTTCGTTCGAATTTGATATTTAGATGTTGGTTGGCCTGTACCGGGGGTCGGCAACCTACGGCACGCGGAACGATTTTCAATTACACGCTGAGCCATTTGAATAAAAGATAATAAAAAACTTTTATTTTTAATTAAAGCCATTGATGTTTGTAATAATTTTATTAACAACGTGTTTTATGTGTCAATGATGCGATTGTTTTGATTCGAGATTTCAAAATAATGTCTTCAGATCTTGAATTTTGCAAAACACATCGTGTAGGCCTGTATAAATTTTATATTTATTCTGATTTTTCTGATTCATATTAAAATATTAAATATTCAAGAAACAGTTATTTAATGTATTTGATTTACAAACATGTTTTTACATTTAAATTTTTACAAGATCAACATAAATTTGTTTTAACAGTCGTAATAGTTAACCGGTGCAAAAATATTAAATGATTTTGGTGAGCTCAGGTTGGTACGCTGAGCGACTTTAAAATATTACTTCGGCACAACACTAATAAAAGCTTGCTGACCCCTGGCCTATACCAGGATGAAAAAAAAAATCATGATTTTGGTTGTAGTTTTAAAGTTAAGGTTGGTTTACTGATGACCAATTAAAATTTTTTTTCCAAACTATAAACAACTATGCGTCGTATCATATTTACAAAAACAATGAAAATATTTCAGTAGATCTCCAACATGTTCATTTTAGAACAAAAGTTTGTTATTCCAGAGGGTACCAATGGTCTTATCCCCCCCCCCCCCCCCAAATGTTGAAATATTTAAAACAGTTAATCTCTCACCTGTGCGCCTTGACCGAGCCATTTTAGTACATAAATTACGTTCTCAATAAATCTTTAAATAATTCGTTATTTATAATATAATAAGGAAGACAACCAACTTCGGTGGTTGAATGGTCTAAGGCAGTGGTTCTCAAACTTCTTAGTCACGTGGATACTCTAACCAGGAAAACAGCTGATTCGCGGACCCCTTAATGAAGGATGAATAATTTAAAAAAAATGATAATTATACTTTTATAATATATTATAGGAATAAATTAGTAATAATATATTTTCATGTAGAAATAATTATATAAATTAAAATAAAATAAATGTAGGTATTAAAAGTATTTGTAGATTTTTAATCACTGGTAATTCATGTGAGGAATAGAACTGCTTGTGTGACTTTAAAATATCAATTAGATCTGTAGCAATTTTATTTACCATCTGCTAAGTATCATTCCACACTAAGACCATTTCATTACACAATTTTTCAAACCGCAAAGAACAGAAAAGGCTCGCTCGCACAAATAAGTTGTTGGAAAAGGTATCAAATGTTCCATACGTTTTTTTAAAAAGTTCTTTGTGTTGGCTGAAGAGAAAACTAATATAACAGTGAATTTCCAATTCTCCTCTCAAAGATGTGGGCTCAAAGGGCGTGCCCCCCCCCCCCCACCACACACACACTTTTAGGCCTCCCTTTCTCACCGGGCTTTAATACGGGAAGGCATCTCCATTTTGTTTAGTACAAACCAGGGATTTACCCTTTTATACAACATTTTATAAGATTTAAAAATGATATAAAGGTAAGTTATGTCACGAATTCCCTGAAACATCTCGCGGACTCTCTGGACGAGCCTCGGGGACCTCTGGGGGCCCGCGGACCTCAATTTGAGAATATCTGGTCTAAGGCTTCACTCTCATGCTAGACTGGCCTGCTGAAGACGGGGAGATCGGGGTTCGAATACCCGTCGAGTCTACTGAGGGTGGTTTTTCTCTAAATGGTTTCCCACTATCTTTCCACGCAAATGCGGGTGGATTTTTCTAAAATACTTCCATTCTCATCCTTACCCCATTATAATAATTATTATGTGTATAGTATAGTACAGATAGTAAGACGGGTGGTAGTAAAATATAGAGCTATTCACTTTTCTAGCTGTCAGTTCAGACTTGTGCTGTAGTTTGGGCGTGAGACCGGCAAGTGTTGGCGCGTGAAGGCTCTGTATCGTGTTGTATTCGTCTTGGTCGACTGGAAGTTAACGGTGCTATCCGTGTCCACATACTTGACAGTTTGCTGAAACAATGTACTGCTTTTAGACACACTTCCCTTCTCTAACTGTGTGTGTGTGAGTGTGTATGTGTGGCCTACAGTCAGTTGTGTCACTTACTAGACACGAATAACTTACCGTCTCACCCCACGGATACCAACGATACCTTGTCTTTCTTGGTGGGGTGCTAGTGAGCGCCAGTTTAGTGCATTAATTTTGCAGTTTATAGCATAAACATTTTTTGGCAAAGATAGATCAAATTTTTCTTCTATAGAAACATATAGTTTAGTTTTCTGCACATGCTAATCTCAACAGTTCTTGAATATCTCTCATGAGCATAGCGGCATTTGGTGACAAACTTTTTAAATGCAGAGAAAAAGTTGTCACTAAATTCCAGGACACCCTTGACAGATATTAAAGAACTGTTGAGATTAGCATGTGCGGAAAACTAAGCTCTATGTTTCTATAGAAGAAATATTTGATCTATTTTGGCCAAATAAATGTTTATGCTATAAAAACTTCGAAAATACTGCCCTAAACTCACGCTCAATAGAACCCCATTTTGTTTGGAGATCCTTTTGAAAAATACGACAACATATTCACCCTCTCTCGACCCCTCGAAGAGAGAAGTATTTTGATCGTAAACAAAAATGAAACTTAAATAAAAAATATCGATCTTTAATGAAACCCTGAAACAGAAACAGTTGTTTTCCTGATGCCATCTGTCTGTATCTTGACCTAAAGACGAAACCATTTTACCGATCGGGTTAAAACTTGGTATCTAGGTGTTTTAATAAGGTTCCCCCGAGGGGCTTTTGGAATTAATATATCTAACCTTAGAATTCAGGGTAGTTTACTATAAAGCGCAAAAAAATATCGAGTGATTTTTCTCAAAATCCACCTTAATGATTTTGATTCAATTTTATATCAAGGCATTCTCTAATTTTACAAACAAAAATGGCAATTATTCTAGTTTTTCCATTAAAAGGACGGAAATACGTATTTAATTTTAATCAGATCTGCGCAAATATTTGAGATACGAAGTGACTTATCTTTGTACTATTAAAATAAGAATCTTTAATAAGGAATTTATTTTTATAAAACCAATAGTTTCTGATCAATTATCAAATATAAATACTATGGAGCTCTTTGAAATGTGAAATTGATTTTTATGTTCTTTGGTAGATAGATACGTTCCTCTTTTCTCAATGTTTCTGTAACAATGTATATATATTTATATATACTATTTGATCGATTGTTTCTGTAACACTAACAATACATATGATTTCGTTTCACAAATCTTAAAAAGAGTTTTTAGTAAATGTTTATTTTAAGATAAAGGACAGAGAAAGTGTGTGCAGTGGACCGCACCATTTATTTTTGAATTAGACATTGATAACATTTGATTAATAAGTAATTAATTTATAGATATTGATAAAATCCATCAAAATTAAAATCTGAAGAATACACGGACTGGCGTATGGACACGTGAAAGTAGATCCAGTAGTTTCTCTAGGTGACAAGTATGTCCATTTGTAAGAAAATAATATGGGGTAGGCAGGTAATACAGATTTTGCATCATGGTGTCTTCTGTATCATACCACTGGTGGACCATACCACTGGTGGACTGGCTGGTTCCAAGAATCATGGCACTAATTACAAATGACGGCATTTGACATACATTCATAAATATCACTGAAGTTATGTTTCAGTGTAAGTTTAAGGGGTGAGCTAAAGTATTTATGTTTCTGCTATTAATAAATGTAATCCCAAGGCGATTATAATTATATGATCGATGATTGAGTCACTATGCATTCCCCTTAAGGCGATTGGCCCTTTTCATTTGGTGTGGAAATGCAGAGCTGTGTGAATTAACGGTTATATTCAAGAATTTTTATTGTTTTGCAATTTTTTTTCGGAAACGGTTTGTTCAAGGATAGAAGCATGATGATTAAGTTACACTTTTATATACACACCCACTCTATAATTTTAACAGTAGTCAAATATCGATAAAATTGACATTTTTAATAGAAAACTGCCAGTTGCATAGGAAAAAATAAGATAATGTAACAATTAATAAACATCGATACATTATCTTAGAAGAGGTGTTGATAATATTAACATAAAAATTTCACTCATTCTCGAGAAAACTGATATTTTCAAACGTATGATTTGTCCGCAAGACCTGTCCGGTAGCTATCACCATCTACGGTTTCCGTGATCCATCTGTTCTTGTTGGCGCGGAAGGATACTTTGGTCGGTTGTGAAGCCACACCACGCCTTTCACCCTCCCGCCCACCATCCCACAAAATATTATTATTATTATTATTATTATTATTATTATTATTATTATTATTATTATTATTATTATTATATTAGCACCGCGTCTTACTACCCGTTCGGGTTATACGCACTTACGCTAATGTGCAATGGTAGGGTGATTGTGAGATGAAATGGAGGACCTACAGTTTAACGTGGAATCCGAACCACGGTGGAGGCCTGGCATTCCCACAAAATAGGTCTTAAACTCGCACTCGACAGGGCCTTAAAACATAAAATTACACTTTCTACTGACATGAGCAAAAATGCTCCTAAATTGTTAGGCGATAGCTTGTAGTCTATTTGTGATATATTTAAGTTTGAAAATGATCCTCCACTCGCTACTTGTGGATATTACAACGTCAGTTGCAGTCGGTATTTCCTAAACAAATTCTTCTTGGCTTAAGAAATTGTTTGTAAACAACAACAATAATCAACAAACGGACATTTAATGCCATCGTATATCTTCACAAATTATATATTTTGGGCACCCTCAGTCTTGCTCATTGGAAATGTTGATTAAAATCTAATAAAATCAATACATTTATTACTGAGCGTATAGCTTTATTTTAGTTCAAAGTAGTTGTGGCAGCCCAAATTAAACCAACCCAATACACCCCTGTATTATATTCGTGATAATAACGTAATTTAGATCTGTGAAGCCCTCGACCATATTTTATTAATTATACGACACAATTGAACATTCTTTCTAATATATTATAATACACCTATAGTTTGTGACAACATTTTCAAAATTAAGCAAAGTACTCCTTAGAATGCTTAACAATAAGGTTTCCTTAGAAAAACAAATATTTTGACGATCGCATGAGACATTCTTCAAACCTTCATATGTAAATTCTAAACAAATTTTGAAAAGTAATTTTTATAAAAATTAAAAAATTTCAATTTTTTTATGAAATCAAATATATTTTTATTGCTATCACTATGTGATGATAAATAAAAATCTCTACTTAAACTAAATGAGTGGCAAAATCAAAGTGGTAGAGGCAAAGGGAGGGCGGGGAGGGGTTTTAACCCTCCCTATACTATTAGTCAGAATCTAAGAATAACTGGTTATTTCTTCATACTTTAGTTTCTAGACGAAATTTCTCTGACTGTTCGGTGTTTGAAAAATACACATACATTCACAAATTGTTGTCATTCACCCATTTTCGTGGCAGAACGGTCTAACGCATCATTATCGCGACAGACTGGACTACTGATGATGGGGATATCGGGGTTTGAATCCCAGTATGATGTTCTGAGGATTTTTTTACTAAATGTTTTACCATTCTCCCTCCACGCAAGTGCTGGTACACTTGATGTAAATTCCACCCTCGTCATCCCTAGTACATTAGTGCCATCAGTTCACATAACTCGAGCATGTGATAAGAAGCAATGACAGAGGAAAAAAACAAATTAATTACAACTTTATTGTGAAATGTAGCACATTACTTTATTATCTAGCCAACCAATTAAAACTAGATTTATTAAATTTGGTGATACCAGTATTGTCAAGTTCGTAGCAAGGGTGACATTTTGGGGTTAGTTTGGGGCCAAAGCTTCCCAAGCGTTGGAGGTCAAAACAATTTTTGAGAATTAAAATTTGTATTTGATAGAAACCAAGAATATCGGTTTTAATAATACTGTTCAATTTCTATCAATGATCATTTTTGGACTTAGGTAGTTGAAATTAAAAACAACTCAAATATTAAATTTATGCTCTTGTCTCTGAATCGTTACAAAATCTTAAGAAGATATATTAAAACAATTAAAAATCAACTAGAGTTAGTTTTACCACAAATTGTTAGTTATAAAGTAGCCAAATATCTAGAAACCGGCTGATACTGAGAGATTTTTTCTCTCGAAAGGGTTAAAAATACCCAAAGTCACTAAGGTTTGGTTAATAAAATCAGGCTTAAGTTATGTTTAAGATCTGCATTGAGTGCCCCGTCATATTTACCATCAGCATCACATCATCTCATCAGGACATGGAAAGAGCCTCAACGGAAAGGATGTACGATTAGTACATTCGGGCGTCCCTTGGAAAATGGTACATTAGTACTGGATGATCTTCCCGCAAACTGTGCTACAGATTAATGTAGCCCAGACACGCTATTATTATTATTATTATTATTATTATTATTATTATTATTATCGTCTCATTTGTGTAAAGTTTATGTACACAAAACAATACAAGACCCAATCAAATATCACACTATGACGAGAGAGTTGGGATATCTTCAAACAAAATGGGAAGTAGATTGCTTAATACGAGTACAGGCATACATTAAACAAAAGTGTATGATACAAAGTTTGTATTATTTTTTATTTTTATTGGCTATCTAATAATAATCGAACAAGCTGAGAAAAAGGCCTTGCTTTTAACTCGAACATTTGGAATTTCGTCTGTCTGTTTTGTGATTACTATCATATTCGTTAGCCAATGTTAACTAAATTTGATAGGGACATTATTTGAACCTATTTGTATATATATTTATATTTAGGTATATAATTATGTAGATATATAAATATATATAAGTCTATATACATTTAAATAGAGAGCTAAAGAGAGAGAGGTATTTGCATGTATATCTACATATAATTTTGACATTTAATGAGAGACCGACAAAATTGGATACAGTATTAATTTGTTTTCTGTATAACTTTATCACCAGGTAAAAAGTAACACCTTTAAATCTAAAAATAAATTATAGTAGATATTTCAACTCGAAATCTAAAACATAAATTTCTGCTAAGATAAATGATTAAGACTGTAGTAGCGATAATAGAATGGATGGAGTTCTACTGTTCACAGAACTACTAGTAAGACTGTAGTAACGATAACATGGAGGGAGGTCTACTGTTCACAGAACTACTAGTAAGACTGTAGTAACGATAATAACATGGAGGGAGTTCTACTGTTCACAGAACTACTAGTAAGACTGTAGTAACGATAATAACATGGAGGGAGGTCTACTGTTCACAGAACTACTAGTAAGACTGTAGTTACGATAATAACATGGAGGGAGTTCTACTGTTCACAGAACTACTAGTAAGGCTTTAGTAACGATAATAACATGGAGGGAGGTCTACTGTTCACAGAACTACTAGTAAGACTGTAGTAACGATAATAACATGGAGGGAGTTCTACTGTTCACAGAACTACTAGTAAGACTGTAGTAACGATAATAACATGGAGGGAGGTCTACTGTTCACAGAACTACTAGTAAGACTGTAGTTACGATAATAACATGGAGGGAGGTCTACTGTTGACAGAACTACTAGTAAGACTGTAGTAACGATAATAACATGGAGGGAGGTCTACTGTTCACAGAACTACTAGTAAGACTGTAGTTACGATAATAACATGGAGGGAGGTCTACTGTTCACAGAACTACTAGTAAGACTGTAGTAACGATAATAACATGGAGGGAGTGAGGTCTACTGTTCACAGAACTACTAGTAAGACTGTAGTTACGATAATAACATGGAGGGAGGTCTACTGTTCACAGAACTACTAGTAAGACTGTAGTAACGATAGTAACATGGAGGGAGTGAGGTCTAATGTTCACAGAACTACTAGTAATAACTAGTTTATTTTAAAAATACCACCCTTCCTACCAAACCCTAGTTTTAATCAGATAGATGCATCAAGTGTCACAACGCACTCCTCTCTCGAACCAGAGACTATTGGAGACAATGTCTGATAGACTCACCTGCAGCTCAGCCCAGTATCCCAGTCAACAACTTTCTGCACTCGCGTCTTCCTGACCGTCGTTGAAGTCGCCCAGCCAACCACTGAGTGACCGCTGCCAACACGGACCTCTCCTAGTGAACGGGCCCTTTGCACGTGGGATTTACGTCCACATGGTGGCGGTGGGGGGGGGGGGGGGGGATAAGACGAAGGCCATAGGCCCCTAAGTCGGTGTCTGTTTGCTCAGTATTCACCACTGGTGTGCGAAGAATGAATAATGAGTACTCTTCAGATACTTGTCAAACAGACAGCCATGATTTTACAGATTTCCTTTTCAAAGACTGGCCTGCGACCGACTTCAAGATTGTCCATCATTGGGCTCTATGGCTCTAGCTCTAATCAGTGTGGTTAGGGGTGTCGCGGGGACCCCGAATAGTCAGGAGTAAGCTGCTGTAATCTAGCGAATATTTGCACGGAAGATTCAGGGAATTACACTTATTTGACACTTTGGGGTCATCCATAGACCACGTAATACTGTTGAGAAGAAATGGTGTAGTTCTCATGTCAATATGGTTTCACAAAGAAAGGAGGGGGTAGCTCTAATATCTACAAGGTGCTATATTGGTTAGCTCTAATATTTACAAGATGTTACATTGGGTAGCTCTAATATATACAAGGTGTTACATTGGGTAGCTCTAATATATATAAGATGTTACATGGTAGCTCTAATATCTACAAGGTGTTATATTGGGTAGCTCTAATATATACAAGATGTTATATTGGGTAGCTCTAATATCTACAGGATGTTACATTGGGTAGCTCTAATATCTACAAGGTGTTACATTGGGTAGCTCTAATATATACAAGATGTTACATTGGGTAGCTCTAATATCTACAAGGTGTTACATTGGGTAGCTCTAATATATACAAGATGTTACATGGTAGCTCTAATATCTACAAGATGTTACATTGGATAGCTCTAATATCTACCAGATGTTACATGGGGCAGCTCTAATATATACAAGATGTTAAATTGGGTAGCTCTAATATCTACAAGATGTTACATTGGGTAGCTCTAATAACTACAAGGTGCTATATTGGGTAGCTCTAATATCTACAAGATGTTACATTGGGTAGCTCTAATATATACAAGATGTTACATTGGGTAGCTCTAATATCTACAAGATGTTGCATGGGGCAGCTCTAATATATACAAGATGTACCATTGGGTAGCTCTAAGATCTACAAGATGTTACATTGGGTAGCTCTAATATCTACAAGGTGTTATATTGGGTAGCTCTAATATCTACAAGGTGTTATATTGGGTAGCTCTAGTATCTACTAGATGTTACATTGGGTAGATCTAATATCTACAAGATGTTACATTGGGTAGCTTTAATATATACAAGGTGTTACATTGGGTAGCTATAATATCTACTAGATGTTACATTGGGTAGCTCTAATATCTACAAGGTGTTATATTGGGTAGCTCTAATATCTACAAGGTGTTATATTGGGTAGCTCTAATATCTACTAGATGTTACATTGGGTAGATCTAATATCTACAAGATGTTACATTGGGTAGCTTTAATATATACAAGGTGTTACATTGGGTAGCTATAATATCTACAAGATGTTACATTGGGTAGCTATTATATCTACAAGGTGTTATATTGGGTAGCTCTAATACCTACAAGATATTACATTGGGTAGCTCTAATATCTACAAGGTGTTATATTGGGTAGCTATAATATCTACAAGATGTTATATTGGGTAGCTCTAATATCTACAAGATGTTACATTGGGTAGCTCTAATATCTGCAAGGTGTTATATTGGGTAGCTCTAATAATTACAAGGTGTTATATTGGGTAGCTCTAATATCTACAAGACGTTATATTGGGTAGCTCTAATATCTACTAGATGTTACATTGGGTAGATCTAATATCTACAAGATGTTACATTGGGTAGCTTTAATATATACAAGGTGTTACATTGGGTAGCTATATTATCTACTAGATGTTACATTGGGTAGCTCTAATATCTACAAGGTGTTATATTGGGTAGCTCTAATATCTACAAGGTGTTATATTGGGTAGCTCTAATATCTACTAGATGTTACATTGGGTAGATCTAATATCTACAAGATGTTACATTGGGTAGCTTTAATATATACAAGGTGTTACATTGGGTAGCTATAATATCTTCAAGATGTTACATTGGGTAGCTATAATATCTACAAGATGTTACATTGGGTAGCTCTAATATCTACAAGATAATACATGGGGCAGTGCTAATATATATACGGTGTTACATTGGATAGCTCTAATATCTACAACGTGTTACAATGGGTAGCTCTAATATCTACAAGGTGCTATATTGGGTATCTCTAATATCTACAAGGTGTTACATTGGGTAGCTCTAATATCTACAAGATGTTACATGGGGCAGCTCTTATATCTATAAGGTGTTATATTGGGTAGCTATAATATCTACTAGATGTTACATTGGGTAGCTCTAATATCTACAAGGTGTTATATTGGGTAGCTCTAATATCTACAAGGTGTTATATTGGGTAGCTTTAATATCTACTAGATGTTACATTGGGTAGATCTAATATCTACAAGATGTTACATTGGGTAGCTTTAATATATACAAGGTGTTACATTGGGTAGCTATAATATCTTCAAGATATTACATGGGAGCTATAATATCTACAAGATGTTACATTGGGTAGCTCTAATATCTACAAGAATAATACATGGGGCAGTGCTATTTAATATATACGGTGTTTACATTGGATAGCTCTAATATCTACAACGTGTTACAATGGGTAGCTCTAATATCTACAAGGTGCTATATTGGGTATCTCTAATATCTACAAGGTGTTACATTGGGTAGCTCTAATATCTACAAGATGTTTACATGGGGCAGCTCTTATATCTATAAGGTGTTATATTGGGTAGCTCTAATATCTACAAGATGTTACATTGGGTAGCTTTAATAATATACAAGGTGTTACATTGGGTAGCTATAATATCTACAAGGTGTTATATTGGGTAGCTCTAATATTACAAGGTGTTATATTGGGTAGCTCTAATATCTACTAGATGTTACATTGGGTAATCTAATATCTACAAGATGTTACATTGGGTTGCTTTAATATATACAAGGTGTTACATTGGGTAGCTATAATATCTACTAGATGTTACATTGGGTAACTCAATATCTACAAGGTGTTATATTGGGTAGCTCTAATATCTACAAGGTGTTATATTGGGTAGCTCTAATATCTACTAGATGTTACATTGGGTAGATCTAATATCTACAAGATGTTACATTGGGTAGCTTATAATATTCAAGGTGTTACATTGGGTAGCTATAATATCTACAAGATGTTACATTGGGTAGCTTAATATCTACAAGGTGTTATATTGGGTAGCTCTAATACCTACAAGATATTACATTGGGTAGCTCTAATATCTACAAGGTGTTATATTGGGTAGCTATAATATCTACAAGATGTTATATTGGGTAGCTCTAATATCTACAAGATGTTACATTGGGTAGCTCTAATATCTGCAAGGTGTTATATTGGGTAGCTCTAATATCTACAAGGTGTTATATTGGGTAGCTCTAATATCTACAAGACGTTATATTGGGTAGCTATAATATCTAGAAGATGTTATATTTGGTAGCTATAATATCTACAAGATGTTATATTAGGTAGCTATAATATCTACAAGATGTTAAATTGGGTAGCTCTAATATCTACAAGATGTTACATTGGGTAGCTTAATATCTACAAGATGTTACATTGGGTAGCTATAATATCTACAAGGTGTTAAATGGGGTAGCTATAATATCTACAAGGTGTTAAATTGAGTAGCTCTAATATCTACAAGGTGTTAAATTGTGTAGCTCTAGTATCTACAAGGTGTTAAATGTGTAGCTCTAGTATCTACAAGGTGTTACATTGGGTAGCTCTAATATCCACAAGGTATACATGGGGTAGCTCTAATATATACACAGTGTTACATGGGGGGAGTTAGGGTAATAAAGGTAAGTACAAAGCGTTACGTGGTTTACGGATGATCCCGTTTAACAGAATGCGTAGCCAAAATTTTGTTCGCTCTTCAAACAACAAAATGTCAACCTTACCTTTAAACTTTTTGTTCGAGCTTTACCCCTATCTATGTACTACTAACGCTGATGTGTTGGTGATGACGAAGGCTTAGTTTAGATAGCATGTAACCAAATTTAAGTGTGAGGGACAGTGGAAAACCATTTAGGATAAACTAACTCTAGTACAATCGACCAGGATTCTAAACCGATCCATCAGTCATCGACAGCAAGGTCTATTGCAAGAGTGACGTCTTAAACCTAGGTTTTTCAACCGGTGTGCTGCGCTGCTGTTCCATCAGAGTTTGGATGAAGATAAAATAGAAACGAGAGCCAATTTCAGGAATAAAAAACACATTTTTCAACAATATTATTATTATTATTATTATTATACTATATAAATAACACAATAATTATTATTCCAGCTATTGAACCCTTAAGGCCCTTGGACCTGTCGAGTGCAAGTCTAAAACCTATTTTGTGGGATGGTGGGTGGGAGGGTGAAAGGCGTCGCGTGGCTTCACAACTGACCAAAGTATCCTTCCGCGCCAACAAGAACATATGGATCACAGAAATTGTAGATGGCGCTAGCTACCGGACAGGTTTTGCGGAAAAATCATACGTTTGGAAATATAAGTTTTCTCGAGAACGAGTGAAATTTTATGTTAATATTTTCAACACCTCTTCTAAGATGATAGTATCGATGTTTATTAATTTTTACATTTTCTTATATTTTGTTATGAAGCCAGCAGCTTTATATTGAAAAATATCAATTTTATCGATATTTGATCACTGTTAAAATTATAGAGGAAGTATGTACATAAAAAGTGTAACTTAATAAACATGCTTCCATTCTTGAACAAACCGTTTCTGAAAAGAAAATTGCAAAACAATTAAAATTCTTGAAGATAATCCGTTAGTTCCCAAGGCTCTGTATTTCCACGCCAAATGAAAAGGGCCAGTCGCCTTAAACAAAATCTTAATATTAGTTTTTTAAATGATAAAATACTCCCTTAAAATAAGTGATAGTGTGCCTTGACCACTTTGGAACCTTGTTCAATGTGCTTGTTTGATTCTTCAATACCCTCATCGGTGGTCACATGGTATAAGGCATCACCCTCGTGTTAGACCGGATTTACAGTGACAGAGAGATCGGGGTTTGAGTATAGTTTGCGTATACTAAGGTTTCTTCCTAAATATATTCCCACTCTCTTTTCACGCAAATGTCAGTACACTTATTCTATTATTCTGTTCTCCTAATTCCAAATCCGTTATCGGGCTGTACGCAAACATAAATTAAGCTAACTCCAAATATACAAAACAATAATTTTACCGGCTGTTCTCTATGGGTTTGAAATTTAGTATCTTAGCTTATATGACGGAAAACAAATTTAGGGTGTTCGTAAACAAGGTACTCAATAATATGTTTGGTCCATAAAGGGATGAGGCTACTAGGGAGTGAATTATGTCACACAAGTGATAAGTTGCATACCGTGTACTCATCACAATACATTGTTAGGATAGTCAAGTCTCGTAGTTTAAGGTGGGCAGGACATGCAGCGTGAATGGGAGAATATAGAACCATGTTCAGGGTAATGAATGGCAAACCCAATGGGAAGAGACCAGAGAAAAGACCTAGACGCAGATGGTAGGATAACATTAGAATGTACTGTACCTGAAATAGATAGGGCATAATGAGGTGGACTGGATAGAACTAGCACAATATAAATATAGGGTGTAATGAGGTGGACTGGATAGAACCAGCTCAAGATAGGAATAGGGTGTAATGAGGTGGACTGGATAGAACTAGCACATTATAAATATAGGGTGTAATGAGGTGGACTGGATAGAACTGTCTTAGGATATAGTGTAATAAGGTGGATTGGATAGAACTAACTCAAGATAGGGTTAGGTTGTAATGAGGTGGACTGGATAGAACCAGCTCTAGATAGGGATAGGGTGTAATGAGCTGGGCTGGATAGAACTAGCTCAAGATAGGGTTAGGTTGTAAGGAGGTGGACTGGATAGAACTAGCTCAAGATAGAGATAGGGTATAATGAGGTGGGCTGGATAGAACTAGCTCAAGATAGGGTTAGGTTGTAAGGAGGTGGACTGGATAGAACCAGCTCTAGATATGGATAGGGTGTAATGAGCTGGACTGGATAGAACCAGCTCTAGATAGGGATAAGGTGTAATGAGCTGGACTGGATAGAGCTAACTCAAGATAGAGATAAGTGGCGTACTTTTGTAAGTGCGGCAATGAACTTTCGAGTTCCTAATAGGTAATTTAGAGAAGGTAAGTAAGTATTGTCCGATAGGGCACTAAGACGCGGTAAAGAGAATAAAATGAAATACACTCGAAGTTATTTTCCTCAGTGGAAAAGTAAAATAAAAACACAATCGGAAATGAATGAGTATTAAAACTATCAAAACTCTTTCGAAAATTTGTAATGGGTGTTCCTTCCCCAAGATAACAGTATATTCTTTTCCTAACCTAGAACCTAATCAAGAATGTTAGTCTAGCCTAACTTTACTAGATAGAAATACGGTACAATTTTAATAGGAAGTATCTTTTCTGACAGCTTTAAAAATGAACAAGAAGTACTTACATGAATTACTTCATCAAGTCATATTAAGCTGGATCTGTCACATTTGATAGTTGATATAATTATTATAAATGCCTATAAATTTACACTAATATTATATTCAAATAACACGCTTCAGTGACCACGTGATATAACGTGCTATTCTCGCACTAGACAAGACTGCTGATGACAGGGGGAGTGACCTGGTGGTCTAGAGGTAAGGTGTCAGACTTCTGTGCTGGAAGTACTGGGTTCAATCCTCGGTCCCGGCACAGATTTATCTGATTGTCAAACCCTTCCTTCACCTCTGACAAGACGTGTATTAATCACAACTTGTGAATGTGTGGAATACTAGGCCTCCACTGTGGTTCGGATCCCACGTTAAACTGTAGGTCTTCCATTTAATCTCACAATCACCCTACCATTACACATTAGCGTGAGTATAACCCGAACGGGTAGTAATAAGCGGTGATGATGATGATAATAATAATATTATTATTATTATTATTAGCACCGCGTCTTACTACCCGTTCGGGTTATACGCACTTACGCTAATGTGTAATGGTAGGGTGATTGTGAGACGAAATGGAGGACCTACAGTTTAACGTGGAATCCGAACCGCGGTGGAGGCCTGGCATTCCTCACATTCACAAGTTGTGATTAATACACATCTTGTCAGAGGTGAAGGAAGGGTTTGGCAATCAGATAAATCTGTGCCGGGACCGAGGTTTGAACCCCGGACCCTCAGCACAGAAGTCTGACACCTTACCCCTAGACCACCAGGTCACCGATAATAATAATAATAATAATGATGATGATGACAGGGAGAATGAGGTTCTCATCACGGCCGGGTGTACTGAGGGTAGTTTTTTCCACTCTACCTTCATGCAAATGTGGGTATACCTCCTATAAATATAACCTACGTATTCCCTAATCAATCAACGTAATTAGTATATAAGCGTGTAATTCGAACGAGTAGTAAAAGGCAGTGCTAAAAAAAGGTATAAATTCAAATAAATTGAAAAATGACACTTGTACATGAGAATCTAACCCGAGACTCCTGGCATGGCGTCCCACTAAGCTATCCAGGGATCGTCCCGTGCTCAGGGTCATTATTCAAGCTTAGTTTTAAGGCAACGTGTGGATATTATTGGCTAAAAAATCTAATCGCCAAACCCTTACTTCACCTCTGGTCAAGAAATTATGGAAAAAATGCAATAAAATAATATATGTTACCATTTATTTTCACAATAAAAAAATTATAAAACACTTAAAACATGTTACAGCCACTATTCAATAATAAAATACCGAGTAAGTTTTTGTTGTTCCAATTTTGAATGGTGTTTACGAGCGGCGCGGTCAAGCACACGTTTCACCGCCGTAAGTTCGGCCGGCGTAGTTTGCAACTGTAGTTACAGATTTCAGTCCGGATTACCCGGAAATCCGTATAAATGAGGTCCGGATGAACGAGGTTCCACTGTATTATTATTATTATTATTATTATTATTATTATTATTATTAGCACCGCGTCTTACTACCCGTTCGGGTTATAAGCACTTACGCTAATGTGTAATGGTAGGGTGATTAAGAGATGAAATGGAGGACCTACAGTTTAACGTGGAATCCGAACCACGGTGGAGGCCTGGCATTCCTCACATTCACAAGTTGTGATTAATACACGTCTTGTCAGAGGTGAAGGAAGGGTTTGGCAATCAGATAGATATGTGCCGGGACCAAGGATTGATTCCCGGACCCTCAGCACAGAAGTCTGACACCTTACCCCTAGACTGCAAGGTCACCGGTTCCACTCTACATACGTTTAGTTTAATATTTTACAAATATAAAACTTAACAGTTATTGAATACCTGTCATAAATGTGGTGCCATTTGAACATAAACTTTTAAATGGAAGATTAAAAGACCACTTCTAATTCCGCAATTTCCACAGTTTATAGTTGTTGAGATTACTACTTGTAGAAAATTAAAATAAACATTTCTACTCAAGTGATGTCTGATTTATTTGAACCAAAAAAGGGATTTGTTATAAAAACTGTAAAAAATATTTATTTTAACTCATATACCCTCCCTTTCCACATTAAAGATACAACACGATCCTCAATATTCAGAGCTAAAAGCCTTTTATCAGTGATATTTATAAGTATACCAACAGTCTATCGATATAAAAATATATCACATTTTTCCAAAATAATCGATGTTTTTGTATCCGATATATCGCTCAATCAATCGATATATTTAATATATTGGACTACGTTTTGAGACGCGTGAATCCATATAAATTGAACTATTTGTTATCTACTTTTACTAAACGAGTCAATATTTTTCTTATTTTTACAAACTTGTCTGCTATTTCAACTGCAAAAATAAAACATTAAAAAGTAAAATGCTGCTAAGAATAGTTTCACAGAACAGCGGCCATTTTAATGCCACTACAGTTCACCCAAGACAGTGCAATTTAATATCGGAAACAAGCAATAGACCTTTGTCGATATAATTTGATCGAAATATCGTAGATTTCGGTGTATATGTTGAGATGTATCAAATGATAATTATATAAACATACATATGATCATATTTATCATGGAAAATTGCCATCACTAAGATGTGCAAACAACATTTAACAAGATGACTTGTTATCACATTTTGAATTGATCCCGAGTCGTTCGATCTCTGATTGACTGTTGGTCAAAACTAAGAACTTAATAAACGTTTATTTTTCCGTCCTCACTTACCCGGCATCTATTATGGCTTTCAAATAATTACACGAATTTTTAACAAACATTGCACATTATCATATATGTATTGATTAAAACTTATTTTAATGCAAAATCATCTTTCTGCTTCGTATTTGAGGAATTCTTTCCATAGAGGGTCGTCACTTCGTGTTTCCCTTCACCCAGGGGCCGATTTTATCATTCCTGACTGGAGGTTCCAGAAGGGAGCATAAGTTTCATAAGTAAGCAGGAGCTCCAGGAGGGAGCAAATCTCCAGGAGTGAGGAGAAGTTACAGGAGTGATCAGAATTTTCAGACGTGAGCAGAGTCTCCAGAAGTGAGCAGAATCTCCAATAATGAGCAAAAGCTCCAGAAGTTATCAGACACTATAGGAGGGAGCAAAAGCTTCAAAAGTGAGCAGAAGTTCCAAAAGTGAGCAAAGCTCCAAGAATGATCAAGAGCTCCAGGAGTGAGCAAATCTCGAGGAATGATCAAGAGCTCCAGGAGTGAGCAAAGCTCCAGGAATGATCAAGAGCTCCAAGAGTGAGAAAATCTCGAGACATGATCAAGAGCTCCAGGAGTGAGCAAAGCTCCAGGAATGATCAAGAGCTCCAGGAATGATCAAGTGCTCTAGGAGTGAGCAAAGCTCCAGGAATGATCAAGAGCTCCAGGAGTGAGCAAAGCTCCAGGAATGATCAAGAGCTCCAGGAGTGATCAAAGCTCCAGGAACGATCAAGTGCTCTAGGAATGATCAAGAGCTCCAGGAGTGAGCAAAGCTCCAGGAATGAACAAGAGCTCTAGGATTGATCAAGTACTCCAGGAGTGAGCAAAGCTCCAGGAATGATCAAGAGCTCCAGTAGTGATCAAAGCTCCAGGAACGATCAAGTGCTCTAGGAATGATCAAGAGCTCCATGAGTGAGCAAAGCCCCAGGAACGATATAGTGCTCCAGGAGTGAGCAAATCTCCAGGAATGATCAAGAGCTCCAGGAATGATCAAGTGCTCCAGGAGTGAGCAAAGTTCCAGGAATGATCAAGAGCTTTAGAATTGATCAAGTGCTCCAGGAGTGAACAAAGCATCAGGAATGATCAAGAGCTCCAGGAGTGAGCAAAGCTCCAGGAATGATCAAGAGCTCCAGGAGTGAGCAAAGCTCCAGGAACGATCAAGAGCTCCAGGAATGATTAAGTGCTCCAGGAGTGAGCAAAGCTCCAGGAATGATCAAGAGCTCCAGGAGTGAGCAAAGCTCCAGGAATGATTAAGAGCTCCAGGAGTGTGCAAAGCTCCAGGAGTGAGCAAAGCTCCAGGAATGATCAAGTGTTCCAGGAATGAGCAAAGCTCCAGGAACGATCAAGTGCTCCAGGAGTGAACAAAGCTCCAAGAATGATCAAGAGCTCCTGGAGTGAGCAAAGCTCCAGGAACGATAAAGTGCTCCAGGAGTGAGCAAATCTCCAGGAATGATCAAGAGCTCCAGGAATGATCAAGTGCTCCAGGAGTGAGCAAAGCTCCAGAATAATCAAGAGCTTTAGAATTGATCAAGTGCTCCAGGAGTGAACAAAGCATCAGGAATGATCAAGAGCTCCAGGAGTGAGCAAAGCTCCAGGAATGATCAAGAGCTCCAGGAGTGAGCAAAGCTCCAGGAACGATCAAGAGCTCCAGGAATGATTAAGTGCTCCAGGAGTGAGCAAAACTCCAGGAATGATCAAGAGCTCTAGGAGTGAGCAAAGCTCCAGGAACGATCAAGAGCTCCAGGAGTGAGCAAAGCTCCAGGAATGATCAAGTGCTCCAGGAGTGAGCAAAGCTCCAGGAATGATCAAGAGCTTTAGGATTGATCAAGTGCTCCAGGAGTGAACAAAGCTCCAGGAATGATCAAGAGCTCCAGGAGTGAGCAAAGCTCCAGGAACGATCAAGAGCTCCAGGAATGATTAAGTGCCTTAGGAGTGAGCAAAGCTCCAGGAATGATCAAGAGCTCCAGGAGTGAGCAAAGCTCCAGGAACGATCAAGAGCTCCAGGAGTGAGCAAAGCTCCAGGAATGATCAAGTGATCCAGGAGTGAGCAAAGCTCCAGGAATGATCAAGAGCTCCAGGAGTGAGCAAAGCTCCAGGAATGATCAAGAGCTCCAGGAGTGAGCAAAGCTCCAGGAATGATCAAGAGCTCCAGGAGTGAGCAAAGCTCCAGGAATGATCAAGAGCTCCAGGAGTGAGCAAAGCTCCAGGAATGATCAAGAGATCACTTCTAACAAGAGTATCCGAAGCCCAACAGGAGCTGTGCACAACACACGGGTGATATAACTTACGCCACATGACGTCACTTGTGTGTTATAAATGTTGACCGTGCAAGGTAACCACTTATTTCATTTGTACAGCTTTACTTAGGAATTATCGCATATTAAAACTAGGCCCCGTCTTGTTTGGAGTCACCCTAGCCTCCATTGCCTCCATCATACATGGCTGGGAGACAGATTCACTAGCAACAGTACCGTAATTCCAACCATAGCCTCCATCATACATGGCTGGGAGACAGATTCACTAGCAACAGTACCGTAATTCCAACCATAGCCTCCATCATACATGGCTGGGAGACAGATTCACTTGCTACAGTACCGTAATTCCGACCCTAGCCTCCATCATACATGGCTGGGAGACAGATTCACTCGCTACAGTACCGTAATTCCGACCCTAGCCTCCATCATACATGACTGGGAGACAGATTCACTCGCTACAGTACCGTAATTCCGACCCTAGCCTCCATCATACATGGCTGGGAGACAGATTCACTCGCTACAGTACCGTAATTCCGACCCTAGCCTCCATCATACATGGCTGGGAGACAGATTCACTCGCTACAGTACCGTCATTCCGACCCTAGCCTCCATCATACATGGCTGGGAGACAGATTCACTTGCTACAGTACCGTCATTCCGACCCTAGCCTCCATCATACATGGCTGGGAGACAGATTCACTCGCTACAGTACCGTCATTCCGACCCTAGCCTCCATCACACATGACTGGGAGACAGATTCACTAGCAACAGTACCGTAATTCCAACCATAGCCTCCATCATACATGGCTGGGAGACAGATTCACTAGCAACAGTACCGTAATTCCAACCATAGCCTCCATCATACATGGCTGGGAGACAGATTCACTTGCTACAGTACCGTAATTCCGACCCTAGCCTCCATCATACATGGCTGGGAGACAGATTCACTCGCTACAGTACCGTAATTCCGACCCTAGCCTCCATCATACATGACTGGGAGACAGATTCACTCGCTACAGTACCGTAATTCCGACCCTAGCCTCCATCATACATGGCTGGGAGACAGATTCACTCGCTACAGTACCGTAATTCCGACCCTAGCCTCCATCATACATGGCTGGGAGACAGATTCACTCGCTACAGTACCGTCATTCCGACCCTAGCCTCCATCATACATGGCTGGGAGACAGATTCACTTGCTACAGTACCGTCATTCCGACCCTAGCCTCCATCATACATGGCTGGGAGACAGATTCACTCGCTACAGTACCGTCATTCCGACCCTAGCCTCCATCATACATGGCTGGGAGACAGATTCACTTGCTACAGTACCGTCATTCCGACCCTAGCCTCCATCATACATGGCTGGGAGACAGATTCACTCGCTACAGTACCGTCATTCCGACCCTAGCCTCCATCATACATGGCTGGGAGACAGATTCACTTGCTACAGTACCGTCATTCCGACCCTAGCCTCCATCATACATGGCTGGGAGACAGATTCACTTGCTACAGTACCGTCATTCCGACCCTAGCCTCCATCATACATGACTGGGAGACAGATTCACTTGCTACAGTACCGTCATTCCGACCCTAGCCTCCATTGCCTCCATCATACATGACTGGGAGACAGATTCACTCGCTACAGTACCGTCATTCCGACACTAGCCTCCATCATACATGACTGGGAGACAGATTCACTTGCTACAGTACCATCATTCCAACCATAGCCTCCATCATACATGGCTGGGAGACAGATTCACTTGCTACAGTACCGTCATTCCGACCCTAGCCTCCATCATACATGACTGGGAGACAGATTCACTCGCTACAGTACCATCATTCCGACCCTATCCTCTATCATATATGACTGGGAGACAGATTCACTCGCTACAGTACCATCATTCCGACCCTAGCCTCCATCATACATGGCTGGGAGACAGATTCACTTGCTACAGTACCATCATTCCAACCATAGCCTCCATCATACATGGCTGGGAGACAGATTCACTCTCTACAGTACCATCATTCCGACCCTAGCCTCCATTGCCTCCATCATACATGGCTGGGAGACAGATTCACTTGCTACAGTACCATCATTCCAACCATAGCCTCCATCATACATGGCTGGGAGACAGATTCACTCTCTACAGTACCATCATTCCGACCCTAGCCTCCATTGCCTCCATCATACATGGCTGGGAGACAGATTCACTCTCTACAGTACCATCATTCCGACCCTAGCCTCCATAGCCTCCATCATACATGGCTGGGAGACAGATTCACTTGCTACAGTACCATCATTCCAACCATAGCCTCCATCATACATGGCTGGGAGACAGATTCACTCTCTACAGTGCCATCATTCCGACCCTAGCCTCCATTGCCTCCATCATACATGACTGGGAGACAGATTCACTCGCTACAGTACCGTCATTCCGACCCTAGCCTCTATCATAATTGGCTGGGAGACAGATTAACTTGCTACAGTAACGGTTAGGACAAACTTTCAGAAAATACAAACAAATTTGCTTGCGGTGTATATCGGTAACACCAGCTTGGGTGTTCAAATAGTATAAGGCATCACTCTTGCAACATACTGGACTGCCGATAGTGAAATAGTATTATTTCTATGGTTAGGTATGTCATTTGTTACTCTAGAGTGTTAGCTGTATTTTAATTAGAGTAGTAATAGGTTATTATTAATAAATATCCAGGCTATGTAAATGTAAGCTCAAATTAAATAAAAAAATTAACGTCACATGTAAGATTTTAACTGACCAAAGAAACATTATTGCTAACTAAAATTGATAAAAATCAATCAAACCATAAACACAGGTCACTGTATTATAATCCATTTGGATTTGAGATTGGAATTTATAGTCTGTGTTCTCTTTGCTTTTGAAATGCAAATAACATGTCGACAAATTTAAATGATTAAATACACATATCACGCTTTTATTTTTAATAAATTGTATTTTTGATCAGTTTTCTAGTTTGAAAAATGTACGCACCTCTTGAGTGGTTCCTCTGTAACTTAACCTAATTTCAGCTTCCTATCTCATTGAGAAGTAGACCTACTAAAAATTCTGTTATACACACATAAATATACAGACACCATTAGACTTTTATTAATATAAATTTGTATTGACAGTTGAAATCATATAATGTAAGTATTCAGGTTTGTAATGTTGAATGAAATAATGATAAAATAAATAATGTAATAAATAATATTGAATTAATTTTATAAGACACATTTCAAAAGTAACCTTTATCATTTATGAACTGCTTTCATGCCGGGATCACGATTAACTTAATGTAGCGTTCACTTAACTTAAGAAAACAGATTTGTGATCACGATTCACGTAACTTAACGGAACAACTCGAACCAAACATCTGCATAGTAGTACCTATGTGTTTTGTTCTGTGATTTGTACTATTTGTAAAGTGATGATCTGTGAATGTTTACAGTTTTCAATCTATATACGGTAATACATATCTATTATTATAATTTTTGATAAATTTAGCTTGCCTATTTTAGAATCAAATAGCCGAAGCTATTATTTATGCTTTTTAGTGAGGAATTCTCCATCTAGATATCATATCCCAACCCTTCGGTCCCGGCACAGATTTAACTGATTGCCGAACCCTTCCTTCACCTCTGACAAGACGTGTATTAATCACAACTTGTGAATGTGTGGAATGCCAGGCCTCCACCGTGGTTCGGATCCCACGTTAAACTGTAGGTCCTCCATTTCATTTCACAATCACCCTACCATCACACATTAGCGTAAGTGCGTATAGCCCGAACGGGTAGTAAGACACGGTGATAAATAATAATAATAATAATAATAATAATAATAATAATAATAATAATAATAATAATAATAATAATAATAATCTTCAGTTGTTTCCCAGAAGAAATCTACAAGGTGACTTACAAAGTGTTTGTCAAAAACAGTACATTGATGAAAACTATTGAGTGATTTTAAATGTAGTTATAGTATGAAATTAAAAGTAGCTAATGAGTTAGAAGTTTTTAGAAAATGCTGTAGTCTATTAAACATGGTTTTAAAAGATGTTTAAAACAATTTTCTTTGGGCCAAGGTTAGGTTATATTTTTATATTTTTAATGTTTGTGACTAGTTTAAAAAATTAATATTAAACCCATGTCTACAATTACTATTAAAAAAAATCTTCAAAATATCTTATAGCGGTATATATATATATATTTCGAAAATTTTCTTGCCTCTGGCGGTCGGAGTTGGGCACCCCCAAAACCCCAAGTTTTAGGTGCAGTGGTTGGGTAAATAATAAAACTCCGCCCCTGGTCCTTCACGTGTTTGTCCCGCAAGGCCGTAGTCGGGGGGTAGGGGGTTCAAACAATATCAAAATTAAGCTACAAGTGCAAATTAGTGGGCTGTGTTATCATAAAAATCACTTCAGAGAGCTTCTAGAGGTGTTTAATATCTATAAATTGTTTTAGCCTTCGGCGGTTATAGTGTTATATTGCCATAAAAAAAACACTTCAGATAACCTATAGAGGTGTTTAAATATATAGATTTTTCCTAGTCTCCACCAGTTAAGGGGTTACGTTGCCATAAAAAACATTTCAAATAGCTTATAGAACTCTTTATCATTTAGAATTTTTCCAGTCTCCTTCAATTGGGGTATCTGCCCATCAAAGCCCCCTGAAATTATTGGCTGGCTACGGCCTTGTTTTCCCGGTACATTGGTGAATATTTGTCAAAAATTGACTTTTACACTTCTTCAATTAAATCTTCGTCCTCTTCTATGGAGGAATATTGGACCATTTTCGAAACAACCCCAATAAAACACAAAACTAAATATAACTCTACTAAAGCACACGCTTGCTTGGCGGTGCTCTTGAAGCAGTGTGGACGCAGTCGCAATGTAGAGACGCTGGACGTACACTCTGGTCACCAGTCGCAGTCGCAATGTAGAGACGCTGGACGTCCACTCTGGTCACCAGTCGCAGTCGCAATGTAGAGACGCTGGACGTACACTCTGGTCACCAGTCGCAGACGCAATGTAGAGACGCTGGACGTCCACTCTGGTCACCAGTCGCAGTCGCAATGTAGAGACGCTGGACGTCCACTCTGGTCACCAGTCGCAGACGCAATGTAGAGACGCTGGACGTCCACTCTGGTCACCAGTCGCAGACGCAATGTAGAGACGCTGGACGTCCACTCTGGTCACCAGTCGCAGACGCAATGTAGAGACGCTGGACGTCCACTCTGGTCACCAGTCGCAGTCGCAATGTAGAGACGCTGGACGTCCACTCTGGTAACCAGTCGCAGACGCAATGTAGAGACGCTGGACGTCCATTCTGGTCACCAGTCGCAGTCGCAATGTAGAGACGCTGGACGTCCACTCTGGTCGCCAGTCGCAGTCGCAATGTAGAGACGCTGGACGTCCACTCTGGTCACCAGTCGCAGTCGCAATGTAGAGACGCTGGACGTCCACTCTGGTCACCAGTCGCAGTCGCAATGTAGAGACGCTGGACGTACACTCTGGTCACCAGTCGCAGATGCAATGTAGAGACGCTGGACGTCCACTCTGGTCACCAGTCGCAGTCGCAATGTAGAGACGCTGGACGTACACTCTGGTCACCAGTCGCAGACGCAATGTAGAGACGCTGGACGTCCACTCTGGTCACCAGTCGCAGTCGCAATGTAGAGACGCTGGACGTCCACTCTGGTCACCAGTCGCAGACGCAATGTAGAGACGCTGGACGTCCACTCTGGTCACCAGTCGCAGACGCAATGTAGAAACGCTGGACGTACACTCTGGTCGCCAGTCGCAGACGCAATGTAGAGACGCTGGACGTACACTCTGGTCGCCAGTCGCAGACGCAATGTAGAGACGCTGGACGTCCACTCTGGTCACCAGTCGCAGACGCAATGTAGAGACGCTGGACGTCCACTCTGGTCACCAGTCGCAGACGCAATGTAGAGACGCTGGACGTCCACTCTGGTCACCAGTCGCAGTCGCAATGTAGAGACGCTGGACGTCCACTCTGGTAACCAGTCGCAGACGCAATGTAGAGACGCTGGACGTCCATTCTGGTCGCCAGTCGCAGTCGCAATGTAGAGACGCTGGACGTCCACTCTGGTCACCAGTCGCAGTCGCAATGTAGAGACGCTGGACGTCCACTCTGGTCACCAGTCGCAGTCGCAATGTAGAGACGCTGGACGTCCACTCTGGTCACCAGTCGCAGTCGCAATGTAGAGACGCTGGACGTCCACTCTGGTCACCAGTCGCAGTCGCAATGTAGAGACGCTGGACGTCCACTCTGGTCACCAGTCGCAGTCGCCTCGAAGGAACCGGCAACATAACAAACCACGCGTCGAGAGAATCCTACTTTTAACGTGTATTTTCAATTTCCTTAGCAAAAAAATCTTTTTTTCATTCGATACTAGGACTATCCCATTCAAGCAGATAGTTGGGAACTGACCCCTGTGTTCCTTTCTCTAAAGACGCCACTGTTAATATTGTAAATAAGTGGTAGAGTATTCATCTTCTTTTGATTCAATTTCTCTTGAACTTTGTGCTCCCGAAGTTGTTGATGCATAATGCAAGTTATATCCTACTACTATAAAGCCACATGGCTGACTCACTCACTCACTGACATTAAAGTTTACCCACTACCAAATGAGCTAGAAACTTGAAATTTGGCAAACTTATAGCTTCTAGCCTGTAACCGACGGGAATATTCCAAAAAGTTAAAAATTTTAATTTTTAACCCCCGAAGAAAATTCAAAATGGCGGAGCAACTTTAAAGTCGGTGCGGACCTTTCTTTGGAGGTCTCTTGTGGCTAAACGGTAAGAACTATCAAAAAACTGATTGCACCAACAGCCACGGATTTGGCGAGATACACAAGTTTGGTTCTATTACTTTTTATCGTATTTCCATCGGTTATACCTTAAATAGAGATAGATTTTTTGATTTTAGGTAAATTTTGCACATTTTGCACATATTTTTTAATTTTCTGACACACTTATGGGACGGCTAGAATCATAAAATTTTGCAGACATATTGGCACATCCAATTTACATAAGCGTGCCAAATTTGATGATTCTAGCTGCCCTATAAGTATGGAGAAACTAAAATAATGTGTGAAAACTACAATACAATACCGGTAACTTTAAGTTGTTACGTGCAAAACAACGCTGGAATTACTTTAGTTTACATCCACTTACGAGTAAAGCGAGCCATGTACTATATATAGAGAAGAAAGAGAAAGAGAAAAAAAATGGCAGTCTCAGAACGCATATCCTCATTCATAGATCTCTTGTGACGAGCCCTAAACTTGGCCCTGATTACTTAATGTTTATCATGAAATAATATAACATTTAAAATTGTACTCATCCCCTGAGAAGTCTTCGTGTACCCCGGGTCGAATACCACCGATATAAATAAAGTATTCCGAGAGAAAGTATATTACAGTATATCTATTTGAGGTATTTAACACGTTTCGGTGACCGCATGGTCTAAGGCACTACTAGACTAGACTGTTGAATACGGGGAGATCAAGGTTCGAATCTCAGTCAGGTGTACTGAGGGTGGTTTTTTCCAAAATAGTTTATTGCTCTCCCGCCACGCAAATGCAGGTACACTTCCTCTGAATATAACCTTCCAAATCCCTATAACCATTAGTGTAATTAGTACATAAGAGTATAACCCGAACGGTTAGTAAGACGCGGTGCTAAGAAAAACAAATTAACCTAAAGTTACTGAACTGACTGATTATAACTAACTTAAATCTAGAACAGACACAACACCCAGCCCCCAGGCCATTAATTGATCACTGTGAAAGGAGAAATCTACATTTCAACAATGATACACATTTAGGTCATTCCGGGAAACTATCCGGGACCTTTATCTCAGCAGGTAGACACGCTATCTACTGTCCTAAGGTATCGGGCGCGGCATATATTAAAAAAATAGTAACAAACACTCATGGCTGCGTTACAAGTGAGTTGAGATCAGTGGCTCCAGATTTCCAGGGAGGAGGGCATACTGGAGCCCCTTTGTTATCTCAGGTATCTGATTATTGTTATAAAATCTTGGATAAATTCATCTTGGCCATGTTTCCTACTTTCCCCCGTGTTGCTAAAAGTTTGCTAAGGGAGCTATATATTATATAATATATCGGTCAACAAATGATTCACTATGCTATCTTAATGAGAAATGGTTCTCACTTTTAGCGACAGTGCAAATGAAGGCTTTGTTCTAATTGGACTGTTCCATGACTCCTAATTTACACTGTTAAGAATGATCTAAGTGTTTACTGATTTAAAACACGCCTCTATTTTTTCCCACGACGCTAATTAGTCAGTGTTAATTTCAACAACCTCTTTTCACGACCTTGTTTGGACGTGTTTCTGTTACAATTTCCCTTGTCCAAATTTTGTAAGGTAACCCATAGCTATTGAATTATTAAGCGTTGTACTTACATGAGTTCGTATTTATGAATGGGTTCTACTCGTTTAGCTATAGTAATAATAATAATAATAATAATAATATAATAATAATAATAATAAAAACATGGATTGAAGACCTTTTTTTAGCACCCCGTCTTTCTACTCGTTCGGGTTATACGACTATGTACTAATTACGCTAATGGTAGAAGGGGTTATTAAGGTTATATTTTAAATTAAGTGTATTCACATTTGCGTGGAGGTAGAGTGTAAAACAATTTTGGTAAAACCTCCCTCAGTACACCTGACCGAGATACGAACCTTGCTCTCCCGTTATCGACAGCGAGAGTAGCGCGTTAGACCACGTGGTCACCGAGGCGGGTGAGGACAAATTAAAGATGACTACGAACAACAGAGAATTATTTTAAGGAACAAATATCCAAAGCTATTATATTTGTTTTAGTGAGGAGTTATTCGCATCTAGATATCATATTCTGAAAATTGAAAAATGACACCTGGACATGGGAATTGAACCCGGGACCTTTGGCTTAGTACACCAATGCTCTAACCACTGAGCTATCCAGGATTCGTCCCGTGCCAGGTCATTCTTCACTCATATTTTAAGGCAGAGTCTATGATTATATGCAATACCTTACAATTATGTTAATTGTACAAGTGGCAGCAATAAGCCAACTACCGAGTCGAAGATGGCTGCGTTATCTGATAGCTAGTGATATTAATAAAATCACACATTTGTAGCCGACGATTTTCGCACGTCCATCATAGACTTTGCCTTAAAATATGAGTGAATAATGACCCTGGGCACGGGACTATTCCTTAATAGCTCAGTGGCTAGAGTATTGGAGTATTCAGGCAAAGGTCCCGGGTTCGATTCCCGTGTCCAGGTGTCATTTTTCAATTTTCAAAATTCTTTTAAGGTTAATGAGTTCAAATATTGAGGTACAATTTAGACTAGCAATCACGATATTTGAGTGTAAATTAGAAGAAGAATAAAGTCAGGAAATTGATGCTATTAGTCAGTAAGTTGACATCTCACTTGTTTCCAAGGAATGTAAAACTGAGAGTATATAAAACAATAGTTTAACCGATCGTTCTTCATGGTTGTGGAACGTGGTGTCTTACCATACATGACAAGATGAAATTTAATGTTTTTGAAAACAAAGTTCCCAAGAAAATATTTGGTTCAAAAATATATGAAGATATAATTGAGTGGTGTAGGTTACATAACGTTACATAACACTGTAATAATCACCGGACATGTTTAGGGTAATCACGGGGGTCAGGACATGCAGCGTTAATGAAAGAAATTAGAACCGTGTTCAGGATGTTGACTGGCGAACCTTTAGGGAAGAAACTAATGGGAAGACCTAACCGTAGATGGGAGGAAAACATTAGACTGGACCTGAAAGAATTAGAATGTAATGAGGTGGACTGGATGGAACTAGCTCATACAAATATAGTGTAGTCAGGGGTGGACTGGATAGAACTAGCTCATACAACTAGGGTGTAGTCAGGGGTGGACTGGATATAACTACCTCTAGAGACAGATAGGGCGCAATCAGGGGTGGACTGGCTGGTTCCAAGTGGCCCGGGAATAACTTACAAATATGACTGAGATTGACAAACATTCATAGATACCACTTAAGTTATGTTTTAGTTTAAGCTCAAGGGGTGAGCTGAAGTATTTATACTTTTATTATTAGTAAATAATTTAATTCTGAAGTTCTATCAGCTACATTATCTATGATTACATCGCTAATCAGTCCACTCAAAACATCAGTTTCTACTGTTTATTATGTTTAATTGACATGAGCAAATACGCTTCTAAATTGTTAGGCAATAGCTTGGAGTCCATTTTTGATATATTCAAGTTTGTAAAATCATCCTCCCTCCGCTACTTGTGGATATTACAACGTTAGTTGCAGTCGCCATTCCATAAACAAATGCTAATACGATTGGCTTAAGAAATTATTGGTAAACAATACCAATAAACAACAAACTGAACAGTTTTACATTTAATGTCATCGTACATCTTCACAAATTATGTATTATGTGTACCCTCGGACTTTCTCACTGGAACTGTTGATAACAAAATGTAATATAGCATCCATTTAGAATCGAATGGATTGGCTAGATTTATTTTATTTTGTATTAGTTGCGGCAGCCAATCAAACAAACCCCCCGGTATATCTTCCAGTGGTCCAGTCCCCCTCTGAGTGCTTAAGCCTTGTTCACACGGTGACAGTACTGTCACGACAGTAGAAGTCATGATAGTGGATAGTTACTGCCTTGGCAGTCTCAGTTCACACATTGGATTGAAATCAATGTGATAGTGTGACAGTGAATACCTCAGCCACTGTGAAATGGTCGGACTTGTTCGGGCAGTTGCTAGAGTAGTGGCTATACATCAGACGTATAAAGAAAGTGGATAAGAAAATGGGTGGCACAAAGAAATAATCTACAGTAGCCCCATGGCTTCTTTAGTGCTGACTGACAGTTCACAGCTGAATTATGACAGTCAACATTTAGGTATATACCTAAATTTTGACTGTCAGAAGTGACAACTGCTAAAACACATACTTTTTGCAGATCATATGGTTCGGCGTAGGGATATATAATTTGGTGAGCTGTCAGTCAGCACCAAAGAGGCCATGGGGCTACTACTGTAGGTGCATCAAATACATTGCAAGAAAACTACACAAAACGAACAACAATGCTATATAATCAAATAACTTCTACTCCAACAACACACCTGAACGTGCTTGGCGCGAAAAGGAAATGGTTTACTGTCACACTGTCGCGACAGTGGAATACAGACCGGTTCACACGGTCCAAGTGACTGTGATAGTTGACGGTACTGTCGCAGTGGAATACAGACCGGTTCACACGATCCAAGTGACTGTGATAGTTGATGGTACTGTCGCAACAGTGGAATACAGACCAGTTCACACGGTCTCAAGTGACTGTGATAGTTGACGGTACTGTCGCAACAGTGGAATACAGACCGGTTCACACGATCCAAGTGACTGTGATAGTTGACGGTACTGTCGCAACAGTGGAATACAGACCAGTTCACACGATCCAAGTGACTGTGATAGTCTGACGGTACTGTCGCAGACAGTGGAATACAGACCAGTTCACACGGTCCAAGTGACTGTGATAGTTGACGGTACTGTCGCAACAGTGGAATACAGACCGGTTCACACGATCCAAGTGACTGTGATAGTTAGACGGTACTGTCGCAACAGTGGAATACAGACCGGTTCACACGATCCAAGTGACTGTGATAGTTGACGGTACTGTCGCAACAGTGGAATACAGACCGGTTCACACGATCCAAGTGACTGTGATAGTTGACGGTACTGTCGCAACAGTGGAATACAGACCGGTTCACACGATCCAAGTGACTGTGATAGTTGACGGTACTGTCGCAGTGGAATACAGACCGGTTCACACGATCCAAGTGACTGTGATAGTTGACGGTACTGTCGCAAGTGGAATACAGACCGGTTCACACGGTCCAAGTGACTGTGATAGTTGACGGTACTGTCGCAGTGGAATACAGACCGGTTCACACGGTCCAAGTGACTGTGATAGTTGACGGTACTGTCGCACAGTGGAATACAGACCGGTTCACACGGTCCAAGTGACTGTGATAGTTGACGGTACTGTCCGACAGTGGAATACAGACCGGTTCACACGGTCCAAGTGACTGTGATAGTTGACGGTACTGTCGCGACAGTGGAATACAGACCGGTTCACACGGTCCAAGTGACTGTGATAGTTGACGGTACTGTCGCAGTGGAATACAGACCGGTTCACACGGTCCAA